>CM060247.1:63996865-64689023 GCA_030684275.1 Acipenser oxyrinchus oxyrinchus | reverse complement strand
AAGAACGGCTGCAGCCTGGCGCAAAGAAAATAATGGGAACACCGACTCGGACTGACCGCAGAAAGGGCATGCGGGTCCGAAGTCGGTGAAGTGACGCAGGACCTCTCCTGACGCGAAGCGCCCGTGTAGCACCCTCCATCCCAGGTCCCCAGCACCTCTGGGGACCAGCGGGAGTACAGAGCCTCCCACTGGGGACTCTCGCCTCCGGGGTTGAGGGGCTCCCGCCAAGCGGTGTCTCGGCGGGAGACGAGGGCGAGGAAGTGGAGGGTGTGGAGCGCCATCACAGACAGGGTCCTCCTCGACACGGAACGAAGGGGGTCGAGGAGAACTGCGAGATCCTGCTCAGGTGATTCTCGAGGGGAGGCTGAGGGGAGCCCTGTCCTTGGTCTTATCAGCAGGACCGAGAGCCGGGGTAGGGAGGGACGATGGCTCCCCGGTCCTGAGGACCCCTCGAGATACCTGACAGAGTCTGGGTGCAAAGCTGCTTTGCACTCCCGGATCGCCGGGCGGGCCGCTCTGAGGGTCCCCGAGTCGCCTCTGGCGACCAGCGACTCGGGAGTCAGCCACGCCGAGCGCTGGTGATCCAGGAGATCCCAGACTCTGGTCACCTGGGCCGAGATCAACAGGCTCCGCACCGCTGGGGATTCCAACGCCTGCGCACCTAGATGGGGGTTGTGCAGCAGGGGCTCCAGAAGGAATCTCTCCCTCGGTCGGAACCGCGCCTCGGCCGATGTCGAACATGCTCCGGGTCTTGAGCAGGTCCCTGTAAAGACCGCAGCTCGGGAGACGGATCCCCGGGAGGTCGAGCCAGAACAGCTGCCGGTCGTAGCCCAAGTGGTGCAGCTGGCGCAGGAGGAGGGAGGCCAGCGCACCACTGCGGGGCCGGGTCTGCGACAGGTATCTCTGCAGGGTCTGGAGGCGGAAGGTGTGCACCTGAGTCCTGATGCACACCAACCCTTGTCCTCCCTCGGCCAGAGGGAGGCTCAGCACCCCGCAGAGACCCAGTGCTTTCCGCCCAGAAGAAGTCCGCCAGCTTCCTCTGACCCTGGCCACAAACTCAGGGGCGGGCTCAGGACGGTGAGTCGATGCCAGAGCATCGACGCCACCAGCTGGTTGATGACCAGAGCCCTGCCCCTGAAGGAAAGCACTTTCAGCAGACCCGACCACGACCTCAGTCTCGCAGCAACCTTGTCCTCCAACTCCACTCCAGTTGGCTGCGACCGAGGTCTCCGCGGGGCTCAGGTGGACTCCCAGGTATTTGAAGCTGTCCGCGCCCACTGGAATTGCTGGAGCGCGGCAGGGAGGGAGTCCACCCGCCAGGGGCCTACTAACAACCCGGAGCATTTGGTCCAGTTGATCCTGGCAGAGGACGCGGCAGAGTAAACGCCTGGCAGCTCCGCATCCTCTCCAGATCAACCGGATCGGAGGCCACTAGGAGCACGCCGTCGGGCGTAGCCGACAGGACCACCTCGTGTCCGGGCGCCGAGCGCCATCCCCGTGAGCCTCCCGCGAAGGAGGCAGAGGAAGGGCTCGATGCACAGCGCGCACAGTTGTCCGGACAGAGGGCAGCCTTGACGCATTCTCTCCTGAACGCGAGGGGTGCGGTCAGGGACCAGTTCACCTTCAAAAGGCACTCGGCAGAGGCGCATAGCATTCGGAAGAGGCCGACGAACTTCGCCCGAATCCGAATGCTCGCAGGGTTCCAAAGAGATACTGTGATCCACCCGGTCGAACGCCTTCTCTTGGTCGAGACAAGAAGGCGACCGACCGACCGGTCCTCCTGCAGTAGTGCAGCAGGTCCCAACCAGGAAGATGTTGTCGAAGATCGTCCGTTCGGGACCGTAGGACTGGTCGGGTGGACCACGCCTGCCAGCACGGACTTGAGCCTCAGGGAGGCGGCCTTGGCCACGATTTTGTAGTCCGTGCACAGCAGCGAGACCGGGCGCCAGTTCTTAGGCAGCGGAGATCCCCTTTCTGGGCAGGAGCGTGATCACCGCCCGCCTCATCGAAAGGGGCATCTCCCCGTCTCAGAGGGCTTCCGCCAGGACCCGCGCAAAGGCGGGCCCCAGCAAGTCCCAAAACTTTCTGAAGAACTCCACGGTCAGCCCGCCGATGCCCGGCGATTTGTTGTAGGGCATCAGACTAAGAGCGCCAGAGAGCTCGCCAGGGTCAGTCGGCCTCGAACTCTTCCCTGACGCCTCGCCGACCGTGGGAAGCCCGCCCCAAAGAACCCTGCACGCTGCCGGAGTCGACGGGATCCGGAGAGAAGAGGTCCGAGTAAAAGGCTCGGCCCTCTCGCTCACGCCTCCGATCCGCCAGAAGGGAGCCGCCGTCCGCCAGAAGGCAGGTGATGTTCCTGCGGTCTCCTTCTTTTCTCCAACGCCAGAAGAAGTGTGAGCCGCGTCCATCTCCGGCGGAACTGGATCCGCGAAGACGTAGGCCCCCGGACCGCTGGAGCTGCAGGTCCCGCAGGGTGCACTTCTTCTCCTCGCACGCTTCTGCTCGAAGTTGGCCCTCGCGAGCCAGGCGGCTCTCCAGATCGAGCAGCTCCTTTCCAGCCGCCGATCCGTGAGTCCTCCGCCTGCTCGCGCCTCGTGTACTCCTGACAGAAGATCTTGATCTGCGCTTTCCCCACGCCCCACCACTGACGCCACGTGGGGAAGCGAGATCGCCGGCCGTGCCAGACCGTCCAAAAGTCCCGAACGACTGCTCAAAGCGCCGTCCTCCAACAAGGCGTTGTTAAAGTGCCAGTAGGCGGAGGCGTGCCCGACTGGCACCGGGCCACCGCCACGCCACCAGGTTGTGGTCCGTGAACGGCGCCGCCTTATGTCGGAGGAGCGAACGCAGTGAGCGTGGCTCCTGGTGACGTAGAGCCTGTCGATCCGGGACTGAGACACCCGCCTCCCTCACCCTGGTGAAGGTGAAGGCGGGACGTCCGGTGATGCCAACGCCAGATGTCGACCAGAGAGAGCCGAGCGGTCAGCTCTCTCAGTGCTGCCGACGAGAGGGTAGTGCTCGCCCCCACCCTGTCCGCGGCCTCGAGGGTGCAGTTGAAATCACCCCGAGGACCACGCACTCGCCGGGCGCTGATGTTGTTCATATAGGTCGACATCTGGCGAAAGAACTGGACCTCGCCGACCCGTGGACGGCGCTGCACACGCTCACCAGGTGAACGATACTGTCGCCGCCCCGGATCCGTGGTGTAACAGACGGCCCGCACGACGCCTACCACATCGAGTACCGTGGGAAGAAAGGACCCGAGAAGAGCGCCGCCACCCCACAAGAGGTGGCGGTGAGATGGCTGAACGACACTCTCCCCCACTCCAGAAGCCAGTTGGCTTCCGCCTCTGGGGTCGTGTGGGTTTCCTGCAGGAAGCACACAGAGTAACCCCTTTTTCAGGTAGGAGATTACCTGGGCCCCGCGGAAAGGGTCCCTACACCCGCTGACGCTCACAGTACCGATGTGATACATGATCTTCTGTCAGGAGTTGTTGGCGACGCTCACGGGAGATCCTGAGTTCTCCCGGCTCACCAACTGGTCGTGTAACTTGCGGGCCCGAATGTGCACGCTCGAGCCCGAAGTTTTACTGGCGTGGCTGGCCCTGAGGAAGGATCTCACAGAGTTTAAGATCCTCTGGAAATCCTTCCATTTGTCCAGGGCCAGCATGGACCTTGTCCCTGCGGTGGATGGTGGCCTCCAAGAAATCCAGGAGCTCCACCACAGGGATGTCCGGAGAAGGGGCGGACAGACTCTCCGAGCCCACGCTGCAAGTGGACTCTGAGTCCTCCTCCCTCTCCTCCGCTCTCCACCGCCTCGCGGTGGAGAAGCACAACGCACTCACGCTGGTGGGTGAGCTGCTATGCCTTATTTTGATTTTCACCGACTCTCCCAGCGCCCCCAGGGGACGCGGGCGGGAGAGATCGGGCGGAGGGACCCTGAGGGGACCGCCTGCACCCTGGACTTTGGGGTGCAGACGGACGCCGACGCACACCGCCGAGCCCGATGGTCTGGTCCCCGCCTGGGTCCCTCTTTGAGGTCCGAGGCACGGTCTCAGGCCCGCCCTTCTTTCCTCGAAGGAAGGGGATCCACCCTCTCGGGTCCTTCCTCCTCCCTAGAGAAAGGGGATACACCCTTCGGGTCCTTCCTCCCTCCGCATCAGTCACCGGGACCGCCGGGCGACGCTTTCTCGACGGCCGCGCAAGGGCCGGAGCCCTCGCCGCCGGAAAGGGAAGCCCGAGGCGGTTGTTCTTCCGGGGCTCCTCCCGAGCCCCTCGGTGACTGGAACTTGGCCCGCTGCACTTCGGGAGGGGATCTACCTCGAGGGCACCACCTTCTGCCCTCTCTGGTTCTTCCCTCCCTCTGCGCCCGGAGACCATTGTAGCGCTGGCTCCGCAGAGCCCACGCCTGCCTCAGGGGTGTTTCTCATCCCTCCGCTGCAGCACGAGGGCCGGAACCCCGCCGCCGCAAGAGAGGGAAGCCTGAGGCAGCTCTTTTCTGGGTGGGGGCTCTTCTCCCTCCGCCCTCGGCCGGGTCGCCTGCATGGGCTCCGCTGTCCGCGGAGCCCACGCCAGCCTCGGGCCGAGTCCGCCTCCTCCCGGAGACGGGAGCCAGAGGCAGCTCTTTTCTGGGAGGGGTTGTTCTTCCTCCCTCCGCCCCTCGGCGGGGTCGCCTGCATGGGCTCCGCTTATCTGCGGAGCCCATGCCTGCCTCGGGAGTTGGTTCCGCCGCCTCCTCGGCAACACAGGTTTCAGGACCCGTGTCGCTGTCGGAGGAAGGCGGTGCCCGAGGCAGTTGCTCTTCGGGGCCCCTCCTGCGCCCTCGGCGACCTCTCTGCTGCCGCCCCTCGATGGTAGAGTCGGGCCGGCTTCCGAGGTCTCTTATTGACGGGAGGGGATCTACCCGAAGGGCTCCTCCTCTGCCCTCTCGGGTTCCTCCCTCCCCATTTGCCTCTCGGTGGGGCTCTTCCATGGGCTCCGCTTCTGCGGAGCCCCGGACCGCCTCGGGATGGATCCTTCTCCCTCTGTGGCATTACGAGGGCCGGAGCCCTCGCTGCCGGTAGAGGGGACGCCGAGGCGGTCGCTTTGGTTTTGGGGCCTTCTTCGCCCCGGGACCCTCACCAAGAGGCCGGGACGGTGCACTTGCGCACACGGGAAGGCGCGCTGCGCCTTCCTCTTCCCCTGATGCTGCCGGAGGCTGCCCCTGCCCTGTCACGGCGACGGGAGCTCGCCCCGCAGCGCCTCTCCTCACCCTCTGTGGGGATGAGGTGTTTGTTTTACGGGCGGCTTTGCCGCCCTGCCTCGCTGGGTGCCGCCGAGGGAGTCCCTTTTCAGGGCCTCCCCTGACCCGCCGCCAGATGGTGGGGCGGTGGGCTTCGCCGCCTCTGCTTGGCCTCCCCGTGGACCTGGCCGCCTTCTTTTGTGGCGGGCGACCACGGTCCACTCGGGCGGCCTTCTCCCCGGCGCTGGGAGGCGCTGAGGGTCCGCCGCCTCGGGGCCTTCTCCCTTTCCCCGGATGTTACTGGGAGGGGGCGGTGCTTTTTGCCCCTCTGCGGGCCTCTTGGAGGGCCCCGGGCGAGGTGGACTCGAGGGGCGCGGTGCTGGCGCTGGTGGCTTTGCGCCTGCTGGAGCTTGGGGCACCTCTTTTCTGGTGCCCCAGCTCCTTGCAGTGGTAGCACCGCACCTCCTCCGAGGAATAGAAAATGACGTAGTTGGTCCCCTCGAAGGGGACCACAAACTGCCCTCCACGGTGTCCCTCCCCGCCAGGTGGATGGTCACCTGGCGCGGAAGGACAGCACGTGGCGGAGGGGCTGGTCCTTGCAGCCCTAGGGGATGGGGTGGATGCCCGTTTTAACTCCCCTAGGGCCTGAAGATGGGGCTTCAGGAGGTCGCCCTTCAAGAAAGGTGGGACGCTTGAAAGGACGACCCTGCTGCCCAACCCTCCAAGGGTTCTATGGGGATGAATATCCCCGCACCGCGAGACCCTCTCGATAGCTGTGTGCGTGGCGGCCTCAGATTTTAGAAAGAAGACGGCCTTGCCGCACATCTTGGAGGCCGCCACGATGGTCGATGGTCCCACCACCTTGGCCATGGCTTTCACCATGGCCTCTATCGAGAGGGAGTCCTTCAGGAGGCACCTGACCCCGTGCCTCCTGGTCATGTTTTTAAAGGGGCTGCAGCCTCCCCTGCAGCCACCTGTGCCCACTTTTTGGGGCCTGTGGAGCTTGCCCACTCATTTTATTTATTTATTTATTTATTTATTTATTTGAAAACAAACAAAAATAATTCAAAATAAAACAAACACAATTGCACACCCCTGCACTCCAATAGTGCAGGGGCACACAGAACACAAAGGGTTTAACAAAACAAAACAAAAATTAGTTTATTTTTAATAATAAAAATAAAAATAACCACCCCTGCACTCCAATAGTGCAGGAGTAGTAAAATTAAAAATAAAACAAACAAACAAAAATGATTTATTTATTTTTAAAACAACAAAATAAAAATAAAACAATCAAAAACACAAAAGGTTTTTTTTTTTTTTAATACAAACAAACGTATTTATTTATTTTTAAATAAATAAATAAATACAATTGACACACCCCTGCACTCCAATAGTGCAGGGGTAAAAGAAAATTCAAAATAAATCAAAGTTTAAAACTAAAAAATAGTTTTAAACTAAAAAGAAAATCAAAATCAAACAAAGGGCAAACAAAGGAGCACACGGCCTGTGCTCCCTGCTCGCTCTTTCCCCACTCTGCACAAGGCAGAAGCAGGGGATTAAAACAAAAGGATTTTTAAAACAAAAACTAAAACAGTGTAGTGATTTAAAATAATTTTAAAATAAACTAAAGAAAGTGCTCTTTAATAAAAAATTAAAAAGCAAAGAAAAGAAACTAATTTAAATGAAGTAAAAATTAAAAGAAAAAACAAAGGAAAAAACAAGCCAAAATGGCTGCACTCCTACACTTGCAAACAATGCAAGTGTAGGAGAAACAAAAGAAAAAAGTGTGTTTTAAAACACTAAATAAAAGGTTTAATTAACAAAAAAGGTGCCCTGCTGCTTTAGAAATAAAATAAAGTAAAAAGATTTGAAAAATAAAAAGTTTAAAGCACTGTTTTTTAACTCTGAGCAGGAGCTCTCCTCACACACGTCTGCTCTTGCTCAAGGGTGCAGCCTATTTAAAAGCCGGTGACAACCTGCGCCGGCTGCCTATTGGCAGCCGGCGCACCAGCTGCCCAAAGGCAGCCGGTGAAAAGATTCAGTTTGGCACCCCTAATCAAAAGGGGTGCCAACAAAACCGGCCGTTAACTAGCCCAGTGGTGGGGTGGTGGATGGGGGTTTCCAAATTAAATGTTCAAAACAAAGGGTGGTACAGAGCACGCCACCCAGAGCCCACTGGTCGACAAAAGCCGCCATGTCGCCAGTGGACTCCGCCGGGCGTGCTCTAACGCCACCCGAACGGAGGAGGGCTCCTGAACATGGCCTCAAGAGTCAAAGAGACCCTCCCCGGTGATCTTACGCTTCCTGGTCTTGTAGATGGTAAGTTTGCCAAGAGCCAGGAGCAGATTCACCAGGAGGTCTCTTCTTGCTGGAGCCACGAACAGGGTGCCCAAAAATAAAAAGGGTGGGGAAAATGCAGCCAGAACTGCAGCAGGAGGTTCTTCAAGAACAAAAAGAACGGCTGCAGCCTGGCGCAAAGGAAATAATGGGAACACCGACTCGACTGACCGCAGAAAGGGCATGCGGGTCCGAAGTCGGTGAAGTGACGCAGGACCTCTCCTGACGCGAAGCGCCCGTAGCACCCTCCATCCCAGGTCCCCAGCACCTCTGGGGACCAGCGGGAGTACAGAGCCTCCCACTGGGGACTCTCGCCTCCGGGTTGAGGGGCTCCCGCCAAGCGGTGTCTCGGCGGGAGACGAGGGCGAGGAAGTGGAGGGTGTGGAGCGCCATCACAGACAGGGTCCTCCTCGACACGGAACGAAGGGGGTCGAGGAGAACTGCGAGATCCTGCTCAGGTGATTCTCGAGGGGAGGCTGAGGGGAGCCCTGTCCTTGGTCTTATCAGCAGGACCGAGAGCCGGGGTAGGGAGGGACGATGGCTCCCCGGTCCTGAGGACCCCTCGAGATACCTGACAGAGTCTGGGTGCAAAGCTGCTTTGCACTCCCGGATCGCCGGGCGGGCCGCTCTGAGGGTCCCCGAGTCGCCTCTGGCGACCAGCGACTCGGGAGTCAGCCACGCCGAACGCAGGTGATCCAGGAGATCCCAGACTCTGGTCACCTGGGCCGAGATCAACAGGCTCCGCACCGCTGGGGATTCCAACGCCTGCGCACCTAGATGGGGGTTGTGCAGCAGGGGCTCCAGAAGGAATCTCTCCCTCGGTCGGAACCGCGCCTCGGCCGATGTCGAACATGCTCCGGGTCTTGAGCAGGTCCCTGTAAAGACCGCAGCTCGGGAGACGGATCCCCGGGAGGTCGAGCCAGAACAGCTGCCGGTCGTAGCCCAAGTGGTGCAGCTGGCGCAGGAGGAGGGAGGCCAGCGCCACCACTGCGGGGCCGGGTCTGCGACAGGTATCTCTGCAGGGTCTGGAGGCGGAAGGTGTGCACCTGAGTCCTGATGCACACCAACCCTTGTCCTCCCTCGGCCAGAGGGAGGCTCAGCACCCCGCAGAGACCCAGTGCTTTCCGCCCAGAAGAAGTCCGCCAGCTTCCTCTGGACCCTGGCCACAAACTCAGGGGCGGGCTCAGGACGGTGAGTCGATGCCAGAGCATCGACGCCACCAGCTGGTTGATGACCAGAGCCCTGCCCCTGAAGGAAAGCACTTTCAGCAGACCCGACCACGACCTCAGTCTCGCAGCAACCTTGTCCTCCAACTCCACTCCAGTTGGCTGCGACCGAGGTCTCCGCGGGCTCAGGTGGACTCCCAGGTATTTGAAGCTGTCCGCGCCCACTGGAATTGCTGGAGCGCGCAGGGAGGGAGTCCACCCGCCAGGGGCCTACTAACAACCCGGAGCATTTGGTCCAGTTGATCCTGGCAGAGGACGCGGCAGAGTAAACGCCTGGCAGCTCCGCATCCTCTCCAGATCGACCGGATCGGAGGCCACTAGGAGCACGCCGTCGGGCGTAGCCGACAGGACCACCTCGTGTCCGGCGCGCCGAGCGCCATCCCCGTGAGCCTCCTGCGAAGGAGGCAGAGGAAGGGCTCGATGCACAGCGCGCACAGTTGTCCGGACAGAGGGCAGCCTTGACGCATTCTCTCCTGAACGCGAGGGGTGCGGTCAGGGACCAGTTCACCTTCAAAAGGCACTCGGCAGAGGCGCATAGCATTCGGAAGAGGCCGACGAACTTCGCCCGAATCCGAATGCTCGCAGGGTTCCAAAGAGATACTCGTGATCCACCCGGTCGAACGCCTTCTCTTGGTCGAGAGACAAGAAGGCGACCGACCGACCGGTCCTCCTGCAGTAGTGCAGCAGGTCCCAACCAGGAAGATGTTGTCGAAGATCGTCCGTTCGGGACCGTAGGACTGGTCGGGTGGACCACGCCTGCCAGCACGGACTTGAGCCTCAGGGAGGCGGCCTTGGCCACGATTTTGTAGTCCGTGCACAGCAGCGAGACCGGGCGCCAGTTCTTAGGCAGCGGAGATCCCCTTTCTTGGGCAGGAGCGTGATCACCGCCCGCCTCATCGAAAGGGGCATCTCCCCGTCTCAGAGGCTTCCGCCAGGACCCGCGCAAAGGCGGGCCCCAGCAAGTCCCAAAACTTTCTGAAGAACTCCACGGTCAGCCCGCCGATGCCCGGCGATTTGTTGTAGGGCATCAGACTAAGAGCGCCAGAGAGCTCGCCAGGGTCAGTCGGCCTCGAACTCTTCCCTGACGCCTCGCCGACCGTGGGAAGCCCGCCCCAAAGAACCCTGCACGCTGCCGGAGTCGACGGGATCCGGAGAGAAGAGGTCCGAGTAAAAGGCTCGGCCCTCTCGCTCACGCCTCCGATCCGCCAGAAGGGAGCCGCCGTCCGCCAGAAGGCAGGTGATGTTCCTGCGGTCTCCTTCTTTTCTCCAACGCCAGAAGAAGTGTGAGCCGCGTCCATCTCCCGAAGCGAACTGGATCCGCGAAGCACGTAGGCCCCCGGACCGCTGGAGCTGCAGGTCCCGCAGGGTGCACTTCTTCTCCTCGCACGCGTTCTGCTCGAAGTTGGCCCTCGCGAGCCAGGCGGCTCTCCAGATCGAGCAGCTCCTTTCCAGCCGCCGATCCGTGAGTCCTCCGCCTGCTCGCGCCTCGTGTACTCCTGACAGAAGATCTTGATCTGCGCTTTCCCCACGCCCCACCACTGACGCCACGTGGGGAAGCGAGATCGCCGGCCGTGCCAGACCGTCCAAAAGTCCCGAACGACTGCTCAAAGCGCCGTCCTCCAACAAGGCGTTGTTAAAGTGCCAGTAGGCGGAGGCGTGCCCGACTGGCACCGGGCCACCGCCACGCCACCAGGTTGTGGTCCGTGAACGGCGCCGCCTTATGTCGGAGGAGCGAACGCAGTGAGCGTGGCTCCTGGTGACGTAGAGCCTGTCGATCCGGGACTGAGACACCCGCCTCCCTCACCCTGGTGAAGGTGAAGGCGGGACGTCCGGTGATGCCAACGCCAGATGTCGACCAGAGAGAGCCGAGCGGTCAGCTCTCTCAGTGCTGCCGACGAGAGGGTAGTGCTCGCCCCCACCCTGTCCGCGGCCTCGAGGGTGCAGTTGAAATCACCCCGAGGACCACGCACTCGCCGGGCGCTGATGTTGTTCATATAGGTCGACATCTGGCGAAAGAACTGGACCTCGCCGACCCGTGGACGGCGCTGCACACGCTCACCAGGTGAACGATACTGTCGCCGCCCCGGATCCGTGGTGTAACAGACGGCCCGGCACGACGCCTACCACATCGAGTACCGTGGGAAGAAAGGACCCGAGAAGAGCGCCGCCACCCCACAAGAGGTGGCGGTGAGATGGCTGAACGACACTCTCCCCCACTCCAGAAGCCAGTTGGCTTCCGCCTCTGGGGTCGTGTGGGTTTCCTGCAGGAAGCACACAGAGTAACCCCTTTTTCAGGTAGGAGATTACCTGGGCCCCGCGGAAAGGGTCCCTACACCCGCTGACGCTCACAGTACCGATGTGATACATGATCTTCTGTCAGGAGTTGTTGGCGACGCTCACGGGAGATCCTGAGTTCTCCCGAGCTCACCAACTGGTCGTGTAACTTGCGGGCCCGAATGTGCACGCTCGAGCCCGAAGTTTTGCTGGCGTGGCTGGCCCTGAGGAAGGATCTCACAGAGTTTAAGATCCTCTGAAATCCTTCCATTTGTCCAGGGCCAGCTGGACCTTGTCCCTGCGGTGGATGGTGGCCTCCAAGAAATCCAGGAGCTCCACCACAGGGATGTCCGGAGAAGGGGCGGACAGACTCTCCGAGCCCACGCTGCAAGTGGACTCTGAGTCCTCCTCCCTCTCCTCCGCTCTCCACCGCCTCGCGGTGGAGAAGCACAACGCACTCACGCTGGTGGGTGAGCTGCTATGCCTTATTTTGATTTTCACCGACTCTCCCAGCGCCCCCAGGGACGCGGGCGGGAGAGATCGGGCGGAGGGACCCTGAGGGGACCGCCTGCACCCTGGACTTTGGGGTGCAGACGGACGCCGACGCACACCGCCGAGCCCGATGGTCTGGTCCCCGCCTGGGTCCCTCTTTGAGGTCCGAGGCACGGTCTCAGGCCCGCCCTCTTTCCTCGAAGGAAGGGGATCCACCCTCTCGGGTCCTTCCTCCTCCCTAGAGAAAGGGGATACACCCTTTCGGGTCCTTCCCTCCTCCGCATCAGTCACCGGGACCGCCGGGCGACGCTTCCTCGACGGCCGCGCAAGGGCCGGAGCCCTCGCCGCCGGAAAGGGAAGCCCGAGGCGGTTGTTCTTCCGGGGCTCCTCCCGAGCCCCTCGGTGACTGGAACTTGGCCCGTTGCACTTCGGGAGGGGATCTACCTCGAGGGCACCACCTTCTGCCCTCTCTGGTTCTTCCCTCCCTCTGCGCCCGGAGACCATTGTCGCGCTGGCTCCGCAGAGCCCACGCCTGCCTCAGGGGTGTTTCTCATCCCTCCGCGGCAGCACGAGGGCCGGAACCCCGCCGCCGCAAGAGAGGGAAGCCTGAGGCAGCTCTTTTCTGGGTGGGGGCTCTTCTCCCTCCGCCCCTCGGCCGGGTCGCCTGCATGGGCTCCGCATTGTCCGCGGAGCCCACGCCAGCCTCGGGGCCGAGTCCGCCTCCTCCCGGAGACGGGAGCCAGAGGCAGCTCTTTTCTGGGAGGGGTGTTCTTCCTCCCTCCGCCCCTCGGCGGGGTCGCCTGCATGGGCTCCGCTTATCTGCGGAGCCCATGCCTGCCTCGGGAGTTGGTTCCGCCGCCTCCTCGGCAACACAGGTTTCAGGACCCGTGTCGCTGTCGGAGGAAGGCGGTGCCCGAGGCAGTTGCTCTTCGGGGCCCCTCCTGCGCCCTCGGCGACCTCTCTGCGGCCGCCCCTCGATGGTAGAGTCGGGCCGGCTTCCGAGGTCTCTTTATTGACGGGAGGGGATCTACCCGAAGGGCTCCTCCTCTGCCCTCTCGGGTTCCTCCCTCCCCATTTGCCTCTCGGTGGGGCTCTTCCATGGGCTCCGCTTCTTCGCGGAGCCCCGGACCGCCTCGGGATGGATCCTTCTCCCCTCTGTGGCATTACGAGGGCCGGAGCCCTCGCTGCCGGTAGAGGGGACGCCGAGGCGGTCGCTTTGGTTTTGGGGGCCTTCTTCGCCCCGGGACCCTCACCAAGAGGCCGGGACGTGTGCACTTGCGCACACGGGAAGGCGCGCTGCGCCTTCCTCTTCCCCTGATGCTGCCGGAGGCTGCCCCTGCCCTGTCACGGCGACGGGAGCTCGCCCCGCAGCGCCTCTCCTCACCCTCTGTGGGGATGAGGTGTTTGTTTTACGGGCGGCTTTGCCGCCTGCCTCGCTGGGTGCCGCCGAGGGAGTCCCTTTCAGGGCCTCCCCTGACCCGCCGCCAGATGGTGGGGCGGTGGGCTTCGCCGCCCCTGCTTGGCCTCCCGGTGGACCTGGCCGCCTTCTTTTGTGGCGGGCGACCACGGTCCACTCGGCGGCCTTCTCCCCGCGCGCTGGGAGGCGCTGAGGGTCCGCCGCCTCGGGGCCTTCTCCCTTTCCCCGGATGTTACTGGGAGGGGGCGGTGCTTTTTGCCCCTCTGCGGGCCTCTTGGAGGGCCCCGGGCGAGGTGGACTCGGAGGGCGCGGTGCTGGCGCTGGTGGCTTTGCGCCTGCTGGAGCTTGGGGCACCTCTTTTCTGGTGCCCCAGCTCCTTGCAGTGGTAGCACCGCACCTCCTCCGAGGAATAAAAATGACGTAGTTGGTCCCCTCGAAGGGGACCACAAACTGCCCTCCACGGTGTCCCTCCCCGCCAGGTGGATGGTCACCTGGCGCGGAAGGACAGCACGTGGCGGAGGGGCTGGTCCTTGCAGCCCTAGGGGATGGGGTGGATCCCGTTTTAACTCCCCTAGGGCCTGAAGATGGGGCTTCAGGAGGTCGCCCTTCAAGAAAGGTGGGACGCTTGAAAGGACGACCCTGCTGCCCAACCCTCCAAGGGTTCTATGGGGATGAACATTCCCCGACGCGAGACCCTCTCGATAGCTGTGTGCGTGGCGGCCTCAGATTTTAGAAAGAAGACGGCCTTGCCGCACATCTTTGAGGCCGCCACGATGGTCGATGGTCCCACCACCTTGGCCATGGCTTTCACCATGGCCTCTATCGAGAGGGAGTCCTTCAGGAGGCACCTGACCCCGTGCCTCCTGGTCATGTTTTTAAAGGGGCTGCAGCCTCCCTGCAGCCACCTGTGCCCACTTTTTGGGGCCTGTGGAGCTTGCCCACTCATTTTTTATTTATTTATTTATTTATTTATTTATTTATTTACAAACAATAAATTAAAAATAAACAAACAAATTACACACCCCTGCACTCCAATAGTGCAGGAGTAGTAAAATTAAAAATAAAACAAACAAACAAAAATTATTTATTTATTTTTAAAACAACAAAATAAAAATAAAACAATCAAAAACACAAAAGGTTTTTTTTTTTTTTTTAATACAAACAAACGTATTTATTTATTTTTAAATAAATAAATAAATACAATTGACACACCCCTGCACTCCAATAGTGCAGGGGTAAAAGAAAAATTCAAAATAAATCAAAGTTTAAAACTAAAAAATAGTTTTAAACTAAAAAGAAAATCAAAATCAAACAAAGGGCAAACAAAGGAGCACACGGCCTGTGCTCCCTGCTCGCTCTTCCCCCACTCTGCACAAGGCAGAAGCAGGGGATTTTAAAACAAAAGGATTTTTAAAACAAAAACTAAAACAGTGTAGTGATTTAAAATAATTTTAAAATAAACTAAAGAAAGTGCTCTTTAATAAAAAATTAAAAAGCAAAGAAAAGAAACTAATTTAAATGAAGTAAAAATTAAAAGAAAAAACAAAGGAAAAACAAGCTAAAATGAGCTGCTCTCCTACACTTGCAAACAATGCAAGTGTAGGAGAAACAAAGAAAAAGTGTGTTTTAAAACACTAAATAAAAGGTTTAATTAACAAAAAGGTGCCCTGCTGCTTTAGAAATAAAATAAAGTAAAAAGATTTGAAAATAAAAAGTTTAAAGCACTGTTTTTTAACTCTGAGCAGGAGCTCTCCTCACACACGCCTGCTCTTGCTCAAGGGTGCAGCCTATTTAAAAGCCGGTGATAACTGCGCCGACTGCCTATTGGCAGCCGGCGCACCAGCTGCCCAAAGGCAGCCGGTGAAAAGATTCAGTTTGGCACCCCTAATCAAAAGGGGTGCCAACAAAACCGGCCGTTAACTAGCCCAGTGGTGGGGTGGGGGTGGGGTTTTAAATTAAATGTTCAAAACAAAGGGTGGTACAGAGCACGCCACCCAGAGCCCACTGGTCGACAAAAGCCGCCATGTCGCCAGTGGACTCCGCGCGGGCGTGCTCTAACGCCACCCGAACGGAGGAGGGCTCCTGAACATGGCCCCACAGTCAAAGAGACCCTCCCCGGTGATCTTACGCTTCCTGGTCTTGTAGATGGTAAGTTTGCCAAGAGCCAGGAGCAGATTCACCAGGAGGTCTCTCTTCTTGCTGGAGCCACGAACAGGGTGCCCAAAAATAAAAAGGGTGGGGAAAATGCAGCCAGAACTGCAGCAGGAGGTTCTTCAAGAACAAAAAGAACGGCTGCAGCCTGGCGCAAAGGAAATAATGGGAACACCGACTCGGACTGACCGCAGAAAGGGCATGCGGGTCCGAAGTCGGTGAAGTGACGCAGGACCTCTCCTGACGCGAAGCGCCCGTAGCACCCTCCATCCCAGGTCCCCAGCACCTCTGGGGACCAGCGGGAGTACAGAGCCTCCCACTGGGGACTCTCGCCTCCGGGTTGAGGGGCTCCCGCCAAGCGGTGTCTCGGCGGGAGACGAGGGCGAGGAAGTGGAGGGTGTGGAGCGCCATCACAGACAGGGTCCTCCTCGACACGGAACGAAGGGGGTCGAGGAGAACTGCGAGATCCTGCTCAGGTGATTCTCGAGGGGAGGCTGAGGGGAGCCCTGTCCTTGGTCTTATCAGCAGGACCGAGAGCCGGGGTAGGGAGGGACGATGGCTCCCCGGTCCTGAGGACCCCTCGAGATACCTGACAGAGTCTGGGTGCAAAGCTGCTTTGCACTCCCGGATCGCCGGGCGGGCCGCTCTGAGGGTCCCCGAGTCGCCCTGGCGACCAGCGACTCGGGAGTCAGCCACGCCGAGCGCTGGTGATCCAGGAGATCCCAGACTCTGGTCACCTGGGCCGAGATCAACAGGCTCCGCACCGCTGGGGATTCCAACGCCTGCGCACCTAGGTGGGGGTTGTGCAGCAGGGGCTCCAGAAGGAATCTCTCCCTCGGTCGGAACCGCGCCTCGGCCGATGTCGAACATGCTCCGGGTCTTGAGCAGGTCCCTGTAAAGACCGCAGCTCGGGAGACGGATCCCCGGGAGGTCGAGCCAGAACAGCTGCCGGTCGTAGCCCAAGTGGTGCAGCTGGCGCAGGAGGAGGGAGGCCAGCGCGCACCACTGCGGGGCCGGGTCTGCGACAGGTATCTCTGCAGGGTCTGGAGGCGGAAGGTGTGCACCTGAGTCCTGATGCACACCAACCCTTGTCCTCCCTCGGCCAGAGGGAGGCTCAGCACCCCGCAGAGACCCAGTGCTTTCCGCCCAGAAGAAGTCCGCCAGCTTCCTCTGGACCCTGGCCACAAACTCAGGGGCGGGCTCAGGACGGTGAGTCGATGCCAGAGCATCGACGCCACCAGCTGGTTGATGACCAGAGCCCTGCCCCTGAAGGAAAGCACTTTCAGCAGACCCGACCACGACCTCAGTCTCGCAGCAACCTTGTCCTCCAACTCCACTCCAGTTGGCTGCGACCGAGGTCTCCGCGGGCTCAGGTGGACTCCCAGGTATTTGAAGCTGTCCGCGCCCACTGGAATTGCTGGAGCGCGCAGGGAGGGAGTCCACCCGCCAGGGGCCTACTAACAACCCGGAGCATTTGGTCCAGTTGATCCTGGCAGAGGACGCGGCAGAGTAAACGCCTGGCAGCTCCGCATCCTCTCCAGATCAACCGGATCGGAGGCCACTAGGAGCACGCCGTCGGGCGTAGCCGACAGGACCACCTCGTGTCCGGGCGCCGAGCGCCATCCCCGTGAGCCTCCTGCGAAGGAGGCAGAGGAAGGGCTCGATGCACAGCGCGCACAGTTGTCCGGACAGAGGGCAGCCTTGACGCATTCTCTCCTGAACGCGAGGGGTGCGGTCAGGGACCAGTTCACCTTCAAAAGGCACTCGGCAGAGGCGCATAGCATTCGGAAGAGGCCGACGAACTTCGCCCGAATCCGAATGCTCGCAGGGTTCCAAAGAGATACTCGTGATCCACCCGGTCGAACGCCTTCTCTTGGTCGAGAGACAAGAAGGCGACCGACCGACCGGTCCTCCTGCAGTAGTGCAGCAGGTCCCAACCAGGAAGATGTTGTCGAAGATCGTCCGTTCGGGACCGTAGGACTGGTCGGGTGGACCACGCCTGCCAGCACGGACTTGAGCCTCAGGGAGGCGGCCTTGGCCACGATTTTGTAGTCCGTGCACAGCAGCGAGACCGGGCGCCAGTTCTTAGGCAGCGGAGATCCCCTTTCTTGGGCAGGAGCGTGATCACCGCCCGCCTCATCGAAAGGGGCATCTCCCCGTCTCAGAGGCTTCCGCCAGGACCCGCGCAAAGGCGGGCCCCAGCAAGTCCCAAAACTTTCTGAAGAACTCCACGGTCAGCCCGCCGATGCCCGGCGATTTGTTGTAGGGCATCAGACTAAGAGCGCCAGAGAGCTCGCCAGGGTCAGTCGGCCTCGAACTCTTCCCTGACGCCTCGCCGACCGTGGGAAGCCCGTCCCAAAGAACCCTGCACGCTGCCGGAGTCGACGGGATCCGGAGAGAAGAGGTCCGAGTAAAAGGCTCGGCCCTCTCGCTCACGCCTCCGGATCCGCCAGAAGGGAGCCGCCGTCCGCCAGAAGGCAGGTGATGTTCCTGCGGTCTCCTTCTTTTCTCCAACGCCAGAAGAAGTGTGAGCCGCGTCCATCTCCCGAAGGAACTGGATCCGCGAAGCACGTAGGCCCCCGGGACCGCTGGAGCTGCAGGTCCCGCAGGGTGCACTTCTTCTCCTCGCACGCGCTTCTGCTCGAAGTTGGCCCTCGCGAGCCAGGCGGCTCTCCAGATCGAGCAGCTCCTTTCCAGCCGCCGATCCGTGAGTCCTCCGCCTGCTCGCGCCTCGTGTACTCCTGACAGAAGATCTTGATCTGCGCTTTCCCCACGCCCCACCACTGACGCCACGTGGGGAAGCGAGATCGCCGGCCGTGCCAGACCGTCCAAAAGTCCCGAACGACTGCTCAAAGCGCCGTCCTCCAACAAGGCGTTGTTAAAGTGCCAGTAGGCGGAGGCGTGCCCGACTGGCACCGGGCCACCGCCACGCCACCAGGTTGTGGTCCGTGAACGGCGCCGCCTTATGTCGGAGGAGCGAACGCAGTGAGCGTGGCTCCTGGTGACGTAGAGCCTGTCGATCCGGGACTGAGACACCCGCCTCCCTCACCCTGGTGAAGGTGAAGGCGGGACGTCCGGTGATGCCAACGCCAGATGTCGACCAGAGAGAGCCGAGCGGTCAGCTCTCTCAGTGCTGCCGACGAGAGGGTAGTGCTCGCCCCCACCCTGTCCGCGGCCTCGAGGGTGCAGTTGAAATCACCCCGAGGACCACGCACTCGCCGGGCGCTGATGTTGTTCATATAGGTCGACATCTGGCGAAAGAACTGGACCTCGCCGACCCGTGGACGGCGCTGCACACGCTCACCAGGTGAACGATACTGTCGCCGCCCCGGATCCGTGGTGTAACAGACGGCCCGGCACGACGCCTACCACATCGAGTACCGTGGGAAGAAAGGACCCGAGAAGAGCGCCGCCACCCCACAAGAGGTGGCGGTGAGATGGCTGAACGACACTCTCCCCCACTCCAGAAGCCAGTTGGCTTCCGCCTCTGGGGTCGTGTGGGTTTCCTGCAGGAAGCACACAGAGTAACCCCTTTTTCAGGTAGGAGATTACCTGGGCCCCGCGGAAAGGGTCCCTACACCCGCTGACGCTCACAGTACCGATGTGATACATGATCTTCTGTCAGGAGTTGTTGGCGACGCTCACGGGAGATCCTGAGTTCTCCCGGCTCACCAACTGGTCGTGTAACTTGCGGGCCCGAATGTGCACGCTCGAGCCCGAAGTTTTACTGGCGTGGCTGGCCCTGAGGAAGGATCTCACAGAGTTTAAGATCCTCTGGAAATCCTTCCATTTGTCCAGGGCCAGCATGGACCTTGTCCCTGCGGTGGATGGTGGCCTCCAAGAAATCCAGGAGCTCCACCACAGGGATGTCCGGAGAAGGGGCGGACAGACTCTCCGAGCCCACGCTGCAAGTGGACTCTGAGTCCTCCTCCCTCTCCTCCGCTCTCCACCGCCTCGCGGTGGAGAAGCACAACGCACTCACGCTGGTGGGTGAGCTGCTATGCCTTATTTTGATTTTCACCGACTCTCCCAGCGCCCCCAGGGACGCGGGCGGGAGAGATCGGGCGGAGGGACCCTGAGGGGACCGCCTGCACCCTGGACTTTGGGGTGCAGACGGACGCCGACGCACACCGCCGAGCCCGATGGTCTGGTCCCCGCCTGGGTCCCTCCTTGAGGTCCGAGGCACGGTCTCAGGCCCGCCCTCTTTCCTCGAAGGAAGGGGATCCACCCTCTCGGGTCCTTCCTCCTCCCTAGAGAAAGGGGATACACCCTTCGGGTCCTTCCTCCCTCCGCATCAGTCACCGGGACCGCCTCGGGCGACGCTTCTCGACGGCCGCGCAAGGGCCGGAGCCCTCGCCGCCGGAAAGGGAAGCCCGAGGCGGTTGTTCTTCCGGGGCTCCTCCCGAGCCCCTCGGTGACTGGAACTTGGCCCGCTGCACTTCGGGAGGGGATCTACCTCGAGGGCACCACCTTCTGCCCTCTCTGGTTCTTCCCTCCCTCTGCGCCCGGAGACCATTGTGCGCTGGCTCCGCAGAGCCCACGCCTGCCTCAGGGGTGTTTCTCATCCCTCCGCGGCAGCACGAGGGCCGGAACCCCGCCGCCGCAAGAGAGGGAAGCCTGAGGCAGCTCTTTTCTGGGTGGGGGCTCTTCTCCCTCCGCCCCTCGGCCGGGTCGCCTGCATGGGCTCCGCTTGTCCGCGGAGCCCACGCCAGCCTCGGGGCCGAGTCCGCCTCCTCCCGGAGACGGGAGCCAGAGGCAGCTCTTTTCTGGGAGGGGTTGTTCTTCCTCCTCCGCCCCTCGGCGGGGTCGCCTGCATGGGCTCCGCTTATCTGCGGAGCCCATGCCTGCCTCGGGAGTTGGTTCCGCCGCCTCCTCGGCAACACAGGTTTCAGGACCCGTGTCGCTGTCGGAGGAAGGCGGTGCCCGAGGCAGTTGCTCTTCGGGGCCCCTCCTGCGCCCCTCGGCGACCTCTCTGCTGCCGCCCCTCGATGGTAGAGTCGGGCCGGCTTCCGAGGTCTCTTTATTGACGGGAGGGGATCTACCCGAAGGGCTCCTCCTCTGCCCTCTCGGGTTCCTCCCTCCCCATTTGCCTCTCGGTGGGGCTCTTCCATGGGCTCCGCTTCTGCGGAGCCCCGGACCGCCTCGGGATGGATCCTTCTCCCCTCTGTGGCATTACGAGGGCCGGAGCCCTCGCTGCCGGTAGAGGGGACGCCGAGGCGGTCGCTTTGGTTTTGGGGCCTTCTTCGCCCCGGGACCCTCACCAAGAGGCCGGGACGGTGCACTTGCGCACACGGGAAGGCGCGCTGCGCCTTCCTCTTCCCCTGATGCTGCCGGAGGCTGCCCCTGCCCTGTCACGGCGACGGGAGCTCGCCCCGCAGCGCCTCTCCTCACCCTCTGTGGGGATGAGGTGTTTGTTTTACGGGCGGCTTTGCCGCCTGCCTCGCTGGGGTGCCGCCGAGGGAGTCCCTTTTCAGGGCCTCCCCTGACCCGCCGCCAGATGGTGGGGCGGTGGGCTTCGCCGCCTCTGCTTGGCCTCCCCGTGGACCTGGCCGCCTTCTTTTGTGGCGGGCGACCACGGTCCACTCGGCGGCCTTCTCCCCGGCGCTGGGAGGCGCTGAGGGTCCGCCGCCTGGGGCCTTCTCCCTTTCCCCGGATGTTACTGGGAGGGGGCGGTGCTTTTTGCCCCTCTGCGGGCCTCTTGGAGGGCCCCGGGCGAGGTGGACTCGAGGGGCGCGGTGCTGGCGCTGGTGGCTTTGCGCCTGCTGGAGCTTGGGGCACCTCTTTTCTGGTGCCCCAGCTCCTTGCAGTGGTAGCACCGCACCTCCTCCGAGGAATAAAAATGACGTAGTTGGTCCCCTCGAAGGGGACCACAAACTGCCCTCCACGGTGTCCCTCCCCGCCAGGTGGATGGTCACCTGGCGGCGGAAGGACAGCACGTGGCGGAGGGGCTGGTCCTTGCAGCCCAGGGGATGGGGTGGATGGCCGTTTTAATCTCCCCTAGGGCCTGAAGATGGGGCTTCAGCAGGTCGCCCTTCAAGAAAGGTGGGACGCTTGAAAGGACGACCCTGCTGCCCAACCCTCCAAGGGTTCTATGGGGATGAACATCCCCCACGCGAGACCCTCTCGATAGCTGTGTCGCGGCGGCCTCAGATTTTAGAAAGAAGACGGCCTTGCCGCACATCTTGGAGGCCGCCACGATGGTCGATGGTCCCACCACCTTGGCCATGGCTTTCACCATGGCCTCTATCGAGAGGGAGTCCTTCAGGAGGCACCTGACCCCGTGCCTCCTGGTCATGTTTTTAAAGGGGCTGCAGCCTCCCCTGCAGCCACCTGTGCCCACTTTTTGGGGCCTGTGGAGCTTGCCCACTCATTTTATTTATTTATTTATTTATTTATTTATTTGAAAACAAACAAACAATAATTCAAAATAAAACAAACACAATTGCACACCCCTGCACTCCAATAGTGCAGGGGCACACAGAACACAAAAGGTTTTAACAAAACAAAACAAAAATTAGTTTATTTTTAATAATAAAAATAAAAATAACCACCCCTGCACTCCAATAGTGCAGGAGTAGTAAAATTAAAAATAAAACAAACAAACAAAAATGATTTATTTATTTTTAAAACAACAAAATAAAAATAAAACAATCAAAACACAAAAGGTTTTTTTTTTTTTTTAATACAAACAAACGTATTTATTTATTTTTAAATAAATAAATAAATACAATTGACACACCCCTGCACTCCAATAGTGCAGGGGTAAAAGAAAAATTCAAAATAAATCAAAGTTTAAAACTAAAAAATAGTTTTAAACTAAAAAGAAAATCAAAATCAAACAAAGGGCAAACAAAGGAGCACACGGCCTGTGCTCCCTGCTCGCTCTTCCCCCACTCTGCACAAGGCAGAAGCAGGGATTTTAAAACAAAAGGATTTTTAAAACAAAAACTAAAACAGTGTAGTGATTTAAAATAATTTTAAAATAAACTAAAGAAAGTGCTCTTTAATAAAAAATTAAAAAGCAAAGAAAAGAAACTAATTTAAATGAAGTAAAAATTAAAAGAAAAAACAAAGGAAAAACAAGCTAAATGAGCTGCTCTCCTACACTTGCAAACAATGCAAGTGTAGGAGAAACAAAAGAAAAAGTGTGTTTTAAAACACTAAATAAAAGGTTTAATTAACAAAAAGGTGCCCTGCTGCTTTAGAAATAAAATAAAGTAAAAAGATTTGAAAATAAAAAGTTTAAAGCACTGTTTTTTAACTCTGAGCAGGAGCTCTCCTCACACACGCCTGCTCTTGCTCAAGGGTGCAGCCTATTTAAAAGCCAGTGATGACTGCGCCGACTGCCTATTGGCAGCCGGCGCACCAGCTGCCCAAAGGCAGCCGGTGAAAAGATTCAGTTTGGCACCCCTAATCAAAAGGGGTGCCAACAAAACCGGCCGTTAACTAGCCCAGTGGTGGGGTGGGTGGGGATCTGTAAATTAAATGTTCAAAACAAAGGGGTGGTACAGAGCACGCCACCCAGAGCCCACTGGTCGACAAAAGCCGCCATGTCGCCAGTGGACTCCGCGCGGGCGTGCTCTAACGCCACCCGAACGGAGGAGGGCTCCTGAACATGGCCCCACAGTCAAAGAGACCCTCCCCGGTGATCTTACGCTTCCTGGTCTTGTAGATGGTAAGTTTGCCAAGAGCCAGGAGCAGATTCACCAGGAGGTCTCTTCTTGCTGGAGCCACGAACAGGGTGCCCAAAAATAAAAAGGGTGGGGAAAATGCAGCCAGAACTGCAGCAGGAGGTTCTTCAAGAACAAAAAGAACGGCTGCAGCCTGGCGCAAAGAAAATAATGGGAACACCGACTCGACTGACCGCAGAAAGGGCATGCGGGTCCGAAGTCGGTGAAGTGACGCAGGACCTCTCCTGACGCGAAGCGCCCGTAGCACCCTCCATCCCAGGTCCCCAGCACCTCTGGGGACCAGCGGGAGTACAGGGCCTCCCACTGGGGACTCTCGCCTCCGGGTTGAGGGGCTCCCGCCAAGCGGTGTCTCGGCGGGAGACGAGGGCGAGGAAGTGGAGGGTGTGGAGCGCCATCACAGACAGGGTCCTCCTCGACACGGAACGAAGGGGGTCGAGGAGAACTGCGAGATCCTGCTCAGGTGATTCTCGAGGGGAGGCTGAGGGGAGCCCTGTCCTTGGTCTTATCAGCAGGACCGAGAGCCGGGGTAGGGAGGGACGATGGCTCCCCGGTCCTGAGGACCCCTCGAGATACCTGACAGAGTCTGGGTGCAAAGCTGCTTTGCACTCCCGGATCGCTCGGGCGGGCCGCTCTGAGGGTCCCCGAGTCGCCCTGGCGACCAGCGACTCGGGAGTCAGCCACGCCGAGCGCAGGTGATCCAGGAGATCCCAGACTCTGGTCACCTGGGCCGAGATCAACAGGCTCCGCACCGCTGGGGATTCCAACGCCTGCGCACCTAGGTGGGGGTTGTGCAGCAGGGGCTCCAGAAGGAATCTCTCCCTCGGTCGGAACCGCGCCTCGGCCGATGTCGAACATGCTCCGGGTCTTGAGCAGGTCCCTGTAAAGACCGCAGCTCGGGAGACGGATCCCCGGGAGGTCGAGCCAGAACAGCTGCCGGTCGTAGCCCAAGTGGTGCAGCTGGCGCAGGAGGAGGGAGGCCAGCGCGCACCACTGCGGGGCCGGGTCTGCGACAGGTATCTCTGCAGGGTCTGGAGGCGGAAGGTGTGCACCTGAGTCCTGATGCACACCAACCCTTGTCCTCCCTCGGCCAGAGGGAGGCTCAGCACCCCGCAGAGACCCAGTGCTTTCCGCCCAGAAGAAGTCCGTCAGCTTCCTCTGGACCCTGGCCACAAACTCAGGGGCGGGCTCAGGACGGTGAGTCGATGCCAGAGCATCGACGCCACCAGCTGGTTGATGACCAGAGCCCTGCCCCTGAAGGAAAGCACTTTCAGCAGACCCGACCACGACCTCAGTCTCGCAGCAACCTTGTCCTCCAACTCCACTCCAGTTGGCTGCGACCGAGGTCTCCGCGGGGCTCAGGTGGACTCCCAGGTATTTGAAGCTGTCCGCGCCCACTGGAATTGCTGGAGCGCGCAGGGAGGGAGTCCACCCGCCAGGGGCCTACTAACAACCCGGAGCATTTGGTCCAGTTGATCCTGGCAGAGGACGCGGCAGAGTAAACGCCTGGCAGCTCCGCATCCTCTCCAGATCAACCGGATCGGAGGCCACTAGGAGCACGCCGTCGGGCGTAGCCGACAGGACCACCTCGTGTCCGCGCGCCGAGCGCCATCCCCGTGAGCCTCCCGCGAAGGAGGCAGAGGAAGGGCTCGATGCACAGCGCGCACAGTTGTCCGGACAGAGGGCAGCCTTGACGCATTCTCTCCTGAACGCGAGGGTGCGGTCAGGGACCAGTTCACCTTCAAAAGGCACTCGGCAGAGGCGCATAGCATTCGGAAGAGGCCGACGAACTTCGCCCGAATCCGAATGCTCGCAGGGTTCCAAAGAGATACTCGTGATCCACCCGGTCGAACGCCTTCTCTTGGTCAGAGACAAGAAGGCGACCGACCGACCGGTCCTCCTGCAGTAGTGCAGCAGGTCCCAACCAGGAAGATGTTGTCGAAAATCGTCCGTTCGGGACCGTAGGACTGGTCGGGTGGACCACGCCTGCCAGCACGGACTTGAGCCTCAGGGAGGCGGCCTTGGCCACGATTTTGTAGTCCGTGCACAGCAGCGAGACCGGGCGCCAGTTCTTAGGCAGCGGAGATCCCCTTTCTTGGGCAGGAGCGTGATCACCGCCCGCCTCATCGAAAGGGGCATCTCCCCGTCTCAGAGGCTTCCGCCAGGACCCGCGCAAAGGCGGGCCCCAGCAAGTCCCAAAACTTTCTGAAGAACTCCACGGTCAGCCCGCCGATGCCCGGCGATTTGTTGTAGGGCATCAGACTGAGAGCGCCAGAGAGCTCGCCAGGGTCAGTCGGCCTCGAACTCTTCCCTGACGCCTCGCCGACCGTGGGAAGCCCGTCCCAAAGAACCCTGCACGCTGCCGGAGTCGACGGGATCCGGAGAGAAGAGGTCCGAGTAAAAGGCTCTGGCCCTCTCGCTCACGCCTCCGATCCGCCAGAAGGGAGCCGCCGTCCGCCAGAAGGCAGGTGATGTTCCTGCGGTCTCCTTCTTTTCTCCAACGCCAGAAGAAGTGTGAGCCGCGTCCATCTCCGGCGGAACTGGATCCGCGAAGCACGTAGGCCCCCGGACCGCTGGAGCTGCAGGTCCCGCAGGGTGCACTTCTTCTCCTCGCACGCGCTTCTGCTCGAGTTGGCCCCCGCGAGCCAGGCGGCTCTCCAGATCGAGCAGCTCCTTTCCAGCCGCCGATCCGTGAGTCCTCCGCCTGCTCGCGCCTCGTGTACTCCTGACAGAAGATCTTGATCTGCGCTTTCCCCACGCCCCACCACTGACGCCACGTGGGGAAGCGAGATCGCCGGCCGTGCCAGACCGTCCAAAAGTCCCGAACGACTGCTCAAAGCGCCGTCCTCCAACAAGGCGTTGTTAAAGTGCCAGTAGGCGGAGGCGTGCCCGACTGGCACCGGGCCACCGCCACGCCACCAGGTTGTGGTCCGTGAACGGCGCCGCCTTATGTCGGAGGAGCGAACGCAGTGAGCGTGGCTCCTGGTGACGTAGAGCCTGTCGATCCGGGACTGAGACACCCGCCTCCCTCACCCTGGTGAAGGTGAAGGCGGGACGTCCGGTGATGCCAACGCCAGATGTCGACCAGAGAGAGCCGAGCGGTCAGCTCTCTCAGTGCTGCCGACGAGAGGGTAGTGCTCGCGCCCCACCCTGTCCGCGGCCTCGAGGGTGCAGTTGAAATCACCCCGAGGACCACGCACTCGCCGGGCGCTGATGTTGTTCAGGTAGGTCGACATCTGGCGAAAGAACTGGACCTCGCCGACCCGTGGACGGCGCTGCACACGCTCACCAGGTGAACGATACTGTCGCCGCCCCGGATCCGTGGTGTAACAGACGGCCCGGCACGACGCCTACCACATCGAGTACCGTGGGAAGAAAGGACCCGAGAAGAGCGCCGCCACCCCACAAGAGGTGGCGGTGAGATGGCTGAACGACACTCTCCCCCACTCCAGAAGCCAGTTGGCTTCCGCCTCTGGGGTCGTGTGGGTTTCCTGCAGGAAGCACACAGAGTAACCCCTTTTTCAGGTAGGAGATTACCTGGGCCCTGCGGAAAGGGTCCCTACACCCGCTGACGCTCACAGTACCGATGTGATACATGATCCTCTGTCAGGAGTTGTTGGCGACGCTCACGGGAGATCCTGAGTTCTCCCGGCTCACCAACTGGTCGTGAAGCTTGCGGGCCCGAATGTGCACGCTCGAGCCCGAAGTTTTGCTGGCGTGGCTGGCCCTGAGGAAGGATCTCACAGAGTTTAAGATCCTCTGGAAATCCCTCCATTTGTCCAGGGCCAGCTGGACCTTGTCCCTGCGGTGGATGGTGGCCTCCAAGAAATCCAGGAGCTCCACCACAGGGATGTCCGGAGAAGGGGCGGACAGACTCTCCGAGCCCACGCTGCAAGTGGACTCTGAGTCCTCCTCCCTCTCCTCCGCTCTCCACCGCCTCGCGGTGGAGAAGCACAACGCACTCACGCTGGTGGGTGAGCTGCTATGCCTTATTTTGATTTTCACCGACTCTCCCAGCGCCCCCAGGGACGCGGGCGGAGAGATCGGCGGAGGGACCCTGAGGGGACCGCCTGCACCCTGGACTTTGGGGTGCAGACGGACGCCGACGACACCGCCGAGCCCGATGGTCTGGTCCCCGCCTGGGTCCCTCTTTGAGGTCCGAGGCACGGTCTCAGGCCCGCCCTCTTTCCTCGAAGGAAGGGGATCCACCCTCTCGGGTCCTTCCTCCTCCCTAGAGAAAGGGGATACACCCTTCGGGTCCTTCCTCCTCCGCATCAGTCACCGGGACCGCCGGGCGACGCTTCTCTCGACGGCCGCGCAAGGGCCGGAGCCCTCGCCGCCGGAAAGGGAAGCCCGAGGCGGTTGTTCTTCCGGGGCTCCTCCCGAGCCCCTCGGTGACTGGAACTTGGCCCGCTGCACTTCGGGAGGGGATCTACCTCGAGGGCACCACCTTCTGCCCTCTCTGGTTCTTCCCTCCCTCTGCGCCCGGAGACCATTGTGCGCTGGCTCCGCAGAGCCCACGCCTGCCTCAGGGGTGTTTCTCATCCCTCCGCTGCAGCACGAGGGCCGGAACCCCGCCGCCGCAAGAGAGGGAAGCCTGAGGCAGCTCTTTTCTGGGTGGGGGCTCTTCTCCCTCCGCCCTCGGCCGGGTCGCCTGCATGGGCTCCGCTTGTCCGCGGAGCCCACGCCAGCCTCGGGGCCGAGTCCGCCTCCTCCCGGAGACGGGAGCCAGAGGCAGCTCTTTTCTGGGAGGGGTTGTTCTTCCTCCTCCGCCCCTCGGCGGGGTCGCCTGCATGGGCTCCGCTTATCTGCGGAGCCCATGCCTGCCTCGGGAGTTGGTTCCGCCGCCTCCTCGGCAACACAGGTTTCAGGACCCGTGTCGCTGTCGGAGGAAGGCGGTGCCCGAGGCAGTTGCTCTTCGGGGCCCCTCCTGCGCCCCTCGGCGACCTCTCTGCTGCCGCCCCTCGATGGTAGAGTCGGGCCGGCTTCCGAGGTCTCTTTATTGACGGGAGGGGATCTACCCGAAGGGCTCCTCCTCTGCCCTCTCGGGTTCCTCCCTCCCCATTTGCCTCTCGGTGGGGCTCTTCCATGGGCTCCGCTTCTGCGGAGCCCCGGACCGCCTCGGGATGGATCCTTCTCCCCTCTGTGGCATTACGAGGGCCGGAGCCCTCGCTGCCGGTAGAGGGGACGCCGAGGCGGTCGCTTTGGTTTTGGGGCCCTTCGCCCCGGGACCCTCACCAAGAGGCCGGGACGGTGCACTTGCGCACACGGGAAGGCGCGCTGCGCCTTCCTCTTCCCCTGATGCTGCCGGAGGCTGCCCCTGCCCTGTCACGGCGACGGGAGCTCGCCCGCAGCGCCTCTCCTCACCCTCTGTGGGGATGAGGTGTTTGTTTTACGGGCGGCTTTGCCGCCTGCCTCGCTGGGTGCCGCCGAGGGAGTCCCTTTCAGGGCCTCCCCTGACCCGCCGCCAGATGGTGGGGCGGCGGGCTTCGCCGCCTCTGCTCGGCCTCCCCGTGGACCTGGCCGCCTTCTTTTGTGGCGGGCGACCACGGTCCACTCGGGCGGCCTTCTCCCCGGCGCTGGGAGGCGCTGAGGGTCCGCCGCCTCGGGGCCTTCTCCCTTTCCCCGGATGTTACTGGGAGGGGGCGGGTGCTTTTTGCCCCTCTGCGGGCCTCTTGGAGGGCCCCGGGCGAGGTGGACTCGAGGGGCGGTGCTGGCGCTGGTGGCTTTGCGCCTGCTGGAGCTTGGGGCACCTCTTTTCTGGTGCCCCAGCTCCTTGCAGTGGTAGCACCGCACCTCCTCCGAGGAATAGAAAATGACGTAGTTGGTCCCCTCGAAGGGGACCACAAACTGCCCTCCACGGTGTCCCTCCCCGCCAGGTGGATGGTCACCTGGCGCGGAAGGACAGCACGTGGCGGAGGGGCTGGTCCTTGCAGCCCAGGGGATGGGGTGGATGGCCGTTTTAATCTCCCCTAGGGCCTGAAGATGGGGCTTCAGGAGGTCGCCCTTCAAGAAAGGTGGGACGCTTGAAAGGACGACCCTGCTGCCCAACCCTCCAAGGGTTCTATGGGGATGAACATCCCCCACGCGAGACCCCTCTCGATAGCTGTGTGCGGGCGGCCTCAGATTTTAGAAAGAAGACGGCCTTGCCGCACATCTTGGAGGCCGCCACGATGGTCGATGGTCCCACCACCTTGGCCATGGCTTTCACCATGGCCTCTATCGAGAGGGAGTCCTTCAGGAGGCACCTGACCCCGTGCCTCCTGGTCATGTTTTTAAAGGGGCTGCAGCCTCCCTGCAGCCACCTGTGCCCACTTTTTGGGGGCTGTGGAGCTTGCCCACTCATTTTATTTATTTATTTATTTATTTATTTATTTGAAAACAAACAAATAATTCAAAATAAAACAAACACAAATTGCACACCCCTGCACTCCAATAGTGCAGGGGCACACAGAACACAAAAGGTTTTTTAACAAAACAAAACAAAAATTATTTATTTTTAATAATAAAAATAA
This sequence comes from Acipenser oxyrinchus oxyrinchus, assembly GCA_030684275.1. NCBI lineage: Eukaryota > Metazoa > Chordata > Actinopteri > Acipenseriformes > Acipenseridae > Acipenser > Acipenser oxyrinchus. The sequence goes on along the minus strand of CM060247.1, from coordinate 64,659,702 downwards.
AAATAACCACCCCTGCACTCCAATAGTGCAGGAGTAGTAAAATTAAAAATAAAACAAACAAACAAAAATTATTTATTTATTTTTAAAACAACAAAATAAAAATAAAACAATCAAAAACACAAAAGGTTTTTTTTTTTTTTAATACAAACAAACGTATTTATTTATTTTTAAATAAATAAATAAATACAATTGACACACCCCTGCACTCCAATAGTGCAGGGGTAAAAGAAAAATTCAAAATAAATCAAAGTTTAAAACTAAAAAATAGTTTTAAACTAAAAAGAAAATCAAAATCAAACAAAGGGCAAACAAAGGAGCACACGGCCTGTGCTCCCTGCTCGCTCTTCCCCCACTCTGCACAAGGCAGAAGCAGGGATTTTAAAACAAAAGGATTTTTAAAACAAAAACTAAAACAGTGTAGTGATTTAAAATAATTTTAAAATAAACTAAAGAAAGTGCTCTTTAATAAAAAATTAAAAAGCAAAGAAAAGAAACTAATTTAAATGAAGTAAAAATTAAAAGAAAAAAACAAAGGAAAAACAAGCTGAATGAGCTGTCCTCCTACACTTGCAAACAATGCAAGTGTAGGAGAAACAAAGAAAAAAGTGTGTTTTAAAACACTAAATAAAAGGTTTAATTAACAAAAAGGTGCCCTGCTGCTTTAGAAATAAAATAAAGTAAAAAGATTTGAAAATAAAAAGTTTAAAGCACTGTTTTTTAACTCTGAGCAGGAGCTCTCCTCACACACGCCTGCTCTTGCTCAAGGGTGCAGCCTATTTAAAAGCCGGTGATAACTGCGCCGACTGCCTATTGGCAGCCGGCGCACCAGCTGCCCAAAGGCAGCCGGTGAAAAGATTCAGTTTGGCACCCCTAATCAAAAGGGGTGCCAACAAAACCGGCCATTAACTAGCCCAGTGGTGGGGTGTGGGGGTTTCAAATTAAATGTTCAAAACAAAGGGTGGTACAGAGCACGCCACCCAGAGCCCACTGGTCGACAAAAGCCGCCATGTCGCCAGTGGACTCCGCCGGGCGTGCTCTAACGCCACCCGAACGGAGGAGGGCTCCTGAACATGGCCCTCAGCAGTCAAAGAGACCCTCCCCGGTGATCTTACGCTTCCTGGTCTTGTAGATGGTAAGTTTGCCAAGAGCCAGGAGCAGATTCACCAGGAGGTCTCTTCTTGCTGGAGCCACGAACAGGGTGCCCAAAAATAAAAAGGGTGGGGAAAATGCAGCCAGAACTGCAGCAGGAGGTTCTTCAAGAACAAAAGAACGGCTGCAGCCTGGCGCAAAGGAAATAATGGGAACACCGACTCGACTGACCGCAGAAAGGGCATGCGGGTCCGAAGTCGGTGAAGTGACGCAGGACCTCTCCTGACGCGAAGCGCCCGTAGCACCCTCCATCCCAGGTCCCCAGCACCTCTGGGGACCAGCGGGAGTACAGAGCCTCCCACTGGGGACTCTCGCCCCGGGTTGAGGGGCTCCCGCCAAGCGGTGTCTCGGCGGGAGACGAGGGCGAGGAAGTGGAGGGTGTGGAGCGCCATCACAGACAGGGTCCTCCTCGACACGGAACGAAGGGGGTCGAGGAGAACTGCGAGATCCTGCTCAGGTGATTCTCGAGGGGAGGCTGAGGGGAGCCCTGTCCTTGGTCTTATCAGCAGGACCGAGAGCCGGGGTAGGGAGGGACGATGGCTCCCCGGTCCTGAGGACCCCTCGAGATACCTGACAGAGTCTGGGTGCAAAGCTGCTTTGCACTCCCGGATCGCCGGGCGGGCCGCTCTGAGGGTCCCCGAGTCGCCCTGGCGACCAGCGACTCGGGAGTCAGCCACGCCGAACGCAGGTGATCCAGGAGATCCCAGACTCTGGTCACCTGGGCCGAGATCAACAGGCTCCGCACCGCTGGGGATTCCAACGCCTGCGCACCTAGGTGGGGGTTGTGCAGCAGGGGCTCCAGAAGGAATCTCTCCCTCGGTCGGAACCGCGCCTCGGCCGATGTCGAACATGCTCCGGTCTTGAGCAGGTCCCTGTAAAGACCGCAGCTCGGGAGACGGATCCCCGGGAGGTCGAGCCAGAACAGCTGCCGGTCGTAGCCCAAGTGGTGCAGCTGGCGCAGGAGGAGGGAGGCCAGCGCACCACTGCGGGCCGGGTCTGCGACAGGTATCTCTGCAGGGTCTGGAGGCGGAAGGTGTGCACCTGAGTCCTGATGCACACCAACCCTTGTCCTCCCTCGGCCAGAGGGAGGCTCAGCACCCCGCAGAGACCCAGTGCTTTCCGCCCAGAAGAAGTCCGCCAGCTTCCTCTGGACCCTGGCCACAAACTCAGGGGCGGGCTCAGGACGGTGAGTCGATGCCAGAGCATCGACGCCACCAGCTGGTTGATGACCAGAGCCCTGCCCCTGAAGGAAAGCACTTTCAGCAGACCCGACCACGACCTCAGTCTCGCAGCAACCTTGTCCTCCAACTCCACTCCAGTTGGCTGCGACCGAGGTCTCCGCGGGGCTCAGGTGGACTCCCAGGTATTTGAAGCTGTCCGCGCCCACTGGAATTGCTGGAGCGCGCAGGGAGGGAGTCCACCCGCCAGGGGCCTACTAACAACCCGGAGCATTTGGTCCAGTTGATCCTGGCAGAGGACGCGGCAGAGTAAACGCCTGGCAGCTCCGCATCCTCTCCAGATCAACCGGATCGGAGGCCACTAGGAGCACGCCGTCGGGCGTAGTCGACAGGACCACCTCGTGTCCGGCGCGCCGAGCGCCATCCCCGTGAGCCTCCCGCGAAGGAGGCAGAGGAAGGGCTCGATGCACAGCGCGCACAGTTGTCCGGACAGAGGGCAGCCTTGACGCATTCTCTCCTGAACGCGAGGGTGCGGTCAGGGACCAGTTCACCTTCAAAAGGCACTCGGCAGAGGCGCATAGCATTCGAAGAGGCCGACGAACTTCGCCCGAATCCGAATGCTCGCAGGGTTCCAAAGAGATACTCGTGATCCACCCGGTCGAACGCCTTCTCTTGGTCGAGAGACAAGAAGGCGACCGACCGACCGGTCCTCCTGCAGTAGTGCAGCAGGTCCCAACCAGGAAGATGTTGTCGAAGATCGTCCGTTCGGGACCGTAGGACTGGTCGGGTGGACCACGCCTGCCAGCACGGACTTGAGCCTCAGGGAGGCGGCCTTGGCCACGATTTTGTAGTCCGTGCACAGCAGCGAGACCGGGCGCCAGTTCTTAGGCAGCGGAGATCCCCTTTCTGGGCAGGAGCGTGATCACCGCCCGCCTCATCGAAAGGGGCATCTCCCCGTCTCAGAGGCTTCCGCCAGGACCCGCGCAAAGGCGGGCCCCAGCAAGTCCCAAAACTTTCTGAAGAACTCCACGGTCAGCCCGCCGATGCCCGGCGATTTGTTGTAGGGCATCAGACTAAGAGCGCCAGAGAGCTCGCCAGGGTCAGTCGGCCTCGAACTCTTCCCTGACGCCTCGCCGACCGTGGGAAGCCCGTCCCAAAGAACCCTGCACGCTGCCGGAGTCGACGGGATCCGGAGAGAAGAGGTCCGAGTAAAAGGCTCGGCCCTCTCGCTCACGCCTCCGGATCCGCCAGAAGGGAGCCGCCGTCCGCCAGAAGGCAGGTGATGTTCCTGCGGTCTCCTTCTTTTCTCCAACGCCAGAAGAAGTGTGAGCCGCGTCCATCTCCGGCGGAACTGGATCCGCGAAGCACGTAGGCCCCCGGGACCGCTGGAGCTGCAGGTCCCGCAGGGTGCACTTCTTCTCCTCGCACGCGCTTCTGCTCGAAGTTGGCCCTCGCGAGCCAGGCGGCTCTCCAGATCGAGCAGCTCCCTTCCAGCCGCCGATCCGTGAGTCCTCCGCCTGCTCGCGCCTCGTGTACTCCTGACAGAAGATCTTGATCTGCGCTTTCCCCACGCCCCACCACTGACGCCACGTGGGGAAGCGAGATCGCCGGCCGTGCCAGACCGTCCAAAAGTCCCGAACGACTGCTCAAAGCGCCGTCCTCCAACAAGGCGTTGTTAAAGTGCCAGTAGGCGGAGGCGTGCCCGACTGGCACCGGGCCACCGCCACGCCACCAGGTTGTGGTCCGTGAACGGCGCCGCCTTATGTCGGAGGAGCGAACGCAGTGAGCGTGGCTCCTGGTGACGTAGAGCCTGTCGATCCGGGACTGAGACACCCGCCTCCCTCACCCTGGTGAAGGTGAAGGCGGGACGTCCGGTGATGCCAACGCCAGATGTCGACCAGAGAGAGCCGAGCGGTCAGCTCTCTCAGTGCTGCCGACGAGAGGGTAGTGCTCGCCCCCACCCTGTCCGCGGCCTCGAGGGTGCAGTTGAAATCACCCCGAGGACCACGCACTCGCCGGGCGCTGATGTTGTTCATATAGGTCGACATCTGGCGAAAGAACTGGACCTCGCCGACCCGTGGACGGCGCTGCACACGCTCACCAGGTGAACGATACTGTCGCCGCCCCGGATCCGTGGTGTAACAGACGGCCCGGCACGACGCCTACCACATCGAGTACCGTGGGAAGAAAGGACCCGAGAAGAGCGCCGCCACCCCACAAGAGGTGGCGGTGAGATGGCTGAACGACACTCTCCCCCACTCCAGAAGCCAGTTGGCTTCCGCCTCTGGGGTCGGTGGGTTTCCTGCAGGAAGCACACAGAGTAACCCCTTTTTCAGGTAGGAGATTACCTGGGCCCCGCGGAAAGGGTCCCTACACCCGCTGACGCTCACAGTACCGATGTGATACATGATCCTCTGTCAGGAGTTGTTGGCGACGCCACGGGAGATCCTGAGTTCTCCCGGCTCACCAACTGGTCGTGAACTTGCGGGCCCGAATGTGCACGCTCGAGCCCGAAGTTTTACTGGCGTGGCTGGCCCTGAGGAAGGATCTCACAGAGTTTAAGATCCTCTGAAATCCTTCCATTTGTCCAGGGCCAGCATGGACCTTGTCCCTGCGGTGGATGGTGGCCTCCAAGAAATCCAGGAGCTCCACCACAGGGATGTCCGGAGAAGGGGCGGACAGACTCTCCGAGCCCACGCTGCAAGTGGACTCGAGTCCTCCTCCTCTCCTCCGCTCTCCACCGCCTCGCGGTGGAGAAGCACAACGCACTCACGCTGGTGGGTGAGCTGCTATGCCTTATTTTGATTTTCACCGACTCTCCCAGCGCCCCCAGGGACGCGGGCGGGAGAGATCGGGCGGAGGGACCCTGAGGGGACCGCCTGCACCCTGGACTTTGGGGTGCAGACGGACGCCGACGCACACCGCCGAGCCCGATGGTCTGGTCCCCGCCTGGGTCCCTCCTTGAGGTCCGAGGCACGGTCTCAGGCCCGCCCTTCTTTCCTCGAAGGAAGGGGATCCACCCTCTCGGTCCTTCCTCCTCCCTAGAGAAAGGGGATACACCCTTTCGGGTCCTTCCTCCCTCCGCATCAGTCACCGGGACCGCCGGGCGACGCTTCCTCGACGGCCGCGCAAGGGCCGGAGCCCTCGCCGCCGAAAGGGAAGCCCGAGGCGGTTGTTCTTCCGGGGCTCCTCCCGAGCCCCTCGGTGACTGGAACTTGGCCCGCTGCACTTCGGGAGGGGATCTACCTCGAGGGCACCACCTTCTGCCCTCTCTGGTTCTTCCCTCCCTCTGCGCCCGGAGACCATTGTAGCGCTGGCTCCGCAGAGCCCACGCCTGCCTCAGGGGTGTTTCTCATCCCTCCGCTGCAGCACGAGGGCCGGAACCCCGCCGCCGCAAGAGAGGGAAGCCTGAGGCAGCTCTTTTCTGGGTGGGGGCTCTTCTCCCTCCGCCCTCGGCCGGGTCGCCTGCATGGGCTCCGCTGTCCGCGGAGCCCACGCCAGCCTCGGGGCCGAGTCCGCCTCCTCCCCGAGACGGGAGCCAGAGGCAGCTCTTTTCTGGGAGGGGCTGTTCTTCCTCCCTCCGCCCCTCGGCGGGGTCGCCTGCATGGGCTCCGCTTATCTGCGGAGCCCATGCCTGCCTCGGGAGTTGGTTCCGCCGCCTCCTCGGCAACACAGGTTTCAGGACCCGTGTCGCTGTCGGAGGAAGGCGGTGCCCGAGGCAGTTGCTCTTCGGGGCCCCTCCTGCGCCCTCGGCGACCTCCTGCTGCCGCCCCTCGATGGTAGAGTCGGGCCGGCTTCCGAGGTCTCTTATTGACGGGAGGGGATCTACCCGAAGGGCTCCTCCTCTGCCCTCTCGGGTTCCTCCCTCCCCATTTGCCTCTCGGCGGGGCTCTTCCATGGGCTCCGCTTCTGCGGAGCCCCGGACCGCCTCGGGATGGATCCTTCTCCCCTCTGTGGCATTACGAGGGCCGGAGCCCTCGCTGCCGGTAGAGGGGACGCCGAGGCGTCGCTTTGGTTTTGGGGCCCTTCGCCTCGGGACCCTCACCAAGAGGCCGGGACGGTGCACTTGCGCACACGGGAAGGCGCGCTGCGCCTTCCTCTTCCCCTGATGCTGCCGGAGGCTGCCCCTGCCCTGTCACGGCGACGGGAGCTCGCCCGCAGCGCCTCTCCTCACCCTCTGTGGGGATGAGGTGTTTGTTTTACGGGCGGCTTTGCCGCCTGCCTCGCTGGGGTGCCGCCGAGGGAGTCCCTTTTCAGGGCCTCCCCTGACCCGCCGCCAGATGGTGGGGCGGCGGGCTTCGCCGCCTCTGCTCGGCCTCCCCGTGGACCTGGCCGCCTTCTTTTGTGGCGGGCGACCACGGTCCACTCGGGCGGCCTTCTCCCCGCGCGCTGGGAGGCGCTGAGGGTCCGCCGCCTGGGGCCTTCTCCCTTTCCCCGGATGTTACTGGGAGGGGGCGGGTGCTTTTTGCCCCTCTGCGGGCCTCTTGAGGGCCCCGGGCGAGGTGGACTCGAGGGGCGCGGTGCTGGCGCTGGTGGCTTTGCGCCTGCTGGAGCTTGGGGCACCTCTTTTCTGGTGCCCCAGCTCCTTGCAGTGGTAGCACCGCACCTCCTCCGAGGAATAGAAAATGACGTAGTTGGTCCCCTCGAAGGGGACCACAAAACTGCTCCTCCACGGTTCCCTCCCCGCCAGGTGGATGGTCACCTGGCGCGGAAGGACAGCACGTGGCGGAGGGGCTGGTCTTTGCAGCCCAGGGGATGGGGTGGATGGCCGTTTTAACTCCCCTAGGGCCTGAAGATGGGGCTTCAGCAGGTCGCCCTTCAAGAAAGGTGGGACGCTTGAAAGGACGACCCTGCTGCCCAACCCTCCAAGGGTTCTATGGGGATGAACATCCCCCACGCGAGACCCTCTCGATAGCTGTGTGCGGGCGGCCTCAGATTTTAGAAAGAAGACGGCCTTGCCGCACATCTTGGAGGCCGCCACGATGGTCGATGGTCCCACCACCTTGGCCATGGCTTTCACCATGGCCTCTATCGAGAGGGAGTCCTTCAGGAGGCACCTGACCCCGTGCCTCCTGGTCATGTTTTTAAAGGGGCTGCAGCCTCCCTGCAGCCACCTGTGCCCACTTTTTGGGGGCTGTGGAGCTTGCCCACTCATTATTTATTTATTTATTTATTTATTTATTTATTTAAAACAAACAAACAAAATTCAAAATAAAACAAACACAATTGCACACCCCTGCACTCCAATAGTGCAGGGGCACACAGAACACAAAGGTTTTTTTAACAAAACAAAACAAAAATTATTTATTTTTAATAATAAAAAATGAAAATAACCACCCCTGCACTCCAATAGTGCAGGAGTAGTAAAATTAAAAATAAAACAAACAAACAAAAATTATTTATTTATTTTTAAAACAACAAAATAAAAATAAAACAATCAAAAACACAAAAGGTTTTTTTTTTTTTTAATACAAACAAACGTATTTATTTATTTTTAAATAAATAAATAAATACAATTGACACACCCCTGCACTCCAATAGTGCAGGGGTAAAAGAAAAATTCAAAATAAATCAAAGTTTAAAACTAAAAAATAGTTTTAAACTTAAAAGAAAATCAAAATCAAACAAAGGGCAAACAAAGGAGCACACGGCCTGTGCTCCCTGCTCGTTCTTCCCCCACTCTGCACAAGGCAGAAGCAGGGATTTTAAAACAAAAGGATTTTTAAAACAAAAACTAAAACAGTGTAGTGATTTAAAATAATTTTAAAATAAACTAAAGAAAGTGCTCTTTAATAAAAAATTAAAAAGCAAATAAAAGAAACTAATTTAAATGAAGTAAAAATTAAAAGAAAAAAACAAAGGAAAAACAAGCTGTAATGAGCTGCCTCCTACACTTGCAAACAATGCAAGTGTAGGAGAAACAAAGAAAAAAGTGTGTTTTAAAACACTAAATAAAAGGTTTAATTAACAAAAAGGTGCCCTGCTGCTTTAGAAATAAGATAAAGTAAAAAGATTTGAAAATAAAAAGTTTAAAGCACTGTTTTTTAACTCTGAGCAGGAGCTCTCCTCACACACGCCTGCTCTTGCTCAAGGGTGCAGCCTATTTAAAAGCCTAGTGGTTGGACTACACCGACTGCCCAGTGGCAGCCGGTGCACCGTCGCCCAAAGGCGGCCGGAGAAAAATTCAATTTAGCACCCCTAAAATAGGGGTGCCAACAAGGACTAGGCCTTAATTAATTAAACAAAACCCGGTTCAAAAAGGACTGTAAATTAAATTAATCAAAACGAAAGGGAGGTGGTACAGAGCACGCCCCAGAGCCCACTGGTCGACAAACGATGGCCATGTCGCCAGCGGACTCCGCGGGCGTGCTCTAAATTAACCCTGATCGGACAAGGGCTCCTGAACATGGCCCCACAGTCAAAGAGACCCTCCCCGATCATCTTACGCTTCCTGGTCTTGTAGATGGCGAGTTTACCAAGAGCCAGGAGCAGATTCACGAGGAGGTCCCTCTTCCTGCTGGAGCCACGAACAGGGTGCCCGAAAATGAGGAGGGTGGGTGAAAATGCAGCCAGAACTGCAGCAGGAGGTTCTTCAAGAAAGAAGAAACGGCTGCAGCCTGGCGCAAAGAAAATAATGGGATTTACCGACTCGACTGACCGCAGAAAGGGCATGCGGCGTCCGAAGTCGGTAAAGTGACGCAGGATCTCTCCTGACGCGAAGCGCCTGCAGGACCCTCCACCCCAAGTCCCCGCCCCTGGAGACCAGCGGGAGTACAGGGCCTCCCACTGGGGACTCTCGCCCCGGTGGTCGGAGGGTCTCCCGCCAAGCGGTGTCTCGGCGGGAGACGAGGGCGGGAAGTGGAGGGTGTGGAGCGCCATCACAGACAGGGTCCTCCTCGACGCGGATCGGAGGGGGGTCGAGGAGAACTGCGAGATCCTGCTCAGGTTGTTCTCGAGGGGAGGCCGAGGGGGCTCGGGCCTTGGGTTCTATCAGCAGGACCGAGAGCTGGGGTAGGGGGTAGATGGCTCCCCGGTCCTGAGAACTCCTCGAGATACCTGACAGAGTCTGGGTGCAACGCTGCTTTGCACTCCCGATCACTCGGCCGGCCGCCCTGACGGTCCCCCGAGCCGCCTCTGGCGACGAGCGACTCGGCGCCAGCCACTCCGACCGCCGCGATCCAGGAGATCCCAGACTCTGGTCACCTTGGCCGAGATCAGCGCGCCGCACCGAGGGGACTCCAACGCCTGCGCACTCCAGGTGGGGGTTGTGCAGCAGGGGCTCCAGCAGGAGTCCTTCGCCTCGGTCGGAACGGCGCCTCGCCGACAGAAAACATGCTCCGGGTCCTGAGCAGGTCCTGGTAGAAGACCGCAGCTCGGGAGACGGATTCCCCGGAGGTCGATCCAGAAGAGCTGCCGGTCGTAGCCCAGGTCGTGCAGCTGGCGCAAAGGAGGGACGCCAGCTGCACCACTGCGGGCCGGGTCTGCGACAGGAATCTCTGCAGGGTCTGGAGGCGGAAGGTGTGCACCTGGCTCCTGATGCACACCAACCCTGCCCTCCCTCGGCCAGAGGGAGGCTCAGAACCGCCGCAGAGACCCAGTGCTTTCCGCCCAGAAGAAGTCCGCCAGCTTCCTCTGGACCCTGGCCACAAACTCAGGGGCGGGCTCAGACGGTGAGTCGATGCCAAAGCATCGACGCCACCAGTTGGTTAATCACTAAAGCCCGCCCCTGAAGGAAAGCAGTTTCAGCAGACCCGACCACGACCTCAGCCTAGCAGCCACTTTGTCCTCCAACTCCACTCCAGTTGGCTGCGACCGAGGTCTCCGCGGGCTCAGGTGGACTCCCAGATATTTAAAACTGTCCGCGCCCACTGGAACTGCTGGAGCGCGACAGGGAGGGAGTCCACCCGCCAGGGACCCACCAGTAACCCGGAGCATTTGTCCCAGTTGATCCTGGCAGAGGAAGCGGCAGAGTAGACGCCTGGCAGCTCCGCATCCTCTCCAGGTCAACCGGGTCGGAGGCCACCAGGAGCACGCCGTCGGGCGTAGGCCGACAGGACCACCTCGTGCCGCGCGCCGAGCGCCAACCCCGTGAGCCTCCCGCCAAGGAGGCAGAGGAAGGGCTCGATGCACAGCGCGCACAGTTGTCCGGACAGAGGGCAGCCCTGACGCATTCTCTCCTGAACGCGAGGGCGCGGTCAGGGACCAATTAACCTTCACAAGGCACTCGGCAGAGGCGCATAGCGTCCGAACAGGCCGACGGCGCGCCCGAATCCGAACGCCGCAGGGTTCCGAAGAGATACTCGTGATCCACCCGGTCGAACGCCTTCTCCTGATCCAGGGAGAGGAAGGCGACCGACCGACCGGTCCTCCTGCAGTAGTAGGAGGTCCCAACCAGGGCGATGTTGTCAAAAATCGTCCGTTCGGGACCGTAGGACTGGTCGGGTGGATCACGCCTGCCAGCACGGACTTGAGCCTCAGGGAGGCGGCCTTGGCCACGATTTTATAGTCCGTGCACAGCAGCGAGACCGGGCGCCAGTTCTTAGGGCAGCGGAGATCCCCTTTCTTGGGCAGGAGCGTGATAATCGCCCGCCTCATCGAAAGGGGCATCTCCCCGTCTCAGAGGCTTCCGCCAGGACCCGCGCAAAGGCGGGCCCCAGCAAGTCCCAAAACTTTTGAAGAACTCCACGGTCAGCCCGCCGATGCCCGGCGATTTGTTATAAGGCATCTGACTGAGGGCGCCGGAGAGCTCGCCAGGGTCAGCTGGCCTCGAACTCGCCCCGACGCCTCGCCGACCGTGGGAAGCCCGCCCCACAGAACCCTGCACGCTGCCGGAGTCGACGGGATCCGGAGAGAAGAGGGCAGAGTAGAAGGCCCTGGCCCTCTCGCTCACGCCTCGGATCCGCCAGAAGGGAGCCGCCGTCCGCCAGGAGGCAGGTGATGTTTTTACGGTCCCCTTCTTTTTCTCCAACGCCAGAAGAAGTGTGTGCCGCGTCCATCTCCCGGCGAACTGGACCCGCTGAAGACGTAGGCCCCCGGACCGCTGGAGCTGCAGGTCCCGCAGGGTGCACTTCTTCTCCTCGCACGCTTCTGCTCGAAGTTGGTCCTCGCGAGCCAGGCGGCTCTCCAGATCGAGCAGCTCCTTTCCAGCCGCCGATCCGCGAGTCCTCCGCCTGCTCGCGCCTCGTGTACTCCTGACAGAGGATCTTGATCTGCGCTTTCCCCACGCCCCACCACTGACGCCAGGTGGGGAAGCGAGATCGCCGCCGTGCCAGACCGCCCAGAAGTCCCGAAAGACCGCCAAAGCGCCGCCCTCCAACAGGTTGTTGTTGAAGTGCCAGTAGGCAGCGGTGTGCCTAGCTGGCACCACGGTCACCGCCACGCCACCAGGTTGTGGTCCGTGAACGGCGCCGCCTGATGTCGGAGGCGCGAACGCAGTGAGCGTGGTTCCGCGACACGAGAACCTGTCGATCCGGGACTGAGACACCCGCCTCCCTCACCCTGGTGAAGGTGAAGGCCGAGGCGTCCGGTGTTGCCACCGCCAGATGTCGACCAGAGAGAGCCGAGCGATCAGCTCTCTCAGGGCGGCCGACGAGAGCGGTAGGGCTCGCGCCCACCCGTCCGCGGCCTCGAGGGTGCAGTTGAAATCCCCCGAGGACCACGAGCTCGCCGGGCGCCGACGGTGTTCAGGTGGGCCGACATCCGGCGGAAAACTGGACCTCGCCGACCCGTGGACGGCGCTGCACACGCTCACCAGGTGAACGATACTGTCGCCGCCCCGATCCGTGGTGTAACAGACGGCCCGGCACGACGCCTACCACATCGAGTACCGTGGGAACGGCGACCCGAGAAGAGCCGCCGCCACCCCACAAGATGACTCGGTGAGGTGGCTGAACGACACTTCCCCCACTCCAGCAGCCAGTTGGCCTCGCCTGCGGAGTGGAGTGGGTTTCCTGCAGGAAGCACACAGAGTAACCCCCTTTTTCAGGAAGGAGATTACCTGGGCCCCGCGGAAATGGTCCTTACACCCGCTGACGCTCACGGTCCCGATGCGATACATGATCCTCTGTCAGGTGTAGTTGGCGACACTCACGGGAGATCCTGAGATCTCCCGGTTCACCAACTGGTCGTGAAGCTGGGCACGAATGTGCACGCCGCGTCTCAAGTCTTGCTGGCGTGGCTGGCCCTGAGGAAGGATCTCACAGAGTTTAAGATCCTCTGAAATCCCTCCATTTGTCCAGGGCCAGCTGGACCTTGTCCCTGCGGTGGATGGTGGCCTCCAAGAACTCCAGGAGCTCCGCCGAGGGATGTCCGGAGAAGGGGCGGACAGACTCTCCGAGCCCACGCTGCAAGCAGACTCTGAGTCCTCCTCCTCTCCTCCGTTCTCCACCGCCTCGCGGTGGAGAAGCACAACGCACTCACGCTGGTGGGTGAGCTGCTATGCCTTATCTTTATTTTCACCGACTTCTCCCAGCCCCCAGGGACGCGGGCGGGAGAGATCGGGCGGAGGGACCCTGAGGGGACCGCCTGCACCCTGGACTTTGGGGTGCAGACGGACGCCGACGCACACCGCCGAGCCAGATGGTCTGGTCCCCGCCTGGGTCCCTCTTTGAGGTCCGAGGCACGGTCTCAGGCCCGCCCTTCTTTCCTCGAAGGAAGGGGATCCACCCTCTCGGGTCCTTCCTCCCTCCCTAGAGAAAGGGGATACACCCTTCGGGTCCTTCCTCCCTCCGCATCAGTCACCGGTTGTTCTTTCGGGGCTCCTCCGCGCCTCGGTGACTGGAACCGCCCTCGACGCTGGGTCGGGACTGGTTCTTGGCCCGTTGCACTTTGGGAGGGGATCCACCTCGAGGGCACCACCTTCTGCCCTCTCTGGTCCTTCCCTCCCTCTGCGCCCGGAGGCCATTCTAGGCGCGGGCTCCGCAGAGCCCACGCCTGCCTCAGGGGTGTTATGTCATCCCTCCGCTGCAGCACGAGGGCCGGAACCCCGCCGCCGCAAGAGAGGGAAGCCTGAGGCAGTTCTTGTTCTGGGTGGGGGCTCTTCTCCCTCCGCCCTCGGCCGGGTCGCCTGCATGGGCTCCGCTGTCCGCGGAGCCCACGCCAGCCTCGGGGCCGAGTCCGCCTCCTCCCGGAGACGGGAGCCAGAGGCAGCTCTTTTCTGGGAGGGGTGTTCTTCCCCCTCCGCCCTTCACCGGAGGTCGCCTGCATGGGCTCCGCTGTCTGCGGAGCCCGCGCCTGCCTCGGAAGCCTGAGGCAGCTCTTTTCTGGCAGGGGCTGTTCTTCCTCCCTCCGGCCCCTCGGCGCGGTCGCCTGCATGCCTGCCTCGGGAGCTGGTTCCGCCGCCCTCCTCGGCAACACAGGTTTCAGGACCCGTGTCGCTGTCGGAGGAAGGCGGTGCCCGAGGCAGGTGCTCTTCAGGGGCCCCTCCTGCGCCTCGGCGACCTCCTCTGCGGCCGCCCCTCGATGGTAGAGTCGGGCCGGCTTCCGAGGTCTCTTTAGTGACGGGAGGGGATCTACCGAAGGGCTCCTCCCTCTGCCCTCTCGGGTTCCTTCCTCCCCATTCTGCCCCTCGGTGGGGCCTCTTCCATGGGCTCCGCTTCTTCTGCGGAGCCCCGGACCGCCTCGGGGATGGATCCTTCTCCCCTCTGTGGCATTACGAGGGCCGGAGCCCTCGCTGCCGGTAGAGGGGACGCCGAGGCGGTCGCTTTGGTTTTGGGGCCTTCTTCGCCCCGGGACCCTCACCAAGAGGCGGGACGTGTGCACTTGCGTGCACGCGGGAAGGCGCTGCGCCTTCCTCTTCCCCTGATGCTGCCGGAGGAGGTCCCCTGCCCTGTCACGGCGACGGGAGCTCGCCCCGACAGCGCCTCGCCTCACCCTCTGTGGGGATGAGGTGTTTTGTTTTACGGGCGGCTTTGCCGCCTGCCTCGCTGGGGTGCCGCCGAGGAGTCCCTTTTCAGGGCCTCCCCTGACCCGCCGCCAGATGGTGGGGCGGTGGGCTTCGCCGCCCTGCTCGGCCGCCCGGTGGACCTGGCCGCCTTTTCTTCCGGGCGGGCGACCACGGTCCACTCGGCGGCCTTCTCCCCGCGCTTTGGGAGGCGCGGAGGGTCCGGCCGCCTCGGGGCCTTCTCTCCCTTTCCCCGGATGTTACTGGGAGGGGGCGGGTGCTTCTTGCCCCCTCTGCGGGCCTCTTGGAGGCCCCGGGGCGAGGTGGACTCGGAGGGCGCGGTGCTGGCGCTGGTGGCTTTGCGCCTGCTGGAGCTTGGGGCACCTCTTTTTCTGGTGCCCCAGCTCCTTGCAGTGAAAGCACCGCACCTCCTCCGAGGAGAAAAAAATGACGTAATTGGTCCCCTCGAAGGGGACCACGAAGCTGCCCTCCACCGTCTCCCGACCTGCCAGGTGGATGGTCACCTGGCGGCGGAAGGACAGGATGTGGCGGAGGGCCTGGTCTTTGCAGCCCAGGGGGATCGGGTGGATGGCCGTTTTGATCTCCCCCAGGGCTTGCAGATGGGGCATTAGCAGGGCATCCTGTATGAAAGGTGGCACGTTTGACAGGATGACCCTGCTGCCCAGCCCCGCGAGTGGCTCAATGGGGACGAACATCCCCCCCACGCTGAGACCCCTCTCGATCGCGGTGTTCGCGGCGGCCTCCGATTTCAGGAAAACACTGCTTTCCGCACATCTTGGAGGCCGCCACGATGGCAGATGGTCCCACCGCCCGCCATGGCCTTGACGAAGCCCTCGATCGAGAGGGAGTCTCGCAGGAGGCACCTGACCCCGTGCCTCCTGGTGATGTTTTTGAATGGGGGCTGCTTTGCTGCAGTCGCCTTTGCCCATTGCTTGGGGGCTGTGGTGTCTGCCCGCTCATTTTATTTTTATTTTATTTAATTTTATTTATTTTATGTGTCTGTTTGTCTATTTTTTTTGAAAATTTTTTTCAAAACAGAAAAACAACACACACACACACACAATGACAGACACACCCCTGCGCTGCAAACAGTTACCAGTGCAGGGGTACACAAAAGAACAAACAAAATTATTTATTTATTTATTTATTTTTAAAAATAAAGAAAATAAAATTAAACACACACACACCCCTGCACTCCAACAGCACAGGGGCAAAAATAAAAACAAAAACCAAACTAACAGAAAAAGGGGTTGTTTTCCCAAACAAAAATTATTTATTTATTTGTAAATTAAAAATAAAACAAAATAAACACACACACACGCACCCAATAGCACAGGGACAAAATAAAAATAAACAAACAAAAGAAAAAGTTTTTTTTTTTTTTTTAATACAAACAAACGTATTTATTTATTTTAAATAAATAAACAAATACAAATTGACACACCCCTGCACTCCAATAGTGCAGGGGTAAAAAAAAAAATAATCAAAGTTTAAAACTAAAAATAGTTTTAAACTTAAAAGAAAATCAAAATCAAACAAAGGGCAAACAAAGGAGCACACGGCCTGTGCTCCCTGCCTGCCCTTCCCCACTCTGCACAAGGCAGAAGCAGGGATTTTAAAACAAAAGGATTTTTAAAACAAAAACTAAAACAGTGTAGTGCTTTAAAATAATTTTAAAATAAACTAAAGAAAGTGCTCTTTAATAAAAAATTAAAAAGCAAATAAAAGAAACTAATTTAAATGAAGTAAAAATTAAAAGAAAAAAACAAAGGAAAAACCAAGCTAAAATGGCTGCCCCTCCTACACTTGCAAACAAAGCAAGTGTAGGAGAAACAAAAGAAAAAAGTGTGTTTTAAAACACTAAATAAAAGGTTTAATTAACAAAAAAGGTGCACTGCTGCTTTAGAAATAAAATAAAGTAAAAAGATTTTGAAAATAAAAAGTTTAAATCACTGTTTATTAACTTTGAGCAGGAGCTCTCCTCATGCACGTCTGCTCTTGCTCAAGGGTGCAGCAGCAGTGTCCCCACCTGGGATTGAACCCATGACCCTCCGGTCAAGAGTCCAGAGCCCTAACCACTATCGTGGCAATTTATGGATAAAATATCTATGTATTTGTGATGTTGTGCTTGTAATTTTATTTGTGCTGGACCCTGGGTCTAATTTATATTTCACTAATCTGCTTTAATTTAATTTTCTTTATTATTATGATTGTTGTTAAATCTCTAGCTATATGGCATCTGCCAACTGACCTTTAATCTCCATATAGCAATAGCTATTGGTATCACTGTTGTTAATGTTACCATGTTGTTTGTTTATTTATTTATTTTTCTCGGGATTTTGGATCTCTGCATATTTCATCATTGTCAGGAAAGCACACTGAACTTAATTATTGTCTTTCCTATTACTACAGTTCTCAATTGTTAGACTTGGTGTTGGTAATAATGGTACTATTAATACCCACTCATACAGAACTTCTGTATGACATTTGACTGATACACATACTCTGCTGTTTTTTTGTGTGTATATATATATATATATATATATATATATATATATATATATATATATATATATATATATATATATATATATGTATGTGTTGTGGTAAAGTAGTAGAGGGGGAGATACATTAGTGCAAGATTCCAGGATTCCAGGATTCCTTTAAGTGGAGGCAGAGGAAAATGTAGTCCTGGGACCTTCTTAAAGACCAGGACTACATTTACCAGCATGCACTGTACCAAGAGGCAGGTGAAGCACCTGGGTCTGATGAGCCCCTGGGTAAAAGCAAGGAAAACCCTGATGGTATTGTCTGTGTTTAGGCTAAGGTCTCATGGTGGAAAGGACAGTGAACCACAAGGTATTGTTTATATTTTGATTAAGTTTGGGTTGAAAGTGCAAGTGGGGTGTTATATGTTTTGACACTGGTAAGCAGCCTAGCTGTCAAGTATTTATTTTAGAGAAACTACAACTGTTTAGTTGAGGCTCGGGTACGAGCTAGGTTTTGTTTTGTCTTTCATTCATTTTTTTTGTGAAAACCCTGCAAATAATAAAATATCCAGGTACTGTCCTGGTTTAAACTATTCCTGGGTGGAAATCTACTGTTTTAAGCACAAGAAGACAGTGAAAGAGTCCTGACTAAAACTGTAAGAATCCCCGCTTCTTACATGTGGTGGAGAATGTGGGCAGGTTTACATTAGTGTCTGTGTGCAAGAAAACACCACAACATGGAAGACTAAAACTCTGACCGCCCGGTTAGTACAGCAAGGTGGTGACATGCAAGAGGTGAAGGACAAACGTCACATCCGGGCCAGTCACTGTCTACAGAAGATGACTAAAGACAATGACGCTGAAGCATACCTCAAGCCATTTGAGCGCACTGCAGAACGTGAACGCTGGCCAGCTGAGCAGTGGGCGGAGTGCTTGCCCCTTCTTGTGTGGGACGCTCAAAAGCCTATTATGATTTGGAGGCTGAACAGGCCGGGGACTATAAACAATTGAATATTGAAATACTAGCCCCAATGGGAGTCACTACTGCCCTGAGAGCACAACGATTCCACAACTGGGGTTTTGACCCTGAAAAAACAACACATTCCCAGATGTTTGATTTGATTCACCTGGCACGGAAGTGGCTCCAGCCAGAAAGTCTGTTAACCAGGGAAGTTATTGAGAGGGTCGTGATGGATCGCTACCTGAGAGGGCTACCGCCGGGTCTGCGCCGATGGGTCAGTCAAGGGGACCCCACTAATGCTGACCAGCTGATCGCCCTAGTGGAACGGTATCATTGCACAGGAGCCTTGCTACGCTCCCCAGCTCAGGACCGACCCCCAACCCCAAAGTACCGCCCTGCAGAGAAAAACGGTAAAACTGTTCCTGGGTCGGGGAAAGGTGCAGAGCAGTGTGGCAATGTGCCCTGCCCCTGTGTGCATTTCTGTGTTAATGTTGGTGTATAGATATGGCTGCACTGGATATAAATGGGTGTGTGCAGCACGAGTTATTTAAAATGTATAATTGTATTTAGGCACGAGGATTGCACTTCACTTCACGTGCATTTAAGTATTTAATATGTAAGCATGAGGTTGCACATAATTAATTCAAGTGCTGGGATTCAAGTGAATAATTAATTAGTAATTGAATCCCGGCACAACAGTATATATAGATGCACGTTTCACTGACTCGGGGTTGTGTGTTCAGGGCGAAAGAACGGGAGAGAGTGAGGAGATAAATTATATATTCAATTGCTACGTCGTGCTGGAGGACCAGCACGGTACTTGTTTGTTTAGTGTTCGTCCCTGTGTGTGTTAGTGTCTGTTCGTTTTGTTTGTCTGTTTATTTTAGCTAAAGTGCCATGTCCTGTGTTTTTGTTAAAACCCTTTTTATTTATAATAAACCAGCGTAAGCAAGGACCTTCATCATTTCATCTCCTCTGTCCTGTCATTCATCTTATGGTTCTGACGTCACCACTCAGCCAGCAGTCAGTAGCTACAAAGCGACTGTGGGACACTGGGGGGATAGAGAGGAAGTCCTGGCAATATAAGCCAGACTCAAGAGATAGGGTGTGGTATGGAAAAGGCATTAGATGTTTCAAATGTCACAAAGAGGGTCATATAGCTACCAATTGTACTGAGGAATCTGAACCAGAGAAAATGCAATGTGATATGGGGTTCTGTGGCAAAGTGGTGAGTGATTACAGGTGCATGCAGTGCAGAGTGGATACAGAAACAGACAAACAATGGTTTCCAGGTGCAAGGATGTTTATTGAAAATTAATAACAATGTCCAGAGCCTTAAGGCATACACCTGTAAATAATAAATGATGGAGTGATACAGCGGCGTGCATCACTCAGTATTTGTAATCCCCGGGTTTGACCTGCAACCAAAAGTCCAGTTTACTACACCCACATGAAACACAAAACACAAACACAGATAACAGTGAGTGATATTATTGCTCGTGGTGCAAATACAGTTCTCCATAAACAAAGGGAAGTGTTGGTGTCCGGGTTTGATGCTGGCTGAATAGCGACAGCTCCGGATCGTGTTTAGTAGTCTAAAATAACAAACAGACAGTTACAACAGACACTAACACAGACAGGACAAAACTCACAGTTTTTCAGCACAATACACATGGGCTTTGCTACGCCCCTATTTTATACCCTCCCTCATGACCCCTTGGTTAACGAGTGCATCCGCTTCTCCAATCCGCGGATGCCACGCCGTTTCCCGTCTGGGTCATTGAGTTTGGGTACCGTAGCTCCGTCCCTTTTCTAGCCAGCCGACTTCCATCTACCCATGGGAATAAATTGTCATGCCGTTTAGTCCAGGGTACTCTGTTCCCTTTACCTAGTGCCCTCACAGTTCGGGAGGGAGATCTAACACCAAGCGTCATTTGATCTCTGTCACATATCCCACTGCTCAGTGGAGCCGAAGGAACACTCGGCTAAATCTACCTTTCCCATTACTCCCCACTCCCGGGAAAAATAATCCGCATTTTGGTTGTCTTTCCCCACACGGTGTACCATATGGTACATGAAGGGCTGCAACGCCAGATACCACCGAGTTATCCGGGCATTGCTGTCCTTCATTGTGCTTAACCACTTGAGTGGGGCGTGGTCAGTCACGAGATCAAATGAGTGCCTGTGACAGGATGGCTTGCAGTGGAGAGGTGTGGTGACGTCACGGACCAGGAAGTAACAGAACCAAAACAATGGATGGGCGGGTGAAACTGAACACAACGGCGTTCAGCTGATTTTATTAAATAAATAAACAACACAAAACAAAACGGCACGTTGGCCAAACAAATAAGCGTGCTGGTGCTATACTTAGCAGTTGTTTTCTTATTCTCGTTGATCTCCGTACTCTCCTCTGTACACTCAACCCCGCAGCACGGACAGCTGCAGGTTCTTATACTCTGGCCGAGGGGTTAACTAGCTGTTAATTATCTTATTACCCCTCGGCCACAGTCTGCACGAGTTTAGTAAGGATGCGTGACTGTCAGCTAGCTAAATAATCAGTAGCTGATCAGCCACACATCCTCACAAGGTTTTTAAATTATAAAAACAAACACCAAATACGTGGCGCTTTGATCTGCGCCTCAAACAAAAATACAAATAATAATAAATATATATATAGGGGCGGGACACTCCGCCGCAGTGCCCCAGCAGGTAGTATCTCAAAGAGTGAGTAGCCCATTTGATGGCCAAACACTTTTTTTCAACGACGGAGAAATTGCGCTCCCAAGGGATCATTTTTTTTACTAATGTACAAGATGGGATGTTCTACTCCGTTTACCATTTGGGACAAGACTGCACCTAAGCCGACATCTGACGTATCGGTGTGGAGGAAGAATCTCTTGGTGAAGTCTGGAGTGATGAGGGTGGGGGCCTGGTAAAGTCTCTGCTTAACAATATCAAACACCCCTGACATTCTTCTGACCACTTAATTGAATTTGGTGTGCTCTTTCTGGTGAGGTCAACTAAGGGATTAACCACTGTGGCATACTCGGGGATAAAGCGGCGGTAATAACCGGCTAACCCCAGTAGAGACCTCATCTGAGCCTTGGTTTTGGGGATTGCCAAGTCCACCAAGGCCTGGACCTTGGTGACAACGGGTTTCACCCTGCCATTCCCCAGTATAAATCCCAAATATTGTGTTTCTTTCTGTTCAAATGCACATTTTCGCAAGTTAACTGTCAGCTGGGCTGCCCTTAGAGACTGAAGGACGGCTGTGATCCTAGCCAAATGCTCTCGCCAGGTGGAGCTGTAAATAACCACATCGTCGATATATGCTGCCGCATATTCACAATGTGGATGTAAAACCTAGTCAATCAGTCTCTGAAAGGCAGCGGGTGCACCATGTTGCCCTCACAGGTCGGGAGGGAGATCTAACACCAAGCGTCATTCGATCTCTGTCACAGGTACCAAAATAAAAAAAAGATTGAAAAATTGTATGCAATGGGTTCAGTGTGTGTTGTGTCCCAGATCAATAACAAACACTTGTGTGAAACAGAAGTAGAAGGAACTCGGGTACTGTTGGATTCGGGTAGCATGGTGACTTTGGTTTCTGCGCATTTAGTGAAGCCAACCAAATTTCAACCATCTCAGGAAGTCAGTATCACCTGCCTACATTATTTTATTATTATTATTATTTATTTCTTAGACTCCCTTATCCAGGGCGACTTACAGTCGTAAACAAATACATTTCAAGAATCACAGTACAAGTAATAATACAATTAAGAGCAAGATAAATACAATGACTTTGGTTCAAGCAAGTACAAGTGTGACAAAATACGATTCAATAATACAGCAGATAACAGTGTCAGTGATAGTTACATCAGGATATAATTAAATACTACAGATTAAATAACACTTGGCAGATTACAGTACTCTAAAGTACAGGATTAAATGCAGTAAAATAGGGGGCAGATAAGAGCAAGTAAAGCGCATTTAAGGAAGGGTGATAGGTGTCCCAGGGGAAAAACAGAGGAGTTCTACAGGTGCTTTCTGAAGAGGTGAGTCCTGCGGGGTGAGGGTGGAGAAGGAGCGGGCTCTGGAGCCAGGGGACCGTAAAGGAGGTAGAGCCAGTCTTCTAGTGCAGGCGGAACGGAGAGGTCGAGTGGGGGTGTAGGGAGAGATGAGGGTCTGGAGGTAGCTGGGTGCAGTCTGGTCAAGGCATCTGTAGGCTAGTACAAGAGTCTTGAACTGGATGCGAGCGGTGATCAGGAGCTAGTGGAGTGAGCGGAGTAGGCGAGCAGTGCACCAGGCGAGCAGTGGAGTTCTGGATGAGCCTGAGCAGACGGGTGGCGGACGCAGGGAGGCGAGCCAGAACAGAGTTGCAGTAGTCTAGGCGGGAGAGTACCAAGGCCTGGACCAAGAGCTGGGTTGAGTAGTTGGTGAGGAAGGGTCGGATTCTTCGGATGTTGCTCAGGAAGAATCGGCAAGTGCGTGCCAGAGTGGAGATGTGCTGGGAATAAGAAAGGCAGGGGTCCAGGGTGACTCTGAGGTTTTTAGCAGAGGAAGAGGGAGAGAGTGTGGTAGATTCCAGAGGAACAGAGATAGAGAGATCAGAGGAGGGGGAGGAGGAGGAGGGAAAGAAAAGGAGGTCAGATTTAGAGAGGTTGAGTTTGAGGTGATGCGAGTGCATCCAGGAGGAAATAGCAGACAGACAGGTAGAGATACGGGAGGGGATGGTGGGGTCAGGTGGGGAAGGAGAGGAAAATCTGAGCATCATCAGCATAGAAATGGTATGAGAAACCATAGGATGCGATGAGGGGGTCCATGGAGCGGGTGTAGAGAGAGAACAGGAGAGGACCCAAGACTGATCCTTGGGGGACTCCAGTTGAGAGAGGGAGAGGTGTGGAGGTTGCTCCACTCCAGGTTACCTGGTAAGTGCGGTTGGAGAGGTAGGAGGAGAACCAGGCCAGAGCAGTGCCAGAGATTCCCAGGTCAGCGAGAGAGGACAGTAGAACAGAGTGATCGACAGTGTCAAAGGCAGCAGAGAGGTCGAGGAGAATTAGGACAGAGGAGAGAGAGGCAGCTCGGGCAGAGTTTAATGAGTTGGTGACAGATAGGAGGGCAGTTTCAGTGGAGTGAGCAGAGCGGAAGCCAGATTGGAGAGGGTCGAGCAGAGAGTGGTTGGACAGGAAAGCAGAGAGCTGGCGGTGTACAGTCCGCTCGAGGGTTTTGGAGAGGAAGGGTAGAAGGGAGAGAGGATGATAGCTCTGGAGGGATGTGGGGCCGAGGGTAGGATTTTCAGGGGAGTGATAGAGGCCTGTTTGAAGGCAGAGTTAAAGAGACCAGAAAGGAGAGAGGTGTTGAGAAGGGAGGAGATGAAGGGAAGTAGAGCAGGAGCAGCAGCTTGAAAGAGGTGAGTGGGGAGGGGGTCCAGGGCACACGTGGTGGGTTTGTGACCCTGGAGCAGGGAGGAGAGGTCAGAGTCTGAGAGGGGCGAGAAGGTGTAGAAGGAGGGTGAGTTAGTAGGGGATGCAGTGGGTGTAGGGGTTGGAGCAGGAGGGGGTGCGGGGAGGGAGAGGTGTTAAAGAGTTTGCGGATATGTGACGGGGTACACCCTGCCCCTGTATTATTTGAATGTTTTGTAGGATTATTATTATTATTATTATTATTATTATTATTATTATTATTATTAATATTATATTTGGGACAGTGGGAAAGCCATGTTTTTATTGTTTGTTTTTAATTTAAAAACCTGTGAGAATGTGGCTGGAGCCTCAACAAGGTAATTGTTTTATTGATAATTAATTAAGGCTCCAGCCACAGCTTAAAAGAACCCGCTCCAGGATAATCAGGGCATTTTTCCTTTGAGCCAGAGACGGGAGTACTATAGAGCGAGAGAATACACCCAAACCAACTGCTACCGCTGTACCACATGGTATTTGTTTGTTAGTTTATTTTGGCCATCGAGCCCTTTTGTTTTGTGTAAGTGTTTTGTTTATTATTTGATTTATTATTAAAAGCCGAACACAAACGCGTCTCGTTCCCGTACCCACCTTTGCTGCCTTTGTTTTTGTGTTGCTCCTTCCTGGTCCGTGATGTCACTTCAACCACTCTGCCACATATGGTGTCCTGCGTGGGACAGACAACGCCTCCAGGAGCCGGACCAGGATAGTGTTTTTTGTGTTTGAGAAAAAATATAAATAAATAAATAAATAATGGGAAGAAGTGGAAGGAGGAAACAGCAGAGGCAGGAGCAAGTGCATCAGCAACAGCGGGGGGCTGGTCGCAAGTCCTGCCGGGTCTCTGCTATGCTGGACGTCTGCCTCACCTGTCTGAAAGGTGAGGTATGGTGCTTCGCTGTTGGTGAGGTCGGGCATGTAGCACCCGACCAACCCCCTCCATGGCAGGTGAGGGAGGAGCCTGAACATCCTGCACCCATGTGGGAGAAGGATGGCCCAGAGCAGGAACCAGAGGATGAGGGGTCGGTCCGTCCACAGCAAAAGAGGGGGGAGACCGAGCGTCCACAGCCCAAGGCTCCACTAGCAGGGGAAGAATACCTGCTGGTTTCACCTCCACCACCACCATCCGAGGGAAAGGAGCAGGAGCTGCCTCTGCATCCTCCGAGGCGGACTGGTCCACTCTCCTCAGAGGGGATCTGGGACTGGCTGGCGGAGCCTGAGAGGGATATCGTGGAGGCCCTCCCTGCTGTAATCAACCTCCTGTGGGCGAGAGATGGGGAGTGCTGGGAGGCCTGGGAACAGCAACACCACCCAGCATCCCTCCCAGACATCGCAGCCATGGTACTCAACTACCTGGCTGCGGATATGAGAGGGGCCCCACTGCCGTCTCCAGCACCAGAAGGAGAGGAGCCATTGCTGCCGTCTCCAGCACCAGAGGGAGAGGAGCAGTTGCTGCCGTCTCCAGTGCCAGAGGAAGAGGGGCCATCGATGCCGTCTCCAACGCCAGAGGGAGAGGAGCCCTCACCACTGTTTCCAGCGCCAGAGGGAGAGGTCCCATCGCTGACATCTCCAACACCAGAGGGTGAGGAGCCCTCGCCACTGTCTCCACCACCGCCAGGTGCAGAGCAGCAGGAGCTGCCTCTGTCTCCACCACCGCCAGGAGCAGAGCAGCAGGAGCTGCCTCTGTCTCCACCACCGCCAGGAGCCGAGCAGCAGGAGCTGCCTCTGTCTCCAACACCGCCAGGAGCAGAGCAGCAGGAGCTGCCTCTGTCTCCACCACCGCCAGGGGCAGAGCAGCAGGAGCTGCATCTGTCTCCACCACCGCCAGGGGCAGAGCAGCAGGAGCTGCCTCTGTCTCCACCACCGCCAGGGGCAGAGCAGCAGGAGCTGCCTCTGTCTCCACCACCGCCAGGAGCAGAGCAGCAGGAGCTGCCTCTGTCTCCACCACTGCCAGGGGCAGAGCAGCAGGAGCTGCCTCTGTCTCCACCACCGCCAGGAGCAGAGCAGCAGGAGCTGCCTCTGTCTCCACCACCGCCAGGAGCAGAGCAGCAGGAGCTGCCTCTGTCTCCACCACTGCCAGGAGCAGAGGGTGAATGCCTGCTGGTTCCACCTCAGCCGCCGTGGGAGGACTGCTTGCCCCTCCCACCTCCACCAGCACAGGGTGAATACCTGCTGGTTCCATCCCCACCGTCATGGGAAGGACTGCTCCTGCCCTGCCTAGCTCTGCCCAAGGATGCCTGCCTCGCACCGCCCAAGGATGCCTGCCTCGCACCGCCCAAGGATGCCTGCCATGCATCGCCTGGGGCTGCCTGCGGCTTCGCATCGCCTGGGGCTGCCTGCGGCTCCGCATCGCCTGGGGCTGACTGCGGCTCCGCATCGCCTGGAGAGCCACCAGTTACAGGGTACGAGGGAGATGTGGAGCTCCCGCTGCCGCCTCCATGGCCAGGGGTTCCCCTCCCAAGTTCGCCTCCCGAGGGTCCGCTGCTGCCGTCGCCTCCCGAGGGTCCACTGCTGCCGTCGCCTCCCGAGGGTCCGCTGTTGTCGTCGCCTCCCGAGGGTCGCTGCTGCCATCGCCGCCTGGGGTCGCCGCCCGGCTCTGCCGCCTTGGGTCACCACCAGCTCTGCTTCGTCTGGGAAGGTGCCGCCATGAAGAAGGGGGAAGGTCAAGACGGCTCCCCCAGCACTTTCGCTGCAGGAATTTGGTGGCGGTGCCCCAGAAGAGGAGCTGCCGGCTACAGCAGTAGGGGGAAGGTCAGGAGACCACCCCACAGGCCGCCGGGCGGCCGCAAGATTGCTTTGGCCGGAGGAGCCGGCCTATGTACGCTCAGCCTGGCCGCTACAGCTGTTGGGGTGGGAGGAGGGCCTCCCGCCATGGCCGCCACCTTTGGTCCGTTATTGCCCCTGTTCCTGGGCCGGGACTGTGAACCGGGACTTTGGGGACTAAGGGGGGAGGTGGCCGAAAAGGCCATGTGTGCTACGCACAAGGGGCGTGTGTGACGGGGTACACCCCGGGCCCCTGTATTATTTGAATGTTTTGTAGGATTATTATTATTATTATTATTATTATTATTATTATTATTATTATTATATTGGGACGGTTGGGAAAGCCATGTTTTTATTGTTTGTTTTAATTTAAAAACCTGTGAGAATGTGGCTGGAGCCTCAACAAGGTAATTGCTTTATTGATAATTAATTAAGACTCCAGCCACAGCTTAAAAGAACCCGCTCCAGGATAATCGGGGCATTTTTCCTTTGACCCAGAGACGGTAGTACTATAGAGCGAGAGAATACACCCGAAGCAACTGCTACCGCTGTACCACACGGTATTTGTTTGTTAGTTTATTTTGGCCATCGAGCCCTTTTGTTTTGTGTAAGTGTTTTGTTTATTATTTGATTTATTATTAAAAGCCGAACACAAACGCGTCTCGTTCCCGTACCCACCTTTGCTGCCTTTGTTTTTGTGTTGCTTCTTCCTGGTCCATGACGTCACTTCAACCACTCTGCCACAGGATATCTGAGATTTTAGAAGAGAAGAAGGAGGCAAAGTCATCAGAGGAGATAGAGGAGGGGGGAGGGTTTAGGAGGGAGGAGAAGTTAGAGAATAGTTTACGTGGGTTGTTAGTGGAGGCTTGCATTACAGATTGGAAATAAGTACATTAAGCAGAGGAGAGAGTAGAGGAGGAGGAGAGGAGAGTGCGGTAAAGGTCTAGGGCAGAAGGGAGTTTGGTTCTCTTCCATTTCTTTTCAGCAGATCGCAGTGTGATTCTTGCTGAGCGGAGCGCAGAGGAGAGCCAGGGTTGGGGAGGGAAGGGGCGAGCAGATTGGGATGTGAGGAACAGAGGGAGTCGAGGGAGGAGGTGAGGGAGAAGATGGTGGAGGTAGCAGAGTCTACGGAGAGTTGTGAGAAGGAGTCGATAGTAGGGAGGTGAGAGAGAGCAGTGGAGGCAAGGACAGAGGGGGAGAGAGAGCGGAGGTTACGGCAAGAGTTGACAGTGGGGGTAGGAGGAGCGGGGAGAGACAGAGAAAAAGAGATGAAATAGTGATCAGAGAGGTCCAGGGGGTTGACAGAGAGGGTGGAGGGGCAGCAGGCCCTGGAGAAGGTGAGGTCCAGCTGACGGCCAGCTTTGTAGGTAGGAGGGGATGGAGAGAGACAAAAGTCGAAGGAGTGAAGGAGAGGGAGGAATCCGGCAGAGTGGCTGGGGTTGGAGAGATGGATATTGAAGTCACCTAACAGGACAGTTGGGGTAGACAGAGAGGGGAGGGAGGAGAGTAGATAGTCGAGTTCATCTAGAAAGTGAGCGAGAGGCCCAGGGGGACGGTACAGTACAATTAGCAGGAGATGACAGGGAGAGGTTAGTTGGACTGCATGAAATTCAAAGGTATTAACAGAGAGTGAGGAGAGGTCGGAGGGACAGAAAAGAGTAAGGAGGGAGAGAGGAGAAGACCAGTCCCACCTCCCCGTCCAGTGAGACGCGGGGTATGGGACAGGACGTAGAGAGAGGACAGGGCGGCAGGAGTTACAGTGTTATCAGGGGACAGCCAGGTTTCAGTGAGAGCAAGGAAATCAAGAGATAGGTGGGAGGCAAAGGCAGAGATGAAATCAGCTTTGTTAGCAGAAGAGTGACAGTTCCAGAGTGCACCAGAGAATGTGCGGGAGGGGGGGAGAGGCAGAGGGATGAGGTTAGAGGGGTTGGAGGAGCAGCGGTGGCGAGAGGGCAGAGGACGAGGGCGAGAGGACAGAACAGGGATGTGAGAGACAGTCATAACAGGACAGGCGAGACAAATAGGTACAGTGGGAGCGGTGGGGTGGAGGGTACAGACCAGACTAGTAGATGGCTTCTTCCAGAGCGCTGTTAGGTTCGGATCTATTCGAACAGCGTCCCGGCGCAGGCCTCCCCTCGCTGGACACCCACAGCTAGACTCCCGGCTCTTTTGTTGAGGCTCTTCGGTTAGCTGGCGCTTCTTGCTGGCGCGGAAATAGGCTGCCTGATTAATATAACAACTGCGTGGTAAAAGAACCAACTAAACTGTGTGGAAACCAATCAAATAGCAAATCAACTTCTATTCAATTTAACCACTCACCTGGTACTAATCACACACTAACTCAGCTAATTCAAACACCACCTTACAATGTTACTGAATGTAGCTAATTTAGAATTACTTGAAGCAGGAACTTACCTATCTGCCTCAGTCCCTGGTTAACTGTAGACAGATACCCGCAAATATGGCACTGCTAATATCAATACAAAGACCCCAGTGGTATCAGTGTGTCATAAAGTAGGGTGGTTTCCTCTTTACCATATGAGGTAATACTGGGACGAGACTTCCCTAACTTCTTTGAATTATGGGACCAACAGGGTCCTTTGGTCACGTCCATTAAAAATGAAGGTGTCAATGTTGAGTTACCAAACACAGAGCTAGCTACCATATTTCCTTTTTCTGATGATGATCTGTTTAAAGAGGAACCATTAGCAATTATGGTCGGAAATGAGGCTGGGTCTAACCCCACCAGTTCAGAGAATGAAGAGGGCACCACTGACATGGATGATTTTCAAATTAACCACAATACGTGATCCCAATTTAACCTCAGTCCGGGGGCAGATGGTGAAAATAAATGGGACGCTAGTAAACCCAGACGTGCCCTTAACCTATCCCTATTTTCAGTTAAGGAATGACTTGTTATATCGAATAGATAAGAGAAAGGTGGATGTGTTTGAACAATTGTTAGTTCCTCAGCCCTTCATAAGAACAGTCTTAAATATGGCCCATGATCACGTGTTTGGGGATTGAAAAAAACAAAGAATGGCTCGCTTAGGAGGTTTTATTTGCCCGGGTGTATACAGCTGTAACCAGTCATTGCACAGGTTGTCCTGAATGCCAACACACTGCTCCTTTAAAAGCTTTCTGAAGTCCATTAGTACCCTTACCAATCACTGAAGTGCCTTTTTTGAGACTTGCAATGGATTTAGTTGGGCCTCTAGTAAAGTCTACTTGGGGGCATCAACACATCTTAGTTGTGTTAGATTATGCTACTCAGTATCCCGAGGCAATACCCCTATGCAATACCTCTTCAAAGCAAATCGCAAAAGAACTAATGCTAATGTTTAGTCGGATTGGGATACCAAATGAGATATTAACAGACCAGGGTAAACTCCTCAAGATCAAACATTTGAGAACCTCCATTTACCACCCCCAAACTGATGGCTTAGTTGAGAGGTTTAACACAACTCTCAAAAGTATGCTACGCAAGGTGATAGACAAGGATGGGAGGAATTGGGATTATTTACCTATATATATATACCTGTTTGCTATTAGGGAGGTACCACAGGCCTCTACTGGGTATTCTCCCTTTGAGTTGGTATATGGGAAACATCCTCTGGGTTTACTTAACATTGCCAAAGAAACCTGGGAACAGGAAACTACTCCTTACCATAGTGTAGTAGAGAACATAACTCAAATGCAGGACCACATTGAGACACTTATGCCAATTATTAGAGAACTTATGCAACAAGCTCAGGAGGCACAAAAGAGTTCATACAACCGATCTGCCTCTGTGAGTGTTTCA
Source organism: Acipenser oxyrinchus oxyrinchus (assembly GCA_030684275.1). Taxonomy (NCBI): domain Eukaryota; kingdom Metazoa; phylum Chordata; class Actinopteri; order Acipenseriformes; family Acipenseridae; genus Acipenser; species Acipenser oxyrinchus. The sequence goes on along the minus strand of CM060247.1, from coordinate 64,630,002 downwards.
GCCAGGAGACAGGTAACTAGTGCTCATTCCCACAGTAGAGAGCACATTTTTTGCCACTTGGCATGGACCCTATGAAGTCATTGAAAGAGTAGGGGAAGTAAATTATAAAATACGGCAATCAGGTAAACCAATACAAATCTACCATGAGGCCCTTGCCACACTACAAATGCCTGGGGCCCTGTGACAGAGATCAAATGACTCTTGGCGTTAGATCTCCCTCTCGACTTGTGAGGGCACTGTGTAAAAGGAACAGAGTACCCTTAACTAAATGGCACGACAATTTATTCCGTAGGGTAGGTGGAAGTTGGTCATTTAGGAAAGGGGCGGAGCTACGGTATCCAAACTCAATGACCCAGACGGTAAGCGGTGTGGCATCTGAGGATTGGAAGAGCGGATGCGCTCGTTAACCTAGGGGTCATGAGCGAGGATATAAATAGGGGACATAGCGTAAGTGATCTGTTCCTTTGTAAATGGTTAGAACAACCTAGAAGGAGACCGCTGTAATAAGTAAAACGTGAGTGTTGTGTTTGTTTTGTCTTAGTAAAAACTGTTTGTTTTTGTTTCTAAAGACTACTAACACTATCTGGAGCTGCAGCCGCAGGCCAGCAACAAACCCGGACACCAGCACTCTGTTTCACAAACGCCTTTTCACCACGAGCACTAGTTTCATGCACTAAAATAACACTGTGATGTTTCGGGTCAAACCCGAGGATTACAAATGAAGTGATACACGCCGCTGTATCCCTGCCAACATTTATTATTTACAGGTGTTAGCCCTAAGGCTCTGGACATTGTAAAACAATAAACACCCTTGCATCTGTTAATCATTGTCTGTGTATTTTGTATCCGTTCTGCACTGCACACATCTGTAACCATTCACCTCTTTGCCACACGTGGTTGTCAGAAGAGGGACGGACTACGCAGCACTGCCGGCGCTGCTGGAGCAGCTGGACAGCAGACGGGAGGCTGAGGAAAGACGGAGAGAGGAGAGGTACACTGCGCTAATTGAGAGGGTCGGACTGGGAGCACAGACAACAGCAGTACCCGTCATGACGGCCCAAAAGGCGAGGACGCACAAGATGATGGTGGAAGATGACCGAGAGGCATATTTGGTGACATTTGAGTGGTTGGCTAACACTGCGTCATGGCCCAGAGAGTTCTGGGCAAGCCAATTAGGACCCTGCCTGATTGGGGAGGCACAGGTAGCTTACCACACTATGTCGGATGACAACTCTGCTCAATACAACCTGGTGAAGCTAGCCATCCTCCGCCATCTGAACATCACGAAACCCATCGAGTGAGGCTCAGGGTGTATGAAAGGTCCCCGAATACACGCCCCAGGGTGATGGTGCAACAACTCTGTGACCACATGGTACACTGGCTCATCCTGGCACTGAAAACAAGTGCACAGATGGGTGAGGCCATTGTCATCGAACAGTATTGCCATGTGCTCGGCGCCAAGACCCAGGCGTGGATATGGCGCCACAACCCCAACACCCTGAACCAGGCAGTGAAACTCGCAGAGGACTTCAAGGACTGCCTGGTGTCAGCCCAGTCCGGGCTACTCACCTCTCCAACACCGCAGAGCATCTGAGCACCAGCCCCTCTCTGCACCTCCACCCCCACCACCGAGACCAGTTCAACGACCTCCTAGATTGCTGGCCCCAATGGGCAACCTTGCCTCCCCTCTAAGGGGACCAAGGTTGGCCCCCAGCTGGGGTAGAGCTGCTGCCCCCGCCCCATTGCCATACCAGCAGCGGGACAGATATCTAACCTCTGTGCCCTCCTTCCCCCCTACCTGTTTTAGGTGCCACCAGCCGGATCATCAGGCCAAGTCATGCTCATCTGCGATGGAATCTGGTATCAGAAGCGGGTAAGCGAGGGGAAAATGGTTGGGAGGAGCCTTGTATTTTATTGTAATTTTGGGAAATGTGAAAACCCATGCATTAGTGGACACAGGGTGTGGTCAGACCTTAATTAGAACATCTCTCTTGGGCGGTGTGTTGTGGCAGCCACAAGGTCAGGTAGTTATCTCCTGTATCCATGGAGAGTCAGTCCGATAAAACGTCACCTGATAGTGGGGGTGGCAGAAAGGTTACCACACCCAATTATTCTGGGTCGAGACTGGCCAAACTATAGAGAATTGGTGAAATTAATGGCAGTCCCGACCGCACATGTAAATGTGGCAGAGAAAGACGAAAGGGAAATGATTGGTAATGTGTTTCCCTTTCAAACTGAAATGTTTTCTCCCCTGTTCCGCCCAAGCAAAACAAATAAAGAGAGAAGGATGTGGAAATGGGAGGGAGCGTTAATGAGACAAGGCTGGGGGCTGGTGGGAGCCTGCTACAATGGTAACAAACACCAGTCAAAGGGGGTCGGAACGCAATGTGACCGAGAGGGTGTGGTTACTGGGCCATCAAGGGCAAATGTTACTCCCGCCCCTCTCAATACACCAGACATGTGGCACTCAAGCGCGGACATAGTGTGGGGCCAAAATAATGACCCCTCACTAGTGCACACTTGGGGACAGGTCCGGTCTATTGAAGGTAAGGATGTTGAAGGCGCTGGGGTGCTAGTATTTCCACATTTCATTATCAAGGGGCAATTACTGTATAGGGTAAACCTTGTCAAGGGCACAGGACAGCCTGTAACACAATTATTGGTTCTCCCGTCTTGTCGACTGGAGGTCATAAGGCTGGCACATTATATCCCTTTTGCGGGGCAACTCGGAGCTGACAAGACAAGGGAGCGAATATTGGCTCGATTTTATTGGGTAGAACTTCATAAAGATGTGTCGAGCGTGTGAAGCGACAGCGTGGGAAAAGTACTGAGCAGTTAGAAGCAGTAAGGAGAAATTACATCTTTAAATTACATCTTGAATTGCTTTAATCAGAAAACACTGCAGCTTAAAGACTAACAGCTGCGTTTCTGATAACGAGCTGAAACTCAGAGCAACTGATTCAAATTCGCCGCGGTTCTGAGACACGGGGGAGGGGCAGAGCCCGCAACACAGAAAACAAACAAAAGGCAGCCAGTGTTCACTGCGACAGCGTGTGAAGCGACAGCGTGGGAGAAGTACATGTGGAAAAGTACTGAGCAGTTAGAAGCAGTAAGGAGAAATTACATCTGTAAATTACATCTTTAAATTACATCTTGAATTGCTTTAATCAGAAAACACTGCAGCTTAAAGTCTAACAGCTGTGTGTCTTTTTTTGATAACGAGCTGAAACTCAGAGCAGCTGATTCCAATTCACCGCCGTTCTGAGACACGGGCGAGGGGTGGAGCCAGCAGCACAACAGATATAAACAAAAGCCAAGCAGTCTTCCCAGCAACAGCGTGTGGAAGCGACAGCGTGGGAGAAGTACAGTCGTGGAAATGTACTGAGCAGTTAGAAGCAGTTTGAAAGCAGGTTGACAGCTGCAGAAGCTAAACTAAACTTCCAAAAAACAAATGGTCTTCAAGCCAGTAAACTGTGACAACTGCATGATGTGGGAAATCATAGAAAACCCAACAGAGCTCAACCAAGTATGTATAAAGTGCTGCAAAATCCAGGACTTGCTTAAACTAGTAAGTGTGCTAGAAATGGAGCTGGAGGAAATGAGACAGCAACAGGAGCTTGAGGAGCTGACACATCCACAATTCATGGAAGTCTGCACCCCTAGCAGACTGAAAGCCACCAGGGAGATGGAAGAGGGTCGAAACAGCTGGGTTCAGATAGGCCAAGTAGGGAAAAAAAAACCTTTGTCATACACAGTCATCAGAAATCAAAACATCCAACAAATTTGAGCCACTTCAAAATTTAGATGACCAAAACCAACATCAAGAGAACAAAAAGAACAACATCCAAGACCCTATAAACAGTGCTGGCCAAGCAGCAAAAAGAAGGGAGGTCATGATTGTTGGGGGCTCCATATTGAGAAACACAGCAAGTTCAGTTTGCTGTTTAGACCCTCTCACTACGAACAGGAGACAACCCGGTAGTAATCGTCCACATCGGAACAAACAATATTGGAAGAGACAGGCCAAGATCCCTTCAAAACGAATTCAGAGAGCTAGGAAGGAAATTAAAAGACAAGACCAAAACTGTGGTATTTTCTGGGATACTGCCGGCATCTTGCAAAGGACCATATGGACAGCTGGAAATACAAAACCAAAATGCATAGCTGAAATCGTGGTGCACACAGAAAGGCTTCACCTTTCTTGAGCACTGGAGCACATTCTACAACAAGGACTATCTATACAGGTGGGATGGACTGCACTTAAACAAAAAGGGAACCAATCTACTCAAAGAAAGAATCCTTGAGCAGGTCCAGAAGCATTTAAACTAGAAAGGAAGGGGGGAGAAAACAAAAAAAAAACAGAAGGGAGACCACACCAAAACAAAGGCAACAACTCAGGTAAGACAGCTATTAAATGTATTTATCTTAATGCTACAAGTCTGAGAAACAAAATGTTACAACTTGAAGCTACTGCACTAACAAGTAACTACGATGTGATAGGTGTTACAGAAACTTGGTTGTCTGAGAGTGATGGAGACGAATATAATATTAGTGGGTACACACTGTATAGGAAAGACAGGCAGGACAGAAGAGGCGGAGGGGTAGCACTATACATAAGAAATAGTCTTGAAGCCCAGTTGTTAAATCTGGACAAAGAAAACAACGCCAAATCAATATGGGTCAGAATAATGGACAAAAATTCAAACGGCATAATAATAGGAGCATGCTATAGACCGCCAAATTCAGACGCCGAGCAAAATAATCTGTTATACAATGACATTAGAAATGTGTGTAGAAAAAGAGAAGCCATATTAATGGGGGATTTCAACTTCCCCCATATAAAATGGAAAAACCCGGTGGGGAGCACGACGGACGAAATTGAAATGGTGGAAATGACAAATGACTGCTTACTAACGCAATTTGTCAAGGCACCGACTAGAGGGGAGGCATGCCTTGATTTAGTCTTTTCAAATAACGAAGACAGAATAACTAAAACAGACGTCAGAGAGCCATTGGCAAACTCAGACCACAACATGGTCTCATTTGAAGTGATTTTTAAAACCCCAAAACTAATGAGTAAAGCTAAGGTTTACAATTTTAGAAAAGTAAACTATGAAGGTATGAAACAGATACTAAGAGAAGTAGATTGGAATAAAATAGACAAAACATCCACAGAAAAAGGATGGCTGTTTTTTTAAAAATGTAGTACTACAGGTGCAAAACAATTACATCCCAAAAGTAGACATCTAAATCTAAAACAAAATGGCCAAAATGGTTTAATAGATCAATTAAAAAGAAATATTCAGCGAAAAAAGGCACTTTACAGAGCGTTTAAAAGGGACCAAAAACAAACTACACAGAAAGAGTACTTGGAACTGCAAACGCAAGTCAAAAAGGAAGTTAGAAAGGCCAAGAGAGATATAGAAATCAATATTGCTAAGGGGGCTAAAACCAATTCCAAAATGTTTTTCCAATATTATAACAGCAAGAGAACATTCAAAGAGGAGGTTAAATGTCTAAAACCATTTTCACACAGAAATGCAGCTACTGTGCCGTCTCTGAAACGTTTTAACGAGTGTGTAAAATACCCTCTCACACAACATGAAATTGTGCAATCTATGTCGGTATAATACCGTCACAACCCTTTCACAAAGCCAAAGAGATCGCGCGAGTACAACTGTCAAATCTGTCAATCAACAAATTGTTCTCATGGCAACAACAGACTGTTCACTGACAAGATCTAACACATGCACGCAGTGCTTAATTTGTAAAGAAAGAGGTGCCTGGACGCAAGCAATGACAATAATACCGACCCTAAGAAGAGCATATTCAAAATCATAACACGTTTATTTGAAAGAGTATTGTACATACTTGTCTTAGATGTTTACAATCACGTACTCTACATTAAAAATAAAAAAGTCCAGAAGGACGATATTGACGAAAAAACGCACCCCAACACGAACATTGGTTTGACCCACGGTTTGCACTATTATCAGCGATGTGTTAGCAACAGAAGCTGCTGGTAGATTACAAAAACAATTAATTAAACTTAGGCTAGGTAGTTGTTAACTTAGTATGTTTTATTGTCTATTAATTAAATTGTATTCATTGAAAAAGGCAAGAGAACCAGATTGTTATTTTTATTGTTTTGGTTTAATATAATATAGCAGGCTAATGTTCCTGTTGAAGTAGGCTACAATATTTATTTATTTTTTTCATTAAAAAGTTGCCGTTGTTCTTTGTTGAAATTAATGTTGAGCTTTCATATTTTGTATACTACTCATTTAATCAAACCAAGTAGTGTAAGAAGTTGCTTGTATCGTTCATGACGATTTTCAAATCAAGTAAGCTTATTTGTGTATGAAAAACGACAATAGAGTTGCAACCAGTGTCATCTTACTTAAAGGCACTCAAGCTGAAATCGTAAAGTAATTTAAAGTAGGCTACAAACCTGGCAGCGGACTGTCTCTCTTTAACACGCACGCAAGAACTTGCAGACTTAATGCAACTGTGTTGAGATTTTAAAACGAAAGCATTTTATGAGATTTTTAACTATCGGTACCGGCACTATGACTCAAGCTCAGGCACAAATTAAGCACGACGTGGCATGATGTTGACTTTGAAACCACACCCACTATAGCGCTTCAGTGGCGGTATAGCCTTTCATACAGGCAGTTATGACGGTTCAGTGCCGTCTCTGAACCACCTTGTGAGGTGGTTCGGAGACGGCATAAAATATGACGGTTCTGTGGTGATATGAGCAATTCACACAGACCTATAAGCCGCTACAGTGGCGGTTCTGAACCGTCATAACTCTTCTGTGTGAAAGCACCTTAAGAGACACAAATGGCAAAATCATAGACGAAGAAAAAAAAAATAGCAAATATATTAAATGATTACTTTTCACCGTTTTTTACAAAGGAGGACACAGACAGCATGCCCCATATGTCGACCTGTTCCTATCCAGTTTTAAATAACTTTAGCATAACAGAGGCAGAAGTGTTAAAGGGATTAGGAGCTCTTAAAATAAACAAAACCCCTGGGCCGGATGAGATCCTCCCAATAGTACTCAAAGAAACTAAAGAAGTTATTTACAAACCGCTAACCAAGATCATGCAACAGTCTCTTGACACAGGGGTTGTACCGACAGACTAGAAAATTGCAAACGTAACACCGATCCACAAAAAGGGAGACAAAACCCAACCAGGTAACTACAGACCAATACGCCTGACTTCTATTATATGTAAACTTATGGAAACTATAATAAGATCTAAAATGGAAAATTACCTATATGGTAACAATATTCTGAGAGACAGTCAGCATGGTTTTAGGAAAGGGAGATCGTGTCTAAGAACCTGCTTGATTTTTTTGAGGATGCAACATCGACAATGGATAATTGGAAAGCATACGACATGGTTTATTTAGATTTCCACAAAGCTTTTGACAAAGTCCCACATAAAGGATTAATTCTAAAATTGAATGCAGTAGGGATTCAAGGAAATGCATGCACATGGATTAGGGAGTGTTACCATGTAGAAAACAGAAAGTACTGATTAGAGGAGAAACCTCAAAATGGAGCGAGGTAACCAGTGGTGTACCACAGGGATCAGTATTAGGTCCTCTGCTATTTCTAATCTACATTAATGATTTAGATTCTGGTATAGTAAGCAAACTTGTTAAATTTGCAGACAACACAAAATAGGAGGGGTGGCAAACACTGTTGCAGCAGCAATGGTCATTCAAAATGATCTAGACAGCATTCAGAACTGGGCAGACACATGGCAAATGAAATTTAATAGAGACAAGTGTAAAGTATTGCATGCAGGCAATAAAAATGTGCATTATAAATATCATATGGGAGATACTGAAATTGAAGGGAACTATGAAAAAGACCTAGGAGTTTATGTTGACTCAGAAATGTCTTCATCTAGACAATGTGGGGAAGGTATAAAAAAGGCCAACAAGATGCTTGGATATATTGTGAGAAGTGTTGAATTTAAATCAAGGGAAGTTATGTTAAAACTTTACAATGCATTAGTAAGACCTCACCTAGAATATTGTGCTCAGTTCTAGTTGCCTTGTTACAAAAAGGATATTGCTGCTCTAGAAAGAGTGCAAAGAAGAGCAACCAGAATTATCCCGGGTTTAAAAGGCATGTCGTATGCACAGGCTAAAAGAATTGAATCTATTCAGTCTTGAACAAAGAAGACTACGCAGTGATCTGATTCAAGCATTCAAAATCCTAAAAGGTACAGACAATGTTGACCCAGGGGACTTTTTTGACCTGAAAAATGAAACAAGGACCAGGGGTCACAAATGTAGATTAGATAAAGGGGCATTCAGAACAGAAAATAGGAGGCACTTTTTTACACAGAGAATTGTGAGGGTCTGGAACCAACTCCCCAGTAATGTTGTTGAAGCTGACACCCTGGGATCCTTCAAGAAGCTGCTTGATGAGATTCTGGGATCAATAAGCTACTAACAACCAAACGAGCAAGATGGGCTGAATGACCTCCTCTCGTTTGTAAACTTTCTTATGTTCTTATGTTCTTAATATCAGGGCAATGGTCTGTAGTCTCCTTGGTTACCACAGTACACATGCCTGGGCTGCTGTTTCTGATCAAGCCCCAGATGCATTGCTGATTCTTACAGCGCCTGTGTAAAAATATTTTAAATCACACACAGGTGTATTATTTATTTTGGCGACACAGTATTTGTCACGTTGAGATGAACTGATAAGTTTTCAGATCCCGGTAATGTATAGACTGTCAGCATTAATATACTAAAAACGTTTTTATTCACTGATATGTAAATATATACGTATGTATTTTAAAAAGGTACCTGCAATAGTAGTCGAATTTCACTAATGAGAAGACAAAGAGAAGGAGATGTGATACCTTTTACTGGACTAACTAAAAATAATTAATCACAATCTTTAAAGATCTCAAAGGTCTCTTCAGTTGAAAGTAGGAAATAGAGATTGATGTTTACATTCAAAGGTGGCATCAAAACTGATATGGCTACCATTTCATCTATCAAAGACTTTGGGTGCGTTCACGTCACTTTTTTGGGGGAGTCTGCGCGTAACGTCACGGTCTGTGCAGACAGAGCGTGGACAGCTTTGGTAGATGAACAACATTTCTGAGCAGAACCAAAATGGAGGTGGTGTTGAGAGAAATTCTAATCGCAGAAGTGGATGCAATCGGATTTCCCTTTGTGCTTCACCAGCTTCATAATTTACAGCATGATCAGAAAATGTATAGTAGAAACAGTCCCTGCTATAAAGAGATAATATAAACTTATGTTTTGTGATGTGAAACAAATTAATGAGTATTATAACGGGCAGGATTCCCCTCACCCTCTCACAAAGGGGTTGTTAGACAGTACAGTATTTTGATCTGGGACAAAAATAGTTCAAATACTTGCACATATGGTCACATATCTCACTTCAACTACCTGTTATTAAAGCTGATTTATTCTCCTTATTTCAAAGTAGGTTATTCCCTGCCCCTGATAGCCTTTCATCAATAACCAATTACACCTGCCGAAAATAACAGAGCGGTTTTAGGTTCATTTCAACCGTTTAGCGTTATTATTATTATTATTTTTTACATGTTTTAAACCTTTAGAATAAACATCTGAATATTTGAAAAGTATAATAACTCTGTGGAAAAAGAGTCAAATCATTTTAATTTGTATTACAAATCATTCATAAGATAATTAATGACTCGAAGGCGATTCACACCCACTAACTAGGTGGCAGTAGCACATGGAGTGAGGATTGTATCTGGTTGCCTACACACTTCTTTGTCAGCCAACGCTCGTCTATTGTTTTGAGCCGCGGCTGCTCCAGCGCAGTACCTCTTGAGAAGCTGCGCGGCTGTGCAGACTTTTAAGCCCGTGGATGCGTGACCTGGTGACGTCTTTTCCGGCTGAGTTCACGCAGACGATGAATTTGGACAGATTTTCAGCCGGATCTGCGCAATCTGTGAACGTAGCCAGTGGGTGCGTTCACGACACGCAGACTTTTGTCATTCTGCGCAGAATCTGCACAGAATCGGAGCAAGTAGCCAATGAATTTTCAGAATCTTTGCAGAATCTGCGCAGACTTAGCAAAGTCTGCCTCTCGTGAACGCACCCAGAGACTTCCCCGCCCCTCAGTTACCACAAGTCAGGAAGCAGTCGGTGCATCGTACAAACTAGGTGCTGATAGAAGCCTGGCGTATTAATACAAAAATAATTTTAAAAAGTAAACGTCAAGAAATAATAAAACAAACGCGGTGAATTCACAGTTGTAATTTAAAGCTAATGCGTATGAAGTGATTTTGCACATAATATTGTAGTCAAACCCAGAATGATGCCACAGAATATTTTAATCACTACACAAATAAAATAAGTGGAAGAGTCTTTCATTTTCTTTAGAGCAGAAGAAGCAATGTGGAGACACATCAGAACTAAATTTGTTTATCAACATATTTAACGGATAATATATATTGCTTAAAATAAGTTTTTTTTTGGGGTATTTGGGGCAAGCCAAGCACTTTTCCAATTAATATCAGTAACTGAAGACTTCCGATTGCTGGAAACTTTAGGAATATAACTATTTATGGCTTTTCTTTCATGGGAATTATTGCACTTATAACTAATAACTAATATCAATACCATTTATGGAAGTAACAGGTATTGTCCTATTTATAGAATTGTATGTGATTTAGCAGGCATTGCTTTTATCACTTTAAAATAATCTCCACGTTTAATCATTATATTTTTTTGTTCATTAATTTGATTTATGTCCACAACTCACACCTGTCATTTAACAAAACAGAAATTAATGTTATTCCTCCATTCATTTAATATTTTAAATGCAATGATGTATTCTTAGATAATATGAGTTGATTATTCCAAAATGATACTGCTATGTGGAGAGGCATTATGCTTTAAAGCAATTGTCATTGAATTTAGAGCTTGTTTTTGAAAATGTGAGTTCGACAGGCAATTTATAAAAACAAAACAAAAAAAACAACAAAACAACCTAAGCCACAGAAAGCTATTCACCTGTTTACAAAAGAACGTGGTACTGGACAGCGCAGGGCAGCAAACACGCGTCATCTCCATGGCAACGGTGAACACAATGCCACAAAACTATGTAACAAGGGCAACTAAACACTGTAGATGTATTTTCCTGGTTACCTTTAGTACTTAAACTTGCAGGGAAAAAATACAAATATTAGTAGTAAACGTGTTGTGCTAGGTCATTTGTTTTTCTTGGGATCTTTTTAAACGTATTGTATTTTTATCGTCAGCTATTATTATTATTATTATTATTATTATTATTATTATTATTATTATTATTGTTTTATTTCGACATGTATGACAGGGCTCATAGACTGACCGATGTTACTGTGGGAAGTACAACACCTAATTTGGGGCCTGGATCATATGATGTTTCGCAGGTGCTAATACAAAAAGCAGGTAAGGACGTTTTGTGTGATGGGTAAATACTGTACAGGTCGCGAGCAATTCCGCAGGTTTTTTGTTTATTCATTTACCCTATGCAATATACAATAGTGAAAATGTGAAAACGGAATAAATAGGATATGGATTAGACAGGGCTTAAATTATCATGCTATATTTCCCGGAACCCAGCCGCCAAGTAAGACAAACGCATACTATTCCACTTCATAATTTGGTAGAATGATAGACTGTGATACGGTGCTCCTTCTAATAGCTTTTAAAAAAGGAAAATATCAAAACAACAGAAAAACAACCATGACATGCTTCACAATCCAATTCTCTCTTGGTTCTTATTGTAGTTATAGGTGGCTGATTTGGCAGCAGCCAATACTTCGTAAACAGGTCAATAAAAAAAGCCAAAATGCACAACAATGTGGTATTGAAACGTTATACATTAAACTGCACATATGTGTCGGATCAGTAATACCACAATCAGTAACATTTAATTGTCAACTATCTTCTATTTTAAATTAACACACCATTGCTGTATATAAACACATGTTATCAATAAATCTGAATTTCTAAAGCAACGTTGATGCTGACATTTTAAAAGAAACGCCTTTCACTATTTGTGTGACTTTTAGACTTTCCTGCAGAATACTTTGCAATTTGTGAGTCAGGGAACATGTCTACTACAGATTTGCTGTCTCTGCATATGTAACTTTCTTGATCTCTGTTTTTCCTTTGGCAATGAAAGATGTCATTGTAGCGCTGGTTTTTTGACAGTCACTGGCTTTTTGGTATTTTGGGGATCTCACGTGCTGCCACAAACATCATCTTTGCTCCCATTGCATATAGTTTACAGAAGGTATGCCTTTTTCCAATGTTGCTTAGGATTATGTGAGTATATGTTGTTGTCCAAGAAGCTTGAAATTTGCATCAATATTTTAGTTTTTTTACCTGAAGGTCTTATGGGATTGCAGTAACCACAGACCATACATGAGCTTTGCAGAAAGTAAAGGTTTGCTGACATAAAGGGGTTTAACAGTAGAGCAAAATACAGGAGAAAATCTGACCCGTGAGTGTCTGGGAGAAGTGTCCAAAACACGGGAGAGTCACCAAATAAGGGAGAGTTGACAGGTCTGTTATTTCAAAAAGCTAAAAACAAGCTTAGTTTATGCAATGGAAAAAAATAAAAAATAAAATCATAGCTGCTCCATTCGCATGACTCATGGACCAAATACATTATTGAAATGGTCTAATCAATCTTGACCTCAAACAATAGCTGCTGTATGCATTAACTAACACACAAACTTATTTTAGAAATGTAACTGTGAGCTTGTAAATCTTATTTACCAGTTAATCTATAGATTTACCGATTTTGCACATGAACCGTAACATCTCTCTCTCTCTCTCTCTCTCTCTCTCTCTCTCTCTCTCTCTCTCTTTTTTTCTTTCTTGCTCTATCTTAGTGTTTTTATTGTATTTCTCACTTGTATTGCTTATTGTTAATTATTTTTATATTTGTAAATGTTTTTCTCTATGTAAAGTGCTTTGGGGTGATTTATTGTGAAAGGCGTTATATAAAAATAAAGACTGATTGATTGAGCTATGTTGGGTGTTAGGGGTGGATTTGGTCTACTATATGTCACACCAGGATACAGTAAGATGATTGTTTTAGGCATTTTACAACACCAGGAAATCCACTTGAATTGCACCAACTACTTTTTTTTAGGAGTTACTGTATCACAGGGTAATCCAGGGTGGTTTTTAGTTCTGCAAACTGCACTAAATAAATACTTATGTGGTTTATCTGGACAGGGTGTACATGTTGATCAAATCTGCCCTATGACCTGTTTTAGTTTTTGTAATTCTTTAATTTTTTTTTCAGATTGCTATGCGCCGTTCATGTCAATGTCAAACAGAGAATCAATTTTTCATGTTCCAAATGCTGTGGTTGCTGCGCCTGGACCAGGGCAGTATGATGCAAAACCTGCAAAGGTACATTAGTTAGTTTATTGTAAGTTCAAAGATCAGAATGTTTGCTCTAGAATCTGGGGATATTTCTTAACCAAGTAAAGGCATGATTTACTTACTGTATTAAACCAGGGTGAAAAACAGACATTTATGCAGTTTTTGAAACACCAACAATGTATATATATATATATATATATATATATATATATATATATATATATATATATATATATATTTCAGGAACATATTTTGGGTGGAAAAAGCATTCAGAACAAGTCAAAGCGTTTTGGAGAGAATATACCAGATGTACCAGGTCCTGGATCCTACAATGTGTCCCAATCTGTGAAAAAGAGCCTACAAACGGTATGATTATCTTCCTTTGTTGTCTTGGGCAAGTATTTAATAGTACTAGGTATTCGGAAGGAAGCCAGACATTTAATCATTCATAGCCAGGTGTAATCTCCCCCAAAAAAAAAAAAAAAATTCCTAGTACAATTTCTGTATTTATTACTCGGATGTAAAGTTGCATATGCTGTGCTTAATAATTGCTTTACACTATCATGTCACACTGTCATATCTCATATTGCCTTGGCCCAGGGTTTAGCGGGTTAACATATTTAGGACAGGGAGTCCTGTCTTTATCTAATGAATATGTAAAATGAAGGTGGGACTATACAGATGTTCACAAAAGTTGTACCTCTCTCAATTTCTATCATGCTATAGGGGTCTACATGACAGATGAGGGGTATTTGTAACAAAAAACAAAACAAAACAAAAAAAACACATTTATTTCACAACTTCAGCCATACCTGGTTTACATGCAATAATCTACCAGACATGATTTTTTAACGTCAATAAATAATTTATTTTATCTGCCTTTCGTGCCTTCATTTAACAAATAGTCACGGAGCAGCCTCAACAGTGAACTTTAAAAAATAAAAGATGACCCGAGCTGTATATATATGTACATTTTACCAAAAAATACACCTGAATATATTTCAGTAGTCTTGTTAGATGTAATTCAGGTAGCCCAGAACTCTTGTATGTGGTACCTGACACCCCCCCTCCCCCCTTTCTTATTACGATGGATCGGTGGCTGGTTTGTGCAAAAGAAAAAAACACAGCAGTGATATACATGTAAATTTGCCATCACACTTTTTACAATGTTTGGAATTACTTATATTTGTAAGTCAGAGTTTTCCACTATGAAACAGTTTCTTATGAAGTTTACATTAATTGGTATGGACTACCTTCAATTTTAATGGTACACCACTAGCATAAGGGACACCAGTTTCCACGGCTAGATACACTGTTTATTATAGCCGTGGAAATTGGTTTCCCCTAGAGAGCGTGTCAACTGGGGCTCTTAGAAATGTAAAATTCACAGAATATGGGTGTCTTTGTGTCTGTCAGTATGTTACAGTCTGTTTTACATAGCTAGAGAACTTTTCAGTTGTGATAAAACTTGTTAGGACATTGAGCGTATCATAATCTGGAGGTACAGTATGTACATATGTGTCAAACATTTTATACATGTAGATGTTGGTCATGTGATCTACTTTTTCAGTGTTACTAACACAAGGCATACTACGCTACAGTGAATGCCGATATTTGAGGATATGTTCCCCTAAAAATTAAGAAGGTTAAAAAATAAAATGACCGGATTCTGCCGAGTCAACGCCCATGTTTGAACTACCGCCCCACCCCCACGTTTAGCTGAATGTCAATTTTTCAGTTTCTAATAACCATGCAAACAAAAAACATGCAAACAAACAAAAAAAAACAACATGTGCAAATAATGCCTGAAATTTCAAATCTCACGCTTCAAGTGAGTAGAACAAGCTGTGCAGTACAGTAGTTTTGATTGAATACATTCTAAGCACTTTTCAGTTTGGATACGATAATACAGACTCTGAGTCCGATTGATTATGCTTTCCTGTTAAGCTTCAATCCATTTAAATGAACAATTAAACATAAAATGGTTTATTTTCTAACTTACCACATATAAAGCACTACTTCAAAAAATGAAAAACTATAATAAAATAATCATTTCAAAATAAACTAGTGTGTAAACAGGTATATGTACATACAAAACTGTTAATTTAAAACAAAAGTAACATGTTTTCTCTTGTGTGTGTGTCACTCGGTGCAGCACAGAATCCAGGTTGAGATGCTGCAGCCTGCTGCTGCTTTGTAGTTTTGTGATCGAAATGTTTCTGCCGAAGCGCTGTAACTGCACTTCTTGATTCTTTAGTATAACTGTGTGCTGTGTTTTACCTTTTGAATTTTAAACATGCCTAATTCTAAAAGTAATCTATCTAGCTAATTTTAAAAATATTACAGTAATATTGCTTGTTATTTCTCCCGCCTTGAGTCAACGCACCTCCCCCACTTTTCCCTTAATGTCAACTCTAGCCCCTAGGGCGTTGACTCGGCAGAATCCGGTAACTAAATATGATCTATATGAAGCCACAGCCTTAGAAAGAAACATACAGTATAAAAATAGTAGTCTGAAAAGGTAATTAGTTTTTCTTCAAATTTCCTCTTAAGGTATTATTCCAATTTCATAATATAATGTGTAACACGTGATGAAATAATATTTAAGATTTTTTATTTCAGAAATTTGGGTCACATGATATAACAGAACATCCTTAAATATTTTAATTTAAGCAGCTTCAGATGCATTGTTTTTAACACCGTCAAATACATTTCTTCCTGTCAGGTCAGTTCAAACCGTATAAAGTATCTGCGGAAGCCTGACATCCCTTCAATCCCCTCGCCTGGCCAGGCTTTTGGATATGAGGAAATTGAAGATAGAACACTATGTAAACAGTCTCCACCGCCACGAGATATAACTCTTGGTCCAGCATTCTACAATCCTCAACAAGTAAGAATATAATAGCAAGTTATTGCTATTAAAGAGTAAATAGCTTATAATGTAAGCTACCTGGATAAGGGAGTCTGCTAAGAAATAATTAATAATAATAATAATAATAATAATAATAATAATAATAATAATAATAATAATGTCATTTAAATGTTTTATTCTTTCCCTTTCCCCATAACTGTCTTTAAACTTCTTGTCTTAGATTTTTCGCTAGTCGTGGGTTCTGTGCATCGCTTAAAGTATTAGTTAAGTTTAACTTTGTCAACTGTTTAAAAATTTTAAAGACTTCAATCAAGTCCTCCTCCCCACCCCCACCTCCACAATTCTTCTTTGTTGTTGGCTAAATAAGTCCAGTTTCTTCAACCTTTCTTTGTAGCTCATTCCCTTAGGCCCTGCCCTTGCCCTTCATTGGATTTTCCAGACCCCACTTTTTCATTGTGACAGCCACTTTACAGTTATTAGTATTACTGTGCTGATTCTTACCAAGCTGTATTCATTTACTGTTCAAGTGGCACTGATCAAGTTTAAGGCTAATATAAAATAAAAATCTTGAGCTTATTGGAAATGCCAGCAGGAAATTCATGGGACTCAAATAAAATGTAAAGCAGTTAGATTCAGTCTGCGTAAAATCTGATCTCTTTCTCTCAAAAATGCAAAGGAATACAGAAAGTATTGTTGTATTTTAAAAATAAGTAAAAAGGGTATATGGTATGTTAGAAACTGTTTCTATGGTTTCTCCAGGGCCACAATGTCCTTTTGGTAACGTGGTGATCAGAATTTAACATAGTGTGTTCTCACCAGTGAATTGTACACTCTCACCTTCTTACTTTTCACTATATACACAAGCATTCTGTTTGCCTTTTTAATTACTTCCCCACCCTATCTGGGTGCTGATAGCCAGAGTCTATTACAGCATTAAGGTATTTATCTTGGGCCTGTTCTAGTTATATACCACCCATTTGGTAATTGGATCCTACGTTTTTTGTGACCGGTGTGTAAACTTTACATTTGTTGATATTACATTTTATTTGACGTGTTTCTGAAAATGAAATATAGAAAATAGCTCTTAAACAATGTGGACTTTAATAGTGCTATCCTTTAAATCACTAAATAGGACCCTCCCTGGTGTTTTACATATTTTTACAGACAGAAATACCGATTTGCATGTTAGATGTTTACATAACCTTGGTTAGAAAGAGCCGTATTTTAATTATCTAAACAATGGTGGTATTTAGATCACCTTGTTTAGATCAATTGAAAAGGCCCCTGTGTGGCCTCTGATGTAAGCAATATACTTTAAGCAAGTTTTGTTAAATAAATAAGGATATTTTTAGTAGGTACAATTTTTGCATATAACTAAAATAAACCATGTTACGATAGACAGCTAGGTAATGTTTGAATGTCTTAATCAGCTTGGTACAGTATATTAATGAATGGACCCCACCCCCCCAGGATTCACAGTGACATGTTACTTACTTTTAGGCTTCTGAATGTGCTCAGGGTCAGTGATACATAGCTTGCATCTATACCCTTCATAAAACAGCCCATTTGGTAAATTCAGTAACTGCCAGTCTTGCAAATTTTAAATGGAATTAATTTTTTAAATTCAGTCTCAATAGAAATACATTTTGTTTCAGTTTGCACCTACATTTCCCAATGTCTCATAAACAATTTCAGTTGGCATCTTCATACTTTTAGTGTTATGGAAACTCCACTGGAAAAATCTAACTGCATCCTTCACTTTGACCCGTGAACTAAGATGGTCGCCATTTGGAGTCTGTGACAGGGAGCCCATCAATTAAAGTTCACGCGCGATATGCTGGACATGCAGATGTAATTAATTTCAGAAGCATGTGCAGCTATTGTGAATTGGTGTGGCTAAGTGGTACGTGCAGGTGCAGGGGTGATGCAGTGCAGTAATGAAACACAGAGAGTTATAATTCAGTTTGGAACAGTTTTTAATTGTATCCGGGTCTGATGACCAAACAATGACCACACACCAATGTGTAGAGCACGGCAGGAAACAATAATAACTGGTTTTGCAAACCAAATAAGAGTACACGTTATCCGCCCCACAATACAATACAATACACCAGTCCGGGTGCGTGCAGTAGTGTTGGTGGTGGGTGATAACAATTTAAACAGTGATTGTAGTGCAGTGTTGTTCCGGTGCTGGCCCAAGGCGACAGCTCCGGAGACGTGTTGGCCGTCTAGTGAATTTACAAAACAAAAGACAATTACTAACAGTGACAAAAACAAACAAAACGCTCACGAATACTGCTCACAATAATTCACAGGGGATCTCTCCCGGTCCTTCCAGTTTCGTATCCGCCCTGAAACCAAGCGAAGGAAAAGATTTACGATTCTCCGGCCCCTTTATGCCATTACGCATGACCCCTTGGTTAGCAATTGCAGCTGTCTTTACTCTCTGCAGCTGCTACATCGTTTACCTTCCGGGTCAATACGTTCCTGCAACAGTCTCGCCTTCTTTCAGACTGACCGACTTCCCATCCCAGGAAAAGAACTGTCAGGCAAGCCTGTCCAAAGCCTTTCCCTTTCGCTGCTTAGCGCCCTCACAGGTCAGGAGGGAGATTTACTGTCACATATCCCACTGCTCAGAGTGGAGCCGAAGGAACACTCGACTGAATTTATCTCTCCCATTACTCCCCCCTCCTGGGAAAAATAATCCATATTTTGATGGTCTTTCCCCGCACGGTGTATCATGTGGTACATGAAGGGGTGCAATGCCAGATACCACCAAGTTATCCGGTCATTACTGTCCTTCATTGTGCTCAGGGTTTCCCCTGGGTTCTAGATTTTTGTAGTCACTAGTGACTAATCCTTTCTAAAAACATCAGATATTCAGTAGTCACTACTGGCGCACAGCTCAAGTCTTCAAGGGTGTTATGAATCCTGTTTTTATTTTATACCTAAAATCACTGTATTGACCAAAACAATTATTTAATTAAACCATTTTAATAATGCTCTACAGTTTAAATAAATTGGTAATTTACAGCTGTAAACTTTTAGAACTTTAAAACTCAAGAACCAGATTTATTTGCCCTGAAAAGTTACATAGACACAGAATGCATTATGAAGTACTTATACCAGGATTTATTTATTTATTTTTTGCAATTATTTTGCAACATTTCATATGGCAATGGTACACAAATAAGTCGATATTTCATAACCAACAAACTTATTTCTATGTTCATTTCAGGTTTCCTAAATGAAAGTACAATATTTCAGAATTTTGTTAACGCTTCAGCTAAAATCTACCAGTCTATGTAATTGTTTACTGAGTGTTTTTGTGTACTTATATGTCTTTTACAATAAAAACACTGTTAGAATATTATATAGTACAAATCATCTTTGTTTTAACAAAACTGTATGTATTGTTTGGTACAATATCCTTGCTTCACTTTTCCAACAAGATTTTCAACTCCTCTCTGCTATAGGTTCAAACTACAACCTTGCACTTTTTGTCCATACACCAATATCTGAAAGCCTTTTCAGATATTTTGTCAAGATCAGGCGTGTTTGAGCTGACAGACATTTGCATTAGTAGGTTTACACGGCTCACTTTAAGTTGGTTTCGTAGGTCTGATTTTATCACATTGTAGCAGCTAAAATTATGCTGCAAAAAAGTCTTTGTCACACACATCACTGAGAACATGGCCGCGCTGAAAAAACGAGTAGATTGTCTTCTGCAACATTTTACAGTAGTATTGGCTAACAGTTTTGTTTTTTAATTCGCGCGCACAAGCTTACTGCTTTCACTGCGGATGCTAAGGTTTGAGCAGAACTCTCTGTAGTCGTGAAAGCGCAGCAGCAGAAGCTGTCAGATTGCAAAGAATAATGTGAGGCTGAAAGCTACAGCAGCACCTAGTACAGCCTCATAAAGCGGTCAGGGTTACCATGGTAACTGACACGCAACATGAAACTTAGGCGTTGAATGGCTGACTGCATTTACGTCGGCTACCACGCCATGAGAACGTTGCAGAGTCAATGAATCGAGAGAATGAGGCGCTGATCTGATCAGCAGCAGTGACTTTATGGTTTAGCGATCCCTTCTTTTGAAGAAAGAGACGTTGTGTGTGACTTTAACAAAAGGGATTTTTTTTATAGTACAAACAGAAACGATCGTCACTAGTGACGATTCCACATTTTTTTTGTCATCACTTTCAAAAAACATTCGCAAATTACGAGAGTGACAAGCGACAGCGAAACCCCTGATTGTGCTTAACCACTTGAGTGGGGCGTGGTTTGTAACAAGATCAAATGAGTGTCCCAGCAGGTAGTATCGTAAAGAATGAGTAGCCTATTTAATGGCCAAACACTTATTTTCGACTACGGAGCAGTTACGCTCCTGAGGGAGCATCTTTTTACTGAGATACAGTATCGGGTGTTCTACTCCATCTACCTTTTGAGACAAGACAGCACCCAAACCCACATCCGACGCATCGGTGTGAAGGATGAATCTCTTGGTGAAATCCGGTGTGATAAGAGTGGGGGCCTGGCAAAGTCTACGCTTAATAGTATCAAACGCCCCCTGACACTCAGCTGACCATTTAATTAAATTTGGAGCACTCTTCTTGGTGAGGTCAACTAAAGGGTTAACCACTGTGGCATACTCGGGGATAAAGTGACGGTAATAACCGGCTAACCCCAGTAGTGACCTCGCCTGAGTCTTGGTTTTGGGGATCGCTGCGTCAGCCAAAGCCTGGATTTTGGTGACCACAAGTCTCACCCTTCCATTCCCCATTAAAAATCCCAAATATTGTGTTTCTGTTTTGGCAAACGCAACACAATACTTTCCCAAGTTAGCTGTTAGCCGGGCTACCCTTAGAGACTGAAGGATGGCTGCAATTCTAGCCAAATGCTCTCGCCAGGTGGAGCTGTAAATTACCACGTCATCAATATACGTTGCTGCATATTCATGATGTGGGCATAAAACCTGGTCCATCAGTCTCTTAAAGGCAGCAGGCGCACCATGTAGCCCAAACGGCATGGTTTTAAAGTGAAACAGTCCTTCTGGTGTTTAAAAATCGGTTTTCTCTCTAGAACTGCGGGTTAAGGGGATCTGCCAGTATCCCTTTATCAGGTCCAGAGTGGAGATAAACCTCGCCTTTCCCAGTCTATAAAAAAGTTTGTCGACCCGAGGCATAGGGTACGCATCGAACTTGGCAATAGCGTTTACCTTCCTGAAATCCACACAGAGGCAGTTGGTGCCGTCTTTCTTGGCCACTATGACAATAGGACTGCACTACTCGCTCCTGGAAGGTACAATCACCCCAAGCTCGAGCATGTTCCATACCTCTTTGCGAACGCCACTTCGTCGACTTTCTGGGATCTGGTAAGGTCTCTCCAACACAGTGACAACTGGTGGAGAGATAATGTCATATTCAACCAAGTTAGTTCTGCCGGGCAAGTCAGAAAAGACATCGCTGAACTCCTCAATAAGC
Source organism: Acipenser oxyrinchus oxyrinchus (assembly GCA_030684275.1). Taxonomy (NCBI): domain Eukaryota; kingdom Metazoa; phylum Chordata; class Actinopteri; order Acipenseriformes; family Acipenseridae; genus Acipenser; species Acipenser oxyrinchus. Next base: position 64,608,219 of record CM060247.1, on the reverse strand, counting down.
TTACGCAGCTCCTGTTGCTGATCTGGAACCAACTGTTTCCCCTTTGAAATTATTTTTGTGCTAGGAGTCTCTGGACAGGGGCCTAAATCATCCTCTATATTGCCTGGGGCTATAAACAAGACCTCCCTTGCCAGCCAGGGCTTTAGTAAATTCACATGATAAATTTCACGTTCATTGCGGCGATCGGGCTGTCTAATTTCATAATTCACCTTCCTTATAGCCCAAATCACTTCATATGGTCCCTGCCATTTAGCACACAATTTCGATTCTGATGAGGGAAGTAGCAGCATTACCTTGTCTCCTGGTCGATAGGTCCGAATGAGTGCATTTTTGTTGTAATGCTGCTGTTGTCACTACATTTTTGGACGAGCCTTTGTGCTCCTTCCAGCCCTCTCTCAACAGATCGAGGATGCCGCGAGGCTGTTGGCCGTACAAGAGCTCGAAGGGGGAGAACCCTGTCCAACTCTGCGGCACCTCTCTCACTGCAAAAAGGAGGTAGGGAAGAAGCGATGCCCAATGCTTTTGCTCTTGCGTTACAAACCATCTTAACATCGACTTGAAGGTCTGATTAAAGTGTTCCACCAAACCGTCCGTCTGTGGATGATAAACAGACGTCCTGATGGGACGTATTTTTTATATTTTATATACCTGCTGTAACGTGTTAGATAGAAAATTGGTTCCATGATCAGTCAAGATCTCTTTGGGGATCCCTACTCTAGCCATAATCTGTACAAACTCGGTGGCTATTGCAGCTGCACTAGTAGACCTCAATGCCTCTGGGTATCGCGTTGCATAATCTGCCATTACTAATATATGCGTATACCCAGAGTCAGAAGGTAGCAAAGGGCCCACTATGTCCATTGCAATGTGTTCAAAAGGAGTGGAAATAATTGGCAGTGGAACCAACCTGGCGCTCAACCTGGCGCTACTTGCTGGCAGTCTGGGCATGTGGCTACATATTTCGCACATCAGTATGAAGACCTACCCAATAGAATCGAGCCAATATCCACTCCCTTGTCTTGTCCGCTCCGACGTGCCCCGCAAAAGGGATATCATGAACCAATAATTGTGTTACCGGCTGTCCTGTGCCCGCAGCTAGATTTACCCTATACAGTAATTGCCCCTTTATACTGAAGTGTGGATATACTAGCGCCCCAGCGCCTTCAACATCCTTACCTTCAAAAGACCGGACCTGCCCCAAGCATGCACTAGTGACGGGTCATTATGTTGGCCCCACACTATGTCCGCGCTTGAGTACCACATGTCCGGTATATTGAGAGGGGCCGGAGTAACACCTGCCCTGGATGGCCCAGTAACCTTGCCCTCTCGGTCACACTGCGTTCTGAATCCCTTTGACTGGTGTTTGTTACCATTCAAGCACTCTCCCACCAGACCCCAGACTTGTCTCAGTGATGCTCCCTCCCATTTTGCGGTCCTTCTCTCTTTATTTGTTTTTCTAGGACAGAAAATAGGAGAAAACATTTCGGCTTGAAAAGGAAACACATCGGCGGCTGAGACTGCCATTATTTGCATTAATTCTTTAAATTTTGGCCAGTCTCGGCCCAGAATAACTGGATGTGGCAACCTTCCCGCCACCCCTACTACCAGGTGACGTTTTATCGGACCTACCGATAAATATACTTTTAGTGTGGGGTATGCCGCCGTGTCTCCATGGATACAGGAGATGGCCACCTGACCTCGTGGCCGCCATGACACACCGCCCAAGAGAGCTGTTCTAATTAAGATTTGCTCACATACTGTGTCCACTAATGCATGGGTTTTCACATTGCCTAAAACCACATCAATCATACAAGGCCCCTCCTGACCATTATCCCCGCGCTTACCTATCTCAGGTGGCCAATTACACAAGACCACGTCACACTCCATGGCAGCGGGGCATGAACTGGCCAGATGTCCCTTTTGGTTGCACCTAAAACAAGTTGGGGGGACAGAGGGAACAATGGTTAAATATTTGTCCCGTTACTGGTATGACAACAGGGCAGGGGCAACATTTCTACCCCAGCTGGGGGCCAACCTTGTTCTCCATGAAGAGGAGGCAAGGTTGCCCATAGGGGCCGGAGATCTAGGAGGTCTCGGTCCCGGTGCTGTAGATGGAGCAGAGAGAGGAGGTGGTGTGCCGCTGCTCCGGTGGACGGGAGCTGTGGCCAGGTTGGTGTGGGCTGAGGCCAGGGAGTCCTCAAAATACTACGCCAGCTTTATTGCTGCCTCCAGGGGGGCATGGTTGTGGCGCCGTATCCATACCTGGGTTTCGGCGCCGACCACATGGCAGAATTGCTCCACTGTTAAAGCCTCGCTCATTTGCAGACCCGTTTTCTGGGTTGAGCTTTGCCAGTGCACCATGTGGTCATACAACTGCTGTGCAATCACCCTGGGGCGTGTATCTGGGGATCTTTAGTACTCCCGGAATCGTACCCTGTGCGTTTCCCCCGTGATGTTGAGCCGGCATAGGATGGCTCGCTTTACCAGGTCGTAGTCGGCGGCTTCGGTGTCCCTCGTGGCCTGATACACTGCCTGAGTCTCCCCGATCAGGCAGGATCCCAGCTGGCTTGCCCAGTTCATCCTGGGCCATGACATGGTGTTAGCCAGCCACTCGAAAGCGACCAGGTAAGCCTCGGTGTCGTCCTCCGCCATCATTTTCAGTGCCCTTGCCATCGGGGCCATCATCACGGGTGCCGTTGGTACTGTGGTCTGCATCGCCAGACCGATTTTCTCCACCAACGCTGTGTACCGCTTCTCTCTCTGTCTCTCCGTAGCCTCCCGTTTGCTGTCCAGTGCTTCCAGCAGTGCTGTAAGTGCTGTGTGATCCATAATCCCGTGTTCTGACACCACGTGTGGCAAAGTGGTAAATGGTACATGCAGGTGCAGAGGTGATGCAGTGCTGTGGCGGAGTGTCCCGTCCCTTTGTTTATTATTTATTTATATTATGATTTATGTTTATATTAAGAACATAAGAACATAAAAAAGTTTACAAACGAGAGGAAGCCATTCAGCCCATCTTGCTCATTTGGTTGTTAGTAGCTTATTGATCCCAGAATCTCATCAAGCAGCTTCTTGAAAGATCTCAGGGTGTCAGCTTCAACAACATTACTGGGTAGTTTTTCAGGTCAAAAAAGTCCCCTGGGTCGACATTGTCTATACCTTTTAGGATTTTGAATGTTTGAATCAGATCGCCGCGTAGTCTTCTTTGTTCAAGACTGAATAGATTCAATTCTTTTAGCCTGTCTGCATACAACATGCCTTTTAAACCCGGGATAATTCTGGTTGCTCTTCTTTGCACTCTTTCTAGAACAGCAATATCCTTTTTGTAATGAGGTGAGCAGAACTGAACACAATATTCTAGGTGAGATCTTACTAATGCATTGTAAAGTTTTAACATTACTTCCCTTGATTTAAATTCAACACTTCTCACAATATATCCGAGCATCTTGTTGGCCTTTTTTATACCTTCCCCACATTGTCTAGATGAAGACATTTCTGAGTCAACATAAACTCCTTGGTCTTTTTCATAGATTCCTTCTTCAATTTCAGTATCTTCCATATGATATTTATAATGCATATTTTTATTACCTGCATGCATTACCTTACATTTTTCTCTATTAAATGTCATTTGCCAGAGTCTGCCCAGTTCTGAATGCTGTCTAGATCATTTTGAATGACCTTTGCTGCTGCAACAGTGTTTGCCACGCCTCCTATTTTTGTGTCGTCTGCAAATTTAACAAGTTTGCTCACTATACCAGAATCTAAATCATTAATGTAGATTAGGAATAGCAGAGGACCTAATACTGATCCCTGTGGTACACCACTGGTTACCTCGCTCCATTTTGAGGTTTCTCCTCTAATCAGTACGTTGTGTTTTCTACATGTTAACCACTCCCTAATCCATGTGCATGCATTTCCTTGAATCCCTACTGCGTTCAGTTTGAGAATTAATCGTTTATGCGGGACTTTGTCAAAAGCTTTCTGGAAATAAATAAATAATAAATAAACCATGTTGTATGCTTTGCAATTATCCATTGTCAATGTTGCATCCTCAAAAAAGTCAAGCAGGTTAGTTAGGCACATTACGGTGAAGCGCCGCTTATTTGTTATTGTTTTTGCATTTTAAAAACCTTGTGAGGATGTGTGACTGATCAGCTACTGATTATTTAACTAGCTGACAGTCACGCATCCTTACTAAACTCGTGCAGACTGTATAGAATATAAAAGCCTCCAGCTGTCTGCGCTAAAGCGGAGAGTGTCAGAGGCGAGACGGGTTTTGTGGAGAGATAGAGAGAGAAAGTAAGAACAACTACTAAGTGTGCTGGTTTTTACACCAGCACGATACTTATTTGTTTATTTGTTTGGCCAACACGACTTTTGGTTTTGTTGTTTGTTTAAATCTTTTGTTTGTTTTATTATTTAATAAAATAGCTGAGCGCCGTAGCGCTCAGTTTCACCACTGCCATTCATTGCCTTTGTTTACTTCCTGGACCGTGACGTCACCACCCACACGCCACTCAACGACAGCTCGGCCACAAGTGCAGTAATGAAACACAGAGAGTTATAATCTAGTTTGGAACAGTTTTTAATTGTATCCATGTCTGGTGACCAAACAATAATCCCCCGGCAATACACACCAATGTGTAGAGCACGACAGGAAACAATAATAATTGGTTTTGCAAACCAAGTACACGTTATCTGCCCCACAATAAAATACAATACACCAGTCCGGGTGCATGCAGTAGTGTTGGTGGTGGATGATAACAATTTAAACAGTGATTGTAGTGCAGTGTTGTTCCGGGTAGTGCTGGCCCAAGGCGACAGCTCCGGAGACGTGTTAGCTGTCTAGTGAATTTACAAAACAAAAGACAATTACTAACAGTGACAAAAGCAAACAAAACACTCACGAATACTGCTATGAATAATTCACAGGGGATCTCTCCCTGTCCTTCCAGTTTCGTATCCGCTCTGAAACCAAGCGAAGGAAAAGATTTACGATTCTCCGGCCACTTTATGTCAATCACGCATGACCCTTGGTAGCGATTGCAGCTGTCTTTACTGTCTGCAGCTGCTGCATCGTTTACCTTCCGGGTCAATACGTTCCTGCAACAGAGTCTCGCCTTCTTCCAGACTGACCGACCTCCCGTCTCAGGAAAAAAACTGTCAGGCCAGCCTGTCCAAAACCTTTCTCTTTAAGCTGCTTAGCGCCCTCACAGGTCGGGAGGGAGATTTACAACCAAAACTCATTATATTTCTGTCACAATTGGCCAGGGACTATATTTAAGCTTGGAGTGCAGGGTGAGCTGGGTTCGAAGTGCAAGCCGAAACAGTGTCTGAGAGAAAGTGAGCTAATTGTTGTTTATACATGTACTCAGAAAGTGTGGTAGTTGTAATATATACACTACCGGTCAAAAGTTTTAGAACACCCCCATTTTTCCAGTTTTTATTGAAATTTAAGCAGTTCAAGTCCAGTGAATAACCTGAAATGGTACAAAGGTAAGCGGTAAACTGCCAGAGGTTAAAAAAAAAGTTTAGGTTACCAAAAAATGAAAAATAATGTACATTTCAGAGTTATACAAAAAGGCCTTTTTCAGGGAACAAGTAATGGGTTAACAACTTGCAGCTGTTCTGCAGCATGGAAGTAAATTAAGCCTTGAAAGTTGATGCTAACAATTCCTACAGGTGTCCCAACTTTTGTTGATTACTTACAAACCCTCTGTCTGTATAAAAGCAGTGTTGGAACAGACTGTGTTACTACACCCTCTTAAGCATTATTTGGACAGTATTGTACTGCAGGAAGTAGTATATTGCTATCATAATGGCGAGAAAAAGGCAATTAACAAAGGAAGACAGACAGACCATTATAACCCTTAAAAGTCGGGGACGGACATTTATATCTCGATTACTTGCTCTTTCATCGACAGCAAAACACTTGGACGCCTACATCAATATTTCATCAGAAGCTAGGAAAGACAGTAAAATGTGGTCTGCTCTCATACAGCATTGGAACGGCCTGCCTATGTTCTATGATTTCATTTCAACACCTCACGTCCTGGCTTTATTTACAGATGCTTCATTCACGGGATTCAGAGGTCTTTTAAACAATCAACTGTTCTTTAGTGCTTGGCCACTAGAAATCGAAAACCTATCACCGCATCTAAATTCCACAGATCGTCTTGAAATGTACCCAGTAGTCATGGCAGCATATCTGTGGGGTCATCTTTGGTCAAAGAAATCAATAATATTCTTTTGCAACAACAAATCTACAGTTCATATTATCAATAAAGGCTGTTCCAGTTCACCTCTTATTATGCAACTACTGCAGCGACTAATATGGATTTCACTATCAAATCATTTTCTAATCCAAGCCTGTCATCTACCGGGCATTTATAATAATGCAGCCGACAGCTTTCCAGATTTCACTGTCTGGTCCCTACAGCTCTGCCAACTCCAGCAGTGACACCCCAGTTCAACCAGCTAATTTTCAACTAAATCCAACTATCAGTGGACTTCTCAATACAGCGCAAGCATACATCGCTGCAGCACTATCTGTGAGGAATACAATACAAGTTTCGCTTGATGTCCTTTACTTCCCCAACTCACCTATCAATACCAGCTGTCCGTCTCCTCCTGCTCTAATCCAGTGTTGCGCAAAGTTTTTAAATGCCACCCCCCTTTTTTAGCATACATTTTGTCGCCCCCATATTAAAACGTAGTCCATAACTTTATATTTTAACAGTTTTTTTCCCGATTTCGTGTAAATTCGTATTTTTCCTTAACCACAAAAAACTCCAGATTTAGCTAAATACATACGCGTATCACAATTCAATATTTAAAATCAGACTAGAAATCTTTTTAAGCTAACATTTCTAACAAATAAATCTGTGAAAAAATACATGTAACTTCACTCTTTTTTTGTTTGTTTTGTTTAAACTTGGCAATTCAACAGTTACCTGACAGGTACATCTGAAAAACATTATCGTTCAGCAATTAAATATTAGGTTTTCACAAAATACAGTATGCACATCGGGAGCAAAGCGAACGACGCGAATACAGCACAAGTATAAAAAAATGTAGCTAGTCATGAAAAGACAGCAGCAAACAGCAAACAAAAGCCAGCCAGTGTTCACAGCGACAGCGTGTGGAAGCGACAGCGTGGGAGGCGTACGAGTGGACAAGTACATCAGTTAGAAGCAGTTTGAAAGCAGGTTGACAGCTGCAGAAGCTAAACTGAACTTCCAAAAAAACAACAACAAAAAAAACATGGTCTTCAAGCCAGTAATCTGTGACAACTGCATGATGTGGGAAATCCGAGAAAACCCAACAGAGCTCAACCAAGTGTGTGTAAAGTGCCGAACGATCCAGGACTTGCTTCAACGAGTAAGTCTGTTAGAAATGGAGCTGGAGTAAATGAGACAGCAACAGGAGCTTGAGGAGCTGACACACACTAGCAGACTGAAAGCCACCAGGGAGATGGAAGAGAGTCGAAACATCTGGGTTCAGATAGGCAGAAGCAAGGAAAAAAAGAAACTTGGGAACACCACACACTAAAAAAGGAAACGGTTTAGGGAATACCACCGGCTTGTAAAAGAGCTAATGTGATTATTATTACAGGTCAACATAATTAAAACAAAGAAGCATCATTTTACAGAAATACAAAACCAGTGTATGGCGCTCCCTGTCACTTTGACCAAAATTAAGGTGAAACAGAGAGAGATAGACATACCATCTGTGGTATATTGAAAAGAGTCGACAAGACCACGTTTTAGTTCTCACAGAAGCTTTATTGAATGCACACACAAGACAGCCGCTCTGTCACAGGGATCCAATCTCCCGCTTCAACTATTCAGTCCCCTTTTATATCAACTTGCCCTGATGCGGGAAAACCATACGGCAACCAATAAGAAACATGCACCTTGTAACACAGAACAACTGCACAGTAATGCAATAAACATTTCCTTAAAAACAAAACACTTCCCTCCCTTCTATTATTATTATTATTATTTATTTATTTATTTTTTTTTTTACAGATTTAACCTTGTAGGAGGTTTTATTACCCTTTTGGGATGCCAATTTACCCCTTCATTAGAAGTAACAGCTTCTGTCATTTGCTCTGAAGGCTCTTGGTCTTGAACCTGGGTATTTCCTTCAGTTGCCAACTCTTGTACACTTTCCATTTGTTTTCCTAAATCATCCCAGTCTGAGCAAGCTAACTCCTGAGTACATTTTTCAATCATTTGATTCACATGAGTTTTTCTGCATTTCCCATTATCTTCCACCAAGTATGTTACAGGACCCAAAACTCACTTTACCAGATCGTGACTCCACTTCTCTCCCCCAATGTAATTTCTTACTAGTACCACCTGACCTGGAGAGAATTTTCTGACATTTTGTGGGGCTGGGGCCTCCGCTATGGCTTTTCTTTCCTCTGGAAGTGGGCTTATACTTTCTCTATTTATTTTGTGCCCCAGGTAAGTGACACGGTCTTATAAAAATGCACATTTGTGTTTGTTTATATGCATACCCACACTATTTAATCGTTCCAACACAGCTTCCAGATTTTTCAAATGGTCCTCATCTGTGTTTCCCGTCACCAATATGTCATCTAGATAACATATAGTGCCCTCTATGCCTTGCAGGACCTGGTCCATGATTCTTTGAAAAACTGCAGGGGCGCTAGCCACACCATAAAACAACCTGTTGTATCTGAAGAGCCCCTTATGTGTATTAACAGTTAGGTATTCCTTAGACTTCTCAGCTAGTGCCACCTGTTGGTAGGCTTGAAACAGGTCTAACTTGCTAAACTGTTTTCCACCAGCTAGCTGGGTGAACAAATCTTCAGGTTTTGGAATTGTGTATTGATCTACATCTAACCAGGGGTTAATTGTGACCTTACAATCACCACATAGTCTAACACCCCCATTTGACTTAGGTACATAAATTATAGGTTCTGCCCACTCACTGTGTGCTACAGGAGAAATAATCCCCTCCCACTCCAGGGCTTCCAGTTGCTGACTAACAGTATCTTTCAATGCATAGGGCACTGGTCTGGCTTTGCAAAACTTAGGCACCGCTTTGTCAGATACATAAAGTTGGGCATTAACTGATTTCACCAACCCAGGATCAGTACTAAATACAGCAGTATTTTTCACACCTAATTGTCCCACAGCATCAGTTAGACTGTTTACCTTGGACCAGTCTAATTTAATTTTACAGATCCAATTTCTGCCCAAGAGTGTTGGCCCATCCCCTTTTGATACCAACAGCTCTGATCCCCACAGCTAACGGTCACTAGGATAATTCCCGGTATCTCAAGTACCTGTCCAGTGTATGTGCGTAAACTATGTGTGGCCGGCAAAAGTTTTACTCCATTAAATTTTCTCTTGTACAACTTTCAGACATTACAGACATTACAGACATTGCTGCACCTGTATCCACCTCCATTCTTGTAAGCACATCATTAATTTTTAACAAGACATAGTATGGCTTTGCATACTCACATACACCAGTCTCTATTTTAAACAGTCCAGGCTCTAGACTCTCACAATCCGCTGCGTCCTACTTGACCGCGTCCTCCGTTGCCAGGTAACCGGTGGAGCGAGGTAACCAGTGGTGTACCACAGGGATCAGTATTAGGTCCTCTGCTATTCCTAATCTACATTAATGATTTAGATTCTGGTAGAGTAAGCAAACTCGTTAAATTTGCGTGACAAACACTGTTGCAGCATCAAAGGTCATTCAAAATGATCTAGACAGCATTCAGAACCAAAGGTTTCTCCTAAAAAGAAAGGATTTTTTTTCCTTTCCACTGAGCGGAGGGTCTTCACATAGTCAGTAGGGAGCCAGTTACTAACCTTTGTTCTGTTAAATGTTTTTCTTTCTTTCTTTCTTTCTTTCTTTCTTTCTTTCTTTCTTTCTTTCTTTGTAAATGCATTGGCGGTTCTTTTGTTTGTCTGCACTCGTAGGAATCTTAAGCGGGGAGCCGGGGGTCCATCATTTTGGGGGGTTAGTGAGTCTCACTTCCCCGACCTTTGTGCAAGCTATGCTTCCTTTACCTACACAAGGGAGGTTCTCTCAGTGAGTCAGAGGGGACCCCTGGCTAAACCCAACCTTTTAGCATCTCATGCGCTATTGCTTCCCTTGCAATCCAAGGGTCTAAGCTTATTCTAGCTAACCTCACAGAAGGAGCTGTTCCTTTGTAACATGAGGCAATCTTCTCGTTTCACGTTCTCTGGGGGTGCCTCTTTGCCCCAGCTTTGGCAGTCTATAATTCACCTCATCGAGGGCAGCTCTCAATGAGCCAGTGTTCCACTTTATTTCTTCGTTTCAGGTTCTCAAGCCTCTGTTTATGTGCATTGGATCTCCCCTGTGTGTCTGGTGCCCCAAACAGCGGGGACCCCCCTCCTATATTTTGGGCTTAAGCAAATGGTGGGCCCTCTCTTATATGTTTTCAGTCTTTACTAACTCTGTGTCCCTGAGGGTGCCGAGCACCCAGCCTTGGAATTAGCTGCATCACGATGCAGCCCTCTCATAATCTGCAGCGGTGACCTCACCATGACGCGGACCTCGTCCTGCCGAGAGCTTGGTCCTAACGTTGTGTGGCTCTCCGAGAAGCAGGCTACAACTCTACAGGTAGCCCTGTGAACTAATAACAGTGTTGTCCAGTAAAATGTAACCCTTTCACCTTTCATCATTGGTGCATTTCTATATTCTATTATTTTCTCAGTAAAGTTTTTATTACAGGTGGTATTCACAGGATATGAGCTAATTCACTGGTCATACAAACCTTTTTCACATATAAATGATAAGACCGTCCCAAAACTAGATAAAGTAATTTTTTTTTCTCCCAAGTGTGTGAGCTTTTTAAATTTGAGAAATTACTACATGACAATCCCATCTTTTAATTTGGGGGCTTGTTAGGTTATTTATCAATATCTAAAGTATGCATCTGGTACAAAGTTTGCTTCTTAAATCTGTGTGTGATACAACTGTAGGATAGTCCATTAGGCTGCTAAATTAATGCACCAGTGGGACTTAATTTCTTACTGACTCTATTTCCATACTAAATTATGGGAGCGTCATTTTAAAAAGTTGCAAAGCACCTTGTTCATCCATTCTGATGTCAACACAAGGGGCTATTAGTAATTATTCTTCAAGTTATATTACAATATTCACTTAAATAATGCAGCACCATGCTGACTTTGCTTCAATTAAACCATATATTGATTTGCTAATGACTAGCCAAGTCAACAATGACCTTGAAGTAAGCATTGTCAACACTTCAAGTTAAGACGCAAAAAGCTTTGTGATTTAGTGATATCAGGAGTACATACATTTATTTTTCCGGTCCATGTCAGTGTTTTTTAAAAGGCTTTTAATCTAGTGATAGATGTGAATTTTACCTGAAAAATGCTTGGGTCAGTAAGTTAAGTAGCTATCTAATTGTATTACATTGGAACCATTATTTCAGATATATAATGCTGGCAATAATGCTGCATACTGTTGGAACCACTAGGTAAAGAATATGCTTTTAACCTTTTCAGTGCCCTGCTGAGTGGTCTAGTCAATTTATAGTGTCTTGCTGTTAGTTTGTTGTTTAGTGCACCTAAATAGTGAATCTTGACACATTTAAGAAATCCTGTGTTGTAAAAAACTGAATGGATAAGTCCTTCCGTTTTGATTTTTACTGTTTTCATAGACTAGGAAATCAGAAAAAAATGTAATTACTAAGTTCAGTTTCAGTTTAACTAGATAAAGTAGGTAGAACAATATGGCTGGGTTTTCTTCAATGGTATCTGTAGTTATTGTTATTATTGCTTTATGGGTAATCCTACAGATGCCAGATCCCACTTTTTAATTGTGACAGCTACTTTACAGTTATTACTGTGCTGATTCTTACCAAGCTGTATTCATTTACTGTTCAAGTGGCACTGGTCAAGTTTACAACTAATATAAAATAATAAGCTTAAGCTTATTGGAAATGCCAGCAGGAAACCTGTGGGACTCAAATTGAATTCAAAGCAGTTAGATTCAGTCTGTGTAAAATCTGATCTCTTATTCTCAAAAATGCAAAGGAATACAGAAATTATTATTGTATTTTAAAAATGGGGTATATGGTATGTTAGAAACTGTTTCTATGGCTTTCTTTGTCTCCAAATGTATCTCTTTATCCATGTTATTTGTATTAAGAAATTTCCATTGCTTGTGGGGTAGATCATGCTTTAGATACCAGGTGTGCAAGTTCATAGTTATTCACCTACCTTTGAATCAGCTGCATTTCATTAGTCCTGCCACCAGATGGTAAAAGAGAGCAGAAAATGCATTAAACAAAACAGAAGGGAGCGCTGTAGACTTAAAGACTAAGCTTTAAGACAATCGTGAATTTTGTCAGAGCGCAGCTAAACTGCACATGGTTTGGACTATAGCAGGCTGTGTAAAATTACTTACAAGTATAAATACCCACAAAACACTCACCCTTTTTAAGTGTAAAGGAGATGATCAATCCATCAAGAATTTGAAATGATCTGCAGCATCCTTATTATAATATAAAAGTTCAAATCTACACCCCCTTGAACTTTTTTCACATTTTGTTGTGTCAGTGACTCAGAGTTTCATGCATTTAAGTGAGGATTTTTTTTCCACTTATCTACACACCATACTCCACACTGTTACGGGGAAAAAAGTTTTTATTGAGAAAAAAATTATATATTAAAAATACAAAACTGAAAGATCATAATTGAATAATTCTCCACCCCCCTGAGTTATCACTTCCTCCGCCCCCACAACCTGTTTAGCCGGATATGATTAATTCATGTCGCTCTCTCTCTGTCGCCCTTTTTTTTGTTAGGACGTGTTGTTGTGGTTGTTCCATTGCGTTGTTTATTGTTTATTGGGTACATGTTATTTTTTTTGTCAAAACCTTTCCCTATGACTAAATAAAAAATATATATATATATTTGTTTTATTTATTTACTGTAAAAATTATTTCTGTATTTTGTCAGTATTCATTACATACATACATACATACATACATACATACATACATACAAACAAACATATAGCTTTCAGCTTGTTTGTATGCTGTACTTGTAATAATTAAGCGCATGCAAAAAAAAAAAACGGCAGTGCATTTTAGAACTCACTACTCAAAGGTTTAAACCATTTTGGCCATTTTGTTTTAGATTTAGATTCGTCTACTTTTCAGATGTAATTGTTTTGCGTCTCTAGTACTACATTTTTAAAAAAACAGCCATCCTTTTTCTGTGGATGTTTTCTCTGTTTTACTCCAATCTACTTCTGTTAGTCTCTGTTTCATACCGTCATAGTTTGCTTTTCTAAAATTGTAAACCTTAGCTTTAGTTATTACTTTTTGGGTTTTTAAAACACTTCAGATGAGACCATGTTGTAGTCTGAGTTTGCCAATGGCTCTCTGACCTCTGTTTTAGTTATTGTGTCTTCGTTATTTGAAATGTCTAAATCAAGGCATGCCTCCCCTCTAGTCAGTGCCTTGACAAATTGCGTTAGGAAGCAGTCGTTTGTCATTTCCACCATTTCAATTTCGTCTGTCATGCTCCCCACCAGGTTTTCCCATTTTATATTATGTTTGCTTTATCCACAGCATTCACCTCTGCAGGACTCAGGTATTATTATTATGTCTATTTGTTTAGTTTCCAGGTCTACACAGGACCTTCCTTTTATACCTGCCTGTCTTGTAAAATTACGAACAGGTGTATTCGCTTAATCAGTATTGTTGGATTGCTGTGGCATTCTGGGAGATGTCGTTTTTAATTTCTCATTTAACAGCAAGAACTGCATTTTTTTTTCTGCCCAGCTGTGTATTGCCTACCTTACATTCCAGGGTAAAGACTGCGTACTATTCAGGGTCCTATGTATCACCCGTCTCCCTTTCTGTTCTGTTAAGAGCTAAATTTGCTGTTTAGACAATTGTGATACGTATCACAATACAGTAAATTAAGCATTAAACATAAAAATCACACAATTGTCTCATTTTCTTGTGCAAGTGTTTGCAATAACACTGGTAAAGCATGTTTGGTCAAACAATCTTAACGAACTGTTTAGCTTTTGTTTCCTGTTTATTCTTTAAAATACATTTATTTTAAACAAAATTACAAATCAGGGCTCCAGACAAAGTTCATGCCTTAGCAGTCTATGGCTTCATGCCAAAAAAATTGGTCGCCAAATTCAATATCTGGGTGCCACTTCAGGACCAAGTTAGTTGCTACCACATTCAACTGCTTAAAATACACCAACTTGTTAAGACACTAAAGTGATACTAAAACAGTAACTTAATGTCTGTACTCACTTGTTGGTTGCAGCTGATGACTGCAATGAACTCAGCATGTTAATTGTGGCAAGCTGGCCTGACGCGTGACGTCAGACCCGGAAGAAACACACACAATGTGAATGCACTGCTTGTGCGTTTAAAAACAAAATAAAAAGTTTAAACAAAAAACTAGACAAACAAACGGGATGACCACCAAACAAACAAGTATCAATTGTAATTTTAATTCTCGATTTTACTCTCCTTCTCTCTCCCGTTCTTTCGCCCTGAATACCCAAGTGATTCATGCACCTATATATACAGCTGTGCTGGGATTCAATTGTTAATTAATCATTCACTTGAATCCCAGCACGTGAGTGTGCACTTCCCATGCTCAAATACTACTACATATTTTATTTGCACGTGAAGTGATTGTTCAATCCCCGTGCCTAAATACAAACATATATTTGAAATCACTCATGCTACATAGCCCAGTTTGTACCCCGTGCACCACTATATCCACAAAAACAATAACACACCACATACATCATATAACACAAACTACACACAGTGGCGGGGCACCCCGCCACATCATATTTTTAATATTTTATGTGTATTTAATGTGTATTTAATGTGTATTTAAGTGTTGTGTCTGGAATTGGTGACTGAACCTTTAACTGTGTACATTTGTAACTTGGGAAATAGCATGCTGCAGCTCCCATGCTTGGTGTCAGTGTAGTCCTGATCTGACAGCATGTAACAGACCGCACTTATGATATGACATGTTACTGTTTATTTTTTAGTAACAACAAGTTTAAATTGCAGTGAGTTGGTTCTGCTATTTACGATATAAAATACTAAATGTTTACACAACACTCAGAACAGGTTTGGTCACCGTCACAACTGTTGCATGAAACTGGGTTTACCATATTCTGCTGGTGTTAATACAGTACAGCACCCATTTGCACTTACAAGCATTTGTATATGATTCAATTGTTAGTATTATTATTATTAGTGTATTTGTTACTGTCCTTCTCACACTTGAGTTTATTAAAACATGTTATATGCGTTTTTTCCCCCTTACAGACCGACGTCATAGCTCATTCATAAATACTGACACCTGCTTGTAAAGGGAGAGGCAGCATTTTTGTGTTACAGGTGCCAATGCACCTAACCCCCCCATATTTTTATTTGTCGCATTTGCAACCATTTTAGTCCCAGTCTGGAGTCCTGCAAATTTGAGCCTTACACATTTTACACACAGCTGGATTTTAAGTGTTCCACTAATGTTCTAATAGGTTGTAATACATTCAAAATTCTGCTGCTCGAGTTTTAACAAGAAAAAGAAAGCATGAAACACCAGTTTTAGCATCTCTCCAATGGTTACCAGTTAAATATAGAATTGACTTTAAGATCTTGCTGACCTTTAAGGCCTTGAATAGCCTCAGCCCATCTTGCATCAATGATCTGCTTTGCTGCTACATTACAAACCCAACTTGCAGTCAGCTAAAAATGATCTCCTTTCCGTGTCGAACAAAATTACGAACTATGTTATATACTGAACGTATCACTTATATTTGAGCATCAAAAGAAACATATCACTTATATTTGGATAAAATTCACTAGATGTGATCGAAAAATGACAAACTCTGTTTTTGAGCAGGTGCAGTGACTTTTTATTGTGTTGATTAACAACTGACATCACGAAGATGCTGCAAAATTATCTTTCGATCTTGGGCAGGTGTTGTGACTCTTGGTCTCCCAGTTCGTGGCTTGTCATTGACAGCGTGTGTCTGGTTATACCATCTCGCCAGGTTTGAAATTGCTGGCTGCGAGCACCCAAAACAACGAGCCACAGTACGCTGCCCTAGTCCAGCCTCCAACATGCCGATTGCACGAAGGCGCTGCTCTTTTGACATGGCATATTGTTTTTTTCTGTGATTTTCTTTATTGCTTTTATTCAAGCTTGCAATTCAAAAGCTGAAATCACAGTCAGAGAGTTTGACTCTCACACACTCCGCTGCCACTTAAGGTGGTACCGACACTTTTTACTGAAATCACATGGAACAGGTACAGGGGAACAGGGCAAGTCAATACAGCATTTACACAACTATTTACAATGACGTGCCCCAGGAAGGTGGTCTCCTGCCGCAGTAGGTGGCACTTGCCCAGATGTAGTTTGAGCTGGGTCCCCCATATTCTAAAGAAGACAGTCTTCAGGTTGCCCAGGGCTTGCTGGAAGGTGGCTGTGTGCACCATGAGGTTTTTTAGGTAGACCACACAGGCGGTCCAGGGCACACCTGCCAGGACCCTGCCCATCAGGCACTTGGGGCATTGCACAGTCCGAAGTGCATGACAGTGCCAAAGCCCTGCCCGATAGAGAAGGCTGTCTTCGGGCGAGCGGCAGGGTCCAGTTCAACTTGCCAATACCCGCTCCTCACGTCCAGGGAGCTGAACCAGGAAGACCCGGCGATGCTGTCCAGGGCCTCGCCTACCTGGGGAAGCGGGTAGGAGTCTTTGCAGGTTGCGGCGTTGAGGCGACGGTAGTCCACACAGAACCGGTACGTATCGTCCTTCTTCCTGACCCGAAGAGCTGGGGCTGCCCAAGGACTGTTTGAGTGCTTGATAACTCCTGCGACGGCCAACCCCTGTACCATTCATTCTGCGATCTCCCTCTTAGCCAGGGGAAGATGGCGGGGGGTCACTTTTGGACGGGGGCCATGGTACCAGTGTCGATGGCATGTTGGACTTGTCCGGTGTGGCCACAGTCCTGGGGGCTGGTGGAAAAGATGTCCCGGAACTCTAGCAAGAGCTCCCAGAGTTCTTGCTGCTTATTGGCAGTAAGGCCTGTGCAGTTGCATTGCCACAGTTCGGCTATTGCCCCCTCGAAAGCCAGTGGCCCGGTGGTGGTGTGGGAGTGCTTGGGCCGGGACAGAGGCTGCTGCTGGGCTGGAGCCTTGAAAAAGGCTCCCGCCCGCTGCCACTGGAGTTCGGTGGAGAGCCCAGATGGGACCACCCACTGCCGCTGGGCCAGAGCCTTGAAGAAGGCTCCTTCCATCTGCTGCTGGAGCTCGGGGGATAGCTCGACCTGGAGCACCAGCTGCTGCTGGGCTGGAGCCTTGAAAAAGGTTCCCGTTGTCTGCCGCTGGAGGTCGGGGGAACTGGACCTGGGGTGTCGGCTGCCGCTGGGCTGGAGCCTTGAAAAAGGCTCCCGCTGTCTGCCACTGATGCCGACGGGGCTGCACTGTGGTTTTGCGCACCTCAGATAGTGAATCCGACCTTGGGCCCACTGGAAGGTAATTGCGGCCAACATGCAGGATTGCTGTGGCGTGGTACAGGCCCAGCCTTGGTGAGTAACTCCAAGCCTAGGATACACTGGTCCCAGAACTGAAGTGAACTTGCAATACCTGCTTGCCGTGGGTGGGAACGCCGTGACCGGTCACTGTCTTTATCCGAGCCGTGATGGTGCTCCAGGCCTCAGGGTTGCCCCCTCTGTCACTGGGGAGCGTGCCAGGGCGGACGATCTGACGGTGGACCCTGTGTCTATGAATGCCTGGAGTGGGAGCCCATTGAGTTGACACAGGGCGTACAGGTTCCTCCCCTGACCGAAGCGTCCAACAGACTCCAGGGAGCCTGGAACGGAGGGTGCAGGAATGCAGGTCGGCTGTTCTTTTGCTCCTTGTCGCTCTCTTCGAGTCCGGTTAGGTCTCCGGGCCGGACTGCCTTGGTTTCGCTGCGGTGGTGAGGCCTGGCTTCCTCCATCAGGACGGCCTCCATCTCCTCTGCCTTTTCCAGGGCTTGGGTTATGGATTGTGGATGGGCAAACTGGACGTGGTGGCGCAGTTCGTTTGGAGAGAGGCCGTGGATGAACAGGTCTAAGGCTCTTCTGTGAGCTCCAGGGGCGATTCCTCAAAGGCTCGCCTGCTTCTCTCTTCCGAGCGTACAGCTGGTCGTGCAGTTCCAACTCCTGGAACTGCAGCTCCTTCCCATGGGGCAAGCCCTTCCAGGACCGCCACCAGGTTGGCCACCTTCTCTGTGGCTGTCCACCCGGGTGACCACTTGGAACTTGGTCATGTAGGTTTCCCAGTCTATAATAGAAATTCCAACAATCCTTACAAGAGCAGTACATCTCACAGTTAGCAGAGACAAGAATCAAACCAGACACACAAGGAAGCACACGGGGGACTGTCACACACTCCGCTGCTACTTAAGGTGGCACTGACACTTTTTACCGAAATCACACAGAACAAGTACAGGGGGAACAGGGCAAGTCAATACAGCATTTACACAACTATTTACATTTACTTCCAATGTCCCGGAGCACTTTGATAAGTGCCACTGGCCAAAACAGTACCTCCCATCTTACTCTGCTCCGCCACTCATGCAAATGAGCCTCCTGGTTGAGTTAGAGTCCTGCCGTGTTAGTGGGGAGGCTGTCCAACAGGTGGCAGTAGCGTGTGTGATCCGCCGGCTTGCTATAGTATAATACTTTTCATTCAGTAATTGAAATGTGATTTCAGTGTCACTGTAACTTCAGTAAAAACTGACAGTGTGCATTTGACTCATTATAATAAGAATTACTGATAATAAACATTTTTTTGCTGGTCCCATGAAATTTGTATTCACGAGAATTGACTGTATTTGTAACTGTAACTAGTTATTTTGTTTTTCAAAGGATTATGTTACTGTAACTAGTTACAATTTTGCTCAAGCTGCTGTGTGCTATCTATTCTTGATTTGATTGTGACCTGATTGGTTGTGAATTTTGTAATTTTTTTTATAATATCTTATTTTATGTTCTGTTTTGTAGCAAAAAAAGAAAGCCCTCTTTGTAAAAAACAAAACAAAAAAAATATTAAAAACTCAGTGTGTTGTGTAGAGCACTTGCTGATTGTTTTCATTGTTTCAGGTGGAAAGCTTTTCTTCTCAGAAGTACAGAGGTGTGCATTTTGGAAACCTCACTGCAAAACGTTGTATTCTGAAAGTAAAAGAGGGACCAGGACCAGGGCAGTATGAAGTATTAGAGTGAGTATTACAGGGTTACTTTTTTTAAACAAGGCTGTGCAATTTAAAAAAAAACTCTATTTGTCCTTGTGAATGTGTGGTTTGCAGTGCTCAGGTGTACAGGTGATGCAGGTGCTCCAACAATGACAGACATAAAGTTCATGGCTCAAAACAGTTCTTTATTTTTACTTTCGTTCTCTGTTAGTCCGGTAAATAATAATGCTGTCTCTACACAACAGTGTGTATTGCCAGCGTTTAAGTCCTGAAATAATAGTACAAGAAATAACACGCAACACAGACATGGCCACTTCTCCTGAGTGAGTGCTCTGAGTGCAGGTGCTTTGAAGGTAATCATAGTGACAATTTGTGCAGTGTAGTCCGGGCTTTATGCTGGCCTGTAGCGACAGCTCCTGGATCATGTTAGTCGTCTAGCAGTGACAAACACAGACAGTTAGTTTCCACAAGCAAACACAACACTTAATACTCATGATACGCTTTACACAGTCCGTTTCATTTCTCGGTCAATCTCATAAAAGGGACCAAAAACAAAGTACACAGAAAGAGTACTCGGAACTGCAAACGCAAGTCAAAAAGGAAGTTAGAAAGGCCAACAGAGAGATAGAAATGAACATTGCTAAGGGGGCTAAAACCAATTCCAAAATGTTTTTCCGATATTATAACAGCAAGAGAACATTCAAAGAGGAGGTTAAATGTCTGAGAGATACAAATGGCAAAATCATAGACGAAGAAAAAAAAATAGTAAATATATTAAATGATTACTTTTCACACGTTTTTACAAAGGATACGGACAACATGCCCCACATGTTGACCTGTTGACTAGGAGCTCTTAAAATAAACAAATCCCCAGGGCCGGATGAGATCCTCCCAATAGTACTCAAAGAAATGAAAGAAGTTATTTACAAACTGCTAACGAAGATCATGCAACAGTCTCTTGACACAGGGGTTGTACTGACAGACTGGAAAATTGCAAACGTAATACCGATCCACAAAAAGGGAGACAAAACCAAACCAGGTAACTACAGACCAATAAGCCTGACTTCTATTATATGTAAACTTATGGAAACTATAATAAGATCCAAAATGGAAAATTACCTACATGGTAACAGTATCCTCAGAGAAAGTCAGCATGGTTTTAGGAAAGGGAGATCGTGTCTAACTAACCTGCTTGATTTTTTTGAGGATGCAACATTGACAATGGATAATTGCAAAGCATACGACATGGTTTATTTAGATTTCCAGAAAGCTTTTGACAAAGTCCCGCATAAAAGATTAATTCTCAAACTGAACGCAGAAGGGATTCAAAGAAATGCATGCACATGGATTAGAGAGTGGTTAACATGTAGAAAACAGAAAGTACTGATTAGAGGAGAAACCTCAAAATGGAGCAAGGTAACCAGTGGTGTACCACAAGGATCAGTATTAGGTCCTCTGCTATTCCTAATGTACATTAATGATTGATTCTGGTATAGTAAGCAAACTTGTTAAATTTGCAGACGACACAAAAATAGTAGGAGTGGCAAACACTGTTGTAGCAGCAAAGGTCATTTAAAATGATCTAGACAGTTTCAGAATTGGGCAGATATTTAATAGATATTTAATTATTTTAACACAAAAAAGTTAAATACATTCGTAAGTGCTTGATTTTGCTGTCAGTCCACGCCATTAGAAGACACTCAATATTAAAAATCTTGTATTTACACTACCGGTCAAAAGTTTTAGAACACCTCCATTCTTCCAGTTTTTATTGAAATTTAAGCAGTTCAAGTCCAGTGAATAACCTGAAATGGTACAAAGGTAAGCGGTAAACTGCCAGAGGTTAAAAAAAAAAGTTTAGGTTACCGAAAACTGAAAAATAATGTACATTTCAGAGTTATACAAAAAGGCCTTTTTCAGGAAACAAGTAATGGGTTAACAACTTACAGCTGTTCTGCAGCAATGGCAAAGTAAAGTAAATTAAGCCTTGAAAGTTGATGCTAACAATTCCTACAGGTGTCCCAACTTTTGTTGATTACTTACAAACCCTCTGTCTGTATAAAAGCAGTGTTGGAACAGACTGTGTTACTACACCCTCTTAAGCATTATTTGGACAGTATTGTACTGCAGGAAGTAGTATATTGCTATCATAATGGCGAGAAAAAGGCAATTAACAAAGGAAGACAGACAGACCATTATAACCCTTAAAAGTGTAGGTCTTTCCTTTAGAGAAATTGCAAAGAAAGCCAAGGTGTCAGTGAGTACAGTTTCCTACACCATCAAAAGGCACTTGGAAACTGGAGGAAACTCTGACAGGAAGAGGTCTGGCAGACCCAAAGCCACAACAGAATCAGAAGACAAGTTTCTGAGAGTCAACAGCTTGCGTGATAGGCGGCTCACAGGGCAACAGCTTCAAGCACAGCTTAACACAGGTCGAAGTAAGCAAGTCTCAGTTTCAACTGTGAAGAGAAGACTTCGAGCTGCAGGTTTGACAGGTCGAGTGGCAGTAAGAAAGCCATTGCTAAGATGGCAAAATAAGAAAAAGAGGCTTGCCTGGGCCATGAAGCACCGCCAGTGGACTACTGAAGACTGGAAGAAGGTCTTATGGACCAGTGAATCAAAATTTGAAATCTTCGGTTCATCACGCAGGGTTTTTGTACGCCGTCGAGTAGGCGAAAGGATGGTTCCTCGGTGTGTGACACCAACTGTCAAACATGGAGGAGGAAGCGTGATGGTCAGAGTCGGCGACTTGCACAGAGTGAGTGGCACCCTGAACCAAAACGGCTACCACAGCATTTTGCAGCGCCATGCAATACCCTCTGGTATACACCTAGTTGGTCAGGGGTTCATCCTACAGCAAGATAATGTCCCAGGCTATGTCAGAACTACCTTAGAAGAAAAGAACAAGACGGTAGGCTTCAAATCATGGAATGGCCAGCACAGTCTCCAGACTTAAACCCCATCGAGCTGGTTTGGGATGAACTGGACAGAAGTGTGAAAGCAAAGCAACCTACAAGTGCAAAACATTTGTGGGAACTTCTGAAACAGTGTTGGGAAGAACTTTCCGAACAATATTTGATTTCCATTGTAGAAAGAATGCCACAAGTGTGTTCGGCTGTTATATCTGCAAAAGGTGGCTACCTTGATGAGTCAAAAATTTAGATTAAATTTTGTTAAACAAAATGATTCCATGATTTCTTTTTTATCTCCAATTGTTTATTTGTTCTATGCTTTAATTTCAGAGTACATTGAGACATTAAACTGCGTAAATTTCAATAAAAACTGGAAAAATGGAGGTATTCTAAAACTTTTGACCGGTAGTGTATATGCTTTGCTTCAACAGTTTAAGTCAAGTGTTAGATCTACCTTGTACTTTTTGTAGGGGTAATGCACAGCATTATGAAAATGTCAATATGAAGAAGGAAGAAAAGAAATGTGAGCACTTTATCCCACGGTATCATGAATCAGTCACACTACAAGAACAAAAGAAGGTAAAGTTGATTCAGCAATAGCTCTGATCTTAAACTGTAGTTTACCATAATGTGGACACTCTAAATGAGTAGATTAAAGTTATAGGTCTAAAAGAGTGACCCATAGCACAATAATTACTTTCCATATAACAGTTTTTTTGAATTTCAGAAAGTAATTTTGCTGAACTACAAATGAACCTTTCTGATTATTAATCTGACTTTACATCCATGCTCATATACAGTAATAGTATAATTAAAACTATTAACTTCTTTGTTCTTTATAATTAAAAGATATAGTAGGATACATGTGTTACACTAACATTTTTTTTAGCAAATTCTAAATTATAAAACATTTAAAACATTAAAAACAAGTCTGAATATAAGATTTAATCTATGTCAGTAAAATCTATTAATTTGCCAAAATAAAACATAAACAGTTTTAGTACTAGGGGCTACTATAGCCTGGGTAAAGGACAGTTGATTTTGCTTAAGTGTGTTTTTCTTAAAGATTAAAATGGGGGGCCACTAGATGGCACCAAAATATAAGGGACTGTATATTTAGTACATTCCTCTTAATCTGAAATATAATTCATATTTGAATCTCACAAATATTATTTCACAAATACACCTCTACCAAAAAGGACTGGGAAATGTGTATTTGTGAAATACAAATATGAAATATATCCCATGCTGCGTTTAATAATCAAATGCATACATGATGGTTCACATGTTGGATAGTCTAAACAGGGTCTTTGAAACCAGCTAACAGTAACAAAAATATTATTTAATTGTACAGTGAAATAAGTAGATTATTACCATTTACTCCAACCACAGAGGCATGATGTGAAAGTAAGTAAAGATGTAAGTATGGCGTAGTAGTTACAACACACTACCCTCCAATAAGTGGGAGGATGGATGACTACATGCAGAATGCCTGAGCTGGTGCATTTGTTGCTCATTGGACCCCACTTACTGAATCTTGGTAAGTGGGGTAGCCATAATTTTTCTTGGTAGCCATACTTTTTTTTATGAGCAATTCATTTAACAGTGCAGTGATACCCAAAATACAGAACGACTGGAGTGACACATTTATTGTTTTTTTATCCTCACTCCAAACCCTTTCTCACATGAATATATTGCCCTATTTTTAAATACATGCAAAACAAATGTGGCACAACTCTTCACATAACTTAACATAACCCATTAAAATGAAAAGGTGGACAATCCGTGTCATTGTATAATAAAGTATATTAATACATCAATGCATCACCCCAGCCTTAATTATTTTATATATGATGATGGTATTTTATTTATTAAATTTTAATATAGAATTCATGGTAGTTTATTTAAAGTATTTAGTTGTATTCATATATATTACTGAATCCAAACCCATCCTTTGTCATTTGTTGCTACTCAAGGGCCCTATAATGTTTAACTTGGCTTAAGTTACCATATTTTTATACATCGTTATTTTTATTGTTTTTATAATTTATCTCATTTTTTGTTATTATTCTTGCTAATGAATACAGCCCAATGTTTCTGTGCCCTACCTTGTCTTATTACTTATTTTATAAATTTAGATTCTTGAGAGTCTGTTTCTGACTGTACAAGACACACTTGGAAGGTTATTTCCAATGACTTAAAAAGAAATGTAACGGGGACATTTTTTTTCGAAAGGGAAAGAGACAAACCAAAGGGAAGAATACTTTTGGCAAGACTAATGATCACATAATCTCACAACTAGGCTTTTCAGGTTCATCCCTTTTGCTCATCAATCAGTCAAAAATACCAGGCAATGACCATTAGGTGGTTTCATTAGCACCCCACAGACTGCCTGAGCAGAGCAGCCCACATCTGTCTTCATTAGAAGGTGGTTGCTGCTGGTTGTGAACAGATGGGTCATTATTGCCTACATTGCCCTCTGGATCTACCTGGAGGACGTGTGAAGCTGTCCTACATAGGACATGCAGACCCCACACAGAGCTTAGAAAATACAACTAAAATAACAGGGACTTGTTTAAACCAAAAAATATACAGTATACCTGTAAGAGGAAAATTACAGTGGTATTTTGCACTGTATTTGTTTTATTTTTTGGAATTTGGAACCAAGCATTTTCACAAAGCTATTTACATAAACAGTGTGATTAGCTCTTAAGTGTGGGGTTGTCTTGTTAAACATCACAATAAACTATGTTGTGGGTATTACTCCCTGCCTGATTTACACACAATCCAAGAAACTATTGTAACAAGCATCCCCTGCAATGGCTGTAAATTCAAAATTAGAGTCACCAGTAACATGAAAAAGTTGATCGCAATGACCTTTATCCACTGTATGCACATGTAAGTTTGACATATACCGAACTTTTAATAGAATGTCCAGACTAAGTTTAGTCAAAACTGAATTTGCACTTCAAGATATTTGTAAAAAAGAAACAGGCAAACAGGGTACCTCCATATACCCCCAGATTCGTATATCTTTACTTCAACCTTTTCAGGTTTTATCATAACTGGATAAGTAGTTCTTTAGATGTATATAAATATATAAAAATGTAAGTGTGACAACTAGAAAGACAGTTGTATGGACAGACAAAACGCTCTCATGCCCCCTAGTACCTAGAAGATTTGTGACAACTGGACATGCATTTTTATACAAAACTCTGCAACGAATGTAGAATATATATGCCTCTCTAACATATCAACAGAGGTATAGTATACACATAAAAACCTAGATAGAAAAAAAATCTACATTTTTATGATGTCATAAAAAAAATATATTAAACAAGACAAAAGTGGGGCTAATTAAGACCTTATTTGTATGTTCAGCTTTATGAATGGATCGCTAGCTGCAATTGTCTATGTGTAGTAATTAATGAGGTGTTTCAGCCAACATTAGCATGGTAATAAAGATGTTCTTGAGTTATCACCAGCCAACATTCATTACAAGACACTGGGCACACATTTGTTATTATGTTTTTTAAATGGTTTTATTTTGGTAAAAAAAAATAAAATAATAATAATCTACTGTACTTTCCCAACATTAGGCTAACATGGATGCTTGACCTGTGCTATTAACTTAAACTGACAACATTACTTCTACATTATAGTTTCCTGGGCTACTCAGTACAAATCAGTAGCACTTTTTTATGTTGGCCTTTTGGGGCATCTACAGTGCTTTGTGAATTCCTCTTCTAAACAAATTGTACTGAAGTATTAAGCGAACACAATGTATTACAATAAAATGTAAAGAAACAACACTGCAATTAAAACTTACTGTATAATGAATTCGTTCAGTAGCTGAGCTTAGTTTAATTCTATGGTTGATCCATAACTGTAAGACTCTCGATAGTATTGAATATAGTTATGCTAAAAGAAGTGAATCATTTTACAATATTAAAGAGGTAGCAAATACGCAAGGTCATTAGCGTCACAAACAACAAATATTGTGTTATTATGAGATAATACTGTATTATTTTGCAATAATTATTGTGTATTTCACAATAATGTTGTGTTATTTATTATTAAGATAGTTTTCATCAGCGATGAAGTGCAGCTGCACAGTGAGAAACTGTAAAGTATCTCTATTACAGTTTCCTAACTGAAAAAATAATTTGCAATGGTATCAGTTTGTGCACGTCAGAATGCCTGGTTTTGTTGAAACACATTTAGAGTTTTCTGTAATGTATATTACAGTTTTTGAAAAAACTTCACAAGTACAGTATTGTTACTGCAGTAATTTAATACATTTTCATTCAGCTAATTTCATGATCACACAATAAATACTTTGTACTAGTTTATCATTAATTATAACAATACAAACCATTATAAAGCAAAATTAAGAGACTGAATGGGAATAGTGACATGAGTGGTGTGAATTACCAAAACTATCTATTCATTGCGAAATGACACAATAATTATTGCGAAATAATCTTGTAATAACACAATAATGGATATCATTCTTAAAAAACAAATCCACTCTTGTCCTTTTTTTTCAAAATTTAAAGTGACCAATTATTGACTGTCTTTTTTTTTTTTTTTTTTTTACCATGGCACCAGTCAAAAGTATAGCGTACAAACGCACTGGTGAGACCACATGCCCTTGATCTGTTCCTGTCAGGGCCCTCCTCCTCTTCAGTGACTGAACCAGATGCTAGAACTGATTGTTTCCATCCATTTTCTGGCTTACACACACCCACATAAAACATTAAAATAAATATCTATTATTATTATTATTATTATTATTATTATTATTATTATTATTATTATTATTAATAATAATAATAATAATAATAATAATAATAATAATTCTCCATCCTTTTTCATACACATAAAAAAGTAAACTAATAATAATGACTGTTCTTTACACACAAAGTAAAAGTAAACTAATAATAAAATACATGGCTAAATAATAATAATAATAATAATAATAATAATAATAATAATAACTACAGCTAAATGTCTTTGTTCTTTACATAGGCTACATACACAATGTAAAAATGAAAACTAAACCAGTAATAAAAAAAGAGATTTATTCCTCATTGTTTTACACATCGAATAAAAAAATACGTTAAAAAAAAAAAATAGATGCATAGCTAAATAATGACTACAGATAAATAATGAATCGACTAGAAAAAGTAATAACTAACACAGACGTACACAAACACTTAACTTTTGGCATCACATGCGATAGTCCTATTAGTTTTGCCTTCTCTCCTGAGGAGAAACAAGTCAAGAAAAATAAAAACGTATATGTGTGTGACAGAAATATAATGAGTTCTGGTGATAAATCTTCCTCCCGACCTGTGAGGGCGCTAAAGAACGGGAGGAGAAGTATCTGGAAGGGCTGGCCTGACAGTTCGTTTCCGGGACCGGGAAGTGGGTCAGCCTGGAAGGAAGCGAGACTCTGTTGTAAGACCGTTTTGACTTGAAAGGTAAACGAGGGGCAGCTGCAAGTAATAAGGCAGCTGCAACCGTTTACCTAGATATCATACGGGATTACATATAGGGGCCAGGGTAACGCTGATCTTTTCCTTCGTTTTGGGTAGAGCTGAGTAGAGAGAAGGACTGAGAGAGGAGCTCTCAAATTAAGAGGAAAAAGACGGGCTACGTGTTTTGTGTTGTGTTTGTCTGTGTTGTAATTGTTCGTGTTTTGTTTTCACCAGACAGTTAACGCACACCTCCGGAGCTGTCACCGAGGGTCAGCACAAGTCCGGAGCACCACTGCACTACCGTCACCACATATCTGTGTTTGCACTCCACACCAGCACGACTGCACTCACCCCGGACTGGTGACCGTGTGTTTGGTTTTTGTTCGGGACTGTGCCCTGTTTTATCCCCGTGCTTTACACATTGTTGTGTATAGCCGGGGGTTTATTATTTTGCGGTCGCCAGACCGGGAGTCCAAATAAAGCACCTTCCTCACTGAATACCATCGTCAGTCTGTTACTCTTGCATCCCATCACGTCTACACCTGTTCCCCTCCACTAGCCACTTTGCCACACGTGGTGTCAGAACGAGGGATCATGGACCGCAACGCGCTGGCGGAGCTGCTGCAGGCGCTGGAGAGCAGACGCGACGCAGAGGAGAGGAGGAGGGAGGAGCGCTACACGGCGCTCATTGAACGGGTAGGGCTGGCCGTTGCCGCAGTGACGGCCCCTACCACAACACCGCTGATGTCGCCTCGAAGGCACGGGCGATGAAGATGTCGGGCGGAGGATGACCCGGAGGCGTATTTGGTGGCGTTCGAGCGGCCGGCTACTGCGGCGGCTTGGCCGCGGGAGTTCTGGGCCAGCCAGCTGGGACCCTGCCTGATCGGGGAGGCTCAGGCAGCCTACCAGGCCATGAGTGACCATCACGCCACCGACTACGACCTGGTCAAACAGGCTATCCTCCGCCGCCTAAATATCACCACGGAGACCCACCGGGCGCGGTTTAGGGAGTACCGGAGAGCCCCGGAGACACGCCCCAGGGTGGTGGCAGAGCGGTTGTGCGACCATATGGTGCATTGGCTGACCCCCGGGAAGAAGACCGCCCAACAGATGGGGGAAGCCATTGTGGTGGAGCAATTCTGCCAAGTGGTCGGCGCCGAAACCCAGGCGTGGATACGGCGCCACAACCCTGACACCCTGGAGGAGGCGGTCAAGTTGGCCGAAGATTTTGAGGACTCCCTGACTTCTGCCCGGGTCGGGATCCTGTCGGCCCCTGCCCTTCGGAGCAGTCGACCTCTCCCTCCCTCTCCTCCAACGCAACCACCACCACCCTTGTTCCCGGGACCCAGACCTCCGAGAGCCGACCCCATTGGGCCCCTTGCCTCCCCCATGGAGACCAAGGTTGGCCCCAGCTGGGGTAGAGGTGCTGCCCCTGCCCCGCTGCCATACCAGCAGCGGACAGATTTACACCCTATGCCCCTCTGTCCCTCCTATCTGTTTTAGGTGCCACCAGCCGGGACATCTGGCCAGGTCATGCCCCGCTGCCATGGAGTGTGACGTGGCCGCGTGCAATTGGGCACCTGAAACTGGTAAGTGTGGGGAAGATGGTCGGGAGGGGCCTTGTTTGATTAATGTTGTTTTAGGGAATGTGAAAACCCACGCTTTAGTGGACATGGGGTGTGAGCAAACCTTGATTAGGACAGCTCTCCTGGGCGGTGTGTCGTGGCGGCCACGAGGTCAGGTGGCCAGCTCCTGTATCCATGGAGACACGGCAGCATACCCCACATTAAAAGTATATTTATCGGTAGGACCGATAAAACGTCACCTTGTAGTCGGGGTGGCGGAAAGGTTGCCACACCCAGTTATTCTGGGCCGAGACTGGCCAAGATTCAAAGAATTGATACAAAAAACGGCAGTCTCAGCCACACACGTAAACGTGGCAGAAAAGAAAAAGGAGCGGATTGGTGATGTGTTTCCTTTTCACACTGAAATGTTTTCCCCTCTTTTCCGTCCTAGAAAAACAAATAAGGAGAGACGGACCGCTAAATGGGAGGGAGCGTTTTTGAGACAAGGCTGGGGTCTGGTGGGAGAGTGCTGCCATGGTAACAAACGCCAGTCGAAGGGAGTGGGGAACGCAGTGTGACCGGGAGAGCGAGGTTACTGGGCCGACTAGGGCAGAGGTTATTCCAGCCCCTCTCAATGTACCGGACCCGTGGTACTCAAGCGGACCTAGTGTGGGGCCAACATAACGACCCGTCACTGGTGCACGCTTGGGGCAGGTCCGTCCATTGAAGGTAAGGATGTTGACGGCGCTGGGGCGCTAGTATATCCACATTTCAGTATCAAGGGGCAATTACTGTATAGGGTAAACCTAGCCGCGGGCACAGGACAGCCTGTAACACAATTGTTGGTTCCCCGTCTTGTCGGACCGAGGTCATGAGGCTGGCGCATGATATCCCTTTGCGGGCACCTCGGAGCCGAGAAGACGAGGGAACGGATATTGGCTCGATTCTATTGGCTCGGTCTTCATACTGATGTGTCGAGATATGTAGCCACATGCCCAGACTGCCAGCGAGTAGCGCCGGTCGAAAGCGCCCTCCCTCTGGTCCCACTGCCGATTATTTCCACTCCTTTCGAGCGCATTGCAATGGACATAGTGGGCCCTTTGCTACCTTCTGACTCCGGGTATACGCACATATTAGTGGTGGTGGAATATGCAACGCGATACCCGGAGGCAGTTCCATTGAGGTCCACTAGTGCAGCTGCAATAGCCACCGAGTTAGCACAGATTATGGCTAGAGTAGGGATCCCCAAGGAGATTTTGACCGATCACGGAACCAATTTTTTGTCCAATACGTTACAGCAGGTGTACAAAATATTGAAAATACGTCCCATCAGGACGTCCGTTTATCATCCACAATCGGACGGTCTGGTGGAACGTTTTAATCAGACCTTAAAGTCGATGCTGAGGCGGTTTGTAACACAAGAGCAGAAACATTGGGCATCGCTTCTTCCCTACCTCCTCTTTGCGGTGAGAGAAGTGCCGCAGAGTTCAACGGGTTCTCCCCTTTGAGCTCCTGTACGGCCGGCAGCCTCGCGGCATTCTCGACCTGCTGAGAGAGGGGTGGGAGGAGCACAAAGGCTAGTCCAAAATGTAGTGAAGTATGTGCTCCTACTAAGAGATCGCCTGGATTTGATCGGTCGTTTGGCCCAGGACAACCTCAGATCGGCTCAGCACCGACAGCAGCAGCATTACAACAAAATGCACGGATTCGAACCTTTCGACCAGGGGACAAGGTAATGCTGCTACTTCCCTCATCAGAATCAAAACTGTGTGCTAAATGGCAGGGGCCGTATGAGGTGATTCGGGCTATAGGGAAAGTAAATTATGAAATTAGACAGCCCGATCGCCGGAATGAACGTGAAATTTACCATGTTAATTTGTTAAAGCCCTGGCAGGCAAGGGAGGTCTTATTTATAGCCCCAGGCAATATGGAGGATGATTTAGGCCCCTGTCCAGAGACCCCGAGCACAAGAGCGATTTCAATGGGGAACAATTGGTTCCGATCAGCAAAGAGAGCTGCGTAAGCTTATTGAGAAATTCAGCGATGTTTTTCTGACGTGCCCGGCAGAACAAACTTAGTTGAATATGACATTATCTCTCCACCAGGTGTCACAGTGCGAGAGAGACCGCACCGGATCCCGGAAAGTCGACGGCGGCGTTCGCAAAGAGGTATGGGATATGCTCGAGCTTGGGGTGATTGAACCTTCCAGGAGCGAGTGGTGCACTCCAATTGTCATAGTGGCTAAGAAAGACGGCACCAACCGCTTCTGCGCTGATTTCCGTGAAGGTAAACGCTATTGCTAAGTTCGATGCGTATCCCATGCCTCGGGTTGACGAATTTTTAGACAGACTGGGAAAAGCGAGGTTTATTTCCACTCTGGACCTGACGAAGGGATACTGGCAAATCCCTTTAACCCGCAGCTCCAGAGAGAAAACCGCATTTTCAACACCAGAAGGGCTGTTCCACTTTAAAACCATGCCATTTGGGCTACATGGTGCGCCCGCTGCCTTTCAGAGACTGATGGACCAGGTTTTACGCCCACATCATGAATATGCAGCAGCGTATATTGATGACGTGGTGATTTACAGCTCCACCTGGCGAGAGCATTTGGCTAGGGTTGCAGCCGTTCTTCAGTCTCTAAGGGCAGCCCGCTGACAGCTAACTTGAGGAAATGTGCGTTTGCAAAACAAGAAACTCAATATTTGGGATTTTAATGGGAAATGGAAGGGTGAGACCTGTGGTCACCAAAATCCAGGCTTTGGTTGATGCAGCGATCCCCAAAACCAAGACTCAGGTGAGGTCACTACTGGGCTTAGCCGGTTATTACCGCCGTTTCATCCCGAAAGTACGCCACAGTGGTTAACCCGTTAGTTGACCTCACCAAAAGAGTGCCCCAAATTTAATCAAATGGTCAGCTGAGTGTCAGGGGCGTTTGATACGATTAAGCGTGAGACTTTGCCAGGCCCCCACTCTTATTACTCCAGATTTCACCAAGAGATTCATCCTCCACACCGACGATCGGATGTAGGTTTGGGTGCTGTCTTGTCCCAAAAAGTAGCTGGAGTAGAACACCCGATAGTGTACCTGAGCAAAAAATGTTACCTCGAACGTAACTACTCCGTGAGTCGAAAAGAGTGTTTGGCCATTAAATGGGCTACTCACTCTTTACGATACTACCTGCTGGGACACTCATTTGATCTTGTCACAGACCACGCCCCACTCAAGTGGTTAAGCACAATGAAGGACAGCAATGCCCGGATAACTCGGTGGTATCTGGCATTGCAGCCCTTCATGTACCATATATGGTACACCGTGCAGGGAAAGACCTCCAAAATGCGGATTATTTTTCCGGGAGGGGGAGTAATGGGAAAGGTAGATTTAGCCGAGTGTTCCTTCGGCTCCACTCTGAGCGGTGGGATATGTGACAGAAATATAATGAGTTCTGGTGATAAATCTTCCTCCCGACCTGTGAGGGCTTAAAGAACGGGAGGAGAATATCTGGAAGGGCTGGCCTGACAGTTCGCTTCCGGGACCGAAGTGGGTCAGCCTGGAAGGAAGCGAGACTCTGTTGTAAGACCGTTTTGACTTGAAAGGTAAACGAGGGCAGCTGCAAGTAATAAGGCAGCTGCAACCGTTTACCTAGATATCATACTGGGATTACATATAGAGCCAGGGTAACGCTTGATCTTTTCCTTCGTTTTGGGTAGAGCTGAGTAGAGAGAAGGACTGAGAGAGGAGCTCTCAAATTAAGAGGAAAAAGACGGGCTACGTGTTTTGTGTTGTGTTTGTCTGTGTTGTAATTGTTCGTGTTTTGTTTTCACCAGACAGTTAACGCACACCTCCGGAGCTGTCACCGAGGGTCAGCACAAGTCCGGAGCACCACTGCACTACCGTCACCACATATCTGTGTTTGCACTCCACACCAGCACGACTGCACTCACCCCGGACTGGTGACCGTGTGTTTGGTTTTTGTTCGGGACTGTGCCCTGTTTTATCCCCGTGCTTTACACATTGTTGTGTATAGCCGGGGGTTTATTATTTTGCGGTCGCCAGACCGGGAGTCCAAATAAAGCACCTTCCTCACTGAATACCATCGTCAGTCTGTTACTCTTGCATCCCATCACGTCTACACCTGTTCCCCTCCACTAGCCACTTTGCCACAATGTGAAACTAACTATAAGAAAGATGTTTAAAAACAAACAAAACACTGCTGATGTACTCCGCACAAAAAAACAAAGTTGAAAAAAAAACAACAACAATATGGCTAATTAGCCCAAGTACTTACTGTTTAGATGATATGTAGATTAGCACTCTTGGGATGGTAAAACCGGAGATACAGAATCTGCTGTCACAATGGCGCCGACAGAGACTCGTCCTTGTAATCAAAATATTATATGTCCCACCCACCCTAAACCAATGGTATCATGACAAGCCCCATAGTCATGGCTATGACCCACACTTTAAAAAAACAAAATTGCTGGTTGGACGGCTGAGACATGACGTGTTTTGTCATCGTAACAAAAGTTACGAAATTACAGCGCGTCTGCAGCTAAGGGTTAATCCAGCATAACAGTATGTTCAGTAGTTCGGGACAAACACCAATCACAAAATGTTTTAGTACAAATATTTATTGTGGAGAATACGGAGTATGCGATTTTACAGAGAAGTATGTTGTATATACACATTCATTTGGCATCAAACCTAACTTGGTTTGAGGGCTCGCTGCCTGGCCGACTGGATGAGGCTGAGACCCCCCAAAAAGAACAAGCCGGTCTCAATGCCGCGATTAGTATTGAATATAGCCCACTTGAAGGTTTAGCTAACCTTTAACAAATGATCATCAGCACGCAGGAGAGGAAAACAAAACCCATTTTTGGGAAATAAACCTCTGGGAATCCATGGCTGATTCGATTGCCCTTCCTCCGGGCAGGCTACTAACTCTTAAGAGCACATTTTTGTAAAAGCATTTTTAGGATCCATAATATTTGTTCTAATGTAAACTTGGTAAGCACTGGAGGACCAACAACCTAACCGTTTGATTCTGAAGGAATGACCGGAGAACTGCTCAGCTGCGAATCCGGACCTGGAAAGAGTCTGGTGAAGGAATAACCAAAATGTCGGGTGACGATTGTTCAGTTTTCGTTAATAAACAGTGGACCTGAGGATGATGTGCCCTGAGAAAGACGGAGATGGATAAGAGAGAAAGGGGTCATATGGGCTAACATGGGAGTTTAATTTATAAACAAAATTGGAAAGTGTTCCCTAATCTTCCTGGTCAGTTTAACTTCTTTTGAGCACGAAGGAAAAGGAATCAGATAAGGTGATTGCTAGGTCAGAGATGGGGTGAATTTGGGGGTTGAATTTGAGAGCGATGTAGACTCTGAGCACCAAAGGAACCCAAGAAGGCTAAGAGAAAAGGGGCTTTAAAGTTTTATCTAAAACAGGGAGGAGTAGCTGGAGCGGGTGAGAGGCACCAAGAGAGTACATTGATGGTGATAGGTATGCAAGCAGGGGGAGAAAGAGATTCTGATCATTGAAGCCCTTTCAGGATTAGTGAAATTTGTGAGTTGCTGAGTGTAGAGCTGGGATGCCGAAAATGAGTTTGTAGGAAAACTGGATGCCGGCAATTGAAATTTTGATGGAGAAAACTCTTATAGCTCTATTCTTAAGGGACATAGTATAGGATGACACTACGGGCACTGAAAATGAAGGGAGGGGAATGTTGAATGCAAAGTGAAATTTTAAAGCAATTCCAGGATGACCAGTACATTTGCAGTGAGCGGGGAATGATGCTGAGAAGAGTTGTTTCTTGAGCCTGCAGAATCAGGGAATGCAGCGGGTGGCTCACATGAATGTCAGATGTGAAAAGGGAGGAATCTGAGTTGGCAGGAGGTCGTCTTTGGGAGCTAATGCTCTGAATCTCTGCGTTTGGAAATGAGAAAGAGAATCGATTATATTCAGGTGGCCGAGAATGTGCTCTCAAAATGAACTGATGAGTAACAGATAAACAGGTAAGCCTTCTGAATATTCTCATTATATGGTGGGAGGATTTATTATTATTATTATTATTATTATTAGTTTATTTAGCAGATGCCTTTATCCAAGGCGACTTACAGAGACTAGGGTGTGTGAACTATGCATCAGCTGCAGAGTCACTTACAACTACGTCTCACCCGAAAGACGGAGCACAAGGAGGTTAAGTGACTTGCTCAGGGTCACACAATGATTCAGTGGCTGAGGTGGGATTTGAACTGGGGACCTCCTGGTTACAAGCCCGTTTCTTTAACCACTGGACCACACAGGATGAACAACCTTGGTAATGATTTGGACTGTAGCTGAATTATCTGAGCGGAGAAGAATGGATTTTTGAGCCCAGGAAGACTCCCAAAAGGAATGCGGCTACAGCAAATGGATACATTTTGTGCAATGACGAGGAGTGATCGGGTAAAGGAATGATGCTGAATTCGTCGGGCCATGGAGCAGAAAACCATTTTCCCTTGTAGTATCCTCCAAAGCCAAGAGAGGGAGTTGCATCTGTGAACAGTTGAATGTCTTCGTGCAGCAGGAGACAGTCGTCGTAAAAGAATGTAATGCTGTTCCATTCTTTTAGTAGGAGCTCCCACAGGTGGAGTTTCTTACGGCAAAAAGGATCCATGAGTATGATATCGTTGAGGGAATCAAGAGAAGGGATCAAATCAAGAGAAGGCAGGAGATAAAAGCTCTGCCTTGAGGAATTATCCTCATTGCGTACAAATTGCAAAGCATATGATATGGTTTATTTAAATTTCCAGAAAGCTTTTGACAAAGTCCTGCATAAAAGATTAATTTCTCAAACTGAACGCAGTAGGGATTCGAGGAAATGCATGCACATGGATTAGGGAGTAGTTAGTATGTAGAAAACAGAAAGTACTGATTAGAGGAGAAACCTCAAAATGGAGCGAGGTAACCAGTGGTGTACTACAGGGATCAGTATTAGGTCCTCTGCTATTCCTTATCTACATAATGATTTAGATTTTGGCATAGTAAGCAAACTTGTTAAATTTGCACACGACACAAAAATAGGAGGAATGGCAAACACTGTAGCAGCAGCAAAGGTCATTCAAAATGATCTAGACAGCATTCAGAACTGGGCAAGCACATGGCAAATGATATTTAATAGAGAAGTGTAAAGTACTGTACACAGGCAATAAAAATGTGCATTATAAATATCATATGGAAGATACTGAAATTGAAGAAGGAATCTATGAAAAAGAACTTGGAGTTTATGTTGACTCAAATGTCTTCATCTACACAATGTGGGGAAGCTATAAAAAAGGCCAACAAGATGCTCGGATATATTGTGAGAAGTGTTGAATTTAAATCAAGGGAAGTAATGTTAAAACTTTACAATGCATTATTAAGACCTCACCTAGAATATTGTGTTCACTTCTGGTCACCTCATTACAAAAAGGATATTGCTGCTCTAGAAAGAGTGCAAAGAACAGTGACCAGAATTATCCCGGATTTAAAAGGCATGTCGTATGCAGACAGGCTAAAAGAAATGAAGCTATTCAGTCTTGAACAAAGAAGACTACGCGGTGATCTGATTCAAGCATTCAAAATCCTAAAAGGTATTGACAATGTCGACCCAGGGGACTTTTTTTAAAAGAAACCAGGACCAGGGATCACAAATGAAAATTAGATAAAGGGGCATTCAGAACAGAAAATAGGAGGCACTTTTTTACACAGAGAATTGTGAGGGTCTGGAACCAACTCCTCAGTAATGTTGTTGAAGCTGACACCCTTGGATCCTTCAAGAAGCTGCTTGATGATATTCTGGGATCAATAAGCTACTAACAACAAAACGAGCAAGATGGGCTGAATGGCCTCCTCTTGTTTGCAAATCCTCCCATGCTCCCATGTAGTTTAAATGGCCTAGGAGGGACAGAAGATTGCATTTGGTAGGAGGGGGACCGGACAGAAAATGGAAATAGAAACAATACAATCCCCTGAGGACAGGCTCAATGGGCATGATTTTAAATGTGTTTGATATATTGGCTTTAGCCAGCCATGCGTTTCCCAACAAGTTTGATTAAGAATATGGCGTGGTCGATTTGCATATTGCAGGGAGAAATCTTCCTGAGGGATTAAATTATTGATGCTGGGTATGGTGGAGTTATGGTGAGCGGAAATGAAGGAAGTTACAGGCAGAATAGCACAGGTTCCTTCATTGAAGTTATTACAAATCTGGCGGCCTCCAGAGTATGCAGCATTGCGGCCCTGACTGGTATTCAAAGAAATGGGAACTGTTTTGAAAGTGTTTGAATAAACTGCCAATGAGCTGAAAGAAGAAAAGCATCTCACAGAGAAGGGACCACTATGGGGGCCTGCTGGACACCCATAGTGGCCAGGGAGGTCACTGCAGGGGCCTGCTGAACGCCTGCAGTGAGGGGAGGTAACCTGAAAGGTTATAGTTGGAGGAGAAGGGAGCACTATGGGGGCCTGCTGGACGCCCATAGTGGCCAGAGAGGTCACTGCAGGGGCCTGCTGGACGCCTGCAGTGATGAGGGGGTGTAACCAGAAAGGTTACAGTTGCATGTTAGACAACAGTGGCAGGTGTCGAAAGAGTGGCCAAAGAGGTCACTGCAGGGGCCTACTGGACGCCTGCAGTGAGGGGAGGTAACCTTAAAGGTTATAGTTGGAGCCAGCATGCTCAGGAACTGCTGAATGAGCCTTTGATTGACAGGTGCTGTGGTTCCGGATGTAGACACGCTTCGTGGAGATGCAGTCGGTGCGGGGCGAGGTGTTTCAAGTCCGCTTATAATAAGCGGAAATTGGGCTTGTTTCTTGAGAGTCGCGGGTTAGAATTTGTAGAAACACCCATACTGACATGGGTTGGGCTTGTTTTGTCGTGAGACTTGGCAACACTGTGTAAACCAACGATCTGTGATGACGTCATAGCGCCTGCGACGGGAAGGATGAAATAAAGTAAACAAATTCTCCTTACGTGCTGTAATTTTGAATGGGATGTTGTTGCTACGAAGATAAAGCTGGAGCCGGGAGATCGTCCAGTCTCTGATGTCAGGAGTTGCGGAGGAACGAGTGGCCAGGCAGGAGCCACGGTAAACAGGAGATGCAGACATCTGGGCAGAGAAGTTTGGAGTGGTAATCCCGCCAACCAAAGTTGTTGTGGAGTTGGCCCGGGAAGGGCTGTTTGAACTGGTTGCGTGGATCTTGCGGGGAAACGGCAAACAGATCATCATCCGCCGAAACTGAATAATCCAGAATACTGACCATGATGCGTGCATGTACGATGAAATCAAAACGCAACTGAGGTAAGTAAAGAGGGTATTTATAGTGCTACTATAGCTACATATTTATAATTTTTTAAATAAAATTCTAAATATGTAGCTATAGTAAGCACTTCTAGGAAATGAACTGTTAATTGTGAAGAGAACAGACAAAAAAAAAAACCTGTCATCATATCCAAAAACTGCAAACAAACAATTGTTAGGCTTTACATACTACGCGAAATTGTTAGGCTTTACATAGTCTACTACGCTCAAAAAAAAAGGAGCAACACAGCCTAACTCATTTATTATCATGATCATACTTAGCTTGATATGGGCTTGCAGCGATCCTGCATTTCTGTCGAAACTGATGGGTTTAATTTGTTGTTGTTATTGTCTGTAGCAAAAGAGCTGTTTGTGTATTTTGAGAGATGAAGGCGTGTTCAGCACGCAGCAGATTAGATGTGGAACTCACTTTGACAGTAGACAAGTAAGCGTCTTTCTGTCCAGTGAGCCCGTCAAAAAAAAAAAAAATCCCATTCATTTTTAGTGCTTTGCTCCATTAAGCGGTTCAGTGACTAACTTTCTATTTAAACAATAACTGCACTCAGACACTCAATACAATGGTGCCGCGGCCGGGATTGAAGTACGGTGTGCAGAAAGGCTCAAGACACAGCAATGCGATTAACGCACATTAAAATAATTAATCTCTAAAAACATTTACGCGTTAATCGCAGAAGTTAACTGCGATTAATTGACAGCCCTACAGTTAATACAAGAAAGTCAATGTTGCAGATTCCAGATACAGAAAATATTGTTTGTATGAATATTGCTGATAGCGTTTGGAGAAATATGGCTTGTTTAACATTAGTTCCAGTAATGCATGGAAGGTCCCTAATTAATTATATTGCTCTACTGTATTTTGAGTTTATTTTTTTACTTAACATTGGTGAAATATGTAGCTTGACAGCAAACATTGTGGGAATGCTAATGCAGTTACTGAACATGTTACCAATCACAAGGACTATGATTTCCCAGTGTTATGTCTGTATGGCCAGTCTTCGGGGAGAATTTGTCATGTGCTTAGTGATGTCATTGATGATGTTATATGTGATGTCAAGCGTGATGGGAAACATACACCTAAGGGTGCAGAGTGAAGGTTGCGTGGCTACCTTAACTTGCAATTTCCTAACCTTTTAGACTTTTGCAACCAAACCTTAACATTACTTTAACAAAGTTTTTGCCAATGTCACAATTCGTCAAATCTCAAAACTACTGAAATCTCATACACTACATAGTGAAACCTCATACACTGTACAGTGGCTCTCAAAAGTATTCACCCCCCTTGGACTTTTCCACATTTTATTGTGTTACAACATGGAATCAAAATGGATTTAATTAGGAGTTTTTGCCACTGATCAACACAAAAAAAGTCCATAATGTCAAAGTGAAAAATAAAATCTACAAATTGTTCTAAATTAATTACAAATATAAAACAGAAAATTGATTGCATAAGTATTCGCCCCCTTTGCTATGACACACTGTGAGGCGCGTGAGTAACAATGGAATGTCCAGACAGTAATTTGCGTGTAACAGAATAAACAGTTTTATTAGTATTATTTGCTACACGGAAAAAAAAAAAAACAAACAACAAAAAGAAAGAATGGCGTGAGGGAGGGGGTGCTGGAGTAATGATCAAAGAAGAGAAGTGGAAACATCCTTAGTCGTCTTCACAGTGTCCCCGAACATAAAAACAAAGGGGATAAAACAGAAAAGAAAATATTAGTACAGTTTCCAATCTCGTATAAACAAAAATTCAATCACCACAAGCCAAACTTTTGTCTCTCCTTCCGCCTATTTACACCGCCTATTTTTTTCCTTAGGACCAACCCCGAACACAGTAGTACGTTCCCTTTAGTATGTAACGCCCCACCCCTGTAGTCAGTGGAACACCAATCCCCAACTGACAAGTGTCCTTATAGCTCACTTATGACTCCAATGGCTGGAATTTACATACTCGTACTTCCGCCCCTCACCAAGGTGCCGCCCCTCATAAAGATGACTTTCGTCATGGTCACGAGACCTTGGTAAGGGAAGTCCCGAGTTGGTTTGATGCCTTCTACTGTCGGGAGGCTAAATTACAGACCGAAACCCCTTTGACTCATCACACACACCTAAATAAGCTCTGGTGCAACCAATTGTCTTTAGAAGTCACATAATTAGTTGAATGGAGTCCACCTGTGTGCAATTAAGGTGTTTCACATGATTTCAGGTTAAATACACCTGTCTCTGGGAGGTCCCACAGTTGGTTAGTACATTTCCTAACAAAAACTACATCATGAAGACGAAGGAACATTCAAAGCAAATCCGGAATAAGGTTCTTCAAAAGCACCAATCAGGGGTAGGATATAAGAACATTTACAAGGCATTGAATATCCCCCGGAGCACAGTAAAGTCCATTATTAAGAAATGGCACAACTGAGAGAATATGGCACAACTGTGAATCTGTCTAGAACAGGCCGTCCTCAAAAACTGAGTATCTGGGCGAGAAGGGCACTAGTCAGGGAGGCCACCAAGAGGTCTCTGGCAACTCTAAAGTAGTTACAGTCTTCCACGCCTGAGCTGGGAGACACTCTGCATACGGCAACAATAGCCTGGGTGCTTCACAAAACTGGCCTTTATGGGAGAGTGGCAAAAAGAAAGCCATTGTTGAAAAAAACTCACATTACATCTCGACTAGAGTTTGCCAGAAGGCATGTGGGAGACTCTGAGACCAAGTGGAAGAAGATTCTATGGTCTGATGAGACCAAAATAGAGCTTTTTGGCCTCAACGCTAAGCGCTATGTTTGGCGCAAGCCTAACACCGCACATCATCCTGAGAATACCGTCCTTACCGTGAAGCATGGTGGTGGCAGCATCATACTAAGGGGATGCTTCTCTGCGTCAGGGGCTGGAAAGCTCATGAAGATAGAGGGCAAAGTGGATGCAGCAAAGTACAGAGAAATCCTGGAGGAAAACCTGCTGAAGTCTGCAAGAGACCTGGGACTTGGGAGAAGATTAATCTTCCAGCAGGACAATGACCCCAAACATACAGCCAAAGCCACACTGGAGTGGCTTAAAAACAAAAAGGTCAATGTCCTGGAGTGGCCCAGTCAAAGCCCGGACCTCAATCCAATTGAGAATATGTGGAAAGAGTTAAAAATTGCTGTTCACCAAAGGTCCCCATCCATCTTGATGGAGCTTGAGCAATTTTGCAAAGAAGAATGGGCAAAAATTGCAGTGTCCAGATGTGCAAAGCTGGTAGAGACTTACCCAAATAGACTAATGGCTGTAATTGCTGCCAAAGGTGCCTCTACCAAATATTGACTCAAGGGGGTGAATACTATTCAATCAATTATTTTTTGTTTTGTATTTGTAATTCATTTAGAACAATTTGTAGATTTTATTTTTCACTTTGACATTATGGACTTTTTTGTGCTGCTTAGTGGCAAAAACTAATTAAACGAATTAAATCCATTTTGATTCCATGTTGTAACACAATAAAATGTGGAAAAGTCCAAGGGGGGTGAATACTTTTGAGAGCCATTGTGTATATATATATATATATATACACATACAGTACTGTGCAAAAGTTTTAGGCAGGTGTGAAAAAATGCTGTAAAGTAAGAATGCCTTCAAAAATAGACATGTTAATAGATTATATTTATCAGTTAACTAAATGCAAAGTGAGTGAACAGAAGAAAAATCTAAATCAAATCCATATTTTGTGTGACCACCCTTTGCCTTCAAAACAGCATCAATTCTTCTAGGTACACTTGCACAAAGTCAGGGATTTTGTAGGCATATAATCAGTTGTATGATTAAACAATTATACCAAACAGGTGCTAATGATCATCAATTCAATATGTAGGTTGAAACACAATCATTAAATGAAACAGAAACAGCTGTGTAGGAGGAATAAAACTGGGTGAGGAACAGCCAAACTCAGCTAACAAGGTGAGGTTGCTGAAGACAGTTTACTGTCAAAAGTCATACACCATGGCAAGACTGAGCACAGCAACAAGACACAAGGTAGTTATACTGCATCAGCAAGGTCTCTCCCAGGCAGAAATTTCAAGGCAGACAGGGGTTTCCAGATGTGCTGTCCAAGCTCTTTTGAAGAAGCACAAAGAAACGGGCAACATTGAGGACCGTAGACGCAGTGGTCTGCCAAGGAAGCTTACTGCAGCAGATGAAAGACACATCATGCTTACTTCCCTTCACAATCGGAAGATGTCCAGCAGTGCCATCAGCTCAGAATTGGCAGAAAACAGTGGGACCCTGGTACACCCATCTACTGTCCGGAGAAGTCTGGTCAGAAGTGGCCTTCATGGAAGACTTGAGGCCAAAAAGCCATACCTCCGACGTGGAAACAAGGCCAAGCGACTCAACTATGCACAAAAACACAGGAACTGGGGTGCAGAAAAATGGCAGCAGGTGCTCTGGACTGATGAGTCAAAATTTGAAATATTTGG
This sequence comes from Acipenser oxyrinchus oxyrinchus, assembly GCA_030684275.1. Lineage (NCBI taxonomy): Eukaryota > Metazoa > Chordata > Actinopteri > Acipenseriformes > Acipenseridae > Acipenser > Acipenser oxyrinchus. Next base: position 64,565,197 of record CM060247.1, on the reverse strand, counting down.
CTGTAGCAGAAGGCAGTTTGTTCGCTGAAGGGCTGGAGAGCGGTACACGAATGAGTGTCTGCAGGCAACAGTGAAGCATGGTGGAGGTTCCTTGCAAGTTTGGGGCTGCATTTCTGCAAATGGAGTTGGGGATTTGGTCAGAATTAATGGTCTCCTCAATGCTGAGAAGTACAGGCAGATACTTATCCATCATGCAATACCATCAGGGAGGCATCTGATTGGCCCCAAATTTATTCTGCAGCATGACAACGACCCCAAACATACAGCGAAAGTCATTAAGAACTATCTTCAGCGTAAAGAAGAACAAGGAGTCCTGGAAGTGATGGTATGGCCCCCACAGAGCCCTGATCTCAACATCATCAAGTCTGTCTGGGATTACATGAAGAGAGAGAAGCAACTGAGGCTGCCTAAATCCACAGAAGAACTGTGGTTAGTTCTCCAAGATGTTTGGGCCAACCTACCTGCCGAGTTCCTTCAAAAACTGTGTGCAAGTGTACCTAGAAGAATTGATGCTGTTTTGAAGGCAGAGGGTGGTCACACCAAATATTGATTTGATGTAGATTTTTCTTCTGTTCACTCACTTTGCATTTTGTTAATTGATAAATATAAACTATTAACATGTCTATTTTTGAAAGCATTCTTACTTTACAGCATTTTTTCACACCTGCCTAAAACTTTTGCACAGTACTGTATATATACTGTACTTGTAAAAGTTGAATGGCTTCCCGCAATATATCTCAGTCTTCTAAACGCCCACAGCTAGATTGGAATCGCTACATGACACGCAATTGGATACAAATGTCACCTGACCCTCCCCTGACTTTCATTGCACATTCCACGGTATTAGCACTGCCTTAGAGAATGAAACCTGAAACGGTAGACTGAGAAAGTGTTGAAGTGGTTAACTATTATGTGTTATAGTTCTAGTGACATTGAGTCAAATAACCATGTTTGTAATTGAAGATGTATTTATGATTTTTAAACTGGTCCAGGGGGTGGGGCTTGCTAGCAAGCAGGTATATAAGCTCCCTGTGAATCAGTTGGAGTCTCTCTCCCCTGAGGAGGTGCCTGTAAGAGGTTATTAAGGGACTGCAGTGATAAAGGGGGATACTAGCTTGTGTATTCCTGGGGCAGTTATTGCAAATACCATTTCTCTGTCCAGTTTTATTCCTGTCAGTCATTGGATGTTCCTGTAAGGGTTCTACTGCTGCACTTTGGAAGTAGTAATAAAGACTTTGTTTAATTTACAACATCTTGTCTGTTGACTTTTTCATCCCTCTTACATAGACCTTACTACTACATCCCTCTTACATATACCTTATTTGCCATCTGAGAAACAACATGACAAACCCTTTTGAGACATATAATCATCTTGAGGTACTTATCAATCTCTACTGGAGTACATGCCACTGCCAGTTAAAAATTCACTGCTCAGTGCAAATCTTACTGGCCAGTACCACATGAGGAAAGAGGAGGAAAGATTGTAAGAACAGATACTGAAAGAAACAATTGCTATTTGTTTGATTTAGTGTTCACTTTGTTTTGTGTGTTGTCTGTTTGGTTTGGCCAACGAGCCGTTTTGTTTTTGTTTAAATATTGTATTTAATAAAGAAACAAGCGCATTTGCGTCTTGCCCCGTAGTACTTTCTGTTGTATATTCCATTAATTTCCTGGCCTGACCTCACCACCTATTAGGAAAACAGGTAGTAATAAAATATAGGCTGCCAGTAGACTGATAATAAAAATGTAAATTGATAGTTCACCTTTGATTAGTAAATGCCTAAAAAACTATTCAAATGTGCACATATCTGGTATTTTTGAATTCGGGACACTCAGAGCTATTCAAGACTAATATATTTTTACCTGTTGAACTAAAGCTGTCAGTATTCCGCCATCTTGAATGACAAGTTACATGACAAGCTACGTCACTTAAACCTGCTTCACCATTGGTTGATACCCTTATGACTAGTCAGTCTTGGTCAGCAACAGCCGCACACAGACAGACTGATCACGTCTGAACGAAACTGCGTCTGAAAAAGATTCAACATGTTCAATCTTCAAATCTGAAGACATCCCGACTGAAATCTGCATAATCTTGGTTTTAAGGGCACGCACACTGATACGATTCATACAGACTCTGTACTGCCAATTGTGTAGGAATCAGGAGATGTGTGTGACTTCTCTGCAAACATTTAAAATGCGCACCGGTTATCGGAGACTCCTATTTGTGTACCATCAGAAGTGGCACGTAGGGAATCGGACACTGATTGTTTTGTTCCAAGTGCCTATTCAATGGCATGGTGCAGAAAGACTCATTTTGATTTCCGCGCACAGAAATGACAGTGGTCGGGAGCTATATAAGCATTTCCATAACAAATCGGTAAAGTTTCTTAAGTTAATTCTTAAGTCAAGGTTCTGCCTATAGAAAAAGGTACCAGAACGGTGTTTTCTGGCTCTACTGCACCTCTGATTATAGCCAATGGCCAGTGGGTCCAATGGGTCCATTAATGCCTCATTTCCACTGCCGGCTGGCCGCGGCCGTTTTTTCTGGCCTGCTTTGCTTTATCGTACCCGATGTGGCGAGACTGCTGACAAAGGAATTACGTCATCACATAGCAGGGAGGCGTGTGCTTGTATAGGAACAGGGGAGCAAAAAGACATGCTGCCCTCAAACAAAATTGTGGTGGCACACATTTATCAGCACAGGTTATGGCATTTGTTAACACTGCAGTGTTGTTTTACATTTAGCAGCGTTAATTTTTAAATGTTGAAGCAAGCACACAAACTGAAAGCAAAATAAATAAAATAATAAACTTACCACACAGGCTTTGCAGCAGCAAATGAAATCATCATCACTATCCTCCAATGCAGAGCTATCAGATTCACTTTCAATATATCTTCTTTTTGGTTCGGAAAATTGGGTCTTGAGAATGCTGTGTACATCGTGTCTAGCACAAAAATAAAAATAACGAAAAAACGTTTTTCAATTGCAGCATTCATGGCTCAGGCAGTTTATTTTTTTCTGAACTACTACTACGGGTTTGTTTAAAACGCAGCACAATACTTTCCCACAATCCCCCAGTGACGTGATGATGAAGAACATCTGAATTTGGCCATGTGGCAGGGCAGAAAAGCCCTGCGTGTAAACAGGAGGCAGGGTCAAGCCCTGCTTGTAAATAAACGTGTGTGAGAGAAATGGGAAACACAAAACAAGGTAAAAAGATAACATGCTGGAAGCATCAGCATGGTGCTTGTTTGTTGGAGGTCTATTTTGTTTGTGTGTGAGACTGTTTTGTTACACCTTTTTATTTTGCTCTGTGAGCAGTGTCTTTGTTTAATTATTTTTGCTTTAATAAATACATGCACCTCAGGACTGTCAACCCTGCAAGTACCTGCCTGTGTCTCTCTGTCAGCTTCCTGGTCTGGGTACATCACCATTCAAGCCAACCTGTTACATATGGTGTCCAGCATGGGATTCTAACGTTTCCATGGACCCAGGCCAGAACAGGTACTGCGGGTACACATTTAAATTTTTTTGGAAATAATTTTTGAAGAAAAATGGGAAAGAAAGAAAGGCCGCGAGAAGAGAATGGAACAAGGGCTGGATGTCTGCATAACCTGCCTAAAAGGGGAGGAGTGGTGCTACCACCCCCCACACCAGGAAGAGGAATGACTGCTGGCCCTGAGCAGAAAGAAGGGGAGGAGCGGCCGTCCCCAGAAGCAGCAAAAAGGGAGAGCAGCTAGGACATCTTCCTCAGTGTGGTAGAGGTCACCTGTTGGTGTCCCATCTGCGGGGAGCAGGGGCATTTCCCACTCACCTGTCCCCTCCCAGAAGAGGAGTGCCCAAGGCCACTGCCTCTGCCAGAGGGTCCAGCGCTGAGGGCAGCATTGCCGCTGCTAGCTCCATCACCATGTCCGGAGTGCTTTGCTGTTTCGAGGGAGACTACCTGCTGCTCCCCCCTCCACCGCCAGAGGGAGACTACCTGCTGCTCCTGCCTCCACCGCCAGATGGAGACTGCCTGATGCTCCGCCTCCATCCCCAGAGGAAGATTACCCACTGCTTCCCACCCACTGGGATTTGTGGTGACCACCAGCAGCAGTTTCGCTGCCAGAAATTCTGTGGCCGGAGCCTAAGAAGAGGGAGCCGCTGGCTACAGAGAAGGGGGAGGTCAGGAGACAGGAGACCACCTCCTCCAGCAGCAGTTTCACTGCCGGAGTGTCCCGCGCTGAGAGCAGCATGGCCGTTGTCAGCATTGCCTTTGCTAGAAGAGCCAGCATTGCCGCCGGCAGCATTTTAACTGCCAGCTGCTGTTAGCATTTCCGCTGACAGCATTGCCATTGCTGGAGGAGCCAGCATTGCCACTGACAGCATTTCAGCTGCCAGAATTGCCGTGGATGGAGGAGCCAGCCGTGCCGCTGTCAAGATTTCCGCTGACAGCCTTGCCTTTGCTGGAGGAGCCAGCATGGCCGCTGTCAGCATTTCAGCTGCCAGAATTGCCGTGGATGGAGGAGCCAGCCGTGCCGCTGTCAAGATTTCCGCTGACAGCCTTGCCTTTGCTGGAGGAGCCAGCATGGCCGCTGTCAGCATTGCCACTGCTAGCATGGCCTCTGACAACATTGCTGCCCGTGAGTCCATTAAAACCTCTGGTGAGGTACCAGGACCTGAGACTTTTGGGCCTCGTTGGGGCCATGTGTGCTGTGTACGGGGGGGGGGGGGTATATGGCAGAGCAGAAAGGCCCTGCGTGTAAATAAGAGGCAGGGCCAAGCACTGCTTGTAAATAAATGTATTGTGGTGTATTGGGCTTTAAATGTATTATTTGGGGGTTTAAGAACAGGTGATTTGTGTGTATTTAAAATAATGGTTTGTGTGTTGTTCTGGTATGATTTGAATGTATTTTGTGTTTATTTGGCAGCAAGGATTGGGTTAAATGTGACCTTCTCCGGATTCTTTCATTTATTGATAATTCGGAGATGGTCACATGTATAAAAACCCGCAGCTTTTTCTGTGTTCAGGGTGGGTGTTTGGAAGGAGGAACGTGTGTAATAGAAACAGGAAAAACGAAACAGAAAGTAAAAAGAAAACAATTGCTACATGTGCTGGAAGCACCAGCACGGTGCTTGTTTGGTGGAGGTCTCTTATTTTGTTTGTGTGCGAGACTGTTTTGTTACACCTTTTTATTTTGCTCTGTGAGCAGTGTTTTTGTTTAGTTATTTTTGCTTTAATAAATATGCATGCCCCAGCTCTTTCAACCCCACAAGTACCTGCCTGTGTTTCTCTGTCAGCTTCCTGGTCTGGGTACGTCACCATTCGAGCCAACCTGTCACAGGCCACGTTAGGAAAAAAACACAGAAACGCGTTTCTGTTAGCCTGGGCCGGTCAGGGCCAGCTAGCAGCAGCCCCGGCCCTGTGTGAAAACAAGACATATGTCACTCTAAAACGTGCCCCATCTGCTCAGCTAATAATAGTAGTACAGTGTTTCATGTTGGTTTTCAAATGTCACATTTTTTAATTGTTGTCAATTTTAAAATATGGAAAACTACAAAGCGGTATCCTTTGGCGAAACACTGTGTTTCAGTAATAATCTGTAACAAACCAGTTTCTAGTCAGATAACGCCCTCTAGCGGTTAACAAACCGGCATATTGCATTGACTTCAGTTTTACCACTGTATGTATCTTGGGTAATGTAAAGAATACTGGATGTATAGGATTACTTTGTAACAAACTCATCTTTATTTATCCACTTATTCTGCAAACCTTTTTGAAAGATATCTAATTTCTTTCTGGTCTATTGTCATGGATAGCTTGTGGTGATGTCAATCCAGGAAATGCAGGACACAGAATGGTGAGTGAATGAATGCGCTGTTGCGCTGGTTTATTGCAAAGTAAAAGGTTTAGACAAACACAACACACTTGTACAAAACAAAACGGCACGTTGGCCAAAATAAACAAATGGGACGAACTAAAACAAGTATTGTGCGGGTCCACACCAATAGCAATTGTTATATTTATCTTAGTTCTCTACCGACTCTCTCCCAGTCTTTCTCCCTGAACACCAATCCAGAGTGAGTGATTAATGCATCTATATATATACAGCTGTTCCGGGATTCAATTGCTAATTAATCATTCACTTGAATCCCAGCATGTGAATTAGGCTGCGTTCACGATACTTTTTTAACGGCTAGATTGCAGACGGGAGTCTGAGTCTGATGTCACGGTCTGTGTAGCCGGAGCTTGGACACGATTTGGAGGTTAGCTGCAAAGCATAGAGAACAAACATGGAAGCCGATTTAGTTGCGATTTGTATTGCAGAAGAGGTGGATGCGGTAGAAGTTCCGTACCCTTAAGTTAACTAATAATTTGTTTCTTTTGACTTTTTGAATAGTTCAGCTTATAAAATGCTGGAGGATTCCATTTTCTTATACAATTTTAGGTGGCAGTAGCACGTAGAGTGAGGATCGGGTTTGCTTGCAGACACACTTCTTTGTCAGCTACCGCTCCTCTGTTGTTTGAAGCCGTGGCTGCTCCAGAGCAGTACTTGTCAGGATATGCGCAATCTGCGCAGAATCTGCGCTCGGGAGATGCGTGACCTGGTGACGTCTTTTCTGGGTGAGTTCACGCAGATGGCGAACTTGGACAGGTTTTGCACAAAATCTGCGCAGTTTTAGGAAAATATGTGTACGTGAACACAGCCTTAATTTGTGCAATCCCTGTGCCCACATACTAATACACATTTTATCTCCACGTGAAGTGATTGTGAAATCCCTAAATACAACTATACATTTTAAATCACTTGTGCTACATAACCCACATTATACCCCATGCACCAATAGATACACACCCAATAACACACCACATAAAACATAAAACACAAAAATACACACGGGCGGGGCACCCCGCCACATGTATTTATTTAAATGCTCATGTTGATTGTATTACGTGGGTAAAACAAAAAAAAATAAAAAACTAGAAGTTGCAGGCAACTTGAAGGCTTCCAGGCCTTTACAGCAGAACAAGATACGGACAGAGACTCGTGAAAATGGAAATCGTACGAACATGTTGTTAATTGGAAAGCATCATTTTATCGTGTGTGTTTTTTGCTGGACAACGGTTAGTATTTTATAAATGTCGATTTAGTATTAATTTTGATAACTACCTGTGATTCGTTGTGGGAGTGCAATTCGCGCTGTGGAACTTTCAGTTGCATATTTGAAATACTCGGCTGTCAATTTTGTGTACACCCGAGATTATAGTAATTTTATGAAAAAAAATTCAAATAATAATATAAAAATGTCAATTTTACACTGTTAAAAATAAACTGGGCACAGTATTTTTTTAACCATTATATAATTTACTGTTAGATGCGATAATAGTATTAAGCAGTATATGCTTTTCATGGTCATAAACGTCCTCCTGTTGTGAGATTTTCCAAAGCAGTCTTTGTCTCCAGAGACTGTTGTACAGTTCGCCACAAGAGGGCAACCTTGTACCACCCCGTAGTTAAAGGCCAAACTTTGTTTTTATCTGCTTGTTAATGTAAAACACAGTGATATTTTGTTTTTTGTTCTAATAGTGGGATACTACAGGTAACAAGATAAGGTTAAATAGGTATAAGATTATGGCTGAAGCAGTGAGTTGTGGAAAAGGTGGTGAGTACTGCAAAGAAGCTGGTCAGCTACAATTATAAAATAACATGGTTATAGAGCAAGCGATTCTTAACCGTTCTGTATATACTTTTATTTAAATGAAATAACCAGTTAATTAAAGATACGCTTGCAATGTGCCCCCCCTCCCCAACTATCAGATACAACTCAAAAGTTTTATTTATAAACATCATATCTAACATTTGCTTAGCAGAAACATTGTATTATAAATGAAAAAATAAATATAAAAGGCTTTATTTTCAAAATTAGCGCATATAGGGCCATATAGCGCATTGTAGGTTATATTAATAATAAAAGCATGTGTTGTAACAAGCCGTCAAAATGATTACTTTGGGAGGTTCTAGGTAGAAGTGCTCATAACTTTTTTATTTTTGCAATTCTGACTTTCAAACGTTGTCAGTATATTCAATACATGTATTTAGGAAAAGTCAAGAACAGACAACCGTGGATCTTTAACACATGCATAGTAATTTCAATTTTAAAAGTGAAAACCGTCAAAAATGACTACCGTGGCGGTTCTTGTGTTAAAAAGAATAGTGCAGGTGTTTTGTTTTTTATGGCTTCTGCCTGCATGTCCACGAGGTTACTTTTAACATTATAGCAGAGAAGCTGGTGAGCTGGTATTTAATTAACTGAAATAACCAGTTAATGAAAGATACACTTCAAAGTCCCCCCCCCACCGATTTTTAAGCAAACTGTATTCATGTGACTTGCAAAGCTCATGTATTAAACATATTAGTATTACTATTGTGTTCTGGTTTAAAAATAAGTGTGTTTTTTTATTTTTCCTCCTATACAGTTACAACAGCGTTTTTTTTAAAAAAAATGAGTACAAAACATTTGTATACAGCACGAGATCACGGTATTTTTTTCAAATAATTAGTGTGTTTCAGTATGTCTACAGTTCTGTATATGCTTGCATGTCTACATTGAAATAAACAAACGACATTAGTGCAGAGATTACAGTCATTTTTCTCATACAGTGAGTGTGTGTGCGCGCGCGCTGCTTTTTTCCCAGCGTTGATGCAATTGCAAACAGTAAAAATAATTATATGACGATTTTTAAGCAAACTGTATTCGTGTGACTTGTAAAGCTCATGTATTAAACATATTAGTATTACAATTGTGTTCTGGTTTAAAAATAAGTGCGGTTTTTTTTTTTCCTGCTATACAGTTACAACAGCGTTTTTAAAAAAAATAATAATTACAAAACATTTGTATACAGCACGAGATCACGGTATTTTTTTAAATAATTAGTGTGTTTCAGTATGTCTACAGTTCTGTATATGCCTGCATGTCCACAAGGTTATTCTAAATAAATAAACAACATTAGGGCAGAGATTACAGTCATTTTTCTCGTACTTAGTGAGCGTGTGTGTGTGTGTGTGTGTGTGTGTGTGTGCGCGTGGTGCATTTCTTTCCCAGAGTTGAGCAGCTGCAACAGTTCTTCAAAAAATGTTTTCTTAGTTTACAGTTTATGTCTTTTTATACTGTAGTGCTAGGCAAAAGCATAAATACACAAGTACACGGCAGGCTTAGTACATCAATGCTGCCTGCTTCACGTCTTTACGTTGTCTGACAGCACGAGTGTCAGAGAGCACTGCAATTCTAAAGGGACAGCCAGAACGTGATGCGCTTTTGAAGTTCTGCTCGTTGTAGTTTTATTTATTATTATTTTGTATTTATTTACTAGCTCGACATAACTACAACACGCACGTTTCCCTGTGGTTGCCTGGCTAAACGTGGTTATTTAAAGTAAAGAAATAACATTACAGCAGAACAAGCTGATCCGCTCCTATTATACTAAAATGTCCGCTGTTTTGGGGAGGGATTCTCTGTGAATAACCACGCGAGCTTAGTCCTTACAATTGTATTTAACAGAGGAAGCGATTTTGAACAGTTCTGTCTATGGCACTCATTACTTGAATGATACGTTTGCAAAGTCGACCCCCCCGCGCTCCCTCCAAAGCGTCTTTTCAATGGCTTACACGCGGCTTTTTGCAGCAGATTCAGGATTTGTGACTGTGTTGTAAAAATAATTATATGACGATTTTTAAACAAACTGTATTCGTGTGATTTGTAAAGCGCCGCCGCAGATTCAGGATTTGTGACTGTGTTGTAAAAATAATTATATGACGATTTTTAAGCAAACTGTATTCGTGTGATTTGTAAAGCGCATGTATTAAACATATTAGTATTACGATTGTGTTGTGGTTTAAAAATACGTGCGTTTTTTTTTTGCCTGCTGTTCAGTTACAACTGCGTTTAAAAAAAATGATTACAACACATTTCTATACAGCACGAGATCACGGTATTTTTTCAAATAATTAGTGTGTTTCAGTATGTCTACAGTTCTGTATATGCCTGCATGTCCACAAGGTTATTTTAAATAAATAAACAACATTAGGGCAGAGATTACAGTCATTTTTCTCGTACTTAGTGAGCGTGTGTGTGTGTGTGTGTGTGCGTGCTGCATTTCTTTTCCCAGCGTTGAAGCAGCTGCAACAGTTCCTAAAAAAAAGTTCTTAGTTACACTATGAGGCATTGTACACTGTACAGTGTGTATGTGTAATATAATACTAGCCATTCCAGTGTAATTACTGTGTTTAATGTTATACGAGTTCAGTAAAACAGTTTTTTCCAGACACCAGCAAAAAATGGCTGCCTTTTCTTCCCTAGACCTTGCTCACGTTTCCATGGCAACAGGTCCCTAGTGGTGGGAATGTATCATTGCAGGGTATGTTTTGGGCAAAAATGCCATATCACCCACATTGATTGGCTCATAGCAGCCATGTTTGTTCATGTAGGAACTTTTCCTGAATAACTTTTTAGAGGACACTACAAAGATAACATATACCCAAGATTCACGTCAATCGGCCAAAGGGTTCATGAGGAGATGTCGTTTAAGCGTTTTACGCAAAATGGCACATAGTTTCCACACCATGTTACCGATCAACTTTTTCTTACGTAAAATCAATCTTGGACAGGAGCGCACTATGTACAAAAATTTTCACAGCTGTACTATGTACCGTTCTTGAGAAGAAGACATTTGAAAATTTCCCAAAAATTTCATTAAATCCAAGATGGCTGCCACACCATGTGACCAAAAGCCGCCATATTGACCATGGCACAACATCCCATAGTCCTCTACGTCCGTGCCAAATTTCGTGAGTTTTCGTGCAGCCGTTTAAAAGTTATAGGCTTTTGTAATTTGGGAGGAAGGAAAAAAAAATAATAATAATAATAACTAGAAGTTGCAGGCAACTTGAAGGCTTCCAGGCCTTTACAGCAGAACAAGATACGGTCAGAGACTCGTGAAAATGGAAATCGTACGAACATGTTGTTAATTGGAAAGCATCATTTTATCGTGTGTGTTTTTGCAGGACAACGGTTAGTATTTTATAAATGTCGATTTAGTATTCATTTTGATAACTACCTGCGATTCGTTGTGGGAGTGCAATTCGCTGTGGAACTTTCAGTTGCATATTTGAAATACCCGGCTGTCAATTTTCTGTACACCCGAGATTATAGTAATTTTATGAAAAAAAATTCAAATAATAATATAAAAATGTCAATTTTACACTGTTAAAAAATAAACTGGGCACAGTATTTTTTAACCATTATATAATTTACTGTTAGATGCGATAATAGTATTAAGCAGTATATGCTTTTCATGGTCATAAGCGGCCTCCTGTTGTGAGATTTTCCAAAGCAGTCTTTGTCTCCAGAGACTGTTGTACAGTTCGCCACAAGAGGGCAACCTTGTACCACCCTGTAGTTAAAGGCCAAACTTTGTTTTTTTCTGCTTGTTAATGTAAAACACAGTGATATTTCGTTTTTGTTCTAATAGTGGGATACTACAGGTAACAAGATAAGGTTAAATAGGTATAAGATTATGGCTGAAGCAGTGAGCTGTGGCAAAGGTGGTGAGTACTGCATAGAAGCTGGTCAGCTACAATTATAAAATAACACGGTTATAGAGCAAGCGATTCTTAACCGTTCTGTATATACTTTTATTTAAATGAAATAACCAGTTAATTAAAGATACGCTTGCAATGTGCCCCCCAACTATCAGATACAACTCAAAAGTTTTATTTATAAACATCATATCTAACATTTGCATAGCAGAAACATCGTATTTAAATGAAAAAATAAATATAAAAGGCTTTATTTTCAAAATTAGGCATATAGGGCCATATAGCGCATTGTAGGTTATATTAATAATAAAAGCATGTGTTGTAACAAGCCGTCAAAATGATTACTTTGGGCGGTTCTAGGTAGAAGTGCTCATAACTTTTTTATTTTTGCAATTCTGACTTTCAAACGTCGTCAGTATATTCAATACATGTATTTAGGAAAAGTCAAGAACAGACAACCGTGGATCTTTAACACACGCATAGTAATTTCAATTTTAAAAGTGAAAACCGTCAAAAATGACTACCGTGGCGGTTCTAGTGTTAAAAAGAATAGTGCAGGTGTTTTGTTTTTATGGCTTCTGCCTGCATGTCCACGAGGTTACTTTTAACATTATAGCAGAGAAGCTGGTCAGCTGGTATTTAATTAACTGAAATAACCAGTTAATGAAAGATACACTTCAAAGTCCCCCACCGATTTTTAAACAAACTGTATTCGTGTGACTTGTAAAGCTCATGTATTAAACATATTAGTATTACTATTGTGTTGTGGTTTAAAAATAAGTGCGTTTTTTTTTTCCTCCTATACAGTTACAACAGCGTTTTAAAAAAAATGAGTACAAAACATTTGTATACAGCACGAGATCACGGTATTTTTTCAAATAATTAGTGTGTTTCAGTATGTCTACAGTTCTGCATATGCTTGCATGTCTACAAGGTTGTTTCAAATAAACAAACAACATTAGTGCAGAGATTACAGTCATTTTTCTCATACAGTGAGTGTGTGTGCTGCGGTGCTTTTTTCCCAGCGTTGATGCAATTGCAAACAGTAAAAATAATTATATGACGATTTTTAAGCAAACTGTATTCGTGTGACTTGTAAAGCTCATGTATTAAATATATTAGTATTACGATTGTGTTGTGGTTTAAAAATACGTGTGTTGTTTTATTTTTCCTGCTATACAGTTACAACAGCGTTTTAAAAATAAAAAATGATTACTAGACATTTCCATACAGCACGAGAACACGGTATTTTTTTTCAAATAATTAGTGTGTTTCAGTATGTCTACAGTTCTGTATATGCTTGCATGTCTACAAGGTTGTTTCAAATAAACAAACAACATTAGTGCAGAGATTATAGTCATTTTTCTCATAGTGAGTGTGTGTGCGCGCGCGCGGTGCTTTTTTCCCAGCGTTGATGCAATTGCAAACAGTACAAATAATTATATGACGATTTTTAAGCAAACTGTATTCGTGTGATTTGTTAAGCGCATGTATTAAACATATTAGTATTACGATTGTGTTGTGGTTTAAAAATACGTGCTTTTTTTGCCTGCCTTTCAGTTACAACTGCGTCTGCAGTACATTTATTAAGTGCATCAGGCGCGTCAGGTCCAATTTATTTTCACACGCGCATTTAATTTTAGATGCGCTGTTTAAAAGTATTTTTCCCCACAATCAAACTGGTTTAAATGGCCCTGCATATCAACAAAGCACTCACTGGCAACTCCGGCCCCGCCCCACCCTTTCGTTCGCTACAGCTTTCACATATGCTTGAAATAAATAATAATAATACTAATAGTCGTACATACCGATCGATCATCTCCTAATCACTCATTTTATCACCAAACTCCTCAATAATGAGATCCAAGTCATTATTTTATTACTATAACATCTCAAAAAGCTCTGCAAATGTCCGTGTTATTCTCTGTGAGCTGATTCAGTCACAGGCAGCTTGTTTCCTTTTGACCGCTCCTATCTAATCACGGGCACGTATGACTATTCATGAGCTACGCCCTTTTTTCGGCTTCTCTCGGCTCCTGTCGCTCCCACTCGGCCATTGAATGGTTTTCTTGGCTTTTTCAGTTCTAAAGGGACAGCCAGAACGTGATGCGCTTTTGAAGTTCTGCTCGTTGTAGTTTTATTTATTATTATTTTGTATTTATTTACTAGCTCGACATAACTACAACACGCACGTTTCCCTGTGGTTGCCTGGCTACACGTGGTTATTTTAAGTAAAGAAATAACATTACAGCAGAACAAGCTGATCCGCTCCTATTATACTAAAATGTCCGCTGTTTTGGGGAGGGATTCTCTGTGAATAACCACGCGAGCTTAGTCCTTACAATTGTATTTAATAGAGGAAGCGATTTTGAACAGTTCTGTCTATGGCACTCATAACCTGAATGATACGTTTGCAAAGTCGACCCCCATCCCCGCGCTCCAAAGCGTCTTTTCAATGGCTTACACGCGGCTTTTTGCAGCAGATTCAGGATTTGTGACTGTGTTGTAAAAATAATTATATGACGATTTTTAAACAAACTGTATTCGTGTGATTTGTAAAGCGCATGTATTAAACATATTAGTATTACGATTGTGTTGTGGTTTAAAAATACGTGCGTTTTTTTTCCTGCTGTTCAGTTACAACTGCGTTTAAAAAAATGATTACAACACATTTCTATACAGCACGAGATCACGGTATTTTTTCAAATAATTAGTGTGTTTCAGTATGTCTACAGTTCTGTATATGCCTGCATGTCCACAAGGTTATTTTAAATAAATAAACAACATTAGGGCAGAGATTACAGTCATTTTTCTCGTACTTAGTGAGCTGTGTGTGTGTGTGTGTGTGTGCGTGCTGCATTTCTTTTCCCAGCGTTGAAGCAGCTGCAACAGTTCCTAAAAAAAAGTTCTTAGTTACACTATGAGGCATTGTACACTGTACAGTGTGTATGTGTAATATAATACTAGCCATTCCAGTGTAATTACTGTGTTTAATGTTATACGAGTTCAGTAAAACAGTTTTTTCCAGACACCAGCAAAAAATGGCTGCCTTTTCTTCCCTAGACCTTGCTCACGTTTCCATGGCAACAGGTCCCTAGTGGTGGGAATGTATCATTGCAGGGTATGTTTTGGGCAAAAATGCCATATCACCCACATTGATTGGCTCATAGCAGCCATGTTTGTTCATGTAGGAACTTTTCCTGAATAACTTTTTAGAGGACACTACAAAGATAACATATACCCAAGATTCACGTCAATCGGCCAAAGGGTTCATGAGGAGATGTCGTTTAAGCGTTTTACGCAAAATGGCACATAGTTTCCACACCATGTTACCGATCAACTTTTTCTTACGTAAAATCAATCTTGGACAGGAGCGCACTATGTACAAAAATTTTCACAGCTGTACTATGTACCGTTCTTGAGAAGAAGACATTTGAAAATTTCCCAAAAATTTCATTAAATCCAAGATGGCTGCCACACCATGTGACCAAAAGCCGCCATATTGACCATGGCACAACATCCCATAGTCCTCTACGTCCGTGCCAAATTTCGTGAGTTTTCGTGCAGCCGTTTAAAAGTTATAGGCTTTTGTAATTTGGGAGGAAGGAAAAAAAAAATAATAATAATAATAATAACTAGAAGTTGCAGGCAACTTGAAGGCTTCCAGGCCTTTACAGCAGAACAAGATACGGTCAGAGACTCGTGAAAATGGAAATCGTACGAACATGTTGTTAATTGGAAAGCATCATTTTATCGTGTGTGTTTTTGCAGGACAACGGTTAGTATTTTATAAATGTCGATTTAGTATTCATTTTGATAACTACCTGCGATTCGTTGTGGGAGTGCAATTCGCTGTGGAACTTTCAGTTGCATATTTGAAATACCCGGCTGTCAATTTTCTGTACACCCGAGATTATAGTAATTTTATGAAAAAAATTCAAATAATAATATAAAAATGTCAATTTTACACTGTTAAAAAATAAACTGGGCACAGTATTTTTTTAACCATTATATAATTTACTGTTAGATGCGATAATAGTATTAAGCAGTATATGCTTTTCATGGTCATAAGCGGCCTCCTGTGGTGAGATTTTCCAAAGCAGTCTTTGTCTCCAGAGACTGTTGTACAGTTCGCCACAAGAGGGCAACCTTGTACCACCCGTAGTTAAAGGCCAAACTTTGTTTTTTCTGCTTGTTAATGTAAAACACAGTGATATTTCGTTTTTGTTCTAATAGTGGGATACTACAGGTAACAAGATAAGGTTAAATAGGTATAAGATTATGGCTGAAGCAGTGAGCTGTGGCAAAGGTGGTGAGTACTGCATAGAAGCTGGTCAGCTACAATTATAAAATAACACGGTTATAGAGCAAGCGATTCTTAACCGTTCTGTATATACTTTTATTTAAATGAAATAACCAGTTAATTAAAGATACGCTTGCAAAGTGCCCCCAAACTATCAGATACAACTCAAAAGTTTTATTTATAAACATCATATCTAACATTTGCATAGCAGAAACATCGTATTTAAATGAAAAAATAAATATAAAAGGCTTTATTTTCAAAATTAGCGCATATAGGGCCATATAGCGCATTGTAGGTTATATTAATAATAAAAGCATGTGTTGTAACAAGCCGTCAAAATGATTACTTTTGGCGGTTCTAGGTAGAAGTGCTCATAACTTTTTTATTTTTGCAATTCTGACTTTCAAACGTCGTCAGTATATTCAATACATGTATTTAGGAAAAGTCAAGAACAGACAACCGTGGATCTTTAACACACGCATAGTAATTTCAATTTTAAAAGTGAAAACCGTCAAAAATGACTACCGTGGCGGTTCTAGTGTTAAAAAGAATAGTGCAGGTGTTTTGTTTTTATGGCTTCTGCCTGCATGTCCACGAGGTTACTTTTAACATTATAGCAGAGAAGCTGGTCAGCTGGTATTTAATTAACTGAAATAACCAGTTAATGAAAGATACACTTCAAAGTCCCCCCCCGATTTTTAAACAAACTGTATTCGTGTGACTTGTAAAGCTCATGTATTAAACATATTAGTATTACTATTGTGTTCTGGTTTAAAAATAAGTGCGTTTTTATTTTTCCTGTTATACAGTTACAACAGCGTTTTAAAAAAAATGATTACAGCACGAGATCACGGTATTTTTTCAAATAATTAGTGTGTTTCAGTATGTCTACAGTTCTACATATGCTTGCATGTCTACAAGGTTGTTTCAAATAAACAAACAACATTAGTGCAGAGATTACAGTCATTTTTCTCATACAGTGAGTGTGTGTGCTGCGGTGCTTTTTTCCCAGCGTTGATGCAATTGCAAACAGTAAAAATAATTATATGACGATTTTTAAGCAAACTGTATTCGTGTGACTTGTAAAGCTCATGTATTAAATATATTAGTATTACGATTGTGTTGTGGTTTAAAAATACGTGTGTTGTTTTATTTTTCCTGCTATACAGTTACAACAGCGTTTTAAAAATAAAAAATGATTACTAGACATTTCCATACAGCACGAGATCACGGTATTTTTTCAAATAATTAGTGTGTTTCAGTATGTCTACAGTTCTGTATATGCTTGCATGTCTACAAGGTTGTTTCAAATAAACAAACAACATTAGTGCAGAGATTATAGTCATTTTTCTCATAGTGAGTGTGTGTGTGCGCGTGCTTTTTCCCAGCGTTGATGCAATTGCAAACAGTACAAATAATTATATGACGATTTTTAAGCAAACTGTATTCGTGTGATTTGTTAAGCGCATGTATTAAACATATTAGTATTACGATTGTGTTGTGGTTTAAAAATACGTGCTTTTTTTGCCTGCCTTTCAGTTACAACTGCGTCTGCAGTACATTTATTAAGTGCATCAGGCGTCAGGTCCAATTTATTTTCACACGCGCATTTAATTTTAGATGCGCTGTTTAAAAGTATTTTTCCCCACAATCAAACTGGTTTAAATGGCCCTGCATATCAACAAAGCACTCACTGGCAACTCCGGCCCCGCCCCACCCTTTCGTTCGCTACAGCTTTCACATATGCTTGAAATAAATAATAATAATACTAATAGTCGTACATACCGATCGATCATCTCCTAATCACTCATTTTATCACCAAACTCCTCAATAATGAGATCCAAGTCATTATTTTATTACTATAACATCTCAAAAAGCTCTGCAAATGTCCGTGTTATTCTCTGTGAGCTGATTCAGTCACAGGCAGCTTGTTTCCTTTTGACCGCTCCTATCTAATCACGGGGCACGTATGACTATTCATGAGCTACGCCCTTTTTCGGCTTCTCTCGGCTCCTGTCGCTCCCACTCGGCCATTGAATGGTTTTCTTGGCTTTTTCAGTTCTAAAGGGACAGCCAGAACGTGATGCGCTTTTGAAGTTCTGCTCGTTGTAGTTTTATTTATTATTATTTTGTATTTATTTACTAGCTCGACATAACTACAACACGCACGTTTCCCTGTGGTTGCCTGGCTACACGTGGTTATTTTAAGTAAAGAAATAACATTACAGCAGAACAAGCTGATCCGCTCCTATTATACTAAAATGTCCGCTGTTTTGGGGAGGGATTCTCTGTGAATAACCACGCGAGCTTAGTCCTTACAATTGTATTTAATAGAGGAAGCGATTTTGAACAGTTCTGTCTATGGCACTCATAACCTGAATGATACGTTTGCAAAGTCGACCCCCATCCCCGCCGCTCCAAAGCGTCTTTTCAATGGCTTACACGCGGCTTTTTGCAGCAGATTCAGGATTTGTGACTGTGTTGTAAAAATAATTATATGACGATTTTTAAACAAACTGTATTCGTGTGATTTGTAAAGCGCCGCGCAGATTCAGGATTTGTGACTGTGTTGTAAAAATAATTATATGACGATTTTAAGCAAACTGTATTCGTGTGATTTGTAAAGCGCATGTATTAAACATATTAGTATTACGATTGTGTTGTGGTTTAAAAATACGTGCGTTTTTTTTCCTGCTGTTCAGTTACAACTGCGTTTAAAAAAATGATTACAACACATTTCTATACAGCACGAGATCACGGTATTTTTTCAAATAATTAGTGTGTTTCAGTATGTCTACAGTTCTGTATATGCCTGCATGTCCACAAGGTTATTTTAAATAAATAAACAACATTAGGGCAGAGATTACAGTCATTTTTCTCGTACTTAGTGAGCGTGTGTGTGTGTGTGTGTGTGCGTGCTGCATTTCTTTTCCCAGCGTTGAAGCAGCTGCAACAGTTCCTAAAAAAAAGTTCTTAGTTACACTATGAGGCATTGTACACTGTACAGTGTGTATGTGTAATATAATACTAGCCATTCCAGTGTAATTACTGTGTTTAATGTTATACGAGTTCAGTAAAACAGTTTTTTCCAGACACCAGCAAAAAATGGCTGCCTTTTCTTCCCTAGACCTTGCTCACGTTTCCATGGCAACAGGTCCCTAGTGGTGGGAATGTATCATTGCAGGGTATGTTTTGGGCAAAATGCCATATCACCCACATTGATTGGCTCATAGCAGCCATGTTTGTTCATGTAGGAACTTTTCCTGAATAACTTTTTAGAGGACACTACAAAGATAACATATACCCAAGATTCACGTCAATCGGCCAAAGGGTTCATGAGGAGATGTCGTTTAAGCGTTTTACGCAAAATGGCACATAGTTTCCACACCATGTTACCGATCAACTTTTTCTTACGTAAAATCAATCTTGGACAGGAGCGCACTATGTACAAAAATTTTCACAGCTGTACTATGTACCGTTCTTGAGAAGAAGACATTTGAAAATTTCCCAAAAATTTCATTAAATCCAAGATGGCTGCCACACCATGTGACCAAAAGCCGCCATATTGACCATGGCACAACATCCCATAGTCCTCTACGTCCGTGCCAAATTTCGTGAGTTTTCGTGCAGCCGTTTAAAAGTTATAGGCTTTTGTAATTTGGGAGGAAGGAAAAAAAAAATAATAATAATAATAATAATAATAATTAATAATAACTAGAAGTTGCAGGCAACTTGAAGGCTTCCAGGCCTTTACAGCAGAACAAGATACGGTCAGAGACTCGTGAAAATGGAAATCGTACGAACATGTTGTTAATTGGAAAGCATCATTTTATCGTGTGTGTTTTTGCAGGACAACGGTTAGTATTTTATAAATGTCGATTTAGTATTCATTTTGATAACTACCTGCGATTCGTTGTGGGAGTGCAATTCGCTGTGGAACTTTCAGTTGCATATTTGAAATACCCGGCTGTCAATTTTCTGTACACCCGAGATTATAGTAATTTTATGAAAAAAATTCAAATAATAATATAAAAATGTCAATTTTACACTGTTAAAAAATAAACTGGGCACAGTATTTTTTAACCATTATATAATTTACTGTTAGATGCGATAATAGTATTAAGCAGTATATGCTTTTCATGGTCATAAGCGGCCTCCTGTTGTGAGATTTTCCAAAGCAGTCTTTGTCTCCAGAGACTGTTGTACAGTTCGCCACAAGAGGGCAACCTTGTACCACCCGTAGTTCAAGGCCAAACTTTGTTTTTTCTGCTTGTTAATGTAAAACACAGTGATATTTTGTTTTTGTTCTAATAGTGGGATACTACAGGTAACAAGATAAGGTTAAATAGGTATAAGATTATGGCTGAAGCAGTGAGCTGTGGAAAAGGTGGTGAGTACTGCAAAGAAGCTGGTCAGCTACAATTATAAAATAACACGGTTATAGAGCAAGCGATTCTTAACCGTTCTGTATATACTTTTATTTAAATGAAATAACCAGTTAATTAAAGATACGCTTGCAATGTGCCCCCCAACTATCAGATACAACTCAAAAGTTTTATTTATAAACATCATATCTAACATTTGCTTAGCAGAAACATTGTATTATAAATGAAAAATAAATATAAAAGGCTTTATTTTCAAAATTAGCGATATAGGGCCATATAGCGCATTGTAGGTTATATTAATAATAAAAGCATGTGTTGTAACAAGCCGTCAAAATGATTACTTTGGCGGTTCTAGGTAGAAGTGCTCATAACTTTTTTATTTTTGCAATTCTGACTTTCAAACGTTTTCATAATTCAAACATGTATTCAGGTAAGTGACTTGACAAAGCTCATGTATTAAACATATTAGTATTACTATTGTGTTGTGGTTTAAACATAAGTGCGTTTTTTTATTTTTCCTGCTATACAGTTACAACAGCGTTTAAAAAAAAAATGATTACAAAACATTTGTATACAGCACGAGATCACGGTATTTTTTCAAATAATTAGTGTGTTTCAGTATGTCTACAGTTCTACATATGCTTGCATGTCTACAAGGTTGTTTCAAATAAACAAACAACATTAGTGCAGAGATTACAGTCATTTTTCTCATACAGTGAGTGTGTGTGTGCGCGCTGCTTTTTCCCAGCGTTGATGCAATTGCAAACAGTAAAAATAATTATATGACGATTTATTGTGTCTTTTTATAGTGTAGTGTGAGGCACATACCTGTTATATTTAAAAGACAAAAACATAAATACACAAGTACACGGCAGGCTTAGTACATCACTGCTGCCTGCTTCACGTTTACGTTGTCTGACAGCACGAGTGTCAGAGAGCACTGCAATTCTAAAGGGACAGCCAGAACGTGATGCGCTTTTGAAGTTCTGCTCGTTGTAGTTTTATTTATTATTATTTTTATTTATTTACTAGCTCGACATAACTACAACACGCATGTTTGCCTGTGGTTGCCTGGCTACACTCGTATGTCCACGTGGTTATTTTAAGTAAAGAAATAACATTACAGCAGAACAAGCTGATCCGCTCCTATTATACTAAAATGCCCGCTGTTTTGGGAGGGATTCTCTGTGAATAACCATGCGAGCTTAGTCCTTACAATTGTATTTAATAGAGCAAGCGATTTTGAACAGTTGTGTCTATGGCACTCATAACCTGAATGATACGTTTGCAAAGTCGACCCCCCGCTCCCTCCAAAGCGTCTTTTCAATAGCTTACACGCGGCTTTTTGCAGCAGATTCAGGATTTGTGCCTGTGTTGTAAAAATAATTATATGACGATTCTTAAGCAAACTGTATTCGTGTGATTTGTTAAGCGCATGTATTAAACATATTAGTATTACGATTGTGTTGTGGTTTAAAAATACGTGCTTTTTTTTTGCCTGCCTTTCAGTTACAACTGCGTCTGCAGTACATTTATTAAGTGCATCAGGCGCGTCAGGTCCAATTTATTTTCACACGCGCATTTAATTTTAGATGCGCTGTTTAAAAGTATTTTTCCCCACAATCAAACTGGTTTAAATGGCCCTGCATATCAACAAAGCACTCACTGGCAACTCCGCCCCGCCCCACCCTTTCGTTCGCTACAGCTTTCACATATGCTTGAAATAAATAATAATAATACTAATAGTCGTACATACCGATCGATCATCTCCTAATCACTCATTTTATCACCAAACTCCTCAATAATGAGATCCAAGTCATTATTTTATTACTATAACATCTCAAAAAGCTCTGCAAATGTCCGTGTTATTCTCTGTGCGCTGATTCAGTCACAGGCAGCTTGTTTCCTTTTGACCGCTCCTATCTAATCACGGGCACGTATGACTATTCATGAGCTACGCCTTTTTTCGGCTTCTCTCGGCTCCTGTCGCTCCCACTCGGCCATTGAATGGTTTTCTTGGCTTTTTCAGTTCTAAAGGGACAGCCAGAACGTGATGCGCTTTTGAAGTTCTGCTCGTTGTAGTTTTATTTATTATTATTTTGTATTTATTTACTAGCTCGACATAACTACAACACGCACGTTTCCCTGTGGTTGCCTGGCTACACGTGGTTATTTTAAGTAAAGAAATAACATTACAGCAGAACAAGCTGATCCGCTCCTATTATACTAAAATGTCCGCTGTTTTGGGGAGGGATTCTCTGTGAATAACCACGCGAGCTTAGTCCTTACAATTGTATTTAATAGAGGAAGCGATTTTGAACAGTTCTGTCTATGGCACTCATAACCTGAATGATACGTTTGCAAAGTCGACCCCCCCGCCGCTCCAAAGCGTCTTTTCAATGGCTTACACGCGGCTTTTTGCAGCAGATTCAGGATTTGTGACTGTGTTGTAAAAATAATTATATGACGATTTTTAAACAAACTGTATTCGTGTGATTTGTAAAGCGCGCCGCTGATTCAGGATTTGTGACTGTGTTGTAAAAATAATTATATGACGATTTTTAAGCAAACTGTATTCGTGTGATTTGTAAAGCGCATGTATTAAACATATTAGTATTACGATTGTGTTGTGGTTTAAAAATACGTGCGTTTTTTTTTGCCTACTGTTCAGTTACAACTGCGTTTAAAAAAATGATTACAACACATTTCTATACAGCACGAGATCACGGTATTTTTTCAAATAATTAGTGTGTTTCAGTATGTCTACAGTTCTGTATATGCCTGCATGTCCACAAGGTTATTTTAAATAAATAAACAACATTAGGGCAGAGATTACAGTCATTTTTCTCGTACTTAGTGAGCTGTGTGTGTGTGTGTGTGTGTGTGCGTGCTGCATTTCTTTTCCCAGCGTTGAAGCAGCTGCAACAGTTCCTAAAAAAAAGTTCTTAGTTACACTATGAGGCATTGTACACTGTACAGTGTGTATGTGTAATATAATACTAGCCATTCCAGTGTAATTACTGTGTTTAATGTTATACGAGTTCAGTAAAACAGTTTTTTCCAGACACCAGCAAAAAATGGCTGCCTTTTCTTCCCTAGACCTTGCTCACATTTCCATGGCAACAGGTCCCTAGTGGTGGGAATGTATCATTGCAGGGTATGTTTTGGGCAAAATGCCATATCACCCACATTGATTGGCTCATAGCAGCCATGTTTGTTCATGTAGGAACTTTTCCTGAATAACTTTTTAGAGGACACTACAAAGATAACATATACCCAAGATTCACGTCAATCGGCCAAAGGGTTCATGAGGAGATGTCGTTTAAGCGTTTTACGCAAAATGGCACATAGTTTCCACACCATGTTACCGATCAACTTTTTCTTACGTAAAATCAATCTTGGACAGGAGCGCACTATGTACAAAAATTTTCACAGCTGTACTATGTACCGTTCTTGAGAAGAAGACATTTGAAAATTTCCCAAAAATTTCATTAAATCCAAGATGGCTGCCACACCATGTGACCAAAAGCCGCCATATTGACCATGGCACAACATCCCATAGTCCTCTACGTCCGTGCCAAATTTCGTGAGTTTTCGTGCAGCCGTTTAAAAGTTATAGGCTTTTGTAATTTGGGAGGAAGGAAAAAAAAATAATAATAATAATAACTAGAAGTTGCAGGCAACTTGAAGGCTTCCAGGCCTTTACAGCAGAACAAGATACGGTCAGAGACTCGTGAAAATGGAAATCGTACGAACATGTTGTTAATTGGAAAGCATCATTTTATCGTGTGTGTTTTTGCAGGACAACGGTTAGTATTTTATAAATGTCGATTTAGTATTCATTTTGATAACTACCTGCGATTCGTTGTGGGAGTGCAATTCGCTGTGGAACTTTCAGTTGCATATTTGAAATACCCGGCTGTCAATTTTCTGTACACCCCGAGATTATAGTAATTTTATGAAAAAAATTCAAATAATAATATAAAAATGTCAATTTTACACTGTTAAAAAATAAACTGGGCACAGTATTTTTTTAACCATTATATAATTTACTGTTAGATGCGATAATAGTATTAAGCAGTATATGCTTTTCATGGTCATAAACGGCCTCCTGTTGTGAGATTTTCCAAAGCAGTCTTTGTCTCCAGAGACTGTTGTACAGTTCGCCACAAGAGGGCAACCTTGTACCACCCGTAGTTAAAGGCCAAACTTTGTTTTTTCTGCTTGTTAATGTAAAACACAGTGATATTTTGTTTTTTGTTCTAATAGTGGGATACTACAGGTAACAAGATAAGGTTAAATAGGTATAAGATTATGGCTGAAGCAGTGAGCTGTGGAAAAGGTGGTGAGTACTGTAAAGAAGCTGGTCAGCTACAATTATAAAATAACACGGTTATAGAGCAAGCGATTCTTAACCGTTTTGTATATACTTTTATTTAAATGAAATAACCAGTTAATTAAAGATACTCTTGCAATGTGCCCCCCCCCAACTATCAGATACAACTCAAAAGTTTTATTTATAAACATCATATCTAACATTTGCTTAGCAGAAACATTGTATTATAAATGAAAAATAAATATAAAAGGCTTTATTTTCAAAATTAGCGCATATAGGGCCATATAGCGCATTGTAGGTTATATTAATAATAAAAGCATGTGTTGTAACAAGCCGTCAAAATGATTACTTTGGGCGGTTCTAGGTAGAAGTGCTCATAACTTTTTTTATTTTTGCAATTCTGACTTTCAAACGTCGTCAGTATATTCAATACATGTATTTAGGAAAAGTCAAGAACAGACAACCGTGGATCTTTAACACACGCATAGTAATTTCAATTTTAAAAGTGAAAACCGTCAAAAATGACTACCGTGGCGGTTCTAGTGTTAAAAAGAATAGTGCAGGTGTTTTGTTTTTATGGCTTCTGCCTGCATGTCCACGAGGTTACTTTTAACATTATAGCAGAGAAGCTGGTCAGCTGGTATTTAATTAACTGAAATAACCAGTTAATGAAAGATACACTTCAAAGTCCGCCCCCCGATTTTTAAACAAACTGTATTCGTGTGACTTGTAAAGCTCATGTATTAAACATATTAGTATTACTATTGTGTTCTGGTTTAAAAATAAGTGCGTTTTTATTTTTCCTCCTATACAGTTACAACAGCGTTTTTAAAAAAATGATTACAAAACATTTGTATACAGCACGAGATCACGGTATTTTTTCAAATAATTAGTGTGTTTCAGTATGTCTACAGTTCTGTATATGCTTGCATGTCTACAAGGTTGTTTCAAATAAACAAACAACATTAGTGCAGAGATTACAGTCATTTTTCTCATACAGTGAGTGTGTGTGCGGCTGCTTTTTTCCCAGCGTTGATGCAATTGCAAACAGTAAAAATAATTATATGACGATTTTTAAGCAAACTGTATTCGTGTGACTTGTAAAGCTCATGTATTAAATATATTAGTATTACGATTGTGTTGTGGTTTAAAAATACGTGCGTTTTTTTTTGCCTGCTATACAGTTACAACAGCGTTTCAAAAAAAAAAATGTTTACAAAACATTTCCATACAGCACGAGATCACGGTATTTTTTCAAATAATTAGTGTGTTTCAGTATGTCTACAGTTCTGTATATGCTTGCATGTCTACAAGGTTGTTTCAAATAAACAAACAACATTAGTGCAGAGATTACAGTCATTTTTCTCATACAGTGAGTGTGTGTGCAGCGTGCTTTTTTCCCAGCGTTGATGCAATTGCAAACAGTAAAATAATTATATGACGATTTTTAAGCAAACTGTATTCGTGTGACTTGTAAAGCTCATGTATTAAACATATTAGTATTACGATTGTGTTCTGGTTTAAAAATAAGTGCGTTTTTTTATTTTTCCTGCTATACAGTTACAACAGCGTTTTAAAAAAAAAATGATTACAAAACATTTGTATACAGCACGAGATCACGGTATTTTTTCAAATAATTAGTGTGTTTCAGTATGTCTACAGTTCTGTATATGCTTGCATGTCTACAAGGTTGTTTCAAATAAACAAACAACATTAGTGCAGAGATTACAGTCATTTTTCTCATACAGTGAGTGTGTGTGTGTGTGCTGCATTTTTTCCCAGCGTTGATGCAATTGCAAACAGTTCAAAAATAATTATATGACGATTTATTATGTCTTTTTATAGTGTAGTGTGAGGCACATACCTGTTATATTTAAAAGACAAAAACATAAATACACAAGTACACGGCAGGCTTAGTACATCAATGCTGCCTGCTTCAAGTCTTTACGTTGTCTGACAGCACGAGTGTCAGAGAGCACTGCAATTCTAAAGGGACAGCCAGAACGTGATGCGCTTTTGAAGTTCTGCTCGTTGTAGTTTTATTTATTATTATTTTGTATTTATTTACTAGCTCGACATAACTACAACACGCATGTTTCCCTGTGGTTGCCTGGCTACACTCGTATGTCCACGTGGTTATTTTAAGTAAAGAAATAACATTACAGCAGAACAAGCTGATCCGCTCCTATTATACTAAAATGCCCGCTGTTTTGGGGAGGGATTCTCTGTGAATAACCATGCGAGCTTAGTCCTTACAATTGTATTTAATAGAGCAAGCGATTTTGAACAGTTGTGTCTATGGCACTCATAACCTGAATGATACGTTTGCAAAGTCGACCCCCCGCTCCCTCCAAAGCGTCTTTTCAATAGCTTACACGCGGCTTTTTGCAGCAGATTCAGGATTTGTGCCTGTGTTGTAAAAATAATTATATGACGATTCTTAAGCAAACTGTATTCGTGTGATTTGTTAAGCGCATGTATTAAACATATTAGTATTACGATTGTGTTGTGGTTTAAAAATACGTGCTTTTTTTTTGCCTGCCTTTCAGTTACAACTGCGTCTGCAGTACATTTATTAAGTGCATCAGGCGCCAGGTCCAATTTATTTTCACACGCGCATTTAATTTTAGATGCGCTGTTTAAAAGTATTTTTCCCCACAATCAAACTGGTTTAAATGGCCCTGCATATCAACAAAGCACTCACTGGCAACTCCGCCCCGCCCCACCCTTTCGTTCGCTACAGCTTTCACATATGCTTGAAATAAATAATAATAATACTAATAGTCGTACATACCGATCGATCATCTCCTAATCACTCATTTTATCACCAAACTCCTCAATAATGAGATCCAAGTCATTATTTTATTACTATAACATCTCAAAAAGCTCTGCAAATGTCCGTGTTATTCTCTGTGCGCTGATTCAGTCACAGGCAGCTTGTTTCCTTTTGACCGCTCCTATCTAATCACGGGGCACGTATGACTATTCATGAGCTACGCCCTTTTTTCGGCTTCTCTCGGCTCCTGTCGCTCCCACTCGGCCATTGAATGGTTTTCTTGGCTTTTTCAGTTCTAAAGGGACAGCCAGAACGTGATGCGCTTTTGAAGTTCTGCTCGTTGTAGTTTTATTTATTATTATTTTGTATTTATTTACTAGCTCGACATAACTACAACACGCACGTTTCCCTGTGGTTGCCTGGCTACACGTGGTTATTTTAAGTAAAGAAATAACATTACAGCAGAACAAGCTGATCCGCTCCTATTATACTAAAATGTCCGCTGTTTTGGGGAGGGATTCTCTGTGAATAACCACGCGAGCTTAGTCCTTACAATTGTATTTAATAGAGGAAGCGATTTTGAACAGTTCTGTCTATGGCACTCATAACCTGAATGATACGTTTGCAAAGTCGACCCCCCCCCTCCGCTCCAAAGCGTCTTTTCAATGGCTTACACGCGGCTTTTTTGCAGCAGATTCAGGATTTGTGACTGTGTTGTAAAAATAATTATATGACGATTTTTAAACAAACTGTATTCGTGTGATTTGTAAAGCGCGCCGCTGATTCAGGATTTGTGACTGTGTTGTAAAAATAATTATATGACGATTTTTAAGCAAACTGTATTCGTGTGATTTGTAAAGCGCATGTATTAAACATATTAGTATTACGATTGTGTTGTGGTTTAAAAATACGTGCGTTTTTTTTTTGCCTGCTGTTCAGTTACAACTGCGTTTAAAAAAAATGATTACAACACATTTCTATACAGCACGAGATCACGGTATTTTTTCAAATAATTAGTGTGTTTCAGTATGTCTACAGTTCTGTATATGCCTGCATGTCCACAAGGTTATTTTAAATAAATAAACAACATTAGGGCAGAGATTACAGTCATTTTTCTCGTACTTAGTGAGCGTGTGTGTGTGTGTGTGTGTGTGCGTGCTGCATTTCTTTTCCCAGCGTTGAAGCAGCTGCAACAGTTCCTAAAAAAAAGTTCTTAGTTACACTATGAGGCATTGTACACTGTACAGTGTGTATGTGTAATATAATACTAGCCATTCCAGTGTAATTACTGTGTTTAATGTTATACGAGTTCAGTAAAACAGTTTTTTCCAGACACCAGCAAAAAATGGCTGCCTTTTCTTCCCTAGACCTTGCTCACGTTTCCATGGCAACAGGTCCCTAGTGGTGGGAATGTATCATTGCAGGGTATGTTTTGGGCAAAAATGCCATATCACCCACATTGATTGGCTCATAGCAGCCATGTTTGTTCATGTAGGAACTTTTCCTGAATAACTTTTTAGAGGACACTACAAAGATAACATATACCCAAGATTCACGTCAATCGGCCAAAGGGTTCATGAGGAGATGTCGTTTAAGCGTTTTACGCAAAATGGCACATAGTTTCCACACCATGTTACCGATCAACTTTTTCTTACGTAAAATCAATCTTGGACAGGAGCGCACTATGTACAAAAATTTTCACAGCTGTACTATGTACCGTTCTTGAGAAGAAGACATTTGAAAATTTCCCAAAAATTTCATTAAATCCAAGATGGCTGCCACACCATGTGACCAAAAGCCGCCATATTGACCATGGCACAACATCCCATAGTCCTCTACGTCCGTGCCAAATTTCGTGAGTTTTCGTGCAGCCGTTTAAAAGTTATAGGCTTTTGTAATTTGGGAGGAAGGAAAAAAAAAATAATAATAATAATAACTAGAAGTTGCAGGCAACTTGAAGGCTTCCAGGCCTTTACAGCAGAACAAGATACGGTCAGAGACTCGTGAAAATGGAAATCGTACGAACATGTTGTTAATTGGAAAGCATCATTTTATCGTGTGTGTTTTTGCAGGACAACGGTTAGTATTTTATAAATGTCGATTTAGTATTCATTTTGATAACTACCTGCGATTCGTTGTGGGAGTGCAATTCGCTGTGGAACTTTCAGTTGCATATTTGAAATACCCGGCTGTCAATTTTCTGTACACCCGAGATTATAGTAATTTTATGAAAAAAATTCAAATAATAATATAAAAATGTCAATTTTACACTGTTAAAAAATAAACTGGGCACAGTATTTTTTAACCATTATATAATTTACTGTTAGATGCGATAATAGTATTAAGCAGTATATGCTTTTCATGGTCATAAACGGCCTCCTGTTGTGAGATTTTCCAAAGCAGTCTTTGTCTCCAGAGACTGTTGTACAGTTCGCCACAAGAGGGCAACCTTGTACCACCCCATAGTTAAAGGCCAAACTTTGTTTTTTCTGCTTGTTAATGTAAAACACAGTGATATTTTGTTTTTGTTCTAATAGTGGGATACTACAGGTAACAAGATAAGGTTAAATAGGTATAAGATTATGGCTGAAGCAGTGAGCTGTGGAAAAGGTGGTGAGTACTGCATAGAAGCTGGTCAGCTACAATTATAAAATAACACGGTTATAGAGCAAGCGATTCTTAACCGTTCTGTATATACTTTTATTTAAATGAAATAACCAGTTAATTAAAGATACGCTTGCAATGTGCCCCCCAAACTATCAGATACAACTCAAAAGTTTTATTTATAAACATCATATCTAACATTTGCATAGCAGAAACATTGTATTTAAATGAAAAAATAAATATAAAAGGCTTTATTTTCAAAATTAGCGCATATAGGGCCATATAGCGCATTGTAGGTTATATTAATAATAAAAGCATGTGTTGTAACAAGCCGTCAAAATGATTACTTTTGGCGGTTCTAGGTAGAAGTGCTCATAACTTTTTTATTTTTGCAATTCTGACTTTCAAACGTCGTCAGTATATTCAATACATGTATTTAGGAAAAGTCAAGAACAGACAACCGTGGATCTTTAACACACGCATAGTAATTTCAATTTTAAAAGTGAAAACCGTCAAAAATGACTACCGTGGCAGTTCTAGTGTTAAAAAGAATAGTGCAGGTGTTTTGTTTTTGTGGCTTCTGCCTGCATGTCCACGAGGTTACTTTTAACATTATAGCAGAGAAGCTGGTCAGCTGGTATTTAATTAACTGAAATAACCAGTTAATGAAAGATACACTTCAAAGTCCCCCCCCCGATTTTTAAACAAACTGTATTCGTGTGACTTGTAAAGCTCATGTATTAAACATATTAGTATTTTATTTTTCCTGCTATACAGTTACAACAGCGTTTTTAAAAAAAATGATTACAAAACATTTGTATACAGCACGAGATCACGGTATTTTTTCAAATAATTAGTGTGTTTCAGTATGTCTACAGTTCTGCATATGCTTGCATGTCTACAAGGTTGTTTCAAATAAACAAACAACATTAGTGCAGAGATTACAGTCATTTTTCTCATACAGTGAGTGTGTGTGCGTGCTGCTTTTTCCCAGCGTTGATGCAATTGCAAACAGTAAAAATAATTATATGACGATTTTTAAGCAAACTGTATTCGTGTGACTTGTAAAGCTCATGTATTAAATATATTAGTATTACGATTGTGTTGTGGTTTAAAAATACGTGCGTTTTTTTTTTGCCTGCTATACAGTTACAACAGCGTTTCAAAAAAAAATGATTACAAGACATTTCTATACAGCACGAGATCACGGTATTTTTTCAAATAATTAGTGTGTTTCAGTATGTCTACAGTTCTACATATGCTTGCATGTCTACAAGGTTGTTTCAAATAAACAAACAACATTAGTGCAGAGATTACAGTCATTTTTCTCATACAGTGAGTGTGTGTGTGCGCGCTGCTTTTTTCCCAGCGTTGATGCAATTGCAAACAGTAAAAATAATTATATGACGATTTATTGTGTCTTTTTATAGTGTAGTGTGAGGCACATACCTGTTATATTTAAAAGACAAAAACATAAATACACAAGTACACGGCAGGCTTAGTACATCACTGCTGCCTGCTTCACGTTTACGTTGTCTGACAGCACGAGTGTCAGAGAGCACTGCAATTCTAAAGGGACAGCCAAAGCGTGATGCGCTTTTGAAGTTCTGCTCGTTGTAGTTTTATTTATTATTTTTTATTTATTTACTAGCTCGACATAACTACAACACGCATGTTTCCCTGTGGTTGCCTGGCTACACTCGTATGTCCACGTGGTTATTTTAAGTAAAGAAATAACATTACAGCAGAACAAGCTGATCCGCTCCTATTATACTAAAATGCCCGCTGTTTTGGGGAGGGATTCTCTGTGAATAACCATGCGAGCTTAGTCCTTACAATTGTATTTAATAGAGCAAGCGATTTTGAACAGTTGTGTCTATGGCACTCATAACCTGAATGATACGTTTGCAAAGTCGACCCCCCCCGCTCCCTCCAAAGCGTCTTTTCAATAGCTTACACGCGGCTTTTTGCAGCAGATTCAGGATTTGTGCCTGTGTTGTAAAAATAATTATATGACGATTCTTAAGCAAACTGTATTCGTGTGATTTGTTAAGCGCATGTATTAAACATATTAGTATTACGATTGTGTTGTGGTTTAAAAATACGTGCTTTTTTTTTTTGCCTGCCTTTCAGTTACAACTGCGTCTGCAGTACATTTATTAAGTGCATCAGGCGCTCAGGTCCAATTTATTTTCACACGCGCATTTAATTTTAGATGCGCTGTTTAAAAGTATTTTTCCCCACAATCAAACTGGTTTAAATGGCCCTGCATATCAACAAAGCACTCACTGGCAACTCCAGCCCTGCCCCACCCTTTCGTTCGCTACAGCTTTCACATATGCTTGAAATAAATAATAATAATACTAATAGTCGTACATACCGATCGATCATCTCCTAATCACTCATTTTATCACCAAACTCCTCAATAATGAGATCCAAGTCATTATTTTATTACTATAACATCTCAAAAAGCTCTGCAAATGTCCGTGTTATTCTCTGTGCGCTGATTCAGTCACAGGCAGCTTGTTTCCTTTTGACCGCTCCTATCTAATCACGGGGCACGTATGACTATTCATGAGCTACGCCCTTTTTCGGCTTCTCTCGGCTCCTGTCGCTCCCACTCGGCCATTGAATGGTTTTCTTGGCTTTTTCAGTTCTAAAGGGACAGCCAGAACGTGATGCGCTTTTGAAGTTCTGCTCGTTGTAGTTTTATTTATTATTATTTTTTATTTATTTACTAGCTCGACATAACTACAACACGTATGTTTCCCTGTGGTTGCCTGGCTACACTTGTAGGTCCACGTGGTTATTTTAAGTAAAGAAATAACATTACAGCAGAACAAGCTGATCCGCTCCTATTATACTAAAATGTCCGCTGTTTTGGGGAGGGATTCTCTGTGAATAACCACGCGAGCTTAGTCCTTACAATTGTATTTAATAGAGGAAGCGATTTTGAACAGTTCTGTCTATGGCACTCATAACCTGAATGATACGTTTGCAAAGTCGACCCCCGCGCTCCCTCCAAAGCGTCTTTTCAATAGCTTACACGCGGCTTTTTGCAGCAGATTCAGGATTTGTGACTGTGTTGTAAAAATAATTATATGACGATTTTTAAGCAAACTGTATTCGTGTGACTTGTAAAGCTCATGTATTAAATATATTAGTATTACGATTGTGTTGTGGTTTAAAAATACGTGTCTTGTTTTATTTTTCCTGCTATACAGTTACAACAGCGTTTTAAAAATAAAAAAATGATTACTAGACATTTCCATACAGCACGAGATCACGGTATTTTTTCAAATAATTAGTGTGTTTCAGTATGTCTACAGTTCTGTATATGCTTGCATGTCTACAAGGTTGTTTCAAATAAACAAACAACATTAGTGCAGAGATTATAGTCATTTTTCTCATAGTGAGTGTGTGTGTGCTGCGTGCTTTTTTCCCAGCGTTGATGCAATTGCAAACAGTAAAATAATTATATGACGATTTTAAGCAAACTGTATTCGTGTGACTTGTAAAGCTCATGTATTAAATATATTAGTATTTCCATTGCGTGCTGGTTTATAAATAAGTGCGTTTTTGTGTGTGTCTTTTATACTGGTGTGAGGCACATACCTGTTATATTTAAAAGACAAAAGCATAAATACACAAGTACACGGCAGGCTTAGTACATCACTGCTGCCTGCTTCACGTCTTTACGTTGTCTGACAGCACGAGTGTCAGAGAGCACTGCAGTTCTAAAGGGACAGCCAGAACGTGATGCGCTTTTGAAGTTCTGCTCGTTGTAGTTTTATTTATTATTATTTTTATTTATTTACTAGCTCGACATAACTACAACACGCATGTTTCCCTGTGGTTGCCTGGCTACACTGTATGTCCACGTGGTTATTTTAAGTAAAGAAATAACATTACAGCAGAACAAGCTGATCCGCTCCTATTATACTAAAATGTCCGCTGTTTTGGGGAGGGATTCTCTGTGAATAACCACGCGAGCTTAGTCCTTACAATTGTATTTAATAGAGCAAGCGATTTTGAACAGTTCTGTCTATGGCACTCATAACCTGAATGATACGTTTGCAAAGTCGACCCCCGCCGCCCCCTCCCTCCAAAGCGTCTTTTCAATGGCTTACACGCGGCTTTTTGCAGCAGATTCAGGATTTGTGACTGTGTTGTAAAAATAATTATATGACGATTTTTAAACAAACTGTATTCGTGTGATTTGTAAAGCGCCGCCGCAGATTCAGGATTTGTGACTGTGTTGTAAAAATAATTATATGACGATTTTAAGCAAACTGTATTCGTGTGATTTGTAAAGCGCATGTATTAAACATATTAGTATTACGATTGTGTTGTGGTTTAAAAATACGTGCGTTTTTTTTCTTGTCTGGTGTTCAGTTACAACATTTTGTATACAGCACGAGATCACGGTATTTTTCAAATAATTAGTGTGTTTCAGTATGTCTACAGTTCTGTATATGCTTGCATGTCGCAAGGTTCAAATAATTAGTGCAGAGATTATAGTCAATAGTGATGTGCTGTGTGTAGCTGATTTGCAAGTGCAGTTAATTTATATGACGATTTTTAAGCAAACTGTATTCGTGTGATTTGTAAAGCGCATGTATTAAACATATTAGTATTACGATTGTGTTGTGGTTTAAAAATACGTGCGTTTTTTTTTGCCTGCTGTTCAGTTACAACTGCGTTTAAAAAAATGATTACAACACATTTCTATACAGCACGAGATCACGGTATTTTTTCAAATAATTAGTGTGTTTCAGTATGTCTACAGTTCTGTATATGCCTGCATGTCCACAAGGTTATTTTAAATAAATAAACAACATTAGGGCAGAGATTACAGTCATTTTTCTCGTACTTAGTGAGCGTGTGTGTGTGTGTGTGTGTGTGCGTGCTGCATTTCTTTTCCCAGCGTTGAAGCAGCTGCAACAGTTCCTAAAAAAAAGTTCTTAGTTACACTATGAGGCATTGTACACTGTACAGTGTGTATGTGTAATATAATACTAGCCATTCCAGTGTAATTACTGTGTTTAATGTTATACGAGTTCAGTAAAACAGTTTTTTCCCAGACACCAGCAAAAAATGGCTGCCTTTTCTTCCCTAGACCTTGCTCACATTTCCATGGCAACAGGTCCCTAGTGGTGGGAATGTATCATTGCAGGGTATGTTTTGGGCAAAATGCCATATCACCCACATTGATTGGCTCATAGCAGCCATGTTTGTTCATGTAGGAACTTTTCCTGAATAACTTTTTAGAGGACACTACAAAGATAACATATACCCAAGATTCACGTCAATCGGCCAAAGGGTTCATGAGGAGATGTCGTTTAAGCGTTTTACGCAAAATGGCACATAGTTTCCACACCATGTTACCGATCAACTTTTTCTTACGTAAAATCAATCTTGGACAGGAGCGCACTATGTACAAAAATTTTCACAGCTGTACTATGTACCGTTCTTGAGAAGAAGACATTTGAAAATTTCCCAAAAATTTCATTAAATCCAAGATGGCTGCCACACCATGTGACCAAAAGCCGCCATATTGACCATGGCACAACATCCCATAGTCCTCTACGTCCGTGCCAAATTTCGTGAGTTTTCGTGCAGCCGTTTAAAAGTTATAGGCTTTTGTAATTTGGGAGGAAGGAAAAAAAAAAATAATAATAATAATAATAATAATAACTAGAAGTTGCAGGCAACTTGAAGGCTTCCAGGCCTTTACAGCAGAACAAGATACGATCAGAGACTCGTGAAAATGGAAATCGTACGAACACGTTGTTAATTGGAAAGCATCATTTTAACGCGTGTGTTTTTTGCAGGACAACGGTTAGTATTTTATAAATGTCGATTTAGTATTCATTTTGATAACTAACTGTGATTCGTTGTGGGAGTGCAATTTGCGCTGTGGAACTTTCAGTTGCATATTTGAAATACACCGGCTGTCAATTTTCTGTACACCCGAGATTATAGTAATTTTATGAAAAAAATTCAAATTCATAATATAAAAATGTCAATTTTACACTGTTAAAAAATAAACTGGGCACAGTATTTTTTAACCATTATATAATTTACTGTTAGATGCGATAATAGTATTAAGCAGTATATGCTTTTCATGGTCATAAGCGGCCTCCAGTCTTTGTCTCCAGAGACTTTGTACAGTTCGCCACAAGAGGGCAACCTTGTACCACCCTGTAGTTAAAGGCCAAACTTTGTTTTTTCTGCTTGTTAATGTAAAACACAGTGATATTTCGTTTTTGTTCTAATAGTGGGATACTACAGGTAACAAGATAAGGTTAAATAGGTATAAGATTATGGCTGAAGCAGTGAGCTGTGGCAAAGGTGGTGAGTACTGCATAGAAGCTGGTCAGCTACAATTATAAAATAACACGGTTATAGAGCAAGCGATTGTTAACCGTTCTGTATATACTTTTATTTAAATGAAATAACCAGTTAATTAAAGATACGCTTGCAATGTGCCCCCGCCAACTATCAGATACAACTCAAAAGTTTTATTTATAAACATCATATCTAACATTTGCATAGCAGAAACATCGTATTTAAATGAAAAAATAAATATAAAAGGCTTTATTTTCAAAATTAGCGCATATAGGGCCATACAGCGCATTGTAGGTTATATTAATAATAAAAGCATGTGTTGTAACAAGCCGTCAAAATGATTACTTTGGGCGGTTCTAGGTAGAAGTGCTCATAACTTTTTTTATTTTTGCAATTCTGACTTTCAAACGTCGTCAGTAGATTCAATACATGTATTTAGGAAAAGTCAAGAACAGACAACAGTGGATCTTTAACACACGCATAGTAATTTCAATTTTAAAAGTGAAAACCGTCAAAAATGACTACCGTGGCAGTTCTAGTGTTAAAAAGAATAGTGCAGGTGTTTTGTTTTTTATGGCTTCTGCCTGCATGTCCACGAGGTTACTTTTAACATTATAGCAGAGAAGCTGGTCAGCTGGTATTTAATTAACTGAAATAACCAGTTAATGAAAGATACACTTGAAAGTCCCCCACCGATTTTTAAACAAACTGTATTCGTGTGACTTGCAAAGCTCATGTATTAAACATATTAGTATTACTATTGTGTTGTGGTTTAAAAATAAGTGCGTTTTTTTTCCCTCCTATACAGTTGCAACAGCGTTTTAAAAAAAAAATGAGTACAAAACATTTGTATACAGCACGAGATCACGGTATTTTTTTTCAAATAATTAGTGTGTTTCAGTATGTCTACAGTTCTGCATATGCTTGCATGTCTACAAGGTTGTTTCAAATAAACAAACAACATTAGTGCAGAGATTACAGTCATTTTTGTCATACAGTGAGTGTGTGTGCGCGCGGTGCTTTTTTCCCAGCGTTGATGCAATTGCAAACAGTAAAAATACTTATATGACGATTTTTAAGCAAACTGTATTCGTGTGACTTGTAAAGCTCATGTATTAAATATATTAGTATTACGATTGTGTTGTGGTTTAAAAATACGTGTGTTGTTTTATTTTTCCTGCTATACAGTTACAACAGCGTTTTAAAAATAAAAAAATGATTACTAGACATTTCCATACAGCACGAGATCACGGTATTTTTTTCAAATAATTAGTGTGTTTCAGTATGTCTACAGTTCTGTATATGCTTGCATGTCTACAAGGTTGTTTCAAATAAACAAACAACATTAGTGCAGAGATTATAGTCATTTTTCTCATAGTGAGTGTGTGTGTGCGCGGTGCTTTTTCCCAGCGTTGATGCAATTGCAAACAGTACAAATAATTATATGACGATTTTAAGCAAACTGTATTCGTGTGATTTGTTAAGCGCATGTATTAAACATATTAGTATTACGATTGTGTTGTGGTTTAAAAATACGTGCTTTTTTGCCTGCCTTTCAGTTACAACTGCGTCTGCAGTACATTTATTAAGTGCATCAGGCGCCAGGTCCAATTTATTTTCACACGCGCATTTAATTTTAGATGCGCTGTTTAAAAGTATTTTTCCCCACAATCAAACTGGTTTAAATGGCCCTGCATATCAACAAAGCACTCACTGGCAACTCCGGCCCCGCCCCACCCTTTCGTTCGCTACAGCTTTCACATATGCTTGAAATAAATAATAATAATAATACTAATAGTCGTACATACCGATCGATCATCTCCTAATCACTCATTTTATCACCAAACTCCTCAATAATGAGATCCAAGTCGTTATTTTATTACTATAACATCTCAAAAAAGCTCTGCAAATGTCCGTGTTATTCTCTGTGAGCTGATTCAGTCACAGGCAGCTTGTTTCCTTTTGACCGCTCCTATCTAATCACGGGCACGTATGACTATTCATGAGCTACGCCTTTTTTCGGCTTCTCTCGGCTCCTGTCGCTCCCACTCGGCCATTGAATGGTTTTCTTGGCTTTTTCAGTTCTAAAGGGACAGCCAGAACGTGATGCGCTTTTGAAGTTCTGCTCGTTGTAGTTTTATTTATTATTATTTTGTATTTATTTAGTAGCTCGACATAACTACAACACGCACGTTTCCCTGTGCTTGCCTGGCTACACGTGGTTATTTTAAGTAAAGAAATAACATTACAGCAGAACAAGCTGATCCGCTCCTATTATACTAAAATGCCCGCTGTTTTGGGGAGGGATTCTCTGTGAATAGCCACGCGAGCTTAGTCCTTACAATTGTATTTAATAGAGGAAGCGATTTTGAACAGTTCTGTCTATGGCACTCATAACCTGAATGATACGTTTACAAAGTCGACCCCCACCCCCATATCCCCCGCCGCTCCAAAGCGTCTTTTCAATGGCTTACACGCGCGGCTTTTTTTGCAGCAGATTCAGGATTTGTGACTGTGTTGTAAAAATAATTATATGACGATTTTTAAACAAACTGTATTCGTGTGATTTGTAAAGCGCATGTATTAAACATATTAGTATTACGATTGTGTTGTGGTTTAAAAATACGTGCGGTTTTTTTTCCTGCTGTTCAGTTACAACTGCGTTTAAAAAAAAATGATTACAACACATTTCTATACAGCACGAGATCACGGTATTTTTTTCAAATAATTAGTGTGTTTCAGTATGTCTACAGTTCTGTATATGCCTGCATGTCCACAAGGTTATTTTAAATAAATAAACAACATTAGTGCAGAGATTACAGTCATTTTTCTCGTACTTAGTGAGCGCGTGTGTGTGTGTGTGTGTGTGCGCGCGTGTGCTGCATTTCTTTTCCCAGCGTTGAAGCAGCTGCAACAGTTCCTAAAAAAAAAAAGTTCTTAGTTACACTATGAGGCATTGTACACTGTACAGTGTGTATGTGTAATATAATACTAGCCATTCCAGTGTAATTACTGTGTTTAATGTTATACGAGTTCGTAAAACAGTTTTTTCCAGACACCAGCAAAAAAATGGCTGCCTTTTCTTCCCTAGACCTTGCTCACATTTCCATGGCAACAGGTCCCTAGTGGTGGGAATGTATCATTGCAGGGTATGTTTTGGGCAAAATGCCATATCACCCACATTGATTGGCTCATAGCAGCCATGTTTGTTCATGTAGGAACTTTTCCTGAATAACTTTTTAGAGGACACTACAAAGATAACATATACCCAAGATTCACGTCAATCGGCCAAAGGGTTCATGAGGAGATGTCGTTTAAGCGTTTTACGCAAAATGGCACATAGTTTCCACACCATGTTACCGATCAACTTTTTTCTTAAGTAAAATCAATCTTGGACAGGAGCGCACTATGTACAAAAATTTACACAGCTGTACTATGTACCGTTCTTGAGAAGAAGACATTTGAAAATTTCCCAAAAATTTCATTAAATCCAAGATGGCTGCCACACCATGTGACCAAAAGCCGCCATATTGACCATGGCACAACATCCCATAGTCCTCTACGTCCGTGCCAAATTTCGTGAGTTTTCGTGCAGCCGTTTAAAAGTTATAGGCTTTTGTAATTTGGGAGGAAGGAAAAAAAAAAATAATAATAATAATAATAATAATAATAATAATAATAATAATAATAATAATAAAAATCTTTACAACAACAATAGGCTTCCCGGCCATTCTGGCCTGGAAGCCTAATAATAAAAATCTTTACAACAACAATAGGCTTCCGGCCATTCTGGCCTGGAAGCCTAATAATAATAATAAAAATCTTTACAACAATAGGTTTCCGGCCATTCTGGCCTGGAAGCCTAATAATAAAAATCTTTACAACAACAATAGGCTTCCCGCCATTCTGGCCTGGAAGCCTAATAAAAATCTTTACAACAACAATAGGCTTCCCGGCCATTCTGGCCTGGAAGCCTAATAATAATAAAAATCTTTACAACAACAATAGGCTTCCCGGCCATTCTGGCCTGGAAGCCTAATAAAAAACTGAATTTGTGAAAGTGCTATAAGGAATTGTGACACTAAAGGCTGCTACACACCAGAAGTGATGTGACAAAATGAAAAGAACCTATACTTTTGATAAGTATCTTTCACATCACAGGCGACACCACAGGAGACACGGGGTCGACACTGGAGCAACGCAAAATAAACCAAAATGTAAACCAAATCCGGGGACACTCAGTTATGGGAGCACAGCAAAGGAGCAAAAGACTGAAAGAGTGTATCGCGAGCAGCTTATATTTTAACAGATGCACATATTCATTACAAATAGAAAACAAATATGCATATAACCTACAGAAACAAACACACACTCTGCAATAATTGCAAAAAACTTTACATTTGCAAAAAAAGCAGACATTTTAAAAATTCCCCAAACTAAACAAAACAGGCAATATGCAAGAGCCTACTTCTCCTGCTGCCTTCAAGCCAAAGCTAAGTAGCCAGGGTTACACATGGACATACTGGGAACTTTGGGATATGGGTAACCAGGAGATTCCTGAAAATATAAAATCGAATGTTACTGACATATGCTGTTATGGGTTTTCATGTCATGTCAATTTAGAGAAGGAAAAAAAAATGTAAATTTTTATATTTTGATGGGTTTTTTCTTCAACACTGTTTAAGACATTTACATACGTAACAAGCAAGAACACTTATTAATGCCCATGACACTGGCGTTTCTGAAAAACGGGACAACGAGCTAAAAACAGGATATTAAACGTAAATATTTTACTATATATTATAATAAAGGTTTGTACTCACTCCCTCGCCATTTTCTAATCCTCATGCAATTTTCTTTTTTCTTTTTATGCAATGCAGTTCGTTTTTTTTATACAAAAATACATAATTATGGTATGCATTTATTAAAAAACAAAGTAATCTAAATAATGTTCTCTTAAGTCTAGTACTTCACACTCACTCCAGTGTGTACTGAAGCTGGATTTACCGGCAGTTGAAACAAGAGCGGGTCAGCTCAACAAACTAGACCGATAGGCTATAGACAGTACAATGTCAGTTATAAAAACTGAGTGGTAGGAATATCTGTCAATCAACCCATGGTAACTTTTTTTTTTTTTTTTTAATGGAGGTTGGATTGTCAACTAAACTCAAAACCTGATTGGTTACTACGAATGTCAGTGATGAATCAAGAAAGCGGTTGAATGTAATTTAATAATAGAAACATGGATATTTCTCTCTAACGCATTTACATTAGACCAATGCGAGAAATTAATAGTAAGTTTATTCAGGGACGAGCTTCGTGAACCGGGGACACAGTACCTCATCTGGGGACTGTCCCCGGAAAACGGGGATGTATGGTCACCCTATTCTAGTGTGTATGGTCATGTCACTGCGAAAGTATCTTGTCGCCCAAAGAAAAAACGAAGAAGATGCTATTGATGATTTGCACCTGATGTCACAAGTCACGTGCCAGCAGCTTGTCGGCCATTTTGGACGTCAAAGGCCTTCAGGCGGCATATTGACAGCCTTAGTTTTAAAAAACTAAAATAGAAGATGGTTGTAGCGTGTTGTGCTGTTGGATGCAGCAATAGACAAGACCAAAAGCTGAATCTATCATTTTACCGCATACCAAAAGATGCTGAGAGACAAGAAAGAAGGATTACTGCCATACATCTAAAAACTGGAAGCCAACAACGTACAGTCATTTATGCAGTGAACACTTCATAGCAGGTAAGATTCTGCTTTTCAAAAATATAAAACAGTTATGTTGTAATTCAGATTAACCTCTATATGACGTGAAATGTGTATGTTTTCATCAGCGGTTTACGTTGAGCTGCTAAACAGCGATTAAATAATTTTACACAGTGTTTTAGAGAATATTTATAGTAAAATGTCCGTTTTTTGGGAGGATTCGCTGTGAATAGCCGTGCGATCTTCTATACAATTCTATTTGATACAGCAAGAGAATACTACTGTGTGTGAGCATGTGTGCAGTTGTGTGAAGCCAGCATATCCACGAGGATATTTTCAAGTAAGCAAATAACATTACGCAGGTTTTTTTTTCTCTTCAAGTGGGTACTGTTGAATTACAACTGAATCGGACCTGATTTATCTCTAAACACAGCCCTATAAATACAACTTAATATAATTAAAATAAACGGTAGAACGTAACTGACATCTGCCATTACATTCTCACAAAATTATGCTCATGGTAGCTTTAATAAAACGAATTTGTTCATAAGTATTACAAACTGCGTATAACTTTTGTCTTGAGACTTTAAATATTGCCAATAGGTTTTTTGTTGTTGTTTTTTCGCGTGGATCAGCTTCAACAGTTCTTAAAATAATGTTTTCTTAGTTTACAGTATGTATCTTTGTATAATATACTGTGTGTACGTCTAAATTAATATAATCCTTTCCACTGTAATTACTGTGCTTTAAGTTACATGAGTTAGTAAAACTCGCACCAGCAAAAAATGGCTGCTTTCAGAAATATTTTTCCAAGACTGTACTCACGTTTCTATGGCAACAGCTGCCCCTAGTGGTGTGAATGAATCATTTCAGGGTAAAATTTGGGCAAACTGGCATGTCACCCATATTGATTGAACATATTGATAGGAACTTTTTCCTGACTAATTTTTTTAGAGGACAGTACAAAGATAACATATAACCAAGATTCACATCAATCGGCCAAAGGGCTCATGAGGAGTTGTTGTTTAAGCGTTTCACTCAAAATCCAACATAGCTGCCACACCATGTGACCGATCCATTTTTCCTTAAGCAGAATCAATCGTGGACATAAGCGCACTATGTACAAAATTTTTCACAGCTGTACTATTTACCGCTCATGAGAAGACGACTTTTGAATATTGTCCAAACTTTTCATTAAATCAAAGATGGCTGCCACACCATGTAACTAAAGGCCGCCATATTGACCACGACACAACATCACATAGTCCTCAACATCCGTGTCAAATTTTGTGATTTTATATTTTTATGGTAATTTATGTCATTAATCAATGTGGTTGCCAAACCACAGAATCAAATCAGCTTCATATTAACAACAGTTAATCATGGACTATCCCTCAACATGTATAGCAATTTTCAGAACTGTGCAGTAAGCGGTTTCCGATACATAGGCGTTTTAACAAATTCCGCAAAATCCAATATGGCTGCCGAACCATGTGACTTGCGCAAATTTGCTGAATATCACCAACTATCATCCATAGGCATCTACCAGTGTACCGAATTCCATTAGTTTTTGAGCATGTTTTGGCAGAAAAAAAATGAATAAATAATAATAATCCTAACAAAAGCAATAGGCTTCCCCAGCCTACGGCTTGGAAGCCTAATAATAATCCTAAACAAAACTCTGTTTAAATACAAAACTCGGCAATGTTGCCGAATTTGTCAGTTTGTTTTGTTTTAATCAGTTTTTCTGCTTGTTACTTTTTTCAGCCAACACACCCATACTAAAAAAAATATATATTTTTAATATATTTTTGTAAACATATTATTCATATAAAACTCATAGTCGTTGGGAATGATAAAATATATTGAAAAATATATGCATTATGTATGTAACGTCATATAAAATATATATAACATATTACAAAATTGGCCCGTTTTCATCATATGGAAAATATATTTTATAATGTATTTGCTTAAACATATTTTAAATATATTCAAATTATAATTTCAGGTAACAATATATCAATTATATTGTCCATGTATTTTTTAGAAATGTATTATTCAATATATTTACTAAACATGTATTATATAATGTATTCACAATATATTACATAATGTAAAGTGCCTGGACACACACCATATTTTGCATGTGTTCCACCAAACAGATATGAAGCAAATAAATAAGAAAGGAATGGAATTCCGCAATTTCACTTAAAAATAACTACTATCTTTAAACATAACGGAAAATACCAACATTTTGTAAAAATTCAGTGTATATAAAATACTCAAGTTCAAAAATGAAAAGCTTTCAACATATGCTAAAAGGCTGTTTGCATTACAACAGGTGTTTGGGCTGCTACTCTGTAGACCTGCTAACATTGTTCTTCTGAAACTATGAGATGTTACAAAAAACTGCTGCTTCCAATTAAAAATTCATTAATAGCTATGGAATTGTTACTGAAAATAGAGCTATGAAAGTAAAAAAAAAAAAAACACTAATAGACTGGAAATACATTTTTACAATTTCATTCTTTTTTTCATATTGGTGGGCATACAGTTTAAATATAAGGTGACTTAAAATTTGAACAGCCTGCTGTGTGCTTGATTGTTATTGACCTCTCTCTTTTTTTTCTTCTAAATACTAGGCTTAGCCCAGT
The DNA here is from genome assembly GCA_030684275.1 of Acipenser oxyrinchus oxyrinchus. Lineage (NCBI taxonomy): Eukaryota > Metazoa > Chordata > Actinopteri > Acipenseriformes > Acipenseridae > Acipenser > Acipenser oxyrinchus. Next base: position 64,520,494 of record CM060247.1, on the reverse strand, counting down.
TATTTTTTATGAGGTATCTGTAACACTTCGGTATCTGCAGAAAGATTGATTAACGACCATATTTGTTCCGTCAAGAATAAACTTTTACTGAATTAAAATCACAGTGTCTGTGTTTTTATCTGCTGTACATGGATAAACTTATGAAGCCTTCTTGTTTTAAATTTAGTGCTGCCTGACTGTCGCAGTCTCCCATTATATGCACTATATAAATATATTGTTTGAAAATACTGCATACACTTTTGAATATATTTATTTACAACATATTTTACAATGTATTTTGAATATAATTTAGAAAAATAAAATGTATAAATGTGAATATGTTGATTTACAAAATACATTTATACTATATTATAAATATATTTAAGCAGCATGTCGTTTAAGAAAATATATTATAAATACATTTCAAGTTTAATTATAATTCCATATATTAAAACTATATTTATTTTCCATATGGGCATTTAAATGACCCTTATTTGTTACATTTTACATTGTTTTAAATGTTGCAATGTAAATGTTGACTCAGTGCGACCATTAAATGTTAAAATATTTCAACCTCGGTGACTTTCTTTGATGCACTATTTTAGGCAACTTACAATAGAAACTTTTTTTTTTTTTTAAATGGCACTTCCGTGACAATCCGTGAAATGTGTTGTTTTTTTTATTGTCATTCGTGAATTTCTTGAAAAAGTACCGTGAATTTTTTGTGGCCCTACATATAGTATAAAATAGGAATGTTGCCTGATTATGTAATCTTTGTGCATGATGTCACAGATTTATTTACCACATTTAATGATTTACCTATGCTACTACTAAGCCATAATTATTAACAGTACTGTATATTTGTGTATGTTTTAGGGGGGTCCTGGTCCAGGCAGATATGAAATTAAAAGCTACTTTGAAAAAAGAAGTACTCAAGATGCGTCAGCTGTTTTGAACCCACCCTTCCTTTCCAAAACACAGGTAAGCCACATATGTAGCTACAACTGAAGCTGAAATCTGAAGTTTTTAAGTACTTAATATTAAGTTCAATGTATCAAGACATCAGAACCCTTGGGTACATTCAAATACGCCTTTAATGGTTTCAAAAAAACTTGCACTAAGAGGTTTTGATGACTTGTTCATAAAGCTACCTTAGTATAGTATCCAATTGTTTGCTAGCCTTTGGGGGACACATTATTATCATGGAATCATTAATGTATACAACTTGTTTTCTCTATGCTTTCTATGATAGAACTAAGACAGAAGAACCTAACTTAAAGAGTAAGTAGCGGGGTTGCAGGAAATATAGCGTTATACATCCCCACGTGTTTAAACAATGGATCTGTAATTTTTATTTTCATTGTTAACATCCTGACAACTGTTTACACTTATAACTTTAAACTCTGTTTCAAGCTATTTTCAAAATGCCCACTCTAGTGCACTGGGGTTTGAGATCTGTCTGTAAATCACTGTAAGAAGAGCGATTTAAAAAAAAAAAAAAAGAAAACATAAGTGCTCTGGCTTTTCTGTTCCGTACCACATCATGGATCGTTATTGCTGTGTTACACAATCAGTGCACTAGAGCGGCCATTTTGAAAATAGCTTTGAAACAGACTTTAAAGTTATAAGTGTAAAAAGTTGTCATGGTGTTAACAATGAAAAGAAAAAATACAGTTACGTTATTTTAATAGTTGTAGCAACACGTGGGGACGTGTAATGATATATTTTTTGAAACCCTGCTACTTACTCTGTAATTAGACTAACGTTTGGTTGGCATCTGGTTTAAATAATGAATACAAGTTTGATCAAATGTCATGATTGTACAGTAGATGAAAGCAGATATAAATATGTAATGAGCTGTGTCATTTAAATATGAGAAGTTACAGTGTTGATTATGAAATATTTTGTATTTTTTAGAACTGTTTAATATATTAATGTTCCTCATGTGTTTCCTCAGAGATTTGCACCTGTTAAATCAATCACTCCAGCCCCAGGTTCCTATAATGATCCCCGTACAGCTTTGCAGTACTTGACGAAGATTACAGGCATGAAGAGAAGTCCTTTTGGGCTAACTGCAGTTCGGTTCATTCCAGAATCTATAAAAACAAAAACACCAGGTTTGCTGCATCTTTTAAATGTTGATTTTTTTTATGCCTCACCACTCATGTACAGTAGCACATAGTCTATTTCTGATTGTCTGCCAAAACATAGTTATGAAAATGACAAACATTAATGTAATATAATTATTATAAAACTTAAGCAAAACTGAATTTTATAGTATTTCAGTATTTGTATTTGATTATGTTGTAAATCATTTGAAAATAATTATTGATTGGGTGTTGTGAGCGTTCAGTCTATATCTGTAAAGGCATGGTTCAAATTAGTACAAGATACGATAGCCTGGGTGCCACCGGTTCGAGTCCAGGCTATCCCACTGCCAACCATGGACAGGAGCACCGCCCGGGGGAGGGGGGCTTAGGCACCAGCGACCCCCGTAGTCTGGCTTGCCTGTAAGCTGCCCAGAGCTGCATTGTCCTCCGAAACTGTAGCTCTGAGGTAGCTGCATGGTGGGCCAGCAGTGTGAAAAAGAAGTGGTCGGCTGACGGCACACGCTTCGTAGAAAAAATGATAAAAACAGTTGGCAACTACTACATTAAAAAAATAAATAAGTAAATAAATTAGTACAGTACAAGAAAATCTGACACGAGCAAAATTGTGTTAAATAGGGCTGTAACAAAGGGTACATTTTGAGCTTCAGTAATGTGTTCCAAACCTTTGAATGAAGATCTGAACCTTCGATAGTACTAATTTGCATAAGGTACTGTCACCATAGTGACTAGTTTATATTTCGTTGAAAATCTATGTTATGTTAGTGTTACTCCTGGTTGGGATCTTCATATACAGCTCTTACTAATTTATTTTTGAACCCAAGAAGTAGGGTTGCAACCTATAAAATAATGACTGATTAATACTTACACTTTATACTTGCAACTTTGTATCTGTATAACATTTATTCCCCAGGTCCCACCTTGGTCTGTTGAAAATAAATGCACATTTTTTCCAAAACGAAACATAGCTGAATGAAATACTTCAGACTGGATCAACATCTTTTTGCAAACTGTAGATAAAATGAGAGGTTTCTCTTTTTTTCTGTCTTCTATCTTTCTGAAACCTGTTTCTTGGACACTGTAGAGGTGCTTGCTGTGTGCTGTGGGCAGCAGTGTGGAGTAATAGTTAGGGCTCTGGACTGTTGACCGGAGGGTCGTGGGTTCAGTCTCAGGTAGGGGACACTGCTGCTGTACCCTTGAGCAAGGTACTTTACCTAGATTGCTCCAGTAAAATCCAAACTGTATAAATGGGTAATTGTATGTAAAAATAATGTGATATCTTGTAACAATTGTAAGTCGCCTTGGATAAGAGTGTCGGCTAAGAAATAAATAATAATAATAATAATAATAATAATAATAATAATAATAATAATAATAATAATAATAATAATGTGACCTTTCAACTCTGTTTTTTTAAGGTGCAGTGCACTGTAGCTTACTCAGAAACAACCATTCACAAACTAAATGTCTCATTATTATTATTATTGTAGCAAGGCGAGGTCTGTGCTGGCTATCTGCCGCATGCATGATCCTGCAAGCGGTGGGGTCGGGAGCCCCGTGGGATCTGCCTGCCAATCATTGCAATGACACTGAGAGGTTGGGTGAGGGTGTGTTGTCACTCTCTCTCTCTCTGAGTGGTCGGGGGGCGGGTCTTGGGGGGTCACTCGACCAATAAATATTACGCTTTGCTGTTCCCTTTGTCTTGCCCTTCTAGGAGAAACGACAGTGAGAGCTCTGTTCGAAAACCTGGATTACAACCCATAACAGAACGCCAGTGTCTGGAAAAGAAAAGGGGCAAGCCAGCCCAGCGGAAAACGACAGCCACTGCACAGAAATAGTGTATTTGTTTCCATGTACCCCTAGTGGGACGTTATTAGCTTAACTGGGGGAAGTCTGGGCAACCCTGTGAGTGTTCGTGACGGACCAGGAAAGTGTCTCAGAAACCCGAGCCATACCGGAGAGCTGTAGCGGCCAGGCTGACAACATGCAGGTCGGGTCCTCCGGCCAAGGTAATCCTGGCAATCGGCCAGCTATCTGTGGGGGTGGTCTCCTGACCTTCCCCCTCTTCTCTGCAGCCAGCAGCTCACTCTTGTGGGGCTCCGGCCACCGAATTTCCTGCAGCGAAAATGCTGCGGGGGAAGGTGGTCTCCTGACCTCTCACCCCATCTTCATAGCCGACAGCTCCCCCTTGTTGGGCTCCGGCTACAGTATTTCCTGCGGCAAAGCAGGGCTGGCAGCGACCCCAGGCAAAGCGGAGCTGGCAGCGACCCCAGGAGAAGCAGAGCTGGCAGCGACCCCAGGTGATGGCACCAGCGGACCCTCGGGAGGGGACGGCAGCAGTGGACCCTCGGGAGGCGACGACAACAGTGGGCCCTCGGGAGGCGAACTCTGGAGGGGAGCCCCTGGCCATGGAGGCGGCAGCGGGAGCTCCACTTCTCCCTCGTTCCCTGTGACTGGTGGCTCCACAGGTGATGCGGAGCAGTAGGCAACCCCAGGCGATGCGAGGCCAGCATCCTTGGGCGGAGCGAGGCAGGCATCCTTGGGTGGAGCGAGGCAGGCATCCTTGGGCGGAGCGAGGCAGGCATCCTTGGGCGGAGCGAGGTAGGGCAGGAGCAGTCCTTCCCATGGTGGTGGAGGTGGGAGCGGCAGGTAGTCCACCCATGGCGGTGGAAGTGGAACCAGCAGGTATTCACCCTCTGCTGGTCGAGGTGGGAGCGGCCAGTAGTCCTCCCACGGTGGTGGAGGCAGAACCAGCAGGAGTTCACCCTCTGCTGGTGGAGGTGAGAGCTGCAAGCAGTCCTCCCATGGCAGTGGAGGAGGTGGAGACAGGCAGCTCCTGCTGCTCTGCTCCTGGTGGCAGAGATGACAAACCTTCAAAGGTTTAGAACTACCTTCGAATTCCTGGTTAGTGTATTAACCTTTGAACCTTTGAACACAGCACTAACTTTAAACCGTTGTTATATTGCTGTTCTAGAAAGAGTGCACAGAAAAGCGACCAGAATTATCCTGGGTTTAAAAGGCATGTCGTATGCAGACAGGCTCAAAGAATTGAATCTGTTCAGTCTTGAACAAAGAAGACTACACAGCGATCTGATTCAAGCATTCAAAATCCTAAAAGCTATTGACAATGTCGACCCAGGGGACTTTTTCCACCTGAAAAAAGAAACAAGGACCAGGGGTCACAAATAGAGATTAGATAAAGGGGCATTCAGAACAGAAAATAGGAGGCACTTTTTTACACAGAGAATTGTGAGGGTCTGGAACCAACTCCCCAGTAATGTTGTTGAAGCTGACACCCTGGGATCCTTCAAGAAGCTGCTTGATGAGTTTCTGGGATCAATCAGCTACTAACAACCAAACGAGCAAGATGGGCTGAATGGCCTCCTCTCGTTTGTTAACTTTCTTATGTTCTTATGTTATTATGTTCTAATATTTCAAACCTCACTTGTTTTCTGAAAATACTGAGTGCCACACTAGAAAAGAAGACAAACTAGAACAGGCTACACAGCTGAGGTTTCTTAAGTTCTGGAAGCATGATGTTGATGTGAAAACTGGGCTGTGCTGCAGTTGCACTACAAAGAGTATTTTTTGTATAGTGTGGTGTTTATGAAATGTGCATCCTTTTGAGCTACAGGGACCATATATGCATTGACCTCCAAGAATTGTAAGTGATGAATCAGGGCATTATATATATATATATATATATATATATATATATATATATATATATATATATATATATATAGTGGGAGAGTGGCTGATGGCAATGCTGAACAGCAGCAGGAAAACCTGCATGCTTGAAATGCTTTTTGGACACCTAAACAAAAATAAACAAAATACAAAACAAAAGCCTAGCTGTCACAGAGCACTAACTAAACTTTCACAGACACTAAACTAACACTGGACAGCTAAGCAGTTTTCTCGTTCCAAAACATATAATACACAGTTGTATTAATTTGAGCTCTTCGCATAAACTCACCACAAACCCCCCACACACAACTCCTACTTCACCCACACCCAGCAGACCAAATGGAGTCTTTTATACCTGGTTCAATTACATTAAATTACAAACAATTAACCAGTTTGTAACCCTTACAATTATACAATTACCTTCTTGTATTCTCCACAGATTTATTGTCGGCCGCTCTGATTTTGGCCGATTGATGACACCTGGTGTCCGGTATATTGTTACTGCAGTTTTTTATTTTTAACCAGGGAATAAGACTTTGGACAACCTCAAGCTTACATATTTTCCCTCTGTGACCTTAACACATACCCCTCCCCCACTCAGCTCAAACACATGGTTTAGAGGGTACTCTGCCGAGAGGCAGTGGACCCTGGATAACCTGTCTGCATTTCCATTTTTTATACCACTAAGATGTTTGATGTTAAATCGGTATAGCTGTCGGGATAAGTGGGTCACTTTAGAATTCACTGTAATTATTTATCGACCACCTAAGTCAAACCCGCTATTTCTGACTGAATTTGGGGATCTGCTATCTATATTGACAGTCAAATATGAGTGATTTTAACCTTTATGTTGACATTCTGATTCTAACTCATTGGAATTTTTGAGGCTACTGGATTCCTTAGATTATATCCTGCATGTCAGAGGTTCTACGCATAATCGTGGCCATACTTTAGATCTGGTAATTTCTTGTGGTTTAGCTGTTAAGAACATCGTAACCCTAGATTTTACTATTTCTGATCATCTTGCCATTATTTTTAGGTGAATCTGCCAGTATCTACAAAGACTGTGGACTGTACATTTAAATCCTGGGTAATTAATTCTTCAACTGCGGTTAAGCTTTCTGATGTATTGATCTCATTACCACTGAGTCCTTATCAGTAGATGAGCGGGTTAATACCTACAACATCACCTTTTCTGGTATCTTAGATACTATAGCGCCAATGAAAACTCGGAGAGTGTCTTTTGAAAAAAGCTCACCGTGGTTTAATGATACAACTCGTCAATATGAAATATGAGGGTCGTAAACTAGAATGGAGATGGAGGGAATCTAAACTGCACGTTCAACTGCACGTTCATTACATCGCATGGAAGGGACACCTTTTTATATATAGGAAGGCTCGTGCTCCCCCCTTCTGGGTGATGGATGCTTGTGCTCCCCCTTCTGGGCACTGGATGCTCGTGCCCCCCCCTTCTGGGCACTGGATGCTCGTGCCCCCCCCTTCTGGGCACTGAACGCTCATGCTCCCCCCTTCTGGGTGCTGGATGCTTGTGCTCCCCCCTTCTGGGCCGAACGCCGTGCTCCCCCTTCTGGGCGATGGATGCTCGTGCTCCCCCCTTTGGTTGTTGGCTTCTAGTGCTCTCCCCTTCTAGACGCTGTATGCTCATGCTCCCCCCTTTTCAGCTCCTCCTCTTCCTCTTGGAGGGGGCAGCATACCACCGTTTCCCCCTACTCACCGTGTGCCACACACAAGGCACCATCCTTGCTCCTCAAGGACACTGAGGAGGTCCTCCAGCCCGTCATCCCACTTAATTTGGGCTGTGTCGCGGTTCCCCCAGATCCAGTTGTCCATATATATATATATATATATATATATATATATATACAGTACTGTGCAAAAGTTTTAGGCAGGTGTGAAAAAAATGCTGTAAAGTAAGAATGCTTTCAAAAATAGACATGTTAATAGATTATATTTATCAATTAACTAAATGCAAAGTGAGTGAACAGAAGAAAAATCTAAATCAAATCCATATTTGGTGTGACAACCCTTTGCCTTCAAAACAGCATCAATTCTTCTAGGTACACTTGCACAAAGTCAGGGATTTTGTAGGCATATAGTCAGGTGTATGATTAAACAATTATACCAAACAGGTGCTAATGATCATCAATTCAATATGTAGGTTGAAACACAATCATTAACTGAAACAGAAACAGCTGTGTAGGAGGAATAAAACTGGGTGAGGAACAGCCAAACTCAGCTAACAAGGTGAGGTTGCTGAAGACAGTTTACTGTCAAAAGTCATACACCATGGCAAGACTGAGCACAGCAACAAGACACAAGGTAGTTATACTGCATCAGCAAGGTCTCTCCCAGGCAGAAATTTCAAGGCAGACAGGGGTTTCCAGATGTGCTGTCCAAGCTCTTTGAAGAAGCACAAAGAAACGGGCAACGTTGAGGACCGTGAGACGCAGTGGTCGGCCAAGGAAACTTACTGCAGCAGATGAAAGACACATCATGCTTACTTCCCTTCGCAATCTGAAGATGTCCAGCAGTGCCATCAGCTCAGAACTGGCAGAAAACAGTGGGACCCTGGTACACCCATCTACTGTCCGGAGAAGTCTGGTCAGAAGTGGCCTTCATGGAAGACTTGCGGCCAAAAGCCATACCTCCGACGTGGAAACAAGGCCAAGCGACTCAACTATGCACGAAAACACAGGAACTGGGGTGCAGAAAAATGGCAGCAGGTGCTCTGGACTGATGAGTCAAAATTTGAAATATTTGGCTGTAGCAGAAGGCAGTTTGTTCGCCGAAGGGCTGGAGAGCGTACACGAATGAGTGTCTGCAGGCAACAGTGAAGCATGGTGGAGGTTCCTTGCAAGTTTGGGGCTGCATTTCTGCAAATGGAGTTGGGGATTTGGTCAAAATTAATGGTCTCCTCAATGCTGAGAAGTACAGGCAGATACTTATCCATCATGCAATACCATCAGGGAGGCATCTGATTGGCCCCAAATTTATTCTGCAGCATGACAACGACCCCAAACATACAGCGAAAGTCATTAAGAACTATCTTCAGTGTAAAGAAGAACAAGGAGTCCTGGAAGTGATGGTATGGCCCCCACAGAGCCCTGATCTCAACATCATCGAGTCTGTCTGGGATTACATGAAGAGAGAAGCAACTGAGGCTGCCTAAATCCACAGAAGAACTGTGGTTAGTTCTCCAAGATGTTTGGGCCAACCTACCTGCCGAAGTTCCTTCAAAACTGTGTGCAAGTGTACCTAGAAGAATTGATGCTTGATGCTGTTTTGAAGGCAAAGGGTGGTCACACCAAATATGGATTTGATTTAGATTTTTCTTCTGTTCACTCACTTTGCATTTAGTTAATTGATAAATATAAACTATTAACATGTCTATTTTTGAAAGCATTCTTACTTTACAGCATTTTTTCACACCTGCCTAAAACTTTTGCACAGTACTGTATATATATATACAGTATTTTCCCACTCCTCACACAAAAATCCAGAAAAATAAAAAAAAGTATACCCACAGTACTGTCTCCCTCCTGGGCTGTGACTGTGGTGCTGTAATCCCACTGCTCACACCAAGTGTGGCATGGATGGCTTGTGGCTTGTGTGTTGACGTCAGCTCAGGAAGTGAATGCACCACAACAATAGCAGACTGGGGTACAACTGCACTTCGGAGTGTTTATTTACAAAATAAAAGGTTTAAAAACAAAACAAAGGGCATGTGGGCCAAAATAAGCAAACAAAAATAATGACAACACAAACAAGTGTCGTGCTGGTATAAAGCCAGCACGAGTAGCAATTGTTTATTTTTTAGTTTTCCTTTCTTTACCTCCTTTCTACTCCCATTCTCCACTCACCGAACACTCAATCTGTTGCAGCCAAAACTGCAGGTTCTTATAGTGATGACTGAGGGATTAACTAGCTATTAATTATATTATTATCCCTCGGTCACATTTTGCAGAGGTTTATTAATTCTGCGTGACTATCAGCTAGTTAAATAATCAGTAGCTGACAGTCAAGCATTCTCCACAAGGCATTTTAAAAACCAAAACAAATAATGGTGGACGGCACCTCACTCATCCTACCAAACAATAAGGGCTTTTCACCATCATATATACAATACATAAATCATAATAATAATAATAAACAAATACAAAATATGCACAGGGGCGGGGAGTACCCCGTCACAAGTAGTCAATCACAGCACTGACAGCGTACCATTTTCTGGCGTTAAACAGCTCTGATGATGTACCACTCTGGCACTACACCGGTACTAATGTTAGTATTATATCAGCCATAGAGCACAAACAAGGTTCCCAAAACTGAAAGTAGATCCAAGTAATTATTTTATTACTGTAACATCTCAAAATGTGCGTGATATTCTTTGAGCGCTGGATGCTGAAGCAGCTATCTTGTTTGTTTATGGCCGTGTTATCTCTGTGGTGCCGGGGCTATGTGTATTGCTCAGATACGCCCCTTTTTTTTCGACTTCTCTCGGCTCCTATCGGTCTCACTCGGCCATTGAATGGTTTTCTCGGCTTTTTCCGGAGAAAAAATGACTAGAGACCTGTGTTTTATGTCTTTTTGATGATGTCGGACAGGGTCCGACATCGGACCTGAAAGGGAAAATTTTGATGTCGGACCTGGTCTGACATAGGACCGCAAAGGGTTAAAGATAAGGTATATTATTATTTAATTACCCATTTATACAGTTGGGTTTTTACTGGAGCAATCTAGGTAAAGTACCTTGCTCAAGGGTACAGCAGCAGTGTCCCCACACCTGGGATTGAACCCACGACCCTCCGGTCAAGAGTCCAGAGCCCTAACCACTACTCCACTCTGCTGCCCCTTGAAAAGTATTGGTTTTGGTGACCGGTAAATGGCTTATCTATCCAGTTGAGTAGTTAGAACTTGGGAAACGTTTAGTAAGCACTCCTTGATGGAGTTAGGTTTTTGTTTTGTTTGTTTTGTGCAAATAAATACATATACAGGCACCACCCTGTTTTACACCCTATCTGCTGTTTAAGTACTTATTCTACAGTGAAAGACTGTGAAAAGCTCCAGAAAAGTGGCAAAACAATCCCAGTTTCCCCCAATACTTATAGGTGAAAAAAGGAAATTTGAAATATTGTTTTTCTATACAATTTAACCTATTGGGTTTTCTCTTTGAATTTTTTTTTGTAACATTGCAACACACTAACAACTTGCCGAGACACCCAAAACATTATTTTAAACACACAGGACATGATGCAAACATGTTTGGGATGGTTTGACTAAAACTACTTAAAGCTGATCTATTCTCAACCCTAGGACCACGCGGAATGCAGGTTGTAGCTCCCTTTTTGCAATCACTACTTAAGAAGCTATAAAAATGGAAACTCTAGCCCGTTAATCCGAACAGCTGGGGAACATAGTAATGGTTTGTATCAATTAGCGTTCAGATGTTTACAAAAACAGCAATAGTATATGCATAGAATGTGTATGTGAGTGCTGATTACTGTTTATTACCTATTGCTGTTGTTTACTTACTGTTTATTTGCTTATTACCAATGATTACCAATCCTTTTCTCTTTATTAACTGTATTTATTTGGTTATTTATATATGATTACTGAACATTTTAATTTTGGAATGTTATTTCTTATTTTCTTATTTTATACACCCTGTGTTTTCATTAGCGTTATTAATTATTGAATGTGCCTTTTGCACTGTAACTAGACAACAAAGTGCAAACCCACCACTTCCTGCGTGTACTGGAGACCCAGGAATTGGTCACGTCGTTTGATTTTACTTGGGGATTTGATATTTGTTTGCACATTTATTTTGCATATTTGTTTATTTTGCATTTGGTGTTTTTGTGGTTTTATATTTATTGGGGAGTGACGACTAACTTAGCCCCCTCCCCAGAATTTCAAAACTCTGCACCTATGCCCTGAATAGAACGCAATCTTTACCCTGGAATGTAAGGTAGGCATTAAAAAATGTTGGTGGAAACCTAACTTGAGCTATCTGAAACAAAAACTTAAAAAAAAGGAGCTACTGTAGATGATGAACTAACTTTGAGTTTAAATAGTTAAAAAATAAAAATGATTGTATTAAAATAACATAACATCACAGTTCAAATAAAAAAAATGTATGCATTTTTTTGTTAAAATAGCAAATAGATGACTGTTGTACAATAAGTGCCTCCAAAAACACCATCTTTCACTGTAAACCACCTGTCAAAAGTGGGAGGCACCCACTGAGCAACTGCAGTCCATACTGCAGTAAAATCTGTAGGAGTAATTTTAAAAGGGTAATATTTTCTTTCCAATGTATCAAAATGTGACTATTAAATGCTCATGTTAAAATAAGTGAGTTTGTCTCAAGTGTGTTACACTTCTGTTGTTGCAGTAAGAGGTGTCTACAGGGTAGCAATGAATGACTGGAGGCTTTTTTTTCCTGATGCATCCAGATTTTACTGAAACACAATAAACAAAGTTTATTTTAAAAGTAATTTTATCCATAGTAAAACGGGTTTAAAAGGCACTGCATATCAACAGGACACTCAGTACTGCATCTCCAGCCCCGTCCCACTCTTTGTCCGCTGTAGTTTTCACATAACTCTTCATAGTCGTGCATACTGATAAATCATCTCCTCATCACTCATTTTATCACCAAACTCCTCAATAATGCGATCCAAGTCATTATTTTACTATACCATCTCAAAAAGCTTGGCAAATGTCTGTGATATTCTTTGAGCTCTGGATGTGGAAGCAGCTATCTTGTTTGTTTATGTACGTGTTATGCCTGTGGTGAAGGAACTATGTATATTGTTCGGATCCGCTTACTTTATTTATTTATTTATTTTTTTTCGGCTTCTACCGGTCTCACTCAGCCGTTGAAAGGTTTTCTCGGCTTTTTCCGTAGAAAAAACGATTAGAGACCTGTGCTTGACGTCTTTTTGATGATGTCGGACAGGGTCCGACATTGGACTGGAAAGGAATAATTGTAATATCGGACCTGGTCCGACATAGGATCGCAAAGGGTTAAAGGAAAATTAATAATAAAACTGTGAAATCATAATATAGCCTGACAGTGGCATGCGAGTGGTCCCGGGGACCACTGCGCAACACAGACGAACACTCTCTATTTTTATAGATACACGCAAGTTTCTGAAAACTGAATTGCGGAAGTCTAGCACCTACACACAAACATTTTAAAATGTTTACGTCCCACCCCTATCACTTCTGATTGGCTAGCTGCGGGAAAAGCTGATCTTTTATTGGTTACAAAGAAACCCAAAATGGCTGCCAAGAGAGCCTCTGGCAATGCACAGACTAATCTTTTAAATTTAAGGTGTTTACGTTCTTTGTAAATCAGCAAATAAGTGATGCAGCTTTCTTAATGCGTGAACCTGTCATTTAAATGTAGCAACAAAAAAACACTATAGTCACTAAGGTTCCTAGCTTATTGATCCCAGAATCTCATCAAGCAGCTTCTTGAAGGATCCCAGGGTGTCAGCTTCAACAACATTACTGGGGAGTTGGTTCCAGACCTTCACAATTGTCGTAACCCTGGTTCCCTGAAAGAGAAGACGACCACCAACCAATACTTTTAAGATATGCCTGCCTTAGGTAGGTATTCGCTGAGCATTTTATGTCAGAGCTGCCGATAGGCCCCTCTGTGGAATGACGTCCTCAGTCCCGCGGAGCTTACTTCCTCTTTTGCATCGAACCTGTGTGGTGGTCGTCTTCTCTTTCAGGGAACCAAAGTTACGGTAAGTAACCTAACGTTCCCTTTCAATTCGAAGATGCCCACCAACCAATAGTTTTGGGAAAGTATACCGGAGCCCACACAAGGGAGCGTGAGCGGACAGCATAGTGTTGGTGGCGTGCGCGTACACCCTCAAGGACCCTTGTGCCTTATGAAGGCTTAGAGAGATCTACCACATTAAGTCGGTAGAACCCTGTGAATGTATGCGGTTTAGCCCAGCTAGCCGCAGTACAAATGTCAGTCAATAAGGCACCTCGAAAGAGAGCCCACGACACAACCACACCTCTGGTAGAGTGTGCGGCCACCCTCCCAGGTGGGGGTAGGTCGGCATTATTGTACGCAGTAGATACTGTGTCCCCAATCCAGTGGGCCAGTCGCTGCTTCGAAAGGGCTTGACCCAGGGTCCTTTCACCATAGCAAACGAAGAGCTGGTTAGACTGACGCAGCGCTTTTGTCCTATCCACATAACCTCTCAATGCCCTCACGGGCAGGAGGAATTCAGTTTCCTATCCTCCTCCAACTCAAAGGGAGGGGGATGGAAGGCCTCAAGTTCCACTGATTGGTTCCAGTGAAAAGCCGTAATCACGGTAGGTAGGGGTGCAGGGTTCGTGCACAACAATAGCCTGTATCCCAAACGCTCATACAGGAACTGTGCACAGACAGAGCCTGCAGCTCACTGACCCGCTTACTGGAGGTGATGGCCAATAAAAAGGCTGTCTTCATAGAAAGATATTTCAGCTCTATGGAATTGTGACAGGATGAATGGTGCAGTGCAAAAGATGTGGAATGTCCAGACTGTTGTCTCCCAAAGAATAATCCTTTTTAATAATTAACAAAAATATCACAAAAATAATCCAAATGAAAAATAATAATATACCCCGCTAACAGCGATGATATTGGGGTAAAACAGCAACAAGTCCCGACTCAAAAAAGGTAAACAAAAGACACTCCTTAAACCACAATCCTCCATGCACGAAACTGTGCTCTTCTCCTTCGGGGATCGTGGTGTGTGCGCTGTGCTGTGTTGTGCTCTGGGGTACGTGCTGGCTCCGTGGCTACAGACTCCCGTCCTCCTGCTCCTCTAACGACAAACACAAACAAACACGTAATACAAAATAGAAAACAAAACACCAGCTCCGTCCGGTCGTCTTTTAATTTCTCAGCGCAAGGGGAGGTTTTGACATAGCTGCTTCCCCTTTGTACCCAGCAAACTCCTCCCTGCAGTCAGCGCGTTGCCATGGTTTCTCCAATAGAGGGCTGCCCCGCAGCTGACCGCAATGGAATCGTTCTGAGTACTTGCAGCTACGTGCCCCTCCTAATATGGTCACCTTCCGGTTTCCACCTACCACCGATCTAGGAGGCAGCATACCTTCCCCCTTACACAGCGCCCTTTCTAATCGGGAAGGAGATTTACAGCATCGATCCTTTCTCTCTCTATCACAGGAATGTACAGGCTCAAACAGGGAGGACGTCCTTTCTAGGGGGACGCAGCCGCCGAGTACCATTTAGAAAACGGGTCGCCAGAATATGGGTGCCTGGGAATACTGAGTCTATGGGGATGTGGCATGCAGATATAGCTGCCAGGTAAGCTTTCTGCGTAGAGGGGGACCTGCCCGCCTATAGCAAATCTTGCAAAAACTGTAAAGTAATCGCTATGGGGCAGTAGGTGGGGTCATGACCTCTGGCCATACACCATTTTTGAAAATACCTCTACTTGTAAGCATATAGTGCGCTTGTGGAGGAAGCCCTAGCGTTCTGCAGTGTACTAACGATCAGGGGACAGACCCACAGCTAGAGTCTGCCCGGTTCTGGGTGCCAGAGGGTGCCTTGCACCTGACTGAGGAGATCCTTGCACAGCGGGATCTCCCAGGGCTGGCCCTGCAGCAGCTGGCAAAGGTTCGAAAACCAGATTCTCCTGGGCCATCTGGGGCAAAGGCAGTAATATGAAAAGAACTTAGAGGCTCACACACACAGCAATTGAGCTACAGGCGGGTGAGCTGTAAATTGTATTAATGTTGTTGTTACCAAGCGCGCCAAGTAAGCGGGCTGAAACAGGCCAGCAGATTCAACTCAACAGCGGGGCGCAGCAGAGCTGGGTCCCGGTGGAGGAATCATGCTTCTATTTATTTTTTATTTTTTATAAACTGCAAGGCAGTAAAGAAAAAAACACATACATACACACAACTTTTTTTTAAATTTTATTTTATTATTTTTTTAGCTGCAATAGCAGAAGACAAAAAACACAAACAGCCAGCGCTGTAAGGTTAGAAAAGCAGACTAGAAATCGGATGTAGGCTGTTGAAAGGAAAAGATTAAAAGTAGCGCAGTTGT
Source organism: Acipenser oxyrinchus oxyrinchus (assembly GCA_030684275.1). Classification (NCBI taxonomy): domain Eukaryota; kingdom Metazoa; phylum Chordata; class Actinopteri; order Acipenseriformes; family Acipenseridae; genus Acipenser; species Acipenser oxyrinchus. Next base: position 64,504,609 of record CM060247.1, on the reverse strand, counting down.
GTAGCGTTTATAATGCAGGGGAACTCCAGAAAACTTGAGAGAGAGCTGTTTCACACAGGCTGAATCACAGCAACTGGACACTGGTGTCTAGTCTGGACTGGCACCGAAGCACCGAGTGCACTTAGCGCATGCAACAGGGGAGACACACAGGCCGAACGAAGCTGTGGCGGGCGAGAGCTCAGTTAGTTTGAAAAAGAACAGAGCAGAAGGGAGGCTTAAAGCACCGAGGTGGGTGGGCCGAGGCAGCCGACAAGGTCTACTCGACAGCGGGGCAGGCCCAATTTTTTTTTTTGCCCAAGCGGCGCGAACGACAGCCAGCAGAGTCACTCAACGACGTGGTGGCAAGCCGAGCCCTGGCGGAGGAACGGTGTTCTCCCTGAAGGTGTAGGCTGAAAGACAACACACGCACACGCCAATACTGCACAGGCAGTCACACTCATACGACGGATAGCCAAGAAAAAAACGGTTTGCGACACAAGCGAAGCACACTGTAAGAAGAAGGAAAAAGGCACTCAAAATGGAGCCTCTGATTCCACAAGAGCACGAATGCTAGGAAATTGCAGTCGACTCATAAGAGCTCTTTTCGAAAAACACTCTGGTTAGTGACACAGAAGCGTACCTTACCGTAGGTGAGAGGCAAAAGAGGAAGTGAGCTCCACGGAACGACTACTTATTCCCTCGGCAGGCGGGACCGAGGACCGAGGTCTTTCCACGGAGGGGCCTATCAGCAGCTCTAACATAAATGCTCAGCGAATACCTACCTAAGGCAGGCATATCCCAAAAGTATTGGTTGGTGGTCGTCTTCTAATTGAAAGGGAACCGTGTTGTGATTTCCATTACATGAGAGTAGATGTTAAAACTTCATGCTGATTTGAACTTGGCTCTCGCCAAGATAAGCACCAACTAAGATGTAGCTTCACAGTAAACTAATGTGATCCATATGTGTCTCCATCCATTTGCGCTTCCTTCCATATGATGATGTAGATATCCTTCTGTCTGGTGTTGATGGCTGAAGTGTAATGCTGGCTCCAGGGATCAGCTTATTGCCTCCCTAGCGCATCAGCACACACAACGGCTGCGATGCTGGCTCCGCGGATCAACCATAGTGCGGTCTCCCCAGCGCATCAGCATGACAACCGTCTGGAGTGAGCTAAGTAGGGTACATCTCTGTGTACCCATCTCTGTGTACATCTCTTCAAGTGGGCACCATCCATCCTCGGTGTTTCGTCGACTAGCCCACGACACCTCAAGAGGGCTCGACGGTGATTCTGGCGTCCCAGCATCACCCCCCTCTCCCCCCCACTCAACTCAGCCCAGCTTACTTACCTGTACATCAGCGTTTCTTTCTTTCTATTGTGCTTGAGATCCCCACCCAGAATCTTTCTGTCTCAACCACAGCCAGTTGCTGCTCCTCTCTGCTGCTTCAGATAAGTTCTTCACTGTGCGACGCAACTTTTGGCCATTGAATCCGACATCTCTGAGAAGCCGGGTTGTAGAGTATGCCACAAATCCTCAACAACCTACTTCCACTGGGTAAACCCAGACACTCCATCCTCGCTGTTCCGCTTCAGTGGCTAGTTGAGCATACCGCAGTTTCTTCCTCTCATACGCCTCATCTACAGCATCCTCCCATGGCACTGTTAACTCTACCAGGTGAACAAGGCATGCTGATCCAGACCACAAGACAATATCTGGTCAAAGGTTAGTGGTGGCAATCTCAGGTGGAAAAATAAGCCGTTGACCAACATCTGCCAGCATTTTCCAGTCTCTAGAAGCTTCCAGTTGTCCTGGGCGAGGATTGGTTTTAACACCTTTTCTTGGTGGTTGCTCGCCTGGGTGGAGGAATGTTGTCTTTTGTGTGTAATGTTTTGATGGAACAGGTGGCAACTTATTGGTCATGTTACGCTTGTCTTCCAATGCTAAGGCCAAACATCGCAGCACCTGGTCATGGCGCCAAGTAAACCGTCCTTGGCTAAGAGCCACCTTACATCCTGTCAAAATGTGCCTTAATGTTGCAGGTGATGAACACAAAGGACATGAGGGATCCTCTCCTACCCAGAGGTTTAGGTTCTGTGGTGATGGGAGAACATCATATGTTGACCTTATAAGGAAACTGATCCTGCTCTGTTCCATTGACCATAGGTCTTGCCAGCCAATCTTGCATTGTTCCACACTCTCCCATCTCATCCATTCTCCCTACTTGGCCTGGGAAATGGCCTTTACACACCTCATCCTCTCCGCCTGCTTTTGCACCTCGTTGACTACCAGCTTCCTCCGTTGAGCTGGGGCTGCCTTGTGCCATGTAGGAGGAGCTGAACTGAGACCAAGACCCCCTCTTCCATGCTGAACTTGCCCCATGATATCACCAATTCGAAGGGCAGCCTTTGCATCCTCCACAGCTTTCTTTGCCCCCCACTTTCTTCCAGTTTTCAAGACAGGTGCTGCCTCTCTTACGCATTTGTTGTGTGACTCTACTAATGTCATTTCCAGTCGGACCTTGGCGCACTTAAACTCCTCGGTTAGAGCGGAGACAGGTAGCTGCAGTATTCCTTTACCATAAAGTCCCACTCTGCTGAGGCAGCGTGGAACTCCCAACCATTTCCTGATGTGTGAACTGATTAAAGCTTCCAGCTTCTCTACTGTTGTCAAAGAAACCTCGTACACAGTCAGTGGCCACAGCAACCTTGGCAGTAGACCAAACTGAAAGCACCAGAGTTTTAGTTTGCCTGGTAAAGCGCTGCTGTCTATGCTCTTCAACCCTTCCACAGCTTGTTGTCTAACTTCTCCCACACGAACTGTGTCCTTTAGATCCCGTCGTACCATCTCCCAAGGCTCTTCACTGGCTTCTCAGACACTGTTGGTATTGCCTCACCATTAATGAAGAACGTTTTATCTACTACTTTACCTTTAATTATAGAGATGCTCCTTGATTTAGTGGGCTTGAATTGCATTCATGCCCATTCAATGTTATTGGTTAATTTGCCCAATAACCGATTAGTGCAGGCTACTGTTGTAGTCATGGTTGTCATGTCATCCATGTATGCTCGAATTGGTGGTAGTCACATTCCAGAAGCCAAGCTCTCCTCCCACTACCCATTTTGATGCCCTAATGATTACTTCCATTGCCATGGTAAAAGCCAGTGGAGAAATGGTGCATCCTGCCATTATTCCAACTTCTAGGCATTGCCATGTAGTGCTGAATTCTGAAGTTGAAAAACTAAATTGCAAATCTCCAAAGTAGGCTTTCACTAGATTTGTTATTGTCATCGGTACACTGAAAAAATCAAATTCTGCCCAAAGTTCATGTGGCACTGAACCATATGCATTAGCCAAATCCAGGAATGTCACATGGAGCTCCTTCCTCTCCTTTTTAGCTGATTGAATTTGTTGCCAGATCACATTGATGTATTCTAAGTATCCTGGGAAACCTGGAATGCCCGCTTTTTGTATTGAAGTGTCAATGAAGCAGTTCTTTAATAGGTAAGTTGACAATCTCTGAGCAATAATGCTGAAGAAAATCTTGCCTTCTACGTTTAATAGGGAATAGGGCGAATGATTGGGCTGACTGATGCTTGTAGAATCTTTTTCTTTAGGTATAAAGACTCCACCTGCTCGGCGCCATGCTCTTGGTACAACCTGTTTTTCCCATGCTACTTTCATCAATTTCCACAGGATTCGTAGAACTCCTGAAGCACTCTTGTACACTCTGTACAGAACTCCATTAGGCCCTGGAGATGATGAAGCCCTTGCTTTTTTCACAGCTTGCTCTACTTCTTTCCACTTAGGTGCACAGTCCTCCATTTGGTATTCTGGTGGATTGATAGGTGGGATGTCTGACGGAATTGACATGCCTTTTTGAATCTGTATGCGTTTCCTCCAAATATCTCTCCAGCTCAAACTTAGATACTTTTAGTGTGCCATCCTTCTCACTGGTGAATAACTTCTTTACAAATTTGAATGGATCTTTATAAAAGTTAGTTCTCGCACGCTCCTTCTTTTGTAGCGTTTCCGTGAGGCTCAGCTCTGCTAATGTTGCAAGTTTATCTTTGACCCTTTGTAAGAGATTGAGTCCCTCCTTCTGACTTTCTTCTGCTCTTCTCCATTGCTTCCTCAGCTGTCTCCTTTCTCTAACTAAGCGTTCAATCTCCTGCTGCCGTCTAGACTTTCCAGGAATAGTTTGTACTTTTTCCTTCCTTTTTTCAACTCCAAACCTCTCGCTTCCATATGCGTAGATGATGTCCCCAAATTTATCCAGTTTCTTTTCAACTGTTCCACTTAACCTTTCCAATGCAAAGCAGAGATCTGTGTTTACTGTGTCCCATGCAGTTTTCTCACAAGCTCTTGGCCATTTAACTCCAGGCGTGTTCCCGTTGAGGTTCTTTTCTCTCTTACGCTGGTTTGTCTGACTGGGTTCACAAGGATCATTAGGTTCATCACTAACTGTGTCCATGCAAGTCCTCCTCACATCTATGACAGGGGTGCTGATATCCTGCGAACTGTGGTTTGCTTCCTGTCGCTGGATTTCATTCAACTGACTTGACTGACTTCGTAAGAAGTACTGATCAATGCAAGGCCCTTGTCCCTTCTCCCTCAAGCGTTTCATTCTCCCTTGATGAATCTTCAAACCCCTGACCGTTGTCGCCTTGCTCCAGCCGCAGACACAAACCTGGAGTTCCATGTCTTTGCTAACTGCAGATCTTGAACTAGCTTTTGTGAAGTACTCTCCATACTCATATCCGTTTCCGTTCCTAAGTCCTTAACCGTGTTGTCCAACGTTGAGTCATCTTCCGCCCCCGCTCTCGCAGACTCTAGGGGTATTTTTCTCTTTAATTTCTTAGAAGCCTTGGGCGGGTGTCTCCAGCATCCTGTAAACACAGAGCTAACCCTTGCCAGCCCCAATGGTGTCTCTTTCCTTCTGTCAGCTGTCTCTCCAGGCTGTCACAAGGTCTTTCCCTTGTTGCAAGCTGCACTATTCACAGCAGTCACTGGACATATCCAGATCTTCATGATTTCCATTACATGAGAGTAGATGTTAAAACTTCATGCTGATTTGAACTTGGCTCTCGCCAAGATAAGCACCAACTAAGACGTAGCTTCACAGTAAACTAATGTGATCCATATGTGTCTCCATCCATTTGCAATTTATAAAATTATTTCTGAGTCAACTTTGTGGTCAAGCGTGTATAGTACTTGTTTAAAAAAAAAGTGAGGTTTACTGTTTAGAAGCATTTCAAGACAAATGTTCCCTGGCAAAAAATGTAATATTTTTTCTTTCTATTTTAATGTTGCTAACCTAGTTTGCTATTTACCATAATTACATTTGTTGATTTAAATGCTACATTTTATAGATATATTATTTTTACTAGATTTGAACAGAAGTGATAGTAGTTATTTGTTGACATGCACAATCTATCAATCTATTGATTTGTGAAACTATTAAAACATGAAGATTGACAAATTTTAAAATAAAATAGACTGTAAATCTCATGGCAGTGTGTTTATGTATAAATTCATGTATGTATTTATTTTCCAGTTAGCTATCATGGGACAAGATGTTAGATGAGGAAATAGCTGTAAAATGTACACTTTAAAAAAAAAAAAAGTATATAATAGAAAAACATGGTAGAAAAACAGTACAAAATGCAGAGAAACTTGACAGGTTATACACAAGTCCTTTAAAAATCTGGGGTTCAGCAGTTACAGAACTGAATGAACGTCAAGAAAAATCAGAATTCCTCAAAGCAGCAGTAATAGTTGGCAATGATTTCGTATCTGTGATGCAACAAACTAAAACACCTGTACATCACAAGTCACAAGTTGGATTCAGCTTATGGAGAAAGAGTGGGGGAAAAAAACAGGCAGAAGTTATTTTTATATTTGAATAACTCCCAAGTATTGCTTATTATAGTTGTACTCTTAGTATTTTACTTAAATTTACTAGCAAATGTGTTCCAAACTGCACTGAAAGGAACATTTCCATAAAGTATGTTATACATTTGTTGAGGTGCTGTGGAGTCACTGGGAACCTTTTGTGTATCTTGAAGAATTTAATGAACCAGTCAAGCTACAAGGAAGATCCGCCCCTGTTAATCACTAATTGATTGATTGTGTTAACTGTTAAATAAAACCAAAATCCTACAAGTTATATTCTAATTTTTTGTGTGACAGGACAAGTAGGTTTTTCTAGCATTTTGGCCCTTGGACAAGTTTCTTTCAAAAATTGCACACCTCTGGTGTAAATGAAACGGGATTGGTGGCACACAGTAGATTTTGGTTAAATATGACAGCGTCAAGAACAGACTGTACACATTATTTCCAGAAGTAGTGTTAAGAGAATTCCTTTTGGCATATAGTCTGATATTAAACCTGGCTGAATAAACCCATATAATAACATAGAGCTGAAATTGATCATTCACACTGTGGTACAGTTCACAAGTCAAGCTACAAATATAGCCTCTTTTTGTTTCACATTAACTTCTGTTACTATATTCAGCTAACCTCTCCAAAAACATATTGAAATAATAGTATATTCCTATACCCCTGGCAACACATATATTGTAGAAAAGGGTTTTAATGTTTTTTTTTTGTTTTTTGTTTTGTTTTTTAGTAATTCCAACAGAGTTAGGAATATTCAATGCAATGCACTACTTTTATGTGGAGTGAAAATGCTGTGACAGCCAGATTACGTTTTTTTTTTCTTTCCTGAAGTGCAGTGAGCACAAGCAGTAGAATGAGCACGGATTAGAAAGCAGTGCATTTACATGAATGCAAGATGTAGATTTGTTTTTTTGAATAATGCTGGCAAAGAAAAGAAGTCTGTAATTTTGACAAGACAAATGTGCCTTCATAATGTGCAAGTTATTTAAGAACATAAGAAAGTTTACAAACGAGAGGAGGCCATTCGGCCCATCTTGCTTGTTTGGTTGTTTGTAGCTTATTGATCCCAGAATCTCATTAAGCAGCATCTTGAAGGATCCCAGGGTGTTAGCTTCAGCAGCATTACTGGGGAGTTGGTTCCATACCCTCACAATTCTCTGTGTAAAAAAGTGCCTCCTATTTTCTGTTCTGAATGCCCCTTTATCTAATCTCCATTTGTGACCCCTGGTCCTTGTTTCTTTTTTCAGGTCGAAAAAGTCCCCTGGGTCGACATTGTCTATACCTTTTAGGATTTTGAATGCTTGAATCAGATCACCGCATAGTCTTCTTTGTTCAAGACTGAATAGATTCAATTCTTTGAGCCTGTCTGCATACGACATGCCTTTTAAACCTGGGATAATTCTGGTTGCTCTTCTTTGCACTCTTTCTAGAGCAGCAATATCCTTTTTGTAACAAGGTGACCAGAACTGAACACAGTATTCTAGTTGAGGTCTTACTAATGAATTGTAAAATTTTAACATTATCCCTTGATTTAAATTCAACACTTTTCACAATATATCCGAGCATCTTGTTGGCCTTTTTTATAGCTTCCCCACATTGTCTAGATGAAGACATTTCTGAGTCAACGTAAACTCCTTGGGCTTTTTCATAGATTCCTTCTTCAATTTCAGTATCTCCCATATGATATTTATAATGCACATTGTTATTGCCTGTGTGCAGTACCTTACACTTTTCTCTGTTAAATGTCATTTGCCATGTGTCTGCCCAGTTCTGAATGCTGTCTAGATCATTTTGAATGATCTTGGCTGCTGCAACAGTGTTTGCCACTCCTCCTATTTTTGTGTCGTCTGCAAATTTAACAAGTTTGCTTACTATACCAGAATCTACATCTTCAATGTAGATTAGGAATAGCAGAGGACCTAATACTGATCCCTGTGTGTCGCCAGGTGCAGTGGTACAGTGAATGAAAAAGAATGTCCAAACAGCGTTTTCTCCCAAAAACAGTCTGTGTCTTTAATAATAACAAATAATAATAACAAAGGTATTCCCCCTTTACCAACGATGGTATTGGTGGGTACATGGCAGGCTTTCAATCAAAAAACAAACAAAACTAGACTTTGTCCGTCCCCCGTCCACAGTGCACGGCACTGTGCGCGCTCGAGTCCTGGGAAACGTAGTGCCAGTGAGTGTGGTGCTGTGTGGTGCGGTGCTGTGTTGTGCAGGGACGTGCTCTTGTCTGCCGGTCCGCAGCTCACTCCTCCTCTGCAATGAAACAAACACAAACCACAAAACAAAAAGGTAAACAGTACAGGTTCCGGCCGTCTGTACACGTCAGCACAAGGCAGCGTACTGACGTAGCTGCTTCCCCTTTGTACCCACAAAGCCCTCCCTGCAATCAACCCGTCGCCATGGTTTCTCCAGTAGAAGGCCGTTCCACAGCTGATTGCAATAGAGTCTTTCGGTATGCGTGCAACTACGCCAGCACCCCTAATATGGTCACCTTCCGGTTTCTGCCTACTGTCAAGGCAGTCCATCTAGGGGCAGCAGTGTGGAGTAGTGGTTAGGGCTCTGGACTTTTGACCGGAGGGTCGTGGGTTCAATCCCAGGTGGGGGACACTGCTGTTGTACGCTTGAGCAAGGTACTTTACCGAGATTGCTCCAGTAAAAACCCAACTGTATAAAAGGGTAATTGTATATAAAAATAAGGTGATATCTTGTAACAATTGTAAGTCGCCCTGGATAAGGGTGTCTGCTAAGAAATAAATAATAATAATAATAATTATATTAGGAGGCAGCATACCACCATCCTTACACAGCGTCCTTTCCGATCGGGAGGGAGATTTACAACATCGACTCTCTTTATCACACTGTGGTACACCACTGGTTACCGCGCTCCATTTTGAGGTTTCTCCTCTAATCAGTACTTTCTGTTTTCTACATGTTAACCACTCCATAATCCATGTGCAAGCATTTCCTTGAATCCCTACTGCGTTCAGTTTGAGAATTAATCTTTTATGCAGGACTTTGTCAAAAGCTTTCTGGAAATCTAAATAAACCATGTTGTATGCTTTGCAATTATCCATTGTTGATGTTGCATTCTCAAAAAAATCAAGCAAGTTAGTTAGACACAATCTCCCTTTCCTAAAACCATGCTGACTGTCTCCCAGGATACTGTTAACATATAGGTAATTTTCCATTTGATTCTTATTATAGTTTCCATAAGTTTCCATATAATAGAAGTCAGGCTTATTGGTCCGTAGTTACCTGGTTAGGCTTTGTCTCCCTGTGACAAGTGACTAGGCGGTGACGTCACGGCAGAAGCAGGAACAAAAACAACAGAGAGAGGTGGAGTTTGGTGGAGCTGAGCGAATGCTTTCGCTCAGCATTTAATAAATAAACAGACAGAAAATAAACGGTTGTAACAGAACACAAAACAGGACACGGCACTTGAGCCAAAATAAAGAGACAAACAAAACGAACTATACAGACAAACACGGTGAGCAGATACTTTCATTAATACTTTTCCAATGATCACCTCCGTCTCCAAACCCGTTCTCCACTCACCGAACACCCAACCCCGAGTGAGTGAAAACATGCTGTTTTTATGCAGTTGTACTGAGACTCGATTGCTAGTCAATCATTCAATTGGAATCTCGGTACAACTGCACGTGAATTAATTAAGTGCACTCCCGTGACCACACATTACATTTTAACCAGCACGTGAAGTGATTTGTGCCCTCCTCATGCCTAAATACAAATCTACATTTTTAAATACACGTGAAACACAGACCCGCTTATATCCCGTGTACCAATGCCTATACACCAACATTTACACACAACACGTAACATACAATATACACAGGGGCACTTTGCCACATATACCCCCTTGTGCAAAGCACACATGGCCTCAATGGCCACCTCCCCTCAGTCTTAAAGTCCCGGAACAGGGAGAAGCAAGGTGTTTCTGGGGGTGGCCATGGTGGAATGTCCTCCACTCCCCACTTCTTCTTGGCTATCAGCTCCCTCTTCCGGGCTCCCACCACACACTATCCTGCCGCGAAAGTGCGGCTGGGGAAGCTGGTCTCCTGACCTCCTCCCCTTCTTCATGGCTGGCATTTCCCCTCCGTGGAGCTCCGACCACACGATCTCCGCAGCGAAACTGCTGCGAGGGGAGCTGGTCTCCTGACCTCCCCCTCCTCGTGGCCGCCAGCTCCCTCCGTGGGGCTCTGGCCACCGTGTTTCCTGCCACGGAAATGCGGCTGGGGAGCTGATCTCCTGACCTCCCCTTTCTTCATGGCCGGTAGCTCCCTTCATGGGGTTCTGGCCACAGTGTAGCGACCCCAGGCGAAGCAGGACCCTCGGCGACCCCAGGCAGCAGGATCCCTGGCGACCCCAGGCGACGGCAGCAGCAGCGGACCCTCGGGAGGCGGCGGCAGCAGCAGCGGACCCTCGGGAGGCGACGGCAGCAGCAGCGGACCCTCGGGAGGCGACGGCAGCAGCAGCGGACCCTCGGGAGGCGACGGCAGCAGCAGCGGACCCTCGGGAGGCGAACTTGGGAGGGGAGCCCCTGGCCATAGAGGCGCAGCGGAGCTCCACTTCTCCCTCGCACCCTGTACCCTGTGTGGATCAAAGGCAGCCCCAGGCGATGCGGAGCGACAGGCAGCCCCAGGCGATGCGGAGCGGCTAGCAACCCCAGGCGATCGCGGAGCGGCTGGCAACCCCAGGCGATGCGGAGCGGCTGGCAACCCCAGGCGATGCGGAGCGGCTGGCAACCCCAGGCGATGCGGAGCGGCTGGCAACCCCAGGCGATGCGAAGCGGCTGGCAACCCCAGGCGATGCGGAGCGGCTGGCAACCCCAGGCGATGCAGAGCGGCTGGCAACCCCAGGCGATGCGGAGCGGCTGGCAACCCCAGGCGATGCGGAGCGGCTGGCAACCCCAGGCGATGCGGAGCGGCTGGCAACCCCAGGCGATGCGGAGCAACTGGCAACCCCAGGCGATGCGGAAATACTGGCAACCCCAGGCGATGCGGAAATACTGGCAACCCCAGGCGATGCGGAGTAACGGGCAACCCCAGGCGATGCAGAGCAACGGGCAACCCCAGGCGATGCGGCGCAACGGGCAACCCCAGGCGATGCGGAGCAACGGGCAACCCCAGGCGATGCGGAGCAACGGGCAACCCCAGGCGATGCAAGGCAAGCATCCTTGGGCGAAGCGAGGCAGGCATCCTTGGGCGAAGCGAGGCAGGCATCCTTGGGCGAAGCCAGGCAGACATCCTTGGGCGAAGCCAGGCAAGCATCCTTGGGCGAAGCCAGGCAGGCATCCTAGGGCGCAGCGAGGCAGGCATCCTTGGGCGCAGCGAGGCAGGCATCCTTGGGCGCAGCGAGGCAGGCATCCTTGGGCGAAGCGAGGCAGGGAGTCAGGACAAGCTGGGGTGCGGGTTTTGGCCCTCTTCTCGGCCACTGCGGCTGGGCGGTTCTTCCCCATGCTTTCCTCAGCAGCCTATGCAAGGGCTGCTGAGGACCGCCAGCATCTAGTCCTGGTTTCTCTGGTGAAGGGAGAGGCAGCTCCTGCTCCTCTCCTCGTGACAGTGGGGAAAGTGATACCAGCAGGCATTCATCCTCTGCTGGTTGGGGAAGTGTTACCAGCAGGCATTCATCCTCTGCTGGTGGGGGAAGTGATACCAGCAGGCATTCCTCCTCTGCTGGTGGGGTTGGCGGAGGCAGAGGCAGCTCCTGCTGCTCTGCTCCTGCCGATGGAGGTGGCGGAGGCAGAGGCAGCTCCTGCTGCTCTTCTCCTGCCAGTGAAGGTGGCGGAGGCAGAGGCAGCTCCTGCTGCTCTGCTCCTGCCGATGGAGGTGGCTGAGGCAGAGGCAGCTCCTGCTGCTCTGCTCCTGCCAGTGGAGGTGGGAGCGGCGTGTAGTCTACCCTTGTTTCCGGGGACTGGTGCGGCCCTCCCTCTCTTGCAGGGGACTGGTGCGGCTCCGCCTCGGAAGGGGAGACCAGCAGGCATTCACCCTCTGCTGGTGGACAGGGACCCAGCAGGCATTCACCCTCTGCTGGTGGACAGGGACCCAGCAGGCATTCACCCTCTGCTGGTGGAGGAGGCAGAGGCAGCTCCTGCTGCTCTGCTCCTGGCGGTGGAGGTGGTGGAGGCAGAGACAGCTCCTGCCGCTCTGCTCCTGCCGATGGAGGTGGTGAAGGCGGGACCAGCAGGAATTCACCCTCTGCTGGTGGAGGTGGGAGCTGCAAGCAGTCCTCCCATGGCAATGGAGGTGGAACCAGCAGGAATTCACCCTCTGCTAGTGGAGACTGGGGCTGTGGACGCTCTACCTTCCCCTTTTTGGGCCGTGGACGCACCGACTCCTCCCTCTTGGGCTGTGGACGCACCGACTCCTCCCTCTTGGGCTGTGGACGCACCGACTCCTCCCTCTTGGGCTGTGGACGCACCGACTCCTCCCACTCAGGCGTAGGACGTTCGGGCTCCTCCCACTCAGGCGTAGGACGTTCGGGCTCCTCCCACTCAGGCGTAGGACGTTCGGGCTCCTCCCACTCAGGCGTAGGACGTTCGGGCTCCTCCCACTCAGGCATAGGACGTTCGGGCTCCTCCCACTTGGGCTGTGGAGGCAAAACCAGCAGGCATTCTTCCTCTGCTGGTGGAGACTTGGGCGGTTGATTTCTGGTGGTTGTGTTTGATGAAGTTTCTTTTTTTTTCCTGCTTCTGCCTACCTGAACCCAGCTGTTTTGACCATCTGACATCTCCCTGGTGGCTTTCAGTCTGCTAGGAGTGCTGACTTCCATGAATTGTGGATGTGCGAGCTCCTCAAGCTCCTGTTGCTGTCTTATTTCCTGCAGCTCCATTTCTAGCATACTTACTATATTTAAGCAAGTCCTGGATCGTGCGGCACATTACACACACTTGGTTGAGTTCTGCTGGGTTTTCTTGGATTTCCCACATCATGCAGGTGTCACAGATTGCTGGCTTGAAGACCATGTGGAAGTTTAGTTTAGCTGCTTTCAAACTGCTTCTAACTGCTCTGTACATTTCCACGACTGTACTTCTCCCACGCTGTCGCTTCCACACGCTGTTGCTGGGAAGACTGCTTGGCTTTTGTTTATATCTGTTGTGCTGCTGGCTCCACCCCTCACCCGTGTCTCAGAACGGCGGCGAATTTGAATCAGCTGCTCTGAGCTTCAGTTTGTTATCAGAAAAACACATGCAGCTGTTAGACTTTAAGCTGCAGTGTTTTCTGTTCAAAGCAATTAAAGATGTAATTTCTCCTTACAGCTTCTAACTGATCTGTATTTTTCTATGACTGTACTTCTCCCGACATGCTATCGCTTCCACACGCTGTCGCTGGAAGAACTGCCTCGCTTTGTTGTGTTCTGTTGTGCTGCTGGCTCCGCCCCTCCCCCGTGTCTCAGAACGGTGGCGAATTTGAATCAGCTGCTCATACCCCTTCCCATTGGACAGGAGCTGGGTTACTGTGAACAGAGATAATACCACAGTAGTCTATTGCTATTCCTCCATGTAGTGGTAAATCAAAACAAAACTACATGCAAATTTCATATAATTATTCCACGTGACTTTTTTTTTTCCTTCTAGACAGCATCTTCATATTCCTCATCTATAAAAGTGGAAGGGCAACTGCCCCTCCCTCCCTCCTCCTGTCCCTGTAATCCTGCCATTGTGTATATGTATAAGTACAGTATTTATATAACATACCTAATTTAATGAGATTCCTGGGCTTGAATCTCCACTACCAGGTCAGCAAACAATGTTGTCATTTTGTGCATTGAAAGTTGCTGATGGCAAAGTTCCTGTTTCTTTTGTTTAAATTATTATTATCACATTCTGAATGCTTTATAGATAAATGGCATCTAAATTTTGCAGGTGAGGTTTGTTTGACAAAACCTTCTGACAAATAATGCATCGGGGCTTTGGTCATCCTCGAATCCAATAAATGTAAATGCCAGTGCAACCATTACCTTGTTTAGCAAAATAATCTATCCATTTCTAACGCAACTTATTATTCCCCAACTTCGCTTGATGTACAAATAAAAAAACAACGGAATACGAAGATGAGGTGGGTTTAAAAATGATTGGAGAGTGTACAGGATGTTGTGGTTTTAATGTTTTTTTTTTTTTTTAGTCATTCTAACCAAGTTAGGAATATTCAATGCAGTGCACTACTTTTAAGAGGTGCAAAGAGGCTGAGACAGCCACACAACTTTTTTCTCTCCCTGAACAGTGAACACAAGCAGTAGAATGATCACAGATTAGAAAGATGTGCGTTGATGTGAATGCAAGATGTAGATTTTTTTAAATAATGCTGGCTAAAAAAAAGAAGTCTGTACTTTTGCCAAGACAAATATGCCTTCATAATGTGTTATTTAGTTAGTATTTGTTTCACATTAGAAAGCTGTTTTAGTTAATAACCGCTTTGAAGGCGATGCTTGGTATTGCATCAAAGGGAGTTGTAATATATATTAATTTATAAACACACCTGTAATAAAAGAAAACAGATAAAGGGAGAAAATGCAGACTACATATATATCTTGTTGTGATATATCACGTGGTTAAATCTGTTTTGTTGTGTTGCTGAGTAGTAGTACAACATGTGATAGTGTAGAACTGCGTAACTGAATTTTGGAAACACAGACAGAAACACAACAGAGAAGCACACTGAATATATCATGTAGGATAAACAATAAGGAAAAGAAAAAAACAGAAATAACAGACCTATGTTCTAATTTTTTTAAGAGTAGTGCATGTTACAGTAAAAATGAAAGAGGGAATTTCAGCCCCTATTGTGCATTGTTTGACCTTTTTGTATCTTTTTTTCATACACATTATTTTTATAACATCACCCCTTTTCTAGGATATCTTGAAACAAAGCTCCCTCTTTACAGCAGTTACTGCATAGTGTCAGTTGAGGTTTAACTCGTGTTATATTACAGTACATGACTGAGTGATACATGCAGAGGGTACAAAGCTTTCAGTATTTTCAGCTTTTTTGTTTATGGTGAATTGGTTCTATTTTATCAGTTATTTTTTAAGGCTTATTTTGTATTAAAAATATAGTGTGTATCAATATCTATACATTTTAGAAATAATTATTCATTGCACTCAAATTGTCTAATTTTTTTTTAATAGTTTACACCTGGCTGCGCATATGAATACCTGCACTTTTTTGTTGAGAATTTTACCCATATATATAATGACTGTCAATTGCAGTTAATTTCTGTGATTAACGCATTAATTTGTTTTGGTGATTAATTATTTTAACATGCATTAATTGCACTTCTGTGTCTTGAGCCTTTTGGCACACCATACTTCAATCCCGGCAGCAGAAACTATAATAAGATCTAAAATGGAAAATTACCTATATGGTAACAATATCCTGGGAGACAGTCAGCATGGTTTTAGGAAAGGGAGATTGTGTCTAACTAACCTGCTTGATTTTTTTGAGGATGCAACATTGACAATGGATAATTGCAAAGCATACGACAGGGTTTATTTAGATTCCAGAAAGCTTTTGACAAAGTCCCGCATAAAAGATTAATTCTCAAACTGAACACAGTAGGGATTCAAGGACATGAATGCACATAGCTTAGGGAGTGGTAAACATGTAGAAAACAGAAAGTACTGATTAGAGGAGAAACCTCAAAATGGAGCGAGGTAACTAGTGGTGTACCACAGGGATCAGTATTACGTCCTCTGCTGTTCCTAATATACATTAATGATTTAGATTCTGGTACAGTAAGCAAACTTGTTAAATTTGCAGACGACACAAAAATAGAGGAGTGGCAAACACTGTTGCAGCAGCAAAGGTCATTCAAAATGATCTAGACGGCATTCAGAATTGGGCAGACACATGGCAAATGATATTTAATAGAGAAAAGTGTAAAGTATTGCATGCAGGCAATAAAAATGTGCATTATAAATATCACATGGGAGATAGTGAAATTGAAGAAGGGAACTATGAAAAAGACCTAGGAGTTTATGTTGACTCAGAAATGTCTTCATCTAGACAATGTGGGAAAGCTATAAAAAAGGCCAACAAGATGCTCGGACATATTGTGAGAAGTGTTGAATTTAAATCAAGGGAAGTAATGTTAAAACTTTACAATGCATTAGTAAGACCTCACCTAGAATATTGTGTTCAGTTCTGGTCACCTTGTTACAAAAAGGATATTGCTGCTCTAGAAAGAGTGCAAAGAAGAGCAACCATAATTATCCCGGGTTTAAAAGGCATGTCTTATGCAGACAGGCTAAAAGAATTGAATCTATTTAGTCTTGAACAAAGAAGACTACGCTGTGATCTGATTCAAGCATTCAAAATCCTAAAAGGTATAGACAATGTCGACCCAGGGGACTTTTTTGACCTGAAAAAGAAACAAGGACCAGGGGTCACAAATGGAGATTAGATAAAGGGGCATTCAGAACAGAAAATAGGAGGCACTTTTTTACACAAGAATTGTGAGGGTCTGGAACCAACTCCCCAGTAATGTTGTTGAAGCTGACACCCTGGGATCCTTCAAGAAGCTGCTTGATGAGATTCTGGGATCAATAAGCTACAAACAACTAAACGAGCAAGATGGGCTGAATGGCCTCCTCTCATTTGTAAACTTATGTTCTTATGAGTGTCTGAGTGCAGTTATTGTTTAAATAGAAAGTTAGTCACTGGACGGCGTAATGGAGGAAAGCACCAATAATGAATGGTAGGTGTTTGTTTTTTTTGTTGACGTTTTTGAAGTTCTGACAGCTCATTGGACAGAAAGACGCTTAATAGTCTACTGTTAAACTGAGTTCCAGTAATAACACACAGTATAAAGTATTTTAAATACTCTATCCTGATTGGTCAAACACGTCACATGGGGGTGTTGATATTACAGCATATTCCCATGGGTCGGCACTTTTTTCAAAAATGGGGAAATCACTGGCAGATATCCATACGCCACTAGAATTTAAAAACAAAAACGGCAGACATATTGGAATTTATCGCAATAAACATGACTGACGAGATTTATGTAAATGTTGAACTTTTGGGAAACCGAAGTGTACACGAGAGAATCTGAATCGGACACCAATGATTAATTAAAGTAGTGAAAAAAAGCAAAAGTATTCAAATAAATTCAAAACTCGCCATTCTGATCGCTCTGTTCCTTCTCCCTGAACTACAGCGTTTCTCTATCCCATTTTGAAAATAAATAGTTTAAAAAATATCTCTTAAACTTTCAGCTTTTCACAAAAGATTTGGGTCCCTCTTAAAAGAGACTTTGGGGTTTAAAGATGTTTTGTTGTCGTTGCTCCCGGTCTGTCCGTTCTTCAGTCTGCCTACCTGCTGCATTTATAAATTCATCCAGACAATTCCTGCCATGCCTTTTAAATGTGTCCAGGTACGATTGTATCATGTCTTCTGCTGTGCCCTGCATTGTTTTAAATTGTTTCTTAACACTGGCCCAGTAGTTCTCCACGTTGCCAAGCTGTAAATTGCAAAGTCAGTTTGATAAGTAACCGGGTATTCCATGCAAATAACGTCTTTCTTGCCACTGTGAAGCTGTAGCACAAATCTGGTATGGATGCCTCCTCTTACTACTCCAGTTAACAAAGGATGATTTTTAAAAAAAACGCACTCTCACCTTATACTATTGCAGGTCTTGTGAGGGTGTGATTTAAAGGCAAACTCATTTGTGCTGTGACATGATGAAAATGGACAGTAATATTTTACTTTAAAATGTAATTAATAAACCAAGAATTACAAGAAGTGTAACGAATCAAAACTGTACTTTCAATGGCAATGTTCAATTCAACATCTGAAATAATTTTTTAATTAATGCATTTTTCATTTTATTTTTTTATGTTTTAAGGGACTATTTTTTCTAAGGTCAGGCAGAGGTGGAAGGATATTTAATAAAATTACTTTTTTTTGCTAATTAAAACGTGTTTTTACTAGTTTTTTTTTTGTTATGTTGGTTGATCCATTTTATAAGCACAATAAGGCACTTCAGGGTGTGGGATATACTCTAATATCACCACGCCCCGGGCGGTTAAAGCAACTCGGCTTCGCCTCGTAACTTATGACGCACCCGGGGCGTGTTGATATTAGAGTATATCCCACACCCTGTCATGCCTTATTGCTTAGGTATCACACATGAGTACATCAAGTCTGCTGCATGCTGAGCATGCCTTCACTTCTCAAAATACACTAGTAGCTCTTCTGCTACAGACAACAACAATACAACAACAAATTAAACCCACCAGTTTCGACAGCCTGTGAATCAAGCTAAATATGATAAGAGTTGCAGTAAGCTGCGTTGCAGTTATGTTTTTTTTACGCATAGTATGTAAAGCCTACCAATTCTTCTTGTTAGTTTGCAGTTTTTGGATATGAAGACAAAGTGTTTTTTTTTATGTTCTCTTCACAATGAAAAGTGCATTGCATAGAGGTGCTTACTGTAGATAATGTTTATAATTTTATTTTAAAAAAAACAATCAATCCACAATCACATTTAAAAATAGATTTTTTTTTTTTATCTCTATGCTGATCAAGCTTTATTGTGTTGGTTGTATTTATAATTTCTAAGTTATTGCCACTAGTAAATATGGTGATGGTCTCAATGGGTAAATTTCCTGGTTAAATAAACGAGACACAACACTGGTCTCTCTCATTCATTATGTAAATAAGAATATTCCTGGTTCCCAGTGAACAAAAATGGCTACGTGTGCAGGTGGACACTCGCAGTTAAAACATAAACGAAATACCACTTGTCAGACAAGCCAACAAAAACTAGAAAAACTCTGCAGAGACTCGGCAACTCAGTATCAGTCTTCTCACAGAAAACACGGTGTATGGAGAACTGTTGGATGACCTAAAAAAAAACAAAAAAAAAACTGCTGCAAGTTCAAGTGAACCCAAACAAGCCAGCTTTCTGCAGGTCGTCCTTGGTAAAGCAAAAACATGCAATAACTGAGGTAGTTCATAAATCGCTTCCAGTGATTTAAAAATTGAAAAGGCTAATCGATTTGTGTTTATTTTTTGTCTAGTTACGATTGCCTGCTTGTTCTCATGAGTTTGTTTCAACAAGTTATTTACAGTTTTCAAAACGTTTACATGAATACATCTTTTTTTGTATAACTATAACTGTGTACTAATTATTTCCGTGCAGTACACAACATTGGAGGTAATGTGACAATAAAAAAAGTACATACTGTTTTAAAATGGTTTTGCTTTATGTATTTGGGCCAGTGACAAAAAATAAATAAATAATAATAAAAACATGGCAAATTTGCATGGGGTAAACCGGGATAAAGCGTTCAGTCTTACATACATAAATAAATACATTTTAAACAATTTTATTTACAGTTAAGGATAATAATAATAATAGCATCAGTAATAAAACAAATTTAAATTAGATGGATGTAGTAATTGTATCAATTTAATATGTGATTAAAACTGAGATTAACTAAAATTATTTTTTTTTAATCACGAGATTAATTGCTTGACAGCCCTGTATAGGTGCATTATATGTGTTTCTTATGCAATGACGTGATCAGTGCTGCATATAGTAAAGACATCTAAACTACCAAGTCACAAACACATTTATTTTTTTTGTACTGTTAAAAAAGAGTCTTAAAGTTGATAATCTTGTATTCTTTTTTTTTTATTTTAGGTCCTGGAGCATATAATATATTTAACTATGGACTTGCACAAGAAAGTTTGAAAAAGGCATACCTAGAGAGCACAAGAAAAGGAGGGTTTGGATCTACAGCCATACGAACCCCTGAATTTCTAAAGAGGCAAGATGTTGTGACACCAGGTCCTGCTCAGTATCAGGTATGTCTAGACATTTTATTTAGTTTGCATACCTTGTTAAAAAATCTATCAATGTGCTTGGCGACCTTTACAGGGTTCGACATTAACCATAGCCCGGCGGCCCGGGGCCAGTAGAGATCGCAGTTTGGCCGGTAACATTTTTAACTGTATAATGTACATAGTATAGTGCACATGGCTTCCATTTCATGTACGCAGGAAAATGGGTCAGTGTGCCAAAAAGCTGAAAAACAAATTTACAAACCCATTTTTAAAAACATACCCACCCCCGAATAACGGCCTAATTGAACTCGTCCGAACTTTCCCGCCCCATGTCGTATTTGTTGTATAGTCAGCATCTGAGACTACGCACTGAAGTGCAGTTGGTAATACTCGTTACCTCGACATGGCAATTCTTTACAATTGTTTTTTTTTTTTTTACAACTAAGCAACCAACTGCACCAATAAGCAAAAGTAAAGCGTTTGAATCAATAATGATAAAGAACAAAATTATGAAAAAACAAATTAAGACGAAAATATAGAGTGGAGTGGAAGAATTAATCTGGCTTCATGATGACAGTAGGGCTGTCTCTGAAGGTTCGTTCGCTAGCCAGGGATGGAAGATTGTTTTAAACCTTCGAAGGTTCGTCAGAAGGGTTCATGCACTGTGTTTTTTTTTTCTTCTTCTTCCTGTTAACAGAAACTGTTTGACAATGTGTGAATACTATAAATCACACGTTAAATGTCACTCACATGCAAAATTTGATCTTTTTTATTTGTATAATGCATATTAGGTAAACAAATGTTGTTATTAAAATCCGCTACCAAATCGTATACGTAGCAACTTTAGTGCCACTGCCATGTATCGAACAGGGTATAGTATTCAAAGCAGTGGGCTCGTACCGCTTAAGTGCTTGTACTGCTTAAATAAAATATGTACTGAATACCTAGTGTACGGTAGAATATGTTTGAAACATACAAAGTATACTCTAACACTAATAATTTTAATTTCGAAAACTGAGCACCATCCGCCCCTCGTTATCCAGAGGCAAAACTTTAATTTCTTCATTCGCCATCTCGACAGCAAAGTGTTGTATAGCATAAGGCGTAAGCTGTATTGAAAGAAATGTCTCAAAACCCCTCTGCTGTTTTGGGATTTTTTTGTTAAATGCCCAGACAACCAAAAAAAAAGTTGAATGCAAACTGTGCAAGCGACTTGTTTCATGGAGGCATAACCAATCTCTGGGGTCACTTACAAGCGTAAGTTCATATTATTATTAGTATTAATATTTTTAGTAGTAGTAAAATCTGACTGATAACCTGCTTGGAATGGTGAGTGTTAAATAAAGCTTTGTCCACTGCAGTTGGTGTTGCTGCAAATCAAGCTTACTGTCGCAAGCAGGCTCAGTTACGTGTAAATAAACAATGCATATTTTTATTTTTATTTAAATTATAAAAAACATGATTACTGTTCTACATAATGTATTTTTAAACTACATGTGAATGTTTTATTCAATTTATATGGATAACCTGTAAAATAATAGGATTTTTACAATCATATATAAACAAGTAGCTATGGTGACATCACCAATAAATTATGCAAATGAGTTGTGGGGCTAATTACGTTAGTTTGTTTAATAATTAATTTAAACACTTAATTAACTTGTATAATTAATACAGTTCAAATTAACGTGCGTTAATCAACTTGAATGAATAATATATGACCATTACCATATTAGATCACCGACTTAAAATCTATTAGTTATCTGTTAAATAATCTGAATATTCATTCACAATAATTAAGACCTCATCAATATTATTTTATTTAATTACGTGTATAAGATTGAGGAATTACAATGAACACACAAAACACCCTCAACCACAACAAAGTAGGTTAAAATATTGTAGCGGTTTATTAGATAATAATAATAAGGGTACAGAAAGGAAAAACTTAGAAAATCATCATGAGGTAACCGTTCACATATGCTTCTCTAGATGTCGTTTTTCAATAATGCAATTAAACTATAGTACAAGTAGAATCCTATTGCTCTCCTAACATTCAGTATAGGTGCAACATCTCATTCTAACAGTACATCAACTCGTCTGTCTCAATCTCAGTACAGGCTGCGCGGATCTGCCAGCAGGTGATGACGTCACTCTGCAGACAGTTCCCTCAGCTCAACTACACAGACAGTGGCCCTGTGCTCACTGCTCACAGGCAAAATAACTCGTGGAACACAAGCACTTATTATTGAAATGCAAAACCAATTTCACAATTACAATTCTTCTAATAAGATATCACAGCTACGGCTGGACTACAATTGTTTAACAACAATTACACAAGTATACTTTTGCAACACTTCATATGACAATATGAGTTAATCAGCTTAGTTACTTTTACTATTTTATCAATTGCTATGTGTTGGAATTTCTCATTAATTACCCTAGTTCCACAAGGGAAAGGTAAGGGAAGTATACTCAACGGCTCCTTGAAGAAGACCCCAAAGTCTGCTGAACAAATCTTTCGTTGTAGTTATATTCTCGCTTCGTCTCCGCAATTCTTCAAACCCAAGTTGGGCTCCTTTATCTTCAAAACCCAAGTGGGGGTTTCACACACGTGCTGTGTGTTTTCGTCTTTGAATACTTCGCCCCAAAGGCAGACACAGTCTCGTTATACTGTGTGTTTCTTCTTTGAATGCTTCGCCTCACAGGCAGACACAGTCTTGTTATGCTGTGGTTACGACTGGGAACAGAAGCTTATATCCGAGCCAGGAATGGTTCGTTTCGATGCGTAGATAAACTGACTTGCAGACGTCTCTTTTCCTATTTGCAGGGGTCCTGAACACGGAGCTTTCTTTGATGTTCGTTTATTGCAGGGTACATAATCTTCTTGCAGTCAAGCGGTATAAGCTTAATGCTATCTTCTCTTATGAGCCATGTTAGGCTCAGAAACCAGGTCAGACCAACTCTGAAACCAATTCAGAACCAATTCAAAGTTCTTGCTGCAAGTTGCCAGTTCTTATAGGATTTTCGCACAGACCTATACATTTGTCAAAAACTGTCTTCCGTTGTTTTTGGACTATGATTGACTCACCCTGCATGGGATGACTTCATTATCTAGTTTATGACTTCCTTCGGTCGTCTCCAACTTTTGCTTCCTCAATAAATCCAATCTAATTATTATCTATCTATTATATATATACAGTATATTTTTTTCGTGTGATGTCACTGAGAGGGGCATTTATGTTTTAAAAGGCAGAGAAAGTTTTTAGCAGCATGCAGAGATAAAACATCAGAGGAACTTGTTTAGAGGAAAGAAAGAAACAGGAAATCCATATTTATATTAGAACATTTATTCTTTCTCATGTGTTTTAATATGTACATTTTTTAAACATTTATAAATATCAAGAAACAAGTGCATGTAATGTTTCATGAACAGAATTTGTATCAGTTGTATTTTTTCATTATTACTGATAATAATAAAATGAAGAACTGCTTTATAAATATTTATTTTGAGAAAATAATCGAGAGTAGTGTCCATTATTGCTTATAAAGATCCTGAGAATAAACTATTATGGCATTGCAATTTTACTGTGTTTGCTTATAGTAGTTGGTGTTTTGTAGTTTATTTAGCACTATTTATTCTGTTGTTCTTGCTGTTTGTAAAATACTGTTTTGATATTCTGTGTATATGTTTACTGTTTATGTACAGAAATTGTATACACAATAATATAAATGTTTGCACTCTACAGAACTTCATTTGAAGATGATAATTAGATGAATCATTGTTGGCAGAAATATTGGTGTCCTTATTCTGGAGAATCAGAATTTTCTGACAGTGATTAATTTATATAATATGGGTTTTCTTAGTATTAATTTCTTATTTAAATAAATGTTCAGTTGTAAGCTATGTCTTGTGTTTGTTTTTTAATAAAATCACTCCGGGGTCATTCCATGCCAATTCAACCAGAAAGGGAAATTTTGTTGCCAAACCGTTTCAGAGTTTGCTAGAAAAATTCACCTCGGGGTTTTCGGGCCTGCTGAGTTGAGAAATGCTAATCTTTTTTTTTTTAATTTTAATTTCCCCTTCGAGCTGTGACCTGGCAAAGGTCAACCTAAAGTGAAAAAGTAAGTCTGACCAGAAAAATCACCCTGGGCTCAACTTAGACGCTACCATCATGTGTAGCACCTCGTTTGACTCGTTTGAATGAATAGAGCTTTCGAGAAAAAAATACCAGGAGCACCTAACTCACTTTTGGCAAGTTGCTAGACGAGGGGTAAGTGACAAGTTTTATTTGAACTTCAGTCCAACACTTTACCCTGTAGGCAATGCGGGTCCAAAAATGTTAGTATTGCTTTCAGAACATTAGGGACCACTCTTCCAAATTTTGTGAAACAGTTTTGGTTTTAAATTAACCCCCTCTGAAACATGGGGGGATCTACAAGAATCAAGCAAAACATTTTGGTATCTGTTGGATTTTGGATTTTTGGCAGATCTTTGAAGTTGCATTTGTCATGCATTCAAGCATTGCTTATGGACATAGTACTAACCGAACTGGCGTTATTCTTCAATGTTGCATTGTCGGGGGTTAGATCTAGAGTAAAAAGTGACAGGGTGTGCTTCCAGTGGCACCTGCTTGGAGCTGAGGGGTTATGAACTTGCATGTGGACCTTATTAGATTTCTTTGTTACAGTGACACATTTGAAACTACCAAAACCTCACGTATGCGGTTTTTAATCTCAAAATGTCCCCACCATTTGCATACGCATGTCTTCCGTGCCACAGGAGGCTGTGTGGTCCAGTGGTTAAAGAAAAAGGCTTGTAACCAGGAGGTCCCTGGTTCAAATCCCACCTCAGCCACTGACTCATTGTGTGACTCTGAGCAAGTTACTTAACCTCCTTGTGCTCCCTCTTTCGGGTGAGACGTAGTTATAAGTGACTCTGCAGCTGATGCATAGTTCACACACCCTAGTCTCTGTAAGTCGCCTTGGATAAAGGCGACTGCTAAATAAACAAATAATAATCTTGACAATGCAGCGTGGTTGCCATGTGGTTTTGAATACTGCTACTTGTGGCGCTCCAGTGTCCTGGCGTCATGCATACTGGCAACTGGCACATCATGAAGAAATAGGACTTGGCCTATTGTGGCAAGGTAGAAGTTCCCTGCCAAAGACTTTCAGGTGTTCCTTCCTAGTTAGGCACCACACCTACTAAAGAGTTTTCTTTTGAGAGAGAGAGAGAGAGAGAGAGAGAGAGAGAGACTGCCAAGTTGCTGTCATTTTTTGTGTTGGTTTTGGCCTTTGTGCAATTGTTTATTTTGTGTTTTGTTGAAATAAAACATTTAACCGTATTTGATCATTTTGTTTCATAATTTTTTTTGGAATATTACTAGGAATTATAAACAGTTTAAGCCAACAGATTTTTCTACCAAGTGGTGCTTGTGCCACTCCTGCATGTGCACAAGAGCACACACTAGTGAGCATATCTGACATATCTGACAGAGATGGAGGACTGCTCTTTTTATTATTATTATTATTATTATTATTATTATTATTATTATTATTATTATTATTTATTTCTTAGCAGACGCCCTTATCCAGGGCAACTTACAATTGTTACAAGATATCACATTATACACATTATACAGATATCAATTTTTTTTTTTAAATTTATTTATTTATTTTTTTACATACAATTACCCATTATACAGTTGGGTTTTAGCTGGAGCAATCTAGGTAAAGTACCTTTCTCAAGGGTACAGCAGCAGTGTCCTCCACCTGGGATTGAACCCACGACCCTCCGGTCCAGAGCCCTAACCACTACTCCACACTGCTGCCCTGGTATCATCTTTCCGGTATCAAGATGACTGCCACATACAGACTTATCTTCGACAGTCCCTGATCAACTGACACCTTTGGTTGAATTCTCTGAAGATGACCAAAAGCTGCTATGGCTAAGGTTCTCTGGAGAAGGTGATCCAGTGAATATATGCCTGTACCATCGTCAAGTTTTTCTTGATAAGTATAAGCATCTCATAGTTCCGAAGTGGTGTGTTGATCCCACTAAAAGCCACAAGACACAGGGATTGGTTAAAGGCATCAAAGTTATTACTCTTAAACAGGCGGAAGACCTCCCAATGTTTAAACTAATTCCGGGACACAAGCTCTGTCCTCGATGTGTCATCCGGATAAGCGATCCCAAAGTGCAAAACCAGTTTAAGGAAAGCAAGCAGGCGCAGTCTGAGCAAGTACAAAGCACATCTGGTGAAGAAAGCTCGGCTTCATCATCCGTTTCTTTAATTGATGAGGATGCTCTGAACAAGTCTCTTGTCAGCATCGGACAGTCTCCAGTGAAGCGGAAAGTTCCTGTTGAATGCTTACAGTAAACGTAAGTTAAAGAAAATTTCTTCTACAATAGCAGCTACGGTTTCAAAGGTTTTGGGTGTTGGAGAAATCCCCTCGACTAGTACAGTATGTTCCAAGTGTGTCAGACGGTGATTTATGTGCTTCAGAACCTCAGACGCCTTTTCTTCAACTACTTCGAAGGAACTACAGATCCAGATTTTGACTCTGGCACCCGAGGGAAGCCTGGCATCCAGTCAGGCTGGCACGTGAGCTAAAAAAGGAAAAGGATTTGATGGTGAAGCCTGACCCTAAACGTGGTTGGACTTTGACAAAGACTTGAAAGACTGTGTACGAGTCTTCTACGAAGAGCAAGGGGCAAAACAGGTGGTAACCGTGGGTATAAATGGAGAGAAAGTGAATTAGCCGAAGCACTTAATGCTTGTCGACCTTTGCGAAGCCCATCATTCCTTCCAAGAGCGATACCCTGACAAGAAAATAGGGTTCTCAGGAAGTGCTCAGGAGGACTACAAAAGCTTGCTTGGTAAGACTGTGTGCTCCCTTAAGGAAGAAGCTTGTATGACAGGTGCTTGTGAAGCATGTCCTGGTTCAGCAACCCTAGAGGAATACTTTGATGGTCTGGAAAGTCTGGCTACAGTTGACAATGTTGTTTTCCATGAGTGGGTGTACATTGATCGTACATTGATGAAGAGGGTTGAAGATTTCAAAAGAATCCTGGTTAAGAAACCTTTGAACCTGCGGAAGCATCACTTCTTTGCCATGAGTCAAAGCAACTTCCAGAGGTGCCTGAAAGAAGATATGAAAGAGGACCATGTCATCTGTCTGCACGAATTTGCAGAAAATTATAGTTTTGTGATCCAAGACGCTGCCCAAGGATTTCATTCTTGTGCAACACCACATCGACAGTGTATGCATTTCAGAAGGAGGTCATTCCTTTGATCAAGAGGGAGGTCCCTGACTTGAAACATATATATTACTTCAGTGACGGAGCTGGTAGGCAGTACAAGAATCACAAAAACTTTGCCAACCTTAACTCATCAGCAAGACTTTCGTATCACCACAGAATGGCATTACTTTGCCACATCACACGGAAAAAGTCAGCGTGATGGTGTGGGAGGTACTATTAAAGCAAGAGCAGCACTAGCTAGTCTTCCAGGCAACATCCTTCTTCCCACTTACCAGCTGTATGAATGGGCGAAAGGACACGCAACCGGTGTGCAGGTCATGTCTGTCTCTCAAGAACAGGTTGAAGAGAACCACCCTCTCCTTAATGCCAGGTATGATGATGCCCTAGCCATCACCGGCTCCAGGGAAGCACACCACTTTGTACCCAATACCACGGGCAAGATAAAGGTCTCATTTACCAGTCAAAGTACGGAATTCCGTGTGGTGACAGTGTTGAAGGGTGCAGTTTTCCAGGAGGGTCCAGCTCTGCTGCATCTACAAGTTGGTGACTGACTGAAGGTATTGTATGACAATAAAATGTTCCCTGGAGAAGTTGAGAACGTCTCTGATGATGGAGCACAAGTGAAGGTTATTCATCCTGCCGGGCCGAACACCTTCAAGTGGCCCTTCCCCAAGGACAGGCTGTTCTATGAATGGAAGAAAAATTTATTCTATGAATGGAAGAAAATCTATCTCCCTGTTTCAGTTCACACCCGTAATAATTTTAAACTTGATGATTACTGATTACTTTGTGATGTGTGGTTTCTATAGCAGTTGTTAACTAACCACATTCTGCATGCAATGTTTAAAATGTTTAAGATCCTTTCCTTTTTGTTTAGTAATATACTTGTCAAAAGAACTGAGATTTTTAGTTGGATTTCAGTAGACGTGAAATTCTAGTGCCAGAAGTTGTTAACACCTCAAGTACCTTAAGTTTACCATGGTAATCTATTTTTTGTATTTTCTATCAGTTTATAGTTTTTAAAATGCAACTAATTAAGGTTTTGGTAGTTTTAAATGTGTCACTGTAACAAAGAAATCTAAGTTTCACACACAAGTTTGTAATCCCTCAGCTCCAAGCTAATGCCACTGGAAGCACACCATGTCACTTTTTAATCTTGATCTAACCCCAGACAATGCAATATTGAAGAATAATGCCAGTTCAGTTAGGACTATGTGGTACTTTAGCCTCACCAAAGTGGCCATAAGCAATGCTCGAATGCATGACAAATGCAACTTCAAAACTCCAAAATCCACAGATATTATTATTATTGTTATTTATTTCTTAGCAGACACCCTTGTCCAGGGCGACTTACAGTAGGAAACAAAAATACATTTCAAGAATCACAGTACAAGTAATAATACAATTAAGAGCAAGATAAATACAATGACTTTGGTTCTAGCAAGTACAAGTATGACAAAATACGATTCAGTAACGGAGCAGATAACAGTGTCAGTGATAGTTACATCAGGATATAATTAAATACAAAATAGAGATTAAATAACACTTACAGTACTCTAACGTACAGGATAAGATTACAGAACTCTAAAGGTGCAGTAAAGTAGGGGGCAGATAAAAGCAAGTAAAGCACATTTAAGGAAGAGTGTCCATAGGGAAAAAAAGAGGAGTTCTACAGGTGCTGTCTGAAGAGGTGAGTCTTGAGGAGGCGCCGGAAGGTGGTCAGGGACTGGGCAGTCCTGACATCTGTAGGAAGGTCATTCCACGACTGCGGTGGCGAGGGTGGAGAAGGAGCGGGCTCTGGAGGCAGGGGAGTGAAGAGGAGGTAGAACCAGTCTTCTAGTGCAGGAGGAGCGGACAGGTCGAGTGGGGGTGTAGGGAGAGATGAGGGTCTGGAGGTAGCTGGGTGCAGTCTGGTCAAGGCATCTGTAGGCTAGTACAAGAGTCTTGAACTGGATGCGAGCGGTGACCGGGAGCCAGTGGAGTGAGCGGAGCAGTGGAGTTGCGTGGGAGAAGTGAGGCAGAGAGAACACCAGGCGAGCAGCGGAGTTCTGGATGAGCCTGAGCGGACGGGTGGCGGACGCAGGGAGCCCAGCCAGGAGGGAGTTGCAGTAGTCTAGGCGGGAGAGTACCAGGGCCTGGACCAGGAGCTGGGTGGCGTAGTTGGTGAGGAAGGGTTGGATTCTTCGTATGTTGCTCAGGAAGAATCGGCAAGTGCGTGCCAGAGTAGAGATGTGCTGGGAATAAGAGAGGCAGGGGTCCAGGGTGACTCCGAGGTTCTTAGCTGAGGAAGAGGGAGAGAGTGTGGTAGATTCCAGAGGAACGGAGATAGAGAGATCAGAGGAGGGGGAGGAGGGAAAGAACAGGAGGTCAGATTTAGAGAGGTTGAGTTTGAGGTGATGCGAGTGCATCCAGGAGGAGATAGCAGACAGACAGGTAGAGATACGGGAGGGGATGGTGGAGTCAGATGTGGGGAAGGAGAGGAAAATCTGAGCATCATCAGCATAGAAATGGTATGAGAAACCACAGGATGCGATGAGGGGGCCCAGGGAGCGGGTGTAGAGAGAGAACAGGAGAGGACTCAAGACTGACCCTTGGGGGACTCCTGTTGAGAGAGGGTGAGGTGTGGAGGTTGCTTCACGCCAGGTTATCTGGTAAGTGCGGTTGGAGAGGTAGGAGGAGAACCAGGCCAGAGCAGTGCCAGAGATTCCCATGTCAGCGAGAGAGGATAGTAGAATAGAGTGATCGACAGTGTCAAAGGCAGCAGAGAGGTGGAGGAGAATTAGGACAGAGGAGAGAGAGGCAGCTCGGGCAGAGTTTAATGAGTTGGTGACAGACAGGAGGGCGGTTTCAGTGGAGTGAGCAGAGCGGAAGCCAGATTGGAGAGGGTCGAGCAGAGAGTGGTTGGACAGGAAAACAGAGAGCTGGCGGTGCACAGCCCACTCAAGGGTTTTGGAGAGGAAGGGTAGGAGGGAGACAGGACGGTAGCTCTGGAGGAGGTGGGGTCGAGGGTAGGTTTTTGAGGAGGGAGTGATATAGAGGCTTGTTTGAAGGCAGAGGGAAAGAGACCAGAAAGGAGAGAGGCGTTGAGAAGGGAGGAGATGAAGGGAAGTAGAGCAGGAGCAGCAGCTTGAAAGAGGTGAGTGGGGAGGGGGTCCAGGGCACACGTGGTGGGTTTGTGACCCTGGAGCAGGGAGGAGAGGTCAGAGTCTGAGATGGGAGAGAAGGTGGAGAAGGAGGGTGAGTTAGTAAGGGATGCAGTGAGTGAAGGGGTTGGAGCAGGAGGGGGTGCGGGGGAGGGAGAGGTGTTAAAGAGTTTGCAGATATCTGAGATTTTAGAAGAGAAGAAAGAGGCAAAGTCATCAGAGGAGATAGAGGAGGGAGGAGAAGGTAGAGAATAGTTTACGTGGGTTGTTAGTGGAGGCCTGGATTACAGATTGGAAATAAGTACATTTAGCAGAGGAGAGAGTAAAGGAGGAGGAGAGGAGAGTGCAGTTGAGATCTAGGTCAGCTGGGAGTTTCGTTCTCTTCCATTTCTTTTCAGCAGATCGAAGTGTGATTCTTGCTGTGCGGAGCGCAGAGGAGAGCCAGGGTTGGGGAGGGGAGGGGCGAGCAGGTCGGGAGGTGAGGGGACAGAGGGAGTAGAGGGAGGAGGTGAGGGAGGAAAAGAGGGTGGAGGTAGCAGAGTCTACAGAGAGTTGTGAGAAGGAGTCGATGGGAGGGAGGTGAGAGAGAGCAGTGGAGGCAAGGACAGAGGGAAAGAGAGAGCGGAGGTTACGGCGAGAGGTGACAGTGGGGGTAGGAGCAGCAGGGAGAGAGGGGAGAGACAGAGAAAAAGAGATGAAATAGTGATCAGAGCGGTCCAGAGGGGTGACAGAGAGGGTGGAGGGGCAGCAGGCCCTGGAGAAGGTGAGGTCCAGTTGACGGCCAGCTTTGTGGGTAGGAGGGGATGGAGAGAGACAGAAGTCAAAGGAGTGAAGGAGAGGGAGGAATCCGGCAGAGTGGCTGGGGTGGGAGAGATGGATATTGAAGTCACCTAACAGGACAGTTGGGGTAGACAGACTTTGAAAACACTAAGCGGAATACATAATAATAAAAATTAAAATACTTTTCCATTTTTTTTGTTAAAAAAAAATACTAAATATAGTGTTGAAAAAAATAAATACATTTTAATTGTTTCTGTACGTTATACTGTTCCCTAGAGTGTTCTGAAAAAAAGGACATAAATTCCAAGATGCTACTGTAAAAAAAATAGATTTTTAGAGATTTTTTATAGAAAAAAAATGGCCCTGGGGGAACTTCTCATTGAAAATGCTTGGTCCTTATAGTGTTAAGCAGTGTGGACTGATGGCCCTCAAAAAGCAGATCATCTTCAATAACAAGGAAATAATCCAACTGCACCCTCCAAAGGAGCCAAGCGAATTTTCTACTTAGATTTGTGTAAAAAAAAATGGGAGACAAAACCAGACCAGGTAACTACAGACCAATAAGCCTGACTTCTATTATATGTAAACTTATGGAAACTATAATCCAAAATGGAAAATTACCTATATGGTAACAGTATCCTGGGTGAAAGTCAGCATGGTTTTAGGAAAGGGAGATCGTGTCTAACTAACCTGCTTGATTTTTTTGAGGATGCAACATAGACAATGGATAATTGCAAAGCATACGACATGGTTTAATTAGATTTCCAGAAAGCTTTTGACAAAGTCCAGCAAAAAAGATTAATTCTCAAACTGAACGCAGCAGGGATTAAAGGAAATGCATGCACATGGATTAGGGAGTGGTTAACGTAGAAAACAGAAAGTACTGATTAGGGGAGAAACCTCAAAATGGAGCGAGTTAACCAGTGGTGTACCACATGGATCAGTATTAGGTCCTCTGCTATTCCTAATAAACATTAATGATTTAGATTCTGGTATAGTAAGCAAACTTGTTAAATTTGCAGAAGACACAAAAATAGGAGGAGTGGCAAACACTGTTGCAGCAGCAAAGGACATTCAAAATGATCTAGACAGCATTCAGAACTTGGCAGACACACGGCAAATGACATTTAATAGAGAAAAGTGTAAAGTATTGCATGCAGGCAATAAAAAATGTGCATTATAAATATCATATGGGAGATACTGAAATTGAAGAAGGGAACTATGAAAAAGAGTTTATGTTGACTCAGAAATGTCTTCATCTAGACAATGTGGGGAAGCTATAAAAAAGGCCAACAAGATGCTCGGATATATTGTGAAAAGTGTTGAATTTAAATCAAGGGAAGTAATGTTAAAACTTTACAATGCATTAGTAGACCTCACCTAGAATATTGTGTTCAGTCCTGGTCACCTCGTGACAAAAAGGGTATTGCTGCTCTAGAAAGAGTGCAAAGAAGAGCGACCAGAATTATCCCGGGTTTAAAAGGCATTTTGTATGCACACAGGCTAAAATAATTGAATCTATTCAGTCTTGATTCAAGCATTCAATATTCTAAAAGGTATTGACAATGTCGACCCAGGGGACTTTTTCAACCTGAAAAAAGAAACATGGAGAGTAGATAAAGGGGCATTCAGAACAGAAAATAGGAGGCATTTTTTCACACAGAGAATTGTGAGGGTCTGGAACCAACTCCCCGTAATGTTGTTGAAGCTGACACCCTGGGATCCTTCAAGAAGCTGCTTGATGAGATTCTGGGATCAATCAGCTACTAACAACCAAACGAGCATGATGGGCCGAATGGCCTTTCGTTTGTAAACTTTCTTATGTTCTTCATAAAAAATAAAAATAAAAATACTGACATTTTAAATTGATTAAAATGTATTTTACTTTTTTCTGTTTTACAATGCGTTTTTCAACTATTCTTATTCAATTGCTAAAAAATAAACACTGTAATATACACTAAAACTGTACATACAAGATTTATGCTGAGCTCGCTAAATCTCTCGAGTTAGCGCTCTCACGTGATTTATAGATATCACCAGAAACCTGAGACAGGTTGGGTTTATATTATTATTATTAGAGGACCAAGCAACGAAGTTACTGGAACCCTATTGTTATTGTTAGGACTATTAGGTTTCCAAGCTGGCTTGGGAAGCCAATTGTTTCTGTTAGGATTTTTAGGCTTCCAAGCCAGAATGGCTGGGAAGCCTATTGTTTCTGTTAGGATTTTTTTTTTCTTCCACTCTTTTTTCAAAAATGGAACTTGGTAGGGTGGTAGGCACCTAAGGGAAGTTGTGTCAGAGCAAAAATGAAGGTCATAGGTCACATGGTGTGGCAGCCATATTGGATCTTTTCAAGAATTTTGGCCAATTTAAAAAAATCTTCTTCCGAACAGGTTTACAGCAGAGATCTGAAACTTGGTGCACATACTCCCCTCATGGCTCAGATTTACGGTTGTTCAAGTGAAGTCGATCGGTCACATCGTTTGGTGGCCATATTGAATTAGTCCAAAATATTCAAACGACTTCTGAAACGGTTATGCCGATTGAATCAAAACTTTGCATACATAGCCTTGGCAAGGTTGTCTATCAAGTTTGTTCAAAGCAAGTCGCTACATAAAAAAATGTGGCCGCCAGTGGTGTAGTCGATGGTATGCGCAGGTAAATGGCGTTTACCCACTTTTAATTTGGGCAATATATAATTTACCCATTTCTCATATAAGGGATTCAGAGTTTACTTACTTCTACTCTCCTGTGATGTGCAAATCCTGGGTTAAAGACAATGTATTTTAACGACAAGCGTCTTTGTTGTGTTCAGAGAATGTGAGCGGAGCGAAGCGATGACAATTTAGCTCACCGCTCATAATATCCTCCACTCTGCTCCGCTCTTTCTTTAGCTCTGCTCCACTCCTTGCGATTCCTGCTCCGCTCCCCTGCTCCAGACAAAATAGGCACGCTCCGCTCACATGGTATTAAAAAAGATATATAATAATAAGTAAATAAATAAACTAGCTGTTAATTTAATTGTCCTAGTTATTATTATTATTATTATTATTATTATTATTATTTATTTCTTAGCAGACGCCCTTATCCAGGGCGACTTACAATCGTAAGCAAATACATTTCAAGTGTTACAGTACAAGTAATAATACAATAAGAGCAAGATAAATACAATGACTAGTTCAAGCAAGTACAAGTGTGACAAAATATGATTCAATAATACAGCAGATAAAAGTGACAGTGATAGTTACATCAAGATATGATTAAGTACCAAATACTACAGATTAGACACTTGGCAGATTACAGAACTCTGAAGTACAGGATTAAATGCAGTAAAATAGGGGGCAGATAAGAGCAAGTAAAGCACATTTAAGGAAGGGTGAAAGTGTCCCAGGGGAGAAACAGAGGAGTTCTACAGGTGCTGTCTGAAGAGGTGAGTCTTAAGGAGGCGCTGGAATGTGGTCAGGGACTGGGCGGTCCTGACATCTGTAGGTAGGTCATTCCACCACTGCGGAGCGAGGGTGGAGAAGGAGCGGGCTCTGGAGGCAGGGGAGCGTAGAGGAGGTAGAGCCAGTCTTCTAGTGCAGGCGGAGCGGAGAGGTCGAGTGGGGGTGTAGGGAGAGATGAGGGTCTGGAGGTAGCTGGGTGCAGTCTGGTCAAGGCATCTGTAGGCTAGTACAAGAGTCTTGAACTGGATGCGAGCCGTGATCGGTAGCCAGTGGAGTGAGCGGAGTAGTGGAGTTGCGTGGGAGAAGCGAGGCAGAGAGAACACCAAGCGGGCAGCGGAGTTCTGGATGAGCTGGAGCGGACGGGTGGCGGACGCAGGGAGGCCAGCCAGGAGTTGCAGTAGTCTAGGCGGGAGAGTACCAAGGCCTGGACCAGGAGCTGGGTGGCGTAGTTGGTGAGGAAGGGTCGGATTCTTCGGATGTTGCTCAGGAAGAATCGGCAAGTGCGTGCCAGAGTGGAGATGTGCTGGGAATAAGAGAGGCAGGGGTCCAGGGTAACACCAAGGTTCTTAGCGGAGGAAGAGGGAGAGAGTGTGGAGATTCAAGAGGAACAGAGATAGAGAGATCAGAGGAGGGGGAGGAGGAGGGAAAGAAAAGGATTAGTTATAATCACATACCTTAACTCAAGTAAAAAAAGTATGACCAGCAAAGAAAAAAGCTGACATAAAGTGCTCAGAGAAGTTATCTAATTCAATTAGAATACACTTTCTCATTGTTATTGTTTGGTACTGAAAAAATGTGTACATTTCAAACTTTGCATATGGTTTGTATCAAACTAGCTTTATACAGGGCTTGTTTGTATCTGAATATCTCATAGGGAACTCAAAGCAACCCATGAACACATATGAGTGAGTCGACAGGGCTGACGGACCACCCTGTGCTAGTGTATGAACTATCCTTAAGAGTGCAGAAAATATAAACCGTGTTCACAGCGCTTTATTGGTGATAACCGTAGAAATGTATAGAACAATAACCGCAGACAGATGGACACTTCGCTCTGTGAGCAAGTTTCTTTTAAACCTTTGATTTATTTTTGTATTTAAATAAAACGGCGCCGCCTTTAACTGCAGTACTGTTGGTGTCAGTTTGTTTACGTTCCTGCTTCTGTCCTGACGTCACCGCCCAGCCACCCTGTCACACGCACAAATGCAGCTCCACAATTGGGAGAATATATATCATAATGAATTATAAAGTGCCACGTCAATCACATTGAATATAAAAGAAAAATAAAAGCTTTTTTCATAAATGCAATTCTTAAGTCTGCAAAACATAAAAGTTACTAATTGTGGTTTGAAACTGGAAAATTAATGGTTGCCATGCACAGGCATGATTGAAAATACTGTAAAGTGACTGCATCTGTATTTATCACCTTTTTATATAACTCTTTTGTGCAAACTCCATGGCAGAACATATATTTAAGAAAAAGAAAACCATGCTCAGTTCTACTCAGTGCTGTAAAGGTGCGGGCCGGAAATGTCCACTCCAGCAACTACCCCGCTCCGCTCCCCTGCTCCATATACAATTGGCTCGATTCGCACCACTCCGCTCACACTCTCTGGGTGTTCCTGCGCATGAGACTGACAGCTGAGACCTCAGTCAGAACTGTGGCACGAGCAGGGGGGCGTGGCCACTGGACAGCGTGTTCTTTGTGTGTGTGTGTGTGTGTGTTCTGTGATTGGTTGTTTTATGTTCTGTTAATGTTCGTTGTTAGGCACGCCGGACCTGCATGGCGGTGCTAGTAACCTTCATCCTAGCCCGCAAAAAGACGCTCACAGAACTGTTCCCGTAGAGCGCACCGTTGGGTCTGTGATTTTTCATGTGAACAACACCTGAGAGTGGAAATAACTGTATGAGGGGGCTCTGGTTGGCTGATGGACAATAACAATGTATCTGTTCATGTTTATCTGTTCAATCTATCTGTTCAACTCCACCAAACAGGCTTTTACCCACTTTTTTATTTACCACTACACCATTGATGGCCGCTGCGAGCAAATCCAATTTCAGCTGTGGTCAATTTGCATATATTGCACTGTTTCTCTATGGTACAATGTGGTAGAGTGATGGAACTTCATACAGTAGTAGAGGACTATGGGAAATTAATGTCAATGAAAGAAGAGGTCATAGGTCATGTAGTTTTGCAGCCATATTGGATTTTTTGAAGAATTTTGGCCAATTTTAAAAAATCTTCTCCGAAACAGTTTACAGCAGAGATCCTGGCCTAGATTTATGGTTGTTCAAAAGAAGTCGATCAGGCACATCGTTTGGCGGCCATATTGGATTTGTCAAAAATATTCAAACAACTTCTCTGAAAGCATTATGCCGATTGAATCAAAACTTTGCATACATAGCATTGGCAAGGTTGTCTATCAAGTTTGTTCAAAGCAAGTAGCTACATAAAACAACATGGCCGCCGGGAGCCAGTTAAATTTCAGCTATGGTCAATTTGCATATATTGTAAACAATGTGGTACAACATGGTAGAGTGGTGAAATTTCATACAGTAGTAGAGGCCTATGGGAAATTAATGTCAACAACAGAATGAAGTTGATTGGTCACATGATTTGGCAGCCATGTTGGATTTGTCGAGCCAAATTATCGTATGTCCGTAAAATCAACACCTTTGCATGAGAACTCAAGAAACTTGGTAGAGTGGTAGAGGCCTTTGGGAATTGTGTCAGAGTGAAAATGAAGGTTATAGGTCACATGGTTTGGCGGCCATATTGAATTTTTCGAGAATTTTGGACAATTAAAAAAAATCTTCACCGAAACCGCTTATTGCAGAGATGTGAAACTTGGTGCAATAGACTTCATGGCCTAGATTTACGAGAAGTCGATTGGTCACATGGTTTGTCGGCCATATTGGATTTGTCAAAAATATTTTTCTCTGAAACCGTTATGCCGATTGAACCAAACATAGCCTTGGCAAGGTTGTCTATCAAGTTTGTGCAAAGCAAGTCGCTACATAAAAAACATGGCCACCGTGGGCCAATCAAATTTCAGCTATGGTCAAATTGCACATAGTTGCACATATTACCTTGCTAAAGCATACAAAACTTGTTTAGAACTCCTTTGAGAGTTTAGACAGTACCATAGTTACTACAGAATACACACATTAACTCATATATGCTCTATTCAAAAATGGCCTTGACTGTGACCTTTGACCTCTCCATAAGGACAAATGCAAAACTAGTTTATAGCTCCTTACAGAGTGCAGATAGGGTTACAATGGAACACATACACTACCGGTCAAAAGTTTTAGAACACCTCCATTTTTCCAGTTTTTATTGAAATTTACGCAGTTTAATGTCTCAATGTACTCTGAAATTAAAGCATAGAACAAATAAACAATTGGAGATAAAAAAGAAATCATGGAATCGTTTTGTTTAACAAAATTTAATCTAAATTTTTGACTCATCAAAGTAGCCACCTTTTGCAGATATAACAGCCAACACACTTGTGGCATTCTTTCTACAATGGAAATCAAATATTGTTCGGAAAGTTCTTCCCAACACTGTTTCAGAAGTTCCCACAAATGTGTTGCACTTGTAGGTTGCTTTGCTTTCACCCTTCTGTCCAGTCATCCCAAACCAGCTCGATGGGGTTTAAGTCTGGAGACTGTGCTGGCCATTCCATGATTTGAAGCCTACCGTCTTGTTCTTTTCTTCTAAGGTAGTTCTGACATAGCCTGGGACATTATCTTGCTGTAGGATGAACCCCTGACCAACTAGGCGTATACCAGAGGGTATTGCATGGCGCTGCAAAATGCTGTGGTAGCCGTTTTGGTTCAGGGTGCC
Organism: Acipenser oxyrinchus oxyrinchus; assembly: GCA_030684275.1. NCBI lineage: Eukaryota > Metazoa > Chordata > Actinopteri > Acipenseriformes > Acipenseridae > Acipenser > Acipenser oxyrinchus. The sequence continues at coordinate 64,466,429 of CM060247.1, read as the reverse complement.
ACTCACTCTGTGCAAGTCGCGGACTCTGGATCCAGCAAAAGAGCCCCAGACCATCACGCTTCCTCCTCCATGTTTGACAGTTGGTGTCACACACCGAGGAACCATCCTTTCGCCTACTCGACGGCATACAAAAACCCTGCGTGATGAACCGAAGATTTCAAATTTTGATTCATCGGTCCATAAGACCTTCTTCCAGTCTTCAGTAGTCCACTGGCGGTGCTTCATGGCCCAGGCAAGCCTCTTTTTCTTATTTTGCCATCTTAGCAATGGCTTTCTTACTGCCACTCGACCTGTCAAACCTGCAGCTCCAAGTCTTCTCTTCACAGTTGAAACTGAGACTTGCTTACTTCGACCAGTGTTAAGCTGTGCTTGAAGCTGTTGTCCTGTGAGCCGCCTATCACGCAAGCTGTTGACTCTCAGAAACTTGTCTTCTGATTCTGTTGTGGCTTTGGGTCTGCCAGACCTCTTCCTGTCAGAGTTTCCTCCAGTTTCCAAGTGCCTTTTGATGGTGTAGGAAACTGTACTCACTGACACCTTGGCTTTCTTTGCAATTTCTCTAAAGGAAAGACCTACACTTTTAAGGGTTATAATGGTCTGTCTGTCTTCCTTTGTTAATTGCCTTTTTCTCGCCATTATGATAGCAATATACTACTTCCTGCAGTACAATACTATCCAAATAATGCTTAAGAGGGTGTAGTAACACAGTCTGTTCCAACACTGCTTTTATACAGACAGAGGGTTTGTAAGTAATCAACAAAAGTTGGGACACCTGTAGGAATTGTTAGCATCAACTTTCAAGGCTTAATTTACTTCCATTGCTGCAATACTTGTTCCCTGAAAAAGGCCTTTTTGTATAATTCTGAAATGTACATTATTTTTCAGTTTTTGGTAACCTAAACTTTTTTTTTAATCTCTGGCAGTTTACCGCTTACCTTTGTACCATTTCAGGTTATTCACTGGACTTGAACTGCTTAAATTTCAATAAAAACTGGAAAAATGGGGGTGTTCTAAAACTTTTGACCGGTAGTGTATAGGAACCCATATATGCTCTATTTAGAAATCTTTGCCTGTGACCTCTGACCTTTCCTTAAAGGTCAAATGAAAAACTTGCTTATAAGTCCTTAGACAGTGCATGTAGGGTCATGGTTACTATGGAACACAGGAACAAGAATGCCTTGGGAGGCGTCAAGTTGCTTGCAACTATTAGTTACGTAATGTTGTTGAAGCTGACAACCTGGGATCATTCAAGAAGCTGCTTGATGAGATTCTGGGATCAATAAGCTACTAACAACCAAACGAGCAAGATGGGCCAAATGCCCTCCTCTCGTTTGTAAGCTTTCTTATGTTCTTATTATTTTTATTATTCCGCCAAATTTTCAAATGTCTGTAAAATCAACACCGTTGCACGAAAAGTCACAAAACTTGGTAGGGTGGTAGAGGCCTATGAGAAGTTGTGTCAGAGCGAAAACAAAGGTCATAGGTCACATGGTTTGGCAGCCTGTGGAAAAGTGGTTAACTATGTGTAGGTGAAGGTAATACAGCAGTTATCAAGAAACAGACAGACAACGATAATCCAGATGCAATGTTTTTAATGGTTTGTAATCTATGCCTGATGGCGTAACAACAGTAAATAATAAACAATGTTAACAGGCAATACAGCAGTGTGTATTGCTCTTTAAATCAACGGTTTGTTCCCAAATAATACAGTCCCTTTCTTTTTCACCAACACGTAACACAAACACAGTCCACAGTGCATGCTCTAGTGCTCGTTGTGAATATACAGTCCTGAGTGAAACAAAGTGCAGTGATGTTGTCCAGGTTTAGTGCTGGCCTTTGGCGACAGCTCCGGATCGTGTTCCACCGTCTAATAATAACAAAGAGTTATTGTTTAGACACAACAGAACAAAACAAACACTCACAATAACAATTCCCATGTTCTCCTTCCGGTTCACCATTAACCAAACAAAGGAACAGATCACATCACTATGTCTCCTTAAATACCGTAAACCATGACCCCTTGGTTAATGACTGCAACTGCTCCTCCAATCTGCGGATGCCACATTGTTTCCCTTCCGGGTTGATGATTTAGTGTACCATAGCTCTGCCCCCTTTCTAGATGCCCGACTTCCACCTAACCCTGGGAACTGTCGGGTCATTCATCCAGGGTAGTGTTCCCTTTACACAGCGCCCTCGCAGGTCAGGAGGGAGATCTAACACCAAGAATCATTCGATCTCTGTCACATAGCCCACCGCTTAGAGTGGAGCCAAAGGAACACTCAGTTAAATCTACTTTAGTAGAGTCTGCTAAATAGTATCATACATCCCCTGACATTCTACTGACCTCTTAATTGAATTTGGCGCTCTCTTTTTGGTGAGGTCAGCTAAGGGATTAACCACTGTGGCATACTTGGGGATGAATCTTCGGTAATAACCGGCTAACCCCAGTAGAGACCTCATCTGAGCCTTGGTTTTGGGGATTGCCGCGTCCACCAAAGCTTGGACCTTGGTGACAACGGGTTTCACTCTTCCATTCCCCATTACGAATCCCAAATATTGTGTCTCTGTTTTGGCAAACGCACATTTTCTCAAGTTAGCTGTCAGCCGGGCTACCCTTAGAGACTGAAGGACAGCCTTGATCCTAGCCAAATGCTCTTGCCATATGGAGCTGTAAATAACCACATCGTCAATATACGCTGCCGCATATTCATGATGTGGGTGTAAAACCTGGTCAATCGTTTTCTGAAAGTCAGCAGGCGCACCATGAAGGTATAGTTGTGAAATGGAACAGCCCTTCTGGTATTGAAAATGTGGTTTTCTCTCTAGAACTGCGGGTTAATGGGATCCTCCAGTATCCCTTCGTCAGCTCCAGAGTGGAGATAAACCTTGCCGTTCCAAGTCTATCAAGAAGCTTGTCGATCCGAGGCATGGGGTATGCATCGAACTTGGCAATAGCGTTTACTTTACAGAAATCAACACAGAAGCGGTTGGTGCTTTCCTTTTTGGCCACTGTCACAATTGGACTGCACTACTCGCTCCTGGAAGACTCAATCACCCCAAGTTCGAGCATCGCCCATACCTCTTTGCTAACGCCACTTCGTCGACTTTTTGGGATCCGGTAAGGTCTCTCTCACACTGTGACACCTGGGGGAGAGATCACCAGTAAATAATAAACGTTGGAGTGGTACAGCGGCATGTATCACTCGTAATTGTAATCCCTGGGTTTGACTTGCAACCAAAAAGTCCAGGTTTTACACACACCAACACTAAACACAAACACAAGACAGTAAGTGAAATTAGGTGCTAGTGATGTGATTTACAGTACTCCGTGAAATGCAGGGGTGAAAAGTGATGTCCGGGTTAATGCTGGCTTGCCCTACAGCTTCGGATCGTGTTACTGGTAGTCTACAAAGACAAACAACAGTTACAGCCGACACTTAACAACACAAAACAAACATTCACGTTTTTTAGTACAGCATGGTAATCCTGCAAGGACAAATCCAACCATTTACAAAGGAACAGATTACTTTGCTACGCCCCTATTTTATACCCTCCCTCATGACCCCTTGGTTAGCGAGCGCACCGCTTCTCCAATCCGCGGATGCCACGCCGTTTCCCGTTCGGGTACCGTAGCTCCATCCCTTTTCTAGCCGGCCGACTTCCACCTACCCACGGGAACAAATTGTAATGCCTTTTAGTCCAGGGTACTCTGTTCCCTTTACCTAGTGCCCTCACAGGTCGGGAGGGAAATCTAACACCAAGCGTCATTCGATCTCTGTCACAAACGCATATAGGAAACCATATGGGCTCTATCCAAAAATTACCTTAACATTGACCTTTGACCTATGAAGTTTGTTAAAAGTAAAGTTTCTGCATCAAAAAACATGGAGGTCATGAGCAAATCAAATGTCAGCATATATTATGCTATTAATCTATGGTAGAATATAGTACAGTCTTCAAAGTTCAAAGTCACATGGTCTGACACTTGGTCCCCGGTCATTGCTGCTTGCAGCTATAGTTATTATTATTATTATTATTATTATTATTATTATTATTATTATTATTAGTCGTAGTCGTAGTAGTCTTAGTAGTCATAGTCGTAGTAGTATTGTAATACATTGGTAACAAAGTATTGTAAGTTATTTTTTTTTACAATGTTTAAATGCTTTTTTCCATACAGTATGTACATGTATCTTTGATCATGCTGACAGTTACAAAGCAGTCCACAAATAATACATTTAAATGGACCATCCTTACAAAGTTCTTTTTTATTGAATGTATTTTTATAGATGATTGCTGTTTACTGCACAACTCCTGTGTGGGTTTGCATTGTACTAAAAAACAGGATTGTTCCACATGTAATTGACTATCATGTTTTTAGCAAATATTGCTCCCATATTGTTTTGGTTGTGTGACTATGGGTAATACTATCAGTAAATTGTTTGTTATATCATAGTGGATAACCAACAGTATGATTGAGATTCCAATGTTAAGGTTGTTGCAAGCAAACTAGCAGATTGATTGCACATTAATTTACAGTCAACAATACACAGTTCAAAACCCTGTGAAATATGTTCACTGTGCACAGTCCAACAACATAACTATTACTTAACTATTACTATATTTTTAAGGATGCATGGTAAAGAATAAAAAGTTTTTAGAGTTTTTAAGGCATAACATTTCCAACACCTGTGTTCCCTTTTAGGTTAAGGACAAGACTGAAGGGAGATCTACAAATCATAAATCATCTGTGTTTGGTTCAGCAGTAGAAAGACTGTTGACTCCCATTGTAGCAAAGGTAAAATATTGTGCTATTAACAGTCCATATCCATTAATTGTATTGTCATTGAATCATAAACTCTGTTTGTTTCTGGTGATGGGAATACATTCAAGTTGAGGCCTCAAGAATTTAGAGTCCTGGCACAAAAAAAAAATCTGTCTGTGTTTTATTAATTGAAAATCATTCTAATGAGGGTATACTTGGTAGAAATGGTCTAGGGAAAATACATAAATCTGGCATTGGATGTTGGTCAGACTTTTGTTCAAAGGTTCAACTTTGCAGTACACTTTCTCAGCATATGATACAGCTTCTGTCAGATTGCTACAGTTTTCATAAAGTGACAGATTTGCCATTTTTGTTTCATACCCAGTCACTCAATTATGTTATAATTATAAGTATATGCTACTTGGTTCTGGAGTTCATTAGTGCTTTCCCAGTGAATACTGAATCGTGGCTGAAAGCTTTGACAAGATTGTGTAATAAGTGAGAGAGGATTTGGATGCACTGGCATAGATTGTAAGTGTACATAACTTCCTTTGTTTTTACATCATAAAAGGCTTAATATGGATTGAATAAACAATAATATAGGTACAGTGATGTTCAGTATGATATTAATATTAATAACGAGGGGGCTTGATCAAAAGTATATCACTAACAACATAAACTATTAACCAGCTACGACTGCACTAAATCTTGAACAGAGCAGTCACAATATATAAATAACTATGGAAATACTTATTGTGACTATGATCACTGTTATCATGTGTGTGCAATATACTATATACAATATTGAAAGTGCAGAGTCTTCTGTTGTATGGAGGGTAATTTCTCTTGGCTTTCAATTTTTATTTTTTTATTTTTTGGTTGATATATTCACATCGATTCTTTGTGCAATGTGAACCTGTCAGTGAATTTAACTAGTAACATGCTTTTTTTATATAAATCTTTTACCAAAAAAATGTAAAAATAAAAGCATAGCTGTTTGCATGTACAATTATTGCACTGAGTGTAACAAAGGAAGTTGGAATGTCCTTGAAAAAAAAACAACTAAAAAGCCAGGACGAGTGATGGAGCAATATAGTGTGATGAAAGGATAGTTGTCAATGATCTCTGGTGATTTCTCTGCTAATATTTTCTTTTGATCACTGTAATTTAATCTTTGAACTCTGTCAAAATTGACGTCTAGTTGTTGTAAGACTAAAAGTATTAGGTGTGTTAGTAAAAATGCAGGTTGGTGTGGCACAGTGAATGAGCCTGCCTGGCAAAACTTCTAACTAAGGTTGCCACCCATTCCGTATAATAAGGAATCGTCCCGTATTGGTAAATAAAATGTTGCATTCCGTTTTAAATCGATACGGAACGCAATTTGTTCCGTATTTTGCACTACTGAGTCAAATGTATTTTTCAAGCATGAGAAGTCAGAGATCTCTGTCTCTGGTGACGCACCAACTTCCTACCGGAACCATCTCAGAGTTAGCAGGTAATTATGGGAGGTGTAGTTCATTTGATTAACAATTATTCACTTTACACATACTGCACGAAAAGGATCGACTAGTGCGAGGCAGTTCTAAATCCTATTGGGTGGTGTGTGCCGCTGTCAGCTATGTAGCTATGAAACATATAACCTAGCTGACCGATTTCAGACACAATGGCAAATTCGGTAACATCTCAAAAAAAACAAAAAAAACAATGCAAAAATAGAGACGAGTGGGAGAAGGATTTTACATGGGTGAACAAAGTTCATGACAATATTTTCAAAACCCGGTGCACTGTGTGCAGAAAAGAATTTTCGATCTCTCACGGTGGAGTTTGTGACCTGAAGGGGCGTTCACACTGGGCGCGGCGCGGCAGTAGCAATGGTTTTCAATGAAGGCGGTTACGCGCAGCGGCAGAGGGACGCGGCACCGCGAAGCGGCGTGCAAGAGATAAAATATTTTCAACTTTTGCCGTGTCGCGTTGTGACGTAACCTACCAACAGCCAATCAGGGAAGAGTAGGAGGTTCCTTTGCGAGGAAGAAATAAAAAAATAAAATGGAGGAAAAGCTGTTCGCTTTAATTTCAGATTTCCTGGCGTTGAATAATACAACAATTAATAGTTACTGAGATATTAATAAAAAAGATGTAGAATGGTGTTCTGTGGGTGTACAAATGGGATTACCGAGTGAATATTAAATATACATAATTACGTAAATGAGGTAATATATATTTTTTGTGCTAAACTCCACATTGAAAATAATTATGCACCTGCTACTATGACGTAAGCATTTTTTTTTTGGATAAATTAACTGCAGACAAACTTTTAAAAGATAATGCCTGTGGTTGACAATCATGTATTGACACGGAATGACCCATAAGTAAAAATGTAAAAGATGGGATAGTAAACTTAAAAAGACCCGCTGTATTTGTTTATTTAAACAATGCTGTGCTGCCATGCCACTTCACCTGGAGCAGCCGATGGTATTCACCATACCGTTTTCTTTTCTTCAGGATGTCATGTACTCACGACGTTCATACAGTTTTTTTCTTTCTCCGGTAGAGCAGAGCGATCGGAATTTTTTTTATTTTTTTTTGCTGTGCATTCTTCGAAGTATTGTGTGTGTATGTAGGGCCTATATATATATATATATATATATATATTGTGAAAGATCCGCCCTCTTCGCGGTTCGTTGCCCCTTTAAAAACACTGACCCAGCACACGCAAATGGATTTTTGAAGCGCGGTTGCGCTATTTTTAATGAAAACACACAAAACAAAATAAACAAAACAAACACCTAGCTCTTCTTTGAGCACTAACTAAAACAAAACAGGAACCTAAACTAAACAACAGGACAGCTAAGCTGTTTACCTGTAACAAAACAAAACAAACAAACAAAATCACACACACAAAAAAAAAGGACTCGCTCTACCTTTTTTTTTTCTTTTAAATTACGGCTGTACCCACACACCAGCACAGTCGGGCTTCTACCCTCTTCAGCAGCTGCCCAGAGCAGACTGACTGCTCTCCTTTTAAACCGGGCACCTGGCTCCAATTTTCAATAGTAGCCAGGTGCGGTAATGATCAACAATAAAACAATAAAACAATTAAACAAAACAATTAACACAAATTAAACAATTAACAAAACAAAAACAAAATGTGCCTTACGCACATGTTTTCCTCTAGGGAGGAATTAACCCCCTCCCTGCTGTCTCACACATCCCCCATGTCTTTTCAAGACATCGGCCATACTACGGCCACCTCCCTCCACCCTTAAAGACCACCCACCCTCAAGTCCACAAATGTCAATTTTCGCCCTCTTCCACGGGCGGGCTTGAGGTGGGTTCATCCCGGCGTTCCAGGGAGGGACCCAGGACCCGGCGAGGAGGGACCCAGGCGGCTTGTCCAGGGCGACCACAGCGCAGACCGGTGACCGGGAGCCAGGACTGACAGGCAGAGGCGTGCGCCTGTGGACCTGCGCAGCGACCTCTGGAATTCCAGGTGGAGCACAGCACGATGCAAGGGAGCGGAGCAATCAGCAGGGGAACGCTAGTGACCTCTGCCCCTTAGCGTAGCGGCGTCTGCCTCTTGCGCAGCGGCGTCTGGGATTCCAGGGGAGTGGAGTAAGGGACCAGGCAAGCGACTGTGCCTGGCTGTACTGCGACCTGGGAGCAAGGTCCAGCGCAGGGAGGTCTGGGCATTCGGCCAGGTGTCCACGATGGCGGGACTGGGGACCTCCCTCGGCAACGCCGGGCTCACTTGCACGGATGATGGTTTTGGAAGAAGCGGCTCCTCCCCTCTGGGCTCTGGTAACTGCAGCTCCAACCCCTCTGGCTCTTGGGATGGCAGCTCCATCCCCTCTGGCTCTCGGGACGGCAGCTCCATCCCCTCTGGCTCTCGGGACGGCAGCTCCACCCCTCTGGCTCTCGGGGCGGCAGCTCCCACTTTGTAGCAGCAGCTCCAGTTCGGTTGGCTCCCGCTCGGTATTATCCACGGGGCCAACCCCAGCTCTTGTGTCTGCCTCTCCATCTTCCTTGTCTGCTCCTCCTGAGCAGCGGTGTTTTAATAATCCTGTCAATTAAATCTTTAAAATCCATTCTTGGGTCATTAGAGCGCCCCACTCGCTGCCACCATATGTGAAAGATCCGCCCTCTCTAGCGGTTCGTTGCCCCTTTAAAACACTGACCCAGCACCGCAAATGGATTTTTGAAGCGCTGGTTGCGCTATTTTTAATGAAAACACACAAAACAAAATAAACAAAACAAACACCTAGCTCTTCTTTGAGCACTAACTAAAACAAAACAGGAACCTAAACTAAACAACAGGACAGCTAAGCTGTTTACCTGTAACAAAACAAAACAAACAAACAAAATCACACACACAAAAAAGGACTCGCTCTACCTTTTTTTTTCTTTTAAATTACGGCTGTACCCACACACCAGCACAGTCGGGCTTCTACCCTCTTCAGCAGCTGCCCAGAGCAGACTGACTGCTCTCCTTTTAAACCGGGCACCTGGCTCCAATTTTCAATAGTAGCCAGGTGCGGTAATGATAAACAATAAAACAATAAAACAATTAAACAAAACAATCAAACAATTAACAAAACAAAACCAAAATGTGCCTTACGCACATGTTTTCCTCTAGGGAGGAATTAACCCCCTCCCTGCTGTCTCACAATATATATATATAAAAGTAAGAATAAATCATAGATTTGAATGTAAACAATACCAAGTAGTTGTCATGCCGTCAAAAACCTATAAATACCTCCAATGTTTTGATTCAAACACAGGCCTCCCTTGAGAAAGATATGTGCAAAATATTGAAACGTTGGGCAGCTGGCTCTTTGAGCTAAAATATATATATATATATATATATATATATATATATATATATATATATAAACACTGTATATATATATATACACACTGTATATATATATATATATATATATATATATATATATATATATATATATATATATATATATATATATAAAAGCAACAGGGGTCGGGTCTTTCGGGTGTATGTAACGTAAGCATTTTTTTTTTTTTTGGATAAATTAACTGCAGACTTTTTAAAAGATAAAGCAAAACGTTTTATTTGGTGTACATTTATTATATTTTAACAGTTTTTAACACAATACAAAAGGAGGGGGGGGGGGGGATTGTGATGGTGTGGGGGTTAGGATTAGGTTTCATAAAAAATATATTTGTAATGTTTCATTCCTCAGTTTTGTCTTTTGTCAGTGTCTTCAGTTCTGTCAAAAGAGTTTTATTTTCCCGCTGGCATTTACTGTTTGTTGCTCGGTAACCAAAAGCCACTGTACCTGCAGCCATGACGTAACGTCGGACCGCCCACTGACTTTACCCTGTCGCGTTTGGTGTGAACAGTACTGCAGCGCCGCGCAAGCAGGTGGCATGCGCGCCGCGTCCGGTGTGAACGCCCCTTTATACAGCATGAAGCGGGAGAAGGCCATGCTCATAACGAACAAGGAGAACCAATCAGGCTAGTCAATCGTTCTTTGTTCCAGAGAGGACATGCTACTGTACTTCTCCTTGCATCATTTATTTCTCTAGCTAGAGCGATTACAATTATATTAGATAACGTTAGATAGCTAATGTTACCCACCGTGATTTCTAGCCATTCACGGACCCGAGCACGAAGTTATGATTTTCTTCTGTAATGCGGTCTCCGGTCTCTTTTTTTTGCTTTCTTGTGGACTTTAAGTGTAATTATTTTAATTAATTGCGCATTGGACAGTGTTGTTCTTGTGTTTGGACTTTTTATCGTTTACGAAATACATTTTCTGGGTCGCTCTCACAACTCAAAGCGCACCACCAATTAGTAGCTAACGTTACTCAACGTTTTAATTGACTTTATACTTTATGTGCGTGCACTCATAATCCGTTAATCATTCTAAGTGTATTTTCTTGATGTGTGATATGTAAATAGCATTTTAATGTATCAATCATTTTCTGGGTTCTTATAATCTATTTATATATTTGCATTTTAATAGTATGTATTGAACATGTTGCTGTTATTATTTGCATTACACAATTTGTATTTAAATATTGAAATAACTAGCTAGTATTACTTAATGTAGCTAGAGTGAAGTTTTATTTCTTATTCATTATATATATATATATATATATATATATATATATATATATATATATAATATAAAATGTTATTTAAAATCCAGATGAATCTAAAGATGGCATTGTGAAATGCATCACCAGCTCACTGGAGAGGTTTGGATTATCTCTCTACTCAGTTTCAGCTTTTAGTGGCGACAACACACATGTCAACTATGGTGTCCATCACAAAACAAATGGAGCGACAGCCAGGTGTTCAGTAGAGCTTATCAAAAGTGAGCTCCTGTGAGCCTCTATTTTGATGTGGGGTGTGCAGACTTCCACTCCTTGATCATGGAGGACAAACCTCTCCTTGCTGCTGCAAGAAGTTACCAAAAATATGCATGGAAAAGGAAATAAAGAACTTAATGGCTGCCAATAAAGACAGCATGGTTATTAGCTCATCACAAGCAATTTGTAAATCAGTAATAATTTTTACTTCACTAACAATTTCTAAATTCACATATCTTAGTCATTTTGACAACCAATTCTGATTCTGTAAAGACTTACAAACTCAGGCTGAGAATTTAGCAGAATTTGTATATGCAGAGAGTTTACAAAGATCAGTATATCTTTTTTATTTATCTTTAGCTCTATGCAGCAAATTCATTCTGGCATGTGACTTCCTGTCAGCAGAAATTTCATCGGGAACCACGGCAGGTTGCATATCCACTGCTTAATTTGAAATGTGTAATAGCTTTGTGGTATTTATTTTAAAGAGGAAATTTATTTTAAAGGGAACTTGTAATTCCACACAGTTCTAGGTTTTTCATTGATATTTGTTTGTATTGAATGTGTGTGAAATCCTGACATTTGTTTGATAATAAATATAAATATTTTTGGCCAAAAGAAAACGTAAAAAGCGTATGATGCTTTAATTTGTCAAAATATCTTAAAATACATTAACTAATAATTATGTTTTTAGAGGCCTACTGTATCTGTGAGAGTAAATAAATAAAAATTGGGGGGGGGGGGCACGGGTGTTGCGTGGTGTTGCGTTAGGGTCTGTTCCTTATTTTTGAGGTCATGAGGTGGCAACCCTACTTCTAACAGCTGAGCAAACATTTAAGACACTCTTAAACACTCCAGCTTGTACATGATTAAATTCATATTTTATCAATATTTCAGAAACAGCATGAATGTTCATTTTAACTCTTACAATTTTATTTACAGTATTACAGATATAGTTAATAATCATTTTAATATTTACTAGTGCTGGGACAAACACGGGATTTTCATGTTCGGATATTCAATTAATTTAAATATTCGTTCTGATATTTGTTAGTTTTTCAAAAAGTAATAAAAGGCATTATATTTGCTCTGAACGCAGGCAGAGACAGCACTGCAGCAGGAACAGGGGGGCGTGGCCCTGTGTGTGTGGATGACTACCTTTATTTTACAGCAAGACCTTACAATATGTAACACGTTAAAATAGAAAAATATCCCAGGAGTAAAGAATAAGTTGTGTAGGACTTACTTTACCCCAGTGAATTAACTACAAAACAAAGGATGCCAAATAGCAGTTCAAGGTAAACGTTGTTTTGTTTATTCCCAAAATAAATAGTACATAACGTTGACACTGCATGTTTCTTTTCTCTTATTTTTCTTTTTTCATTCCTTGCCATTGCTGTTTCTTCACAGTAATCAGTGGCCATAGACACATTTTCATAAAGTAATAACATGAGGTTTACTTGTGCATTTTTGTAGATGAACAAGCAAAAGAAAACTGAAATTTAACTTTAAACACTTCAAATAAAACAAACATGGAAATAGCGTTGTGACAGGGTGGATGAGTGGTGACGTCAGGTCAGAAGCAGGCCTCGCCTCGCTTTGTCCTCGCTCCCTCTCGCTCGCCGTCAATACATTTTAAAATAAATACAAATAAACAACAACACGGCTTTCGTCGTCATATTTAAACCTAAATTAATATAGATAATAATAATAATACAACAATACAACAAAAGAAATACAAAATAATAAACTGCACAGGGGCGGAGGGGGAGACCCTGTTCTAAAAATAAAGAAATAAATACATTTAAACTGCATGGCTTTCTACCGCCCTGCTACAGGCATTGTAAAGTCAAAGAGAAAAAACTCACTGCTTTGGTTCTCGTTTATTACATTCCTGTGACAGACTGGCTGAGTGGTGTCATCAGAACCAGGAAATGAACACACAGCACTACGAGTGAAATAGTGAATGCAAGCGCTGCTGAGCGGTTTATTAATTACAGGAAAATAAAAGGTTTTAACATTTACAAAAACGGCACAGTAGCCAAAATAAGCAGACAAACAAAACGAACAGACACTAACACACACAGGGACGAACACTAAACAAACAAGTACCGTACTGGTCCTCCAGCACCACGTAGCAACTGATTATTTACTTTATCTCCTCACTCTCTCCCGTTCTTTCGCCCTGAACACACAACCCCGAGTCAGTGAAACGTGCATCTATATATACTGTTGTGCCGGGATTCAATTACTAATTCATTATTTACTTGAATCCCAGCACGTGAATTAATTATGTGCAACCTCGTGCTCACATATTAAATACTTTAAATGCATGTGAAGTGATCACTCTGCAATCCCGTGCCTAAATACAATTATACATTTTAAATACTCATGCTCATTACCCACATTATATCCTGTGTACCAGCTACAATACACCAACATTAACACATGCAACATACAACATATAACACACAAATGCACACGGGCAGGGCACATTGCCACATATACCCCCCCTTGTGCGCAGCACACATGGCCTCCCCCCTTAAAATCCCAAAAGTCTCGCTCAAAGTCCTGGGCCAAGAACAGGGACGTCTGCTACTGGCCATGCTGTCAGCAGACGTGCCGACAGCTCCCAGACTGTCACCTTCAGTCGGGGCAGTCCTGGCAGCGGAAAGGCTGCTTAGGGGGTGGTCTCCTGACCTCCCCCCTTCTTCGTAGCCGGCAGCTCCCTTTTGTGGGGCTCCAGCCACAGTACTTCCGGCAGCGAAAGTGCTGCAGTGGGAGCAGGTCTCCTGACCTCCCCCACGATCTCCGGCAGCGAAACTGCTGCTGGGGTTGGTGGTCTCCGGACCTCCTCCCCCTTCTTCGTGACCGGCAGCTCCCCGTGGTGGGGTTCCGGCCACAGTACTTCCTGCTGCGATGCGGAGCAACAGGCAGCCCCAGGCGATGCGGAGCAACAGACAGCCCCAGGCGATGCGGAGCAACAGGCAGCCCCAGGCGATGCGGAGCAACAGGCAGCCCCAGGCGATGCGGAGCAACAGGCAGCCCCAGGCTATGCGGAGCACCAGGCAGCCCCAGGCGATGCAAGGAAGGCATCCTTGGGTGGTGCGAGGCAGGCATCCTTGGGCGGTGCGAAACTCACCTGCAGCTCCTCTGGTGGTGGAAGTGGGAGCGGCAAGCAATCTTCCCACAGCGGTGAAGGCGGAACCAGCAGGTATTCACCCTCTGCTAGTGGAGGTGGGAGGGGCAAGCAGTCCTCCCACGACAATGAAGGCAGAACCAGCAGGTATTCACCCTCTGCTGGTGGAGGTGGGAGGGGTAAGCAGTCCTCCCACAACGGTGGAGGCGGAACCAGCAGGTATTCACCCTCTGCTGGTGGAGGAGGCAGAGGCAGCTCCTGCTGCTCTGCTCCTGCCGGTGGAGGTAGAGGCAGGTCCTGCTGCTCTGCTCCTGCCGGTGGCAGAGGCAGAGGCAGCTCCTACTGCTCTCCTCCTGGTGGCGAAGGGGGTGGAGGCAGAGGCAGCTCTGCTCCTTGTGGAGGTGGTGGAGGCAGAGGCAGCTCCTGCTGCTCTGCTCCTCGTGGCGGAAGCGGTGGAAGTGGAAGCAGCGTGAAGTCTCCTGGCGACGGAGGTGGGAGCAGCGTGTAGTCTGCTGGCGACGGAGGTGGGAGCAGCGTGTAGTCTCCCCGTCTTGGAGGGGACTGGTGCTGCTTTCCCTCTCTTGCAGGGGACTGGTGCGGCTCTGTCTCTCTTGCAGGGGACTGGTGCGGCTCTGCTTCACTTGCAGGGGACTGGTGCGGCGCTGCCTCACTTGCAGGGGACTGGTGCGGTTCTCCCTCTGTCTCGGAAGGGGAAAGCAGCAGGCATTCTTCCTCTGCTGGTTGTGATGGAGAAACCAGCAGGCATTCTTCCTCTGCTGGTTCTGATGGGGAAACCAGCAGGCATTCTTCCTCTGCTGGTTGTGATGGGGAAACCAGCAGGCATTCTTCCTCTGCTGGTTGTCATGGGGAAACCAGCAGGCATTCTTCCTCTGCTGGTTGTGAATGAGAAACCAGCAGGCATTCTTCCTCTGCTGGTTGTGATGGGGACAGCAGGCATGCTCCCTCTGCTGGTGGTGATGGTGGAGGCAGAGGCAGCTCCGGCTCCTCTCCTCGTGATGGTGATGGTGGGGGAAGTGATACCAGCAGGCATTCACCCTCTGCTGGTGGAAGTGGACCCAGCAGGCATTCACCCTCTGCTGGTGGAAGTGGACCCAGCAGGCATTCACCCTCTGCTGGTGGAAGTGGACCCAACAGGCATTCACCCTCTGCTGGTGGAAGTGGAGACAGCAGGCATTCTTTCTCTGCTGGTGGAGATGGGGACAACAGGCATTTTCCCTCTGCTGGT
Source organism: Acipenser oxyrinchus oxyrinchus (assembly GCA_030684275.1). Lineage (NCBI taxonomy): Eukaryota > Metazoa > Chordata > Actinopteri > Acipenseriformes > Acipenseridae > Acipenser > Acipenser oxyrinchus. The sequence continues at coordinate 64,450,928 of CM060247.1, read as the reverse complement.
GGAGTTGGGGACAGCAGGCATTTTCCCTCTGCTGGTGGAGATAGGAACAGCAGACATTTTCCCTCTGCTGATGGAGATGGGGACAGCAGGCATTTTCTCTCTGCTGTTGGAAGTGGGAACAGCTGCCTCCCGGGCTTTGGACCTCCGCGGTCCCCTCGTCTGGGTGCTGGGCGCTGGACGCTCGCAGTCCCCCCGTCTGGGCGCTAGTTCCTCCTCTTCATACTGCGTGGGGCATATGGCTAAAGTGTGCCCATAAGCCCCACAGCCAGGGCATAACTCTGCCGCCAGGTTCTTTAAAAACCTCTCCCAGCCATCATCTCCGACCTCCTCCTGCTGTTGCTGCGGTTGCAGCTTTCCTTTCCCCCTTCTCTTCCTACTCCTTCTCCCTACCTTCCTCTCCTGGACCGGTTCCTCCTCCTCACTTTGGAAGGGGCACCGTGTGTCCACCACCGTGTGTCCATAGACCCCACAGGCAAGGCACCAGCCTTGGTCCTCAAGGTCCCCGAGGAGATCCTCCAGGTCCCGGCAGCCATCTCTCCAGCCTTCCATTTCCTTATTTTTTTCCCCAAAAACAATATTTGTAATTGTAACAGGGCGAGGTGCCCTGTACATTTTGGTTTGTTTACTTTTAGATCGGGGTCTCCCCCTCCGCCCCTGTGCAGATTGTTTTGTGTTTGTTTATTTTTATGTCGGCGAAGCGCCGTATGTTATTGTTTTGTTTTCTTTTTAAAAAGCGTGTTCTGGCAGAGGCGAGATTGGTGCTCGTTTTCTGCCAGGAATAATTAAACTCGTGCAGAAGGTGGCCATCTCCCGAATTAATTAAGTGATTAATTCTGTTGCTAATTGGGAGATGGTCACCTGAATATGAAAAGCCTGCAGCTCTCCATGTTGGGGGTGGGTGTTTGAGGAGCGGAGAGAGCGAGAGTGGAGAGAACTGAGAGAGAGAGAGGAACAGTGAAGGCGATAGCCCAGCCTGACCTATTCCGTGTGTGTATTTTTTTGTGTTTGTGATTTTGTTTATGTTTAAACCTTTTATTTCGCTCTGGGAACAAAGTGTTTTTTTTGTTTAAATATTTTATTTATTTTTTTGTTATTAATAAAAACGGCAGCCAGCCGATTCTTTACTTTACCTGCAGTACTCTCTGGTGTCAGTTTTCCTTCCGGCTTCTGCCTGACGTCAGACCAGTCAGTCACTCTGTCACACGTGGTATCCAGAAGTGGGATCACCAGCGCCTCCTGGACTCAGGCAGAGGTGGGGTACTGCAGTTTTTTTCATTTTTTTTTTCCGTTTATTATTGTGTGTGGAGAAAGGAAGGTGAAGAAGAGGAAGGATGGGAGGAATAAGGAGGAGCTGCAGACAGCAGCAGCTGCAACAACAGCAACAGCAGCCCAGGTGTTACTGCTGCGCTGAGCCTGCGCATTCCAGGACCAACTGCCCCTGGTACCCCCTCGGACAGCGACCCCAACTATGCCCCATCTGCGGAGGTGAGCACTACATGGCCCGCTGCCCTGTCCATCAGGAGAGGGAGGAGCAGGGGTCGTCTCAGTCTCCACCACCAGCAGGGGGAGGTAGACTGCTGCTCCCACCGCCACAACAACAGCTGAACAAGAGGTGGTGGTCCCAGGTGCCAACTAAGTTTGGACCCCCGGACTGGGCAGCTGAACAGGAGCAGTGGAGGAAGGAGGGGGCTCCCGTGTGCGGCGCCTGTCTCTAGTTTGGGCACGTCAGGGAGGACTGCCCTTATGGGGACCCCCAGTTTGAAGAGGCGTTGAACCAGGGTCTGGTGGTGGACGCTGCAGAGTGGTTCTGGGCAGTGGGCCAGATCCGGTCATCTCCAGCACCCAAGAGGGAGGAGCCCAAACGTCCTGCGCTTGAAAGGGAGGAGCCTGAACGTCCTGCGCCTGAGAGGGAGGAGCCCGAATGTCCTGCGCCCAAGAGGGGGAGTCGGTCGTCCTGCGCCCAAGAGGGGGAGTCGGTGCGTCCTGCCCCAAGAGGGGGAGTCGGTGCGTCCACAACCCAAAAGGGGGAAGGCCGAACATCCACAGCCCAGGTAAACTGCCAGCAGAGGGAGAGTTCCTGCTGGTTCCGCCTCCACCGCACTGGGAGGACTGTGTGTCGCTCCCACCTCCGCCAGCAGAGGGTGAATTCCTGCTGGTTCCGCCTCCACCTCCGTGGGAGGACTGCGTGTCGCTTCCACCTCCGCCAGCAGAGGGAGAGTTCCTGCTAGTTCCGCCTCCACCGCACTAGGAGGACTGTGTGTCGCTCCCACCTCCGCCAGCAGAGGGTGAGTGCCTGCTGGTTCCGCCTCCATCGCTTACGCCAGCAGAGGGTGAGTGCCTGCTGGTTCCGCCTCGATCGCCGCCACCAGCAGAGGGAGCATGCCTGCTGGTTCCGCCTCCACCTCCATGGGAGGACGACTTGTCGCTCCCACCGCCACCAGCAGAGGGAGCATGCCTGCTGGTTCCGCCTCGATCGCCGCCACCAGCAGAGGGAGCATGCCTGCTGGTTTCACCGCTGCAGCCAGAAGGGGAGGAGGCCCTGCTTCCTTCGCAGCCAGAAGGGGAGGAGCAGGAGCTGCTCCTTCGCAGCCAGAAGAGGAGGAGCAGGAGCTGCCTCCTTCGCAGCCAGAAGGGGAGGAGCAGGAGCTGCCTCCTTTGCAGCCAGAAGGGAAGGAGCAGGAGCTGCCTCCTTCGCAGCCAGAAGGGGAGGAGCAGGAGCTGCCTCCTTCGCAGCCAGAAGGGGAGGAGCAGGAGCTGCCTCCTTCGCAGCCAGAAGGGGAGGAGCAGGGGCTGCCTCCTTCGCAGCCAGAAGGGGAGGAGCAGGGGCTGCCTCCTTCGCAGCCAGAAGGGGAGGAGCAGGAGCTGCCTCCTTCGCAGCCAGAAGGGGAGGAGCAGGAGCTGCCTCCACCACCACCACTCGAGGGAGAGCAGCAGGAACTGCCTCTTTCTCCACCACCACCACCCGAGGGAGAGGAGCAGGAGCTGCCTCTCCCTTCACGACAGGATGGACCGAAACAGAAGGCTGGCGGTCCGCAGCTGCCCTTGCACAGGCTGCTAAAACAAGCCAGGGAGAAAACCGCCAGGTCACAGCGGCTGAGAAAAGGGCCAACCCTAGCACCGCCGCTGGTCCTGGTTCCCCTCCTGCAGTCGCCTCCCGAGGGTCCGCTGCCGCCGTCGCCTCTTGAGGGACCGCTGCCGCCCTGTCGTGCATCGCTCGGGGATGCCAGTTCGCCATCGCTCGGGAATGCCAGTTCGCCATCGCTCGGGGAGGCCAGTCTCGCACCGCCCAAGGATGCCAGTCTCGCACCACCCAAGAATGCCAGCCTCGCACCGCCCAAGGATGCCAGCCTCGCACCGCCCAAGGATGCCAGCCTCGCACCGCACGAGGATGCCAGCCTCGCACTGCCCGAGGATGCCAGCCTCGCTTCGCCCAAGGATGCCAGCCTCGCTTCACCCAAGGATGCTTGCCTTGCATCGCCTGGGGCTGCCTGGTGTTCCGCATCGCCTGGGGCTGCCTGTCACTCCGCATCGCCTGGGGCAGCCTGCTGCTCCGCATCGCCTGGGGCTGCCTTTTGCTCCGCACAGGGTACAGGGTACGAGGGAGAAGTGGAGCTCCCGCTGCCACCTCCATGGCCAGGGGCTCCCCTCCCGAGTTCGCCTCCCGAGGGTCCGCTGCTGTTACCGTCGCCTCCCAAGGGTCCGCTGCTGCTGCCGTCACCTCCCGAGGGTCCGCTGCTGCTGCCGTCGCCTCCCGAGGGTCCGCTGCTGCTGTCATCGCCCCCCCGAGGGTCCGCTGCTGCTGCCGTCGCCTCCCGAGGGTCCGCTGCTGCTGCCGTCGCCTCCCGAGGGTCCGCTGCTGCTGCCGTCGCCTCCCGAGGGTCCGCTGCTGCTGCCATCGCCTCCCGAGGGTCCGCTGCCGTCGCCTCCCAAGGGTCCACTGCTGCTGCCGTCGCCTCTCGAGGGTCCGCTGCTGCTGCCATCGCCTCCCGAGGGTCCGCTGCTGCTGCCGTCGCCTCCCGCGGGTCCGCTGCTGCTGCCGTCACCTGGGGTCGCCAGGGATCCTGCTTCGCCTGGGGCCGTCGAGGGTCCTGCTTCGCCTGGGGTCGTCGGGGATCCTGCTTCGCCTGGGGTCGCCATACTGTGGCCGGGGCCCCATGAAGGGGAGCTGCCGGCCATGAAGAAAGGGGGGGAGGTCAGGAGACCAACTTCCCCAGCCGCATTTCCGTGGCAGGAAACACTGTGGCCAGAGCCCCACGGAGAGGAGCTGCCGGCCACGAAGAAGGGGGGGGGAGGTCAGAAGACCAGCTCCCCTCGCAGCAGTTTCGCTGCCGGAGATCGTGTGGTCGGAGCCCCACGGAGGGGAAATGCCGGCCATGAAGAAGGGGGAGGTCAGGGGACCAGCTCCCCAGCCGCACTTCAGCGGCAGGATAATGTGGCGGGAGCCCGGAAGAGGAGCTGCCGGCCACAAAGAATTGGGGTGCCGGACCTCCCACCATGGCCACCCCATGGACACTGGGCTTCCCCCTCTTCGGGACTTTGAGACTGAGGGGAGGTGGCCGTTGGGGCCAAGTGTGCGTTGCACAAGGCGGGGGGATATGTAACAGGGCGAGGTGCCCTGTACATTTTGGTTTGTTTACTTTTAGATCGGGGTCTCCCCTCCGCCCCTGTGCAGATTGTTTTGTGTTTGTTTATTTTTATGTCGGCGAAGCGCCGTATGTTATTGTTTTGTTTTCTTTTTAAAAAACGTGTTCTGGCAGAGGCGAGATTGGTGCTCGTCCTCCGCCAGGAATAATTAAACTCGTGCAGAAGGTGGCCATCTCCCAAATTAATTAAGTGATTAATTCTGTTGCTAATCGGGAGATGGTCACCTGAATATAAAAAGCCTGTAGCTCTCCATGTTGGGGGTGGGTGTTTGAGGAGCGGAGAGAGCAAGAGTGGAGAGAACTGAGAGAGAGAGAGAGAAACAGTAAAACAGATAGGAACAGTGAAGGCGATAGCCCAGCCTGACCTATTCCGTGTGTGTATTTTTTTGTGTTCGTGATTTTGTTTATGTTTAAACCTTTTATTTCGCCCTGGGAGCAAAGTGTTTTTTTGTTTAAATATTTTATTTATTTTTTTGTTATTAATAAAAACGGCAGCCAGCTGATTCTTTACTTTACCTGCAGTACTCTCTGGTATCAGTTTTCCTTCCGGCTTCTGCCTGACGTCAGACCAGTCAGTCACTCTGTCACAGTAATCCTTTGTATTTTTTTTTTTTCCCCAAAAGGACACCTCAACAAAAAAAATGCACTTTCCCCGGTCTGACGCTTGGGACCGCTGTCATCCTACTTTTCACACCATATGTGACATATGTGTCTGGCTGAGTGGTGTCGTCAGAACCAGGAAATGAACACACAGCACTACGAGTGAAATAGTGAATGCAAGCGCTGCTGCGCGGTTTATTAATTACAGGAAAATAAAAGGTTTTAACAAACACAAAAACACTTTGTAAAATAAAAACGGCACAGTAGCCAAAATAAACAGACAAACAAAACGAACAGACACTAACACACACAGGGACGAACACTAAACAAACAAGTACCGTACTGGTCCTCCAGCACCACGTAGCAACTGATTATTTACTTTATCTCCTCACTCTCTCCCATTCTTTTGCCCTGAACACACAACCCTGAGTGTGCTCAACATATTAAATTCTGTGCAATCTCGTGCTCACATATTAAATACTTTAAATGCACGTGAAGTGATCCCGCAATCCCGTGCCTAAATACAATGATACATTTTAAATACTCGTGCTCATTACCCACATTATATCCCGTGTACCAACTACAATACACCAACATTAACACATGCAACATACAACATATAACACACAAATGCACACAGGGGCGGGGCACATTGCCACAATTCCACATAACAGAAAGTCACAACAAAAAAATGTATACAATCTATATAAAAATCACTACACGACATTTTCAGGAAGTTGGGTACTGTTTAATCGAGGCATTTCAGAAAGATGTGCTTGCCTTTTTTCTGTCCCATGAGATTCTAACTCGGTCTAAAACAGCACAATGCATTTTTGCCCCAGATGGCTTACAATAGAGATCACTATGCGTGCGTGCGCATAATCTGATTTGTTTACTTTTTGCTGTCAAACTTTTAAAGAGGCTCACTAGCTGCTGTGTTGATCCTGTTATGATATATTCATCTCATATATCACACAGATCTCTTTTTCATTTGTCATTTTTTTTTAAACTGTTGCACAAATTCCGGTGAGACGGTAAATAAGTGCAAGGTATTTTTGTCATGTATAGCGAATACGAACATCTGATTTTTGTGTCCGAATACAAAAATATTTGTTCGAATATTTGGATATTTGTCCCAGCACTAGTATTTACATAAACATATTTAATTTATACCTGGAAGAATGTTGATATTGGTGTATAAAACAAGGATCACAATTTGAACCATGATTCAGTATAAGAGTAATCAGGGCCAGCCTTGGGCAAGGCGACAGCCGAGGGCCCCACGCTTAAGGGGGCCCCACGCACGTCACAAATTGTGACGTCTTCAGAGTCTAAACAGTCTCTCAAGTATTATGTCGGCCCCTCGAAAATAAACAAGAAATGTAGGTAACGCTTTATACTGCGTAGCATAAATTAATATTAAATAGATATGCAATTGCATATTACATTTGTTAAATTAATATTAAATAGATATGCAATTGCATATTACATTTGTTAAATTAATATTAACTAGATATGCAATTGCATATTAAATTCATGTTAAATTAATATTTAATAGGTATGCAATTGCATATTAAATTTACGTTATATTATTCCTTGTTACTTTCCATTAACATTTAAGTCAGATTAACTGTATTTTTAATAAGGACATGTAACCAATGGGAAATTATTACATATTTTCAAGGGTAACAAAACATACTATAAATGGACATGATATGCAATTATATTTTGGTTAACGACATTTGGTTAACATTTAGCAAAAAAACAGCTATTTCATATTTATTAAAAATTAATTTAACATTAATATGCAATTGCATATCTATTTAAGATTAATTTATGCCACGCAATATAAAGCATTACCAACATTTATTTAAAAAAATGCAACATCTAAGGATTAGCTGTCTGATAGGCTAATCAATAGCCTGTCCCTCTTTACATTCCACCGAAGAAAACCAAGACACGGTGCAGGACAGTGCAGCATCGTCTTTTAAAGTTTTACTGGAGGTTTTTCTTAAAGTGAGTAGGCTACTATTAATCGATAATGAAATTGAGATTGTGTGTATTAAAGTAAGACGGACCACCACACCAATGGTCTGAATAGGTATCTGCGACAAATTAAACGTTTGGAAGTACATTCGCAAATGCAGTGTGGTATAAAATAAAGCTGCTTCTTGGCTAGAATATTCAGAAAAAAACGTCATGATGTTTTTTTGGGCATATTGTTTTAGTGTAATTTACACAGCAAAAATTAATGAGCACTCAAAACCAGCTGAATGTGCAGCATCCAAAGGTGAAATGTTACACGTAGATTTGATAAGTAGATCGGTCAAATATAATTTTAAATTTTATATAAACAGGATAACGTTTGCAAACAGTTTTTATTTCACTTAAGTGACAGGACACATGCAGTATGGCTTGCCTACTTGTTACTGAAGCTGAAAAGTAGCCTACTGTTTTATTGTCATAATTTGTGGGGGTGTTTTTTTTTTTTTTTAAATTGGGATTTTTTTGTGGGGGGGTGGGGGTCACCGTCTAGGGCCCAACACAGACTAAGGCCTGCCATGAGTGTAGTACAGTGCTCCCCTTTATAACGCTATAGTAGGGAGCCTTAGTTATGAGACCATGCTCTGTGTGTTTCACCTTATAATGGGAATGAAAGTGCTAGTGGAATGATATTATTGGGCCACATCCATGCCATATTGGTTCTGCGGTATAAAAGGCAGCCATATAAAGGTGGAGCACTGTAATGCATTTATGATTAAACTAGATGGGGATGTGTGGAAATAAAAAGGGTACACATTTCAGACAATCTACAAAATCTAATCAGTAATTTTGGTAATGAGAAAATTATCAAAGCAATCAAAGTTTGCATAGTGCTAGCAGGATTATTGTTACCTTGACTTATCAGAAGTGTTCTAAAATGAGTGTGAGTAATAAGCTTTGTACTTGTGTATTACATACATGTACTTAATACTTGTATACTCATTTTACTTGGCACATCCCATCTTTTAAATACACCTATTACTATAAACCTACTACTGTAGTTGGTGGAAAATGTTCATAGTATAAAAATATTTAGAATCTTGCATTTAATTGTATTTTTGTAGAGGGATTAAGTGGGGGTATTTGGAAATGGGAGGGGACAAACTAGAAGTGGGTGGGAACGGCTTGTGTTGCTCTCCTTCTTCCTCCTTTTCCACCTGCAAATATTCAACCTCCATAATACCAAGTTTATTCTCGCTATAAAATCTACCTTAAGGGGAAACATTCCACATTCCACTCAAGATGTGGTAAAATACAGGGAAACTGTGACACTTCAATTGGTAACGTGAATCTGGTGATATATTAAAACTGCAAAAGTTATCTGCATAATAGTTTTTTGCATAGGCAAGCAACTTCAGTATTCTGCTATGATATATTCGTGCTTCAAAGGCATACTTAGTTGGACCTTGTGAACAGGAGAGAATGAAATTGAGTTGCAAATCTACCCCCCGACCTGGAAGGGTGCTAAGAAAGGTTGGCGGTACACAGAGATGGGCTGACTCAAAGGTAGGACGGAACAGTAAGTCGGCCATCTTGGGGAAAGGGCATAACTGTAAGACTGCTGAACAGCTCTATTGTGATCAGTTGTGTCACATGTGGCGATTGGATAGAACGTGTGATTATTGTTTATTATTTGGGAACCCTTCTTTTGTTTGGGACTGCAATCCCACCGTCTAGCATCCCCATTACCATTGTTGGTAGTGGGGATAACATTTGGAAATAAAACGGGGCAGTTGTTTTGTAAATACACCGTGTTTATTTATTTATTTGTTATTTATTTGTTTACTGTATTTTGTGCACATGTTTACAAATTTACAATGTGGTATACATTAAATAAATTATCATTACAAATACCTTGATACAAATGGAAAATAAAAAATGCTTTCTCCTCAGTCATGATGTGCATCCCTTCAATACTAGATCTGAAAGAGCAGATCCTATATGTAACAGAAAATGATCCCAAATTCTATGGAATTGTACAATTTTTTTTATCCTAACTATAACTTAACCTTTCCAGTGGGAATACACTGCAAATAGCCTTATACCATTGTAATATCATAGGTGATCTGTCCAAAATCCAATTTGTTAGGATACACTTTCTAGCCATTGCTAGAAGACCCCTTATGAGTTTATCCATTTCACAGTATACACTCTTAGGAGCGCCTAACATAAGCACAAGGGGGTGTTTGTCAAATGGTAAACCACATATAGCTCTAATTTCTCTAATCCGCCAACATAGCCTCATGTTTCACTCCTATGCTGATGACACCCAGCTGTACCTAAAACTAGACCCTGGATGTCCCTCTGCCTTTGTTTGGCTCTCAGCTTGCATCCAAGACATTGAAGGCTGGATGTCTGCCAATTTTCTTCAGCTCAACACCAACAAATCTGAACTTCTTCTAGTATAATCGAAAACTCAACTCCTTGAATCCCGGAAACTGCCTGCTGTTGCCTTCCCCCACTGTACAAAGCCTTGGTGTACTTCTGGATAGTAACCTCTCCTTTGATGCCCAAATCTCCTCTGTAGTCAAATCCTCCTTCTACCACCTCCGAAACATCTCAAAGATCTGTCCCTACCTTTCCCTCCATCTCGAATCGACTACTGCAGCTTTGTCTACGATAGTCTTTCGTCACGTGCCATAAACAGGCTGCAGCTGGTTCAAAATGCCATTGCTAGGATCCTTACCAGATGTAAAAATCACATTACCCCTGTCTTGCCCAACTGCACTGACTACATGTTAAGTTCAGGATTCTTTCAAAATTATCCTGCTTGCCTACAAGGCCCTTCATCACACAGGTCCAGAGTATCTCTCCAACCTGCTGACCCGCTATGTCCCTGCACACAAGCTGAGGTCCTCTGACTTGTTATACCCAAGCAAAAGTACACCTCACTCAGAGAGTGCTCTCTTGTTCTCTCTTACTTTCAATGCTCTTTAAGCCTGATATCTGTTATTAGCTGTTGTCTAAATTGCTATTTCAGGTTTTTCACTCCATTTTATTCGTATGATTCTGTATGACACACGTATCCACAATGTTTAAAATTCACATCCTAGCCTTTTATTTAATGTATTATGCCTGTATGTAATGTGTTTGCATTGTTTTTTACTATCTTGTAAAGCGCTTTGTGATGGTGGACCACTATGAAAAGAGCTATATAAAATAAATATTGATTGATATTGATTGAAATGTGGCAAGCTGTCTTGTGCAGTCACGTCATACCCGGAAGAAACACACAGCATTGTGAGTGAAATGAATGCGCTGCCTGCACGTTTTAATAAATAAACAAATAAAACAGTTGAACAAAACAAAACACTGCACACAAAACAAAACGGCATGTTGGCCAAAATAAATAAACAAAGAAACAAACAGTGGATGAACACTAAACAAACAAGTATCGTGCTGAGCTATGTCAGCACGAGTACCAATTGTTTTAGTTTATAGATTTTTCCTCTCCTCTCTCTCGCTCTCTCGTCCTTTCGCCCTGAACACCCAACTCTGTGTGCGTGAAGCACTCACTCTTTTATGCAGCTGTGCCGAGCCTTGATTGCTAATCAGTAGTGGTCTACTTAAATCGCGGTAAATTTACGTATTTTTCACGGGTGTGTTGCGGAATAAAATTAGGATTTCGCGGACATTTCACTGACCTGTTTAAACATTAAATAAAACTAAGTAGACAGTATTTCAGAACTCTATAAAGCCTAAAAATAGTGGTACTTGCTTCCTTACTAAAAGAGAGTGCTGTCATTTGTTAAAGGCAAGCATTCAGCATCCCCCAGCAGTTGACTTGCCCATACATTGAGACTGCAAGTTCTGCACCCACTGATTTGGTTGTAAGTTAAGGCAAAGCTTTGCCAAGTTATACAGATGTGGAAATCGATTAGAAACAGCCCAAAAACTCGGTTACACAAGGGCATCTGGCATACTTTAATAAAGGCAATGTATGCAGCACGTTCGTTGTCATATTATTTGTCCCAACCAATAATTTATTTTATTAGTACCGAGTCAAAACATAACGTGGCTATTCGGGTCTAAAATTCCAACTGCGAAAAAGTAAGCAGCTGGTTGAAGCGAGGTGGCTGTGCTGGATCGCTTTAGTACTGATTTAACTTGAAGACAGGAATACTTTTTGTCTGGGCTGACTTTCCAGTTTGGTTTCTGAAAGCTGTTTATTTTATGTTCTGTTCAGTCTCTGTAGTAGCCTTTTGTTTAATGTGTGATTCTGAAGCTAAATAGATCGTATTTTCTCCAAAGACACATTAAGATACGCAAAACAATTACCTCAGTCTGCATGTACAGTTTCTTTGGGAAATATCTTGAAATGATCATCAGCCGAAATATACTTTGCTTTTTTGTCATCCATTTCTACTATTTTACCTCCAATGCTGAAAACTAGATTTTAGCAACCTAAATCAAAACAATGCAGCACCAACTTTGTCCCATCCCCTACTGCACAGTACAGATCACGTAAAGCAGTAAAGATGCACTGATAGGCTGATTAAAACTTTGTCATTTGAATAGTAAACAAGAACGTTAACCGCTTTGGAGACATTTTTTGTGTAAAGGTTATTTGTGGACGTTGTGCGCGTTGTGCAGTAGTTCATTTAAACGAGGTTTCTTTTTTTTCCCTCTCTGTACTTGTTTGTATGCATTGGCCCCTAAGAGGTGAATTTTGCGATGATCCCTCAATTTCACGATTTCCGCAAAATCGCGATTTAGGTAGACCCCTACTAATCAGTCATTCACTTGAATCTCGGCACTGCAAGGCAAAGATCCCGCACGAGGATAAGCATACCTTGTGTGTGCAGTGCTTGGGTATCCAACATGCCACTTTGGCCCTCGAGAGAGAGAGGTGGCCTTCAGTAACTGTGTGGCTTTTCAGCCCCGGGTAAGGGAGAACAGGTTGGAGAGGGCCACGAGGGTGAGTTCCGCGTCCTCGGTGGCCGGACCGTCGGCAGCTCTCGGAGCCCCAGAGCCCCTCCTCCATGAGAGAACGGTGAAGCGTTCGAAGCAGGCACGGGACATTATGGACCTGAAAGCCCAGATGGCCCAGGTCCTGGAGCTTTTGTCCAAACAGGCACCTGCAGCTCCTGCCGCAGTCCCAGCTCCTCTACAGCGCCAAATGCCATACCCTCCCTCCCCCAGGGGAGATCAGGGTCGTTGGGCAGAGGCATCCCAGCTGGTGCAAGAGGACACGCTTTCCATAGTGGCCTCTGGGGATGGGACCTCCTTCTCCTCTGACATGCAGGTAGGAGCGGAGCTCAAACCCCCTGTCGAGGAAGAACCTGGCTTCGAGGTAGCTTCGGAAGCCAACGCTCCTCCGCTGTTGTGTCGGCACTGATGGGACGCGCTGCAGCGTTCCTACAGGTCCCGTGGACGCCAGAGGCAGAACCACGCCTGTCCTTGTTCCGGACGCAGGTGATGGCTCCTCGCCTTCAAAGTTCCCAGCCTTGCGGACGCCCAAGGATGCCTGCCTCGCCGCCCAAGGATGCCTGCCTCGCTTCGCCCAAGGATGCCTGCCTCGCTTGCCCAAGGATGCTTGCCTTGCATTGCCCAGGGTTGCCAGCCGCTCCCGCATCGCCTGGGGTTGCCAGCCGCTCCGCATCGCCTGGGGTTGCCAGCCGCTCCGCATCGCCTGGGGTTGCCAGCCGCTCCGCATCGCCTGGGGTTGCCAGCCGCTCCGCATCGCCTGGGGTTGCCAGCCGCTCTTCATCGCCTGGGGCTGCCTGTCGCTCTTCATCGCCTGGGGCTGCCTTTTGCTCCGCATCGCCTGGGGCTGCCTTTTGCTCCACACAGAGTACAGGGTACGAGGGAGAAGTGGAGCTCCCGCTGTCGCCTCTATGGCCAGGGGCTCCCCTCCCGAGTTCGCCTCCCGAGGGTCCGCTGCTGCTGCCGTCGCCTCCCGAGGGTCCGCTGCTGCTGCCGTCGCCTCCCGAGGGTCCGCTGCTGCTGCCGTCGCCTCCCGAGGGTCCGCTGCTGCTGCCGTCGCCTCCCGAGGGTCCACTGCTGCTGCCGTCGCCTCCTGAGGGTCCGCTGCTGCTGCCGTCGCCTGGGGTCGCCAGGGATCCTGCTTCGCCTGGGGTCGTCGGGGATCCTGCTTCGCCTGGGGTCGCCATACTGTGGCCGGGGCCCCATGAAGGGGAGCTGCCGGCCATGAAGAAAGGGGGGGAGGTCAGGAGACCAGCTCCCCCAGCCGCATTTCCGTGGCAGGAAACACGGTGGCCAGAGCCCCACGGAGGGGAGCTGGCAGCCACGAAGGAGGGGAGGTCAGGAGACCAGCTCCCTCGCAGCAGTTTGCTGCGGAGATCGTGTGGTCGGAGCCCCACGGAGGGGAAATGCCGGCCATGAAGAAGGGGGAGGAGGTCAGGAGACCAGCTTCCCCAGCCGCACTTTCGCGGCAGGATAGTGTGTGGCGGGAGCCCCAGAAGAGGGAGCTGATAGCCACGAAGAAGTGGGGAGTGGAGGACATTCCACCATGGCCACCCCCCAGAAACACCTTGCTTCTCCCTCTTCCGGGACTTTAAGACTGAGGGGGGAGGTGGCCATTGAGGCCACGTGTGCTTTGCACAAGGTGGGGTATATGTGGCAAAGTGCCCCCCTGTGTATATTGTATGTTACGTGTTGTGTGTAAATGTTGGTGTATAGGCATTGGTACACGGGATATAAGCGGGTCTGTGTTTCACGTGTATTTAAAAATGTAGATTTGTATTTAGGCACGAGGATGGCACAAATCACTTCACGTGCTGGTTAAAATGTAATGTGTGGTCACGGGAGTGCACTTAATTAATTCACATGCAGTTGTAACGAGATTCCAATTGAATGACTAGCAATCGAGTCTCGGTACAACTGCATAAAAACAGCATGTTTTCACTCACTGGGGGGTGGTGTGTTCGGTGAGTGGAGAACGGGATAGGAGACGGAGGTGTTATTTGTAAAAGTATTAGTGAAAGTATCTGCTCACCGTGTTTGTCTGTATAGTTCGTTTTGTTTGTCTCTTTTGTTTTGGCGAATGTGCCGTGTCCTGTGTTTTTTGTGTTTGTTACAACTGTTTATTTTCTGGCTGTCTGTTTATTTATTAAATGCTGAGCGAAAGCATTCGCTCAGCTCCACCAAACTCCACCTCTCTGTTGTTTATTTCCTGGCTCTGGTCTGACGTCACCCACTCTGGCTGTCTTTGTCACACGTATGCATAATCCCATACATGGTTGTCCCATACAAGGTTGCATCAGTCACCCTCACGGGTTCGATGGAAAAAGAGAAATGGCTTCCTCAGGATGACGGTTTTAATCCCTTGGTGGGCGGGACTGAGTGCATCATCCCAGGAAGGGGCCTATCGGCAGCTCTGTTATAGAGAGCTCAGCAATACCTACCCAATGGGCAGGCATATCCCATACATAATGTCCTTAGTGGTCATTTTCTCTTTCCTGGCAACCAGGGTTATGGTAATTAACGTTTCCCTGAATGTGCATTCAAGTTACACAATGGGACATGAGTTATTTTCTTTTTAATGTTACTTTTTTCATAAATAATTATTTTGATTTTACAATTGTGCATGTACATATACCAGTTTACAGCTGTTTACACAATATTTTCTTTTCAAATGTTTATTTTATTATAGTTTTTCATTTTTTGAAGTCATGATTATATGCGGTAATGTGTGAAAAAAAGCCTTTTATGTTATTTTTGTAAATAATTACTTTGTTTTTACAATTTTGTATGTACACTACCGTTCAAAAGTTTGGGGTCACTTAGAAATTTCCTTGTTTTCGAAAGAAAAGCAAATTTTTTGTCCATTAAAATAACATCAAATTGATCAGAAATACAGTGTAGACATTGTTAATGTTGTAAATGACTATTGTAGCTGGAAACGGCTGATTTGTAATGGAATATCTACATAGGCGTACAGAGGCCCATTATCAGCAACCATCAGTCCTGTGTTCCAATGGCACGTTGTGTTTGCTAATCCAAGTTTATCATTTTAAAAGGCTAATTGATCATTAGAAAACCCTTTTGCAATTATGTTAGCACAGCTGAAAACTGTTGTGCTGATTAAAGAAGCAATAAAACTGGCCTTCTTTAGACTAGTTGAGTATCTGGAGCATCAGCAATTGTGGGTTCGATTACAGGCTCAAAATGGCCAGAAACAAAGAACTTTCTTCTGAAACTCGTCAGTCTATTCTTGTTCTGAGAAATGAAGGCTATTCCATGCGAGAAATTGCCAAGAAACTGAAGATCTTGTACAACGCTGTGTACTACTCCCTTCACAGCACAGCGCAAACTGGCTCTAACCAGAATAGAAAGAGGAGTGGGAGGCCCGGTGCACAACTGAGCAAGAGGACAAATACATTAGAGTGTCTAGTTTGAGAAACAGACGCCTCACAGGTCCTCAACTGGCAGCTTCATTAAATAGTACCCGCAAAACACCAGTCTCAACGTCAACAGTGAAGAGGCGACTCGGGATGCTGGCCTTCTAGGCAGAGTTGCAAAGAAAAAGCCATATCTCAGACTGGCCAATAAAAAGAAAAGATTAAGATGGGCAAAAGAACACAGACACTGGACAGAGGAAGATTGGAAAAAGTGTTATGGACAGACGAATCTAAGTTTGAGGTGTTCGGATCACAAAGAAGAACATTAAGTGAGACGCAGACCAAATGAAAAGATGCTGGAGGAGTGCTTGGCGCCATCTGTCAAGCATGGTGGAGGCAATGTGATGGTCTGGGGGTGCTTTGGTGGTGGTAAAGTGGGAGATTTGTACAGGGTAAAAGGGATCTTGAAGAAGGAAGGCTATCACTCCATTTTGCAACGCCATGCCATACCCTGTGGACGGCGTTGATTGGAGCCAATTTCCTCCTACAACAGGACAATGACCCAAAGCACAGCTCCAAACTATGCAAGAACTATTTAGGGAAGAAGCAGTCAGCTGGTATTCTGTCTATAATGGGGTGGCCAGCACAGTCACCAGATCTCAACCCTATTGAGCTGTTGTGGGAGCAGCTTGACCGTATGGTGCGTAAGAAGTGCCCATCAAGCCAATCCAACTTGTGGGAGGTGCTTCAGGAAGCATGGGGTGAAATCTTTTCAGATTACCTCAACAAATTGACAACTAGAATGCCAAAGGTCTGCAAGGCTGTAATTGCTGCAAATGGAGGATTCTTTGACGAAAGCAAAGTTTGAAGGACACAATTATTATTTCAATTAAAAATCATTATTTCTAACCTTGTCAATGACTATATTTCCTATTCATGTTGCTATATTTCCTATTCAAACTCATTTCATGTATGTTTTCATGGAAAACAAGTAAATTTCTAAGTGACCCCAAACTTTTGAACGGTAGTGTACATATAGCAGTTTATACCTGTTTACACAATATTTTCTTTTCAAATGTTTATTATAGTTTTTCATTTTTTGAAGTCATGTGTTATATGTGCCAATTTTGAAAATAAAGCCTTTTATGTTTATTTTTTCATTTAAATACGGTGTTTCTGCTATGCAAATGTTAGATATGATGTTCATTAATACATCTTTTGAGTTGTATCTGGAAGTTTGTCTTTCATTTTCATATCGAAACTGTTTAAAATGTACCCGTCAAAATGACGGGTTGTGGCTGTTCTAGGTATGAGTACATTCCTGGCAGTCCTAGTGTTAAAATGATCACTCCTCTACTTGTAGATGTATAAGAAGTATAATACAGTTGCCTACCTACTTGTTTGATCAGAGTATGTAGCAAAACAAGTGAGCCCACAATAGAACAAATATGTGCAGCTGTACTTATGTTCTTATGTTCTTATGTTGGGAAAATGAAACTGTCGCTCCTGGTTGCCCCACCACTTAATTTAAAACATAAGTATACTTTGCTTAAATCTACAATTAGCCTGCATATATTCAAAATAACAAGTGTAGTTGTTTGTATAAATAATATGGAAGTGCACAGATTTAGTTACTATAAATCCTTTCTGCTAGTGGTGGGAAAAGTGAAGCCTCTTGAACCACTGAACCCTCTGAACCATTTGCTTCATAAAAGATTCACTGAGCCGAATCACTTGAAGCACTTTGTGCTCCATAGTGACATCTATTGGTAGAGCCGCATCATTGAATATACTCAGTTTCACACAGGCTGTTATTTCCTGGTAGAAGGCATTTGAAATTATGATCTGTAGCCTCATGTACACAATAGACCCGTAAAGCATGCTTTTACAGTGCCATTGTTTACTTAATTTCTCCGTTATCTGGTTATATATCAACCACACATTTGATTATCCAACAAAAAAAAAGCCCCAAAAACCCATAAATGATCATAGGCTACTTGAAATATAAAATTGTTGTATAATCGAAAACATGATAATGTTACTTTAGAAAAAGCATCTGAATTCGGGTAATGTACTCAGGGCGAAAATTTGTGTTGTAACTGATAACACCTCCCTGAGGTGTTCTTGGTGTAGGACAGAAGAGCCACACACAAAGAGAATTGTACCTTGTTAATGGCAAACAAGGTGAACATTTCCCAAACTCTTGAATGTCTTCTACTTCCTTCAGACATGCTACAGATAATTTAACAAAGGGTTAATAGTGTATGTTTTTTTAACTGAGCAAAATAACACATCTACCTACATTGTAAAAAGAGTTTTGATTGAAACAATCAGGATTTAAACATTTCCAGGGTTACATAAAGTAGGTGGTATTGTAATGTGCCCTACCTTAAAGAAAGGAGTTTAGCCAGCTCAATGCATGTGCTACAAACCACACTATTTATCTAGTTTATTAATGATGCACTCCTTTTACAAATCAGTTGATTGGTTTGCTTCTATAAAACCTGAATAAGGGGGACTATTAAAACACTTGTTTGCTTCATGTGAAGCAGTAGATGACCATTTGTATCACCTGAAGCCTTAGTGAATCACTGAATCATGTGAATGATACAAAGCCTCAAAGAGTCACTTGCTCCTGTGAATGATTTGAAGCCTCATTGACACAATGAACCTGCTAAATGATTTGAAGTCTCAACAAGACACTAAACCTTGGCCTCATGGGCACAAAGCTAATCGCTTGAAGCCCCTCTCCAAAACATAGGCATTTCATTAGGCAAGGCACATTTGATCATTAGTTCAGTGTCTCAATGATGTGTTTGAGATGGACAGATTTTTTTATATTCTATTAACATACAAGAAACTTGAAGTGTAACTGAACCACAAGTCAATTAAAGCAATGGTTCTCAACTCCGGTCCTGGGGTACCCCTGTCCTGCTGGTTTTTGTTCCAACAGAACAATTACTTATTTGAACCATTCATTTACTAATAATTAGCCAAATCTGAACTTTTTTTGGATATCTCAAGTTACGTATGAAATTGTAAAAGGAACTTGAAATGTTCAACTTTTTATAAGCTACACAATTTAAAAGGGCTATGCAAATTGTTAGTTAAAAAGGATTCAATAATAATTGAGACCTCAGAACACACATTAGTATAGCCATTTGATATTTATACTTTTGTTAATGTATACTGATAAAATACAGTAATATTCAATTCACCCCAAACTTATTTGGCAAAGGTAGTTTTGAAAATGTAATTTCTTTCAACATTTCTTCAAACATTGGAAAAACATCATAGGTAATTAAAAAACCCTAACCCTCCCCCACTATCCATAAAAACTTAACCACACAAAATAACATCCCACACAAAGATACAGTAAGCCTATGCATTATTATTATTTTTTTTGAATTTAACAAACTGACATTTATTTGAACTTTAATTTGACAAAGCCATAATAAAAAATGAATAAACGCTTATTTCCAGGAGTAATATATATTTTAATGAAGAATTGTATTTATTCTGGTTCAGTCAGATCATGTGATGCGTCGCTTCATGCAAACCAATTTAACACTGCTTCATATGGTTCGAGACGGGTTGCATCATTTGTTTGCTTCATATGAAGCAGTGGCCATTTGAATAACCTGAAGCAGTGAACCACTGAATCATGTTAATGATTCGAAGCCTCAATGAGCTCCTGTGAATGATTTGAAGCCTCAGTGAGATACTGAACCCTGTGTATGATTTGAAGCCCCACACTAACATAGTTAAATTGCCTGAAGCCCCTCATTAGTTCAGTGTTTCATCGATGTCTCTCAGATGGCTAGATTATTATAGATTAATTTTAAGCATATAACAAACTTGTGTAACTGAACCCCAAGTCAATTAAAGCCTAGTTCAAATTGTAAATGTTTTTAAAGTGCATACTACACAGAGAAACATAACCACATATGTTTATTACATTTCAGTAAAACATACTTGAATGCAAAGATTTCTACATATACATACATATCTTTTTATTTAAAAAAAATATCATAGCCTATATGCACCTTAGATTTCAGACGTGAACTCGGATCTCTGCATACAGAAACCTTCTTCTTTGCTTCACTTAGCTGCTAGAGCCACCACGGATCCCACGGTAGGTTGTAGCACAAACACCAATAATAGTATGTATATATTCAATAGTATGCATAGCAATTTGATATTTATACTTTTACATTTATTTTGTTGATGTATCACAATGAAATAATATTGAATTCAAGACTTCTTTGACAAAGGTTTGAAAATTATTTTTATTACAAATTATTTCTGAAAAATCTCAATTTCTTTAGAATCTCAATTTTTCCCCGACCCCCAACCCCCAACCCCCAACCCCCAAAACATCACCATACAAAATAACATTCCACACAAAGCCTAGACATATGAATATTTTATTGAACAAAGATGAATTTACATTCATTTAAAATTTAATTTGACAAACAGTAAATACATTCTTCCTTCCAGTACTATGTCAACGAAGCATTGTATTGATTCTAAGTAAAGCGCTATATTAGTGGTTTCTGTCTTCTTTTGTAAATATACCACCAAAACGTTTTGATAGTGCACCTACGACATCGTCAGCAATATTTTACTCCATGAGCGTGCGTGACTGAACACCCCGAGCGTCTGCAGCTTCAGAGGATCCGTAGAACTGCTGCCGCTTGTGTCACGTGATGTATTGCTTCATGCGAACCAACTGAACCTTCGAGTCACAACACTGTTTGCTTCAAATGGCTCGAGACGAGTCGAAGCGGATGAGGCATTGTACCCATCACTACATTCTGCACATTAAAGTGACACCAATACAGTACTGTATTTTAGTTTAGTTGGTACTAGTTCAATAATACAGGCAAAGGGAAACATGTTCAATCTCACACATTGGACTCAGAGGTGTGCAGAAGAGAGTGACATGGGAATTAAACTTTAGTCCTGTCAAAAATGTTCCTGTCCCATCCCATCCCATGAAAGAGTAATCATTTCCAATCCTGTCCTGTCCAAATTTTTCCCGTCCCGTCCCGTAACCCTTTTTTATTCTTGTCCCATCCTGTCCTGTCAAAAAAAAATCCCATCCCATCCCGTGATAAACAGAAATCAACTATTATTTGTACAGATATTTTCGTATTCATGTATAAAATTAGGGTTTATAGGGTTTTACATTAAAATCTACCAGTTTACTACTGTAATTTGTTTTTAGTTTTTGTTTTTTCAGAAAAAATACAGTGCAAGCACAGGGTCTTTATAAGCACAATGTGCAATATAATGATGTAATATATAAATTTGGTAATATAAAAACAACTGTTTAGTTTTGTGCGGCAGTTTCAGTTTCTAAATCGGTTACAAAGCAACCCGGCTCAGATTTTGGTACATGGTATTGAAATAATATTTCATAAACGTTCAGGGAGTATCCATCATGTATTTATTTATTAAAATCGTTGTATTATACATACCCCTTCAACGTAGCGCAGAAGCAGTACTTCCAAAAAATAGTAGCTGCTGTGGCCAAATCGTAGCCATCTCTCCTTAATATACTGTACATATGTACAGAGGCTCTCAAAAGTATTCACCCCCCTTGGACTTTTCCACATTTTATTGTGTTACAACATGGAATCAAAATGGATTTAATTAGGAGTTTTTGCCACTGATCAGCACAAAAAGTCCATAATGTCAAAGTGAAAAATAAAATCTACAAATTGTTCTAAATTAATTACAAATACAAAACAGAAAGTAATTGATTGCATAAGTATTCACCCCCTTGAGTCAATATTTGGTAGAGGCACCTTTGGCAGCAATTACAGCCATGAGTCTATTTGGATAAGTCTCTACCAGCTTTGCACATCTGGACACTGCAATTTTTGCCCAGTCTTTGCAAAATCGCTCAAGGTCCGTCAAGTTGGATGGGGACCTTTGGTGAACAGCAATTTTCAACTCTTTCTACATATTCTCAATTGGATTGAGGTCCGGGCTTTGACTGGGCCACTCCAGGACATTTACCTTTTTGTTTTTAAGCCACTCTAGTGTGGCTTTGGCTGTATGTTTGGGGTCATTGTCCTGCTGGAAGATGAATCTTCTCCCAAGTCCCAGGTCTCTTGCAGACTTCAGCAGGTTTTTCCTCCAGGATTTCTTTGTACTTTGCTGCATCCAGTTTGCCCTCTATCTTCACAAGCTTTCCAGGCCCTGACGCAGAGAAGCATCCCCATAGCATGATGCTGCCACCACCGTGCTTCACGGTAGGGATGGTGTTCTCAGGATGATGTGCGGTGTTAGGCTAGTGCCAAACATAGCGCTTAGCGTTGAGGCCAAAAAGCTCTATTTTGGTCTCATCAGACTATAGAATCTTCTTCCACTTGGTCTCAGAGTCTCCCACACGCCTTCTGGCAAACTCTAGCTGAGATTTGATGTGAGTTTTTTTCAACAATGACTTTATTTTTGCCACTCTCCCATAAAGGCCAGTTTTGTGAAGCACCAGGGCTATTGTTGCTGTATGCACAGTGTCTCCCAGCTCAGCCATGGAAGACTGTAACTCCTTTAGAGTTGCCATAGGCCTCTCGGTGGCCGCCCTGACTAGTGCCCTTCTCGCCCGGATACTCAGTTTTTGAGGACGGCCTGTTCTAGACAGATTCACAGTTGTGCCATATTCTCTCAATTTCTTAATAATGGACTTTACTGTGCTCTGGGGGATATTCAATGCCATGGAAATGTTCTTATATCCTACCCCTGATTGGTGCTTTTGAAGAACCTTATTCCGGATTTGCTGTGAATGTTCCTTCATCTTGATGATCTAGTTTTTGTTAGGAAATGTACTAACCAACTGTGGGACCTCCCAGAGACAGGTGTATTTAACCTGAAATCATGTGAAACACCTTAATTGCACACAGTTGGACTCAATTTAACTAATTATGTGACTTTTAAAGACAATTGGTTGCGCCAGAGCTTATTTAGGTGTGTCATAGCAAAGGGGGTGAATGCTTATGGAATCAATTATTTTCTGTTTTATATTTGTAATTAATTTAGAACAATTTGTAGATTTTATTTTTCACTTTGACATTATGGACTTTTTTTGTGTTGATCAGTGACAAAAACTCCTAATTAAATCCATTTTGATTCCATGTTGTAACACAATAAAATGTGGAAAAGTCCAAGGGGGTGAATACTTTTGAGAGCCACTGTATATAGAGAGGGAGATGTTAAATACATGCCAGTAGCAATCCACAGCATTCGGTTATTCTGCTAGTATCAATAATTCATGTGTCAATATTGTTAACTAAAGGACTGACATAACTATATAAGGTAATATAAATATGATATATATGAAATATTTAAAGTATCAATCTATGTTAAACGCAAGGGTTTTTATTAACCATTACGTGTTGCCAAGACGCTGATTCTCCGCGGACACTTGCTGTCCCTCCAGTCTGTCCGCTTTGGTGTTGTCAGAGTCTCTCTTCAAGTTTGACCCTTCTGATTCGGAGGCATACGACTCAAATTGATATGGGAGACAATCCCTGTTTTCTCTCACTACATCAGATCCATCACTACATAATTCACATTCATGAGGTGTCTGAAACTGATAAAATTAGGCTACTTTCACTGTCGCTGTCCATATTGCAGATGCAAGGAGCCTGAGGTCACAGTCTCCTGGCCCCACACCAGGAAATGGAGATCGCCCTATTTTGTATTTCTGGGTATTATTTGATTCATTGTAGCGCGATTAAACATAATTTGGTAAAATTAATGTGATTATATGTTCAAGTGAGAACTGTTAATATTATTTTGTATGTTTATGGTAACAGTCATTATCTTCTTCCCTTTGACTTTCAGGTCACCCTTCTTCCTTTCAGCTTCAAGTACAGTTTGCCTAACCCTGTAGTTGTGGAATCTCACTATGATGAGTCATAGGAATCTCACTATGATGACTCTTCCGTCTGCCCCAGGCTTGGGAGCGAGCGATGGATGGGCCCTCTCTATTTTGAGAGTTCCAGCTGTTGTGGTATCCATCTTTCAAAAAAGCATATTGTTAATTTACCCTCCAAATCCTCGGGCAGGCCGATAATTCTGATATTTTTACATCTCCCTCTTTTCTCAACATCATCCACTCGCTTCTCAGCAGACACGACACATTTATCTCAATCACTATCTCTTTCCTCTATTAAAGATATACATTCTTCAGCAATCTCTGCCTTTAGTGAGTCAACTGAACTAATAACACGTTCAAGTTTTGCATCCAGTATGCTTTCAATTCATGTGGAGACTTCTTGACAGTTTGTAAAATGAAGGCTTCAGGCATACAGCAGCGGCCGCCATCGCGCTCGTCTCCTTGTTGTCGTGTGGCACTCCTAGTTTTTGGATTTTTCTTTGTTGATTTTGTATTATTTTCGGTAGAACTGGACCAATAATCATCTAAAGACATTGTTCTTAATATTGTTGTGCTTTTATATTGAGATTGAACAGAGGGGGGACAGATGGTGGCAGGTTGCGATCAAAATATCAGGAGCTCATTTCTCTCACATCCACTCTGCTAGGTCATCACGTGACCCATGCCAAATACACCCTGTTTGTGGACATTTATTAATTCCTGCACCACTCACATCCCAACAGATCCTTATGATACATTATTGGCTTTTCACCTGAAATCCTGACTAAAATGTATAACGAGAATGCATTCAATCAGTATGACTTTTTTGGAAAGTTTACTGACATTAGTAACCCTGTGACACTAGGAACCCCCACTGCAACATAAAAGAGGAAACAAAACTATCTGTTGTAAGCTATCTGTTTGAAATGTTTACAGTGTGGTAAACTACTCATGATATAAGCTAAAAGTAGATTTTGGTGATGCAAATATTTTGAAATGATCTTGGACTCATTTCTCAGTTCTGGGAATAATGACCATGCTGGTAACATATAGTATCAAAATTCAGCCTTTGACAAGTAATCCACGGACTGAATTTCAGTATGAACAAATTAAGTTATTGTTGGCAGTTTTCTCCTCATTCTTCTCACTGTGAGTACTTTACACTCCTTTTAAAATTGTCAAAAAATGTAGGATACATAATTGGTAGGGCTTGAATTTCATTTTTGTGTGCTGGGGATTTCCCCTATGCTGCAGCCAATGGGGATTCCAAAATTTTAGGGGGGAATGGCAAAAGAAAATGCACTTTTGCATATAAAAAACTATATATATTTTACTGCATCATCATTCATTTAGAATAAGCTGCTTTCAGGAGACCTAACAGTAGGGCTGTGTCCGAAGGTTCGTTTGCTAGCCAGGGATTAGAAAATTGTTTTAAACCTTCGAAGGTTCGTCAGACGGGTTCATGCACTGTATTGTGTTTTTTTTTCTGCTAACAGAAACTGTTTAACAATGTGTGAATACTATAGTTCACACATTAAATGTCACTCAGATGCAAAATTCTTTCTTTTGATTTGTATAATGCATTTTACGTAAACAAAAGTTGTTATTAAAATCTGACTACCAAATCATTATGTAGCAACTCTACATGGCGCTGCTGCAGTGTATAGAGCAGGATATAAAGTATCTAAAGCAGTGGGCTTGTACCTCTAGGCTGTATTGCTTCAGTAAAATATGTACTGAATACCTGGTGTACAAGACATAAGAACATAAGAAAGTTTACAAACGAGAGGAGGCCATTCAGCCCATCTTGCTCGTTTGGTTGTTAGTAGCTTATTGATCCCAGAATCTCATCAAGCAGCTTCTTGAAGGATCCCAGGGTGTCAGCTTCAACAACATTACTGGGGAGTTGGTTCCAGACCGTCACAATTCTCTGTGTAAAAAAGTGCCTCCTATTTTCTGTTCTGAATGCCCCTTTATCTAATCTCCATTTGTGACCCCTGGTCCTTGTTTCTTTTTTCAGGTCGAAAAAGTCCCCTGGGTCGACATTGTCTATACCTTTTAGGATTTTGAATGTTTGAATCAGATTGCTGCGTAGTCTTCTTTGCTCAAGACTGAATAGATTCAGTTCTTTTAGCCTGTCTGCATACGACATGCCTTTTAAATTTAACACTTCTCACAATATATCCGAGCATGGTCTCATTTGAAGTATTTTTTAAAACCCCAAAAGTAATGACTAAAGCTAAGGTTTACAATTTTAGAAAAGCAAACTATGAAGGTATGAAACAGAGACTAACAGAAGTAGATTGGAGTAAAATAAAGAAAACATCTACAGAAAAAGGATGGCTGTTTTTTAAAAATGTAGTACTAGAGGCGCAAAACAATTACATCCCAAAAGTAGACAAATCTAAATCTAAAACAAAATGGCCAAAATGGTTTAATAGATCAATTAAAAAAAATATTCAGTGAAAAAAAAAGGGACCAAAAACAAAGTACACAGAAAGAGTACTTGGAACTGCAAACACAAGTCAAAAAGGAAGTTAGAAAGGCCAAGAGAGAGATAGAAATCAATATTGCTAAGGGGGCTAAAACCAATTCCAAAATATTTTTCCAATATTATAACAGCAAGAGAACATTCAAAGAGGAGGTCAAATGTCTAAGAGACACAAATGGCAAAATCATAGATGAAGAAAAAAAATAGCAAATATATTAAATGATTACTTTTCACAGGTTTTTACAAAGGAGGACATGGACAACATGCCCCACATGTCGACCTGTTCCTATCCAATTTTAAATAACTTTAGCATAACAGAGGCAGAAGTGTTAAAGGGACTAGGAGCTCTTAAAATAAACAAATCCCCTGGGCCGGATGAGATCCTCCCAATAGTACTCAAAGAAATGAAAGAAGTTATTTACAAACTGCTAACCAAGATCATGCAACAGTCTCTTGACACAGGGGTTGTACTGACAGACTGGAAAATAGCAAACGTAATACCGATCCACTAAAAGGGAAACAAAACCGAACCAGGTAACTACAGACCAATAAGCCTGACTTCTATTATATGTAAACTTATGGAAACTATAATAAGATCCAAAATGGAAAATTACCTATATGGTAACAATATCCTGGGAGACAGCCAGCATGGTTTTAGGAAAGGGAGATCGTGTCTAACTAACCTACTTGACTTTTTGAGGATGCAACATTGAAAATGGATAACTGCAAAGCATACCACATGGTTTATTTAGATTTCCAGAAAGCTTTTGACAAAGTCCCGCATAAAAGATTAATTCTCAAACTGAACGTAGTAGGGATTCAAGGAAATGAATGCACATGGATTAGGAGTGGTTAACAGGTAGAAAACAGAAAGTACTGATTAGAGGAGAAACCTCAAAATGGAGTGAGGTAACCAGTGGTGTACCACAGGGATCAGTATTAGGTCCTCTGCTATTCCTAATCTACATTAATGATTTAGATTCTGGTATAGTAAGCAAACTTGTTAAATTTGCAGATGACACAAAAATAGGAGGAGTGGCAAACACTGTTGCAGCAGCAAAGGTCATTCAAAATGATCTAGACGGCATTCAGAATTGGGCAGACACATGGCAAATGATATTTAATAGAGAAAAGTGTAAAGTATTGCATGCAGGCAATAAAAATGTGCATTATAAATATCACATGGGAGATAGTGAAATTGAAGAAGGGAACTATGAAAAAGACCTAGGAGTTTATGTTGACTCAGAAATGTCTTCATCTAGACAATGTGGGGAAGCTATAAAAAAGGCTAACAAGACACTTGGATATATTGTGAGAAGTGTTGAATTTAAATCAAGGGAAGTAATGTTAAAACTCTACAATGCATTAGTAAGACCTCACCTAGAATATTGTGTTCAGTTCTGGTCACCTCGTTACAAAAAGATTATTGCTGCTCTAGAAAGAGTGCAAAGAAGAGCAACCAGAATTATCCCGGGTTTAAAAGGCATGTCGTATGCAGACAGGCTAAAAGAATTGAATCTATTCAGTCTTGAACAAAGAAGACTACGCGGTGATCTGATTCAAACATTCAAAATCCTAAAAGGTATAGACAATGTCAACCCAGGGACTTCTTTGACCTGAAAAAAGAAACAAGGACCAGGGGTCACAAATGGAGATTAGTTAAAGGGGCATTCAGAACAGAAAATAGGAGGCACTTTTTTACACAAAGAATTGTGAGGGTCTGGAACCAACTCCCCAGTAATGTTGTTGAAGCTGACACCCTGGGATCCTTCAAGAAGCTGCTTGATGAGATTCTGGGATCAATAAGCTGCTAACAACCAAACGAGCAAGATGGGCCGAATGGCCTCCTCTCGTTTGTAAACTTTCTTATGTTCTTATGTTCTTATGTTCAGACAAGACAAGAGAGTAAGTAGAGTAATATAAGAGAAATGAGAAAAGATTTGAAAGTAAAATAATGGTAGAAGGGAGTTTTAGACAGTATTGAAAGTGCAAACATTGTATTCTTTTAGTTGCAAATGTACATCCATCAGTGGTGAAAACAATATGTCTATTTTGGTAGGTATTGATATATTGATATTTACGTAGGTACAAAACTACAATATTGTGAATGGTTAAAAAAGGTACATATGCATGTCAGTGCTAAAGGGTAGTATACTAACACATTTTAATGCTGGAAAAAAACATTATTCTGCTTGATATAGTGGTGTTATGAACTTAGGCTAATGTAAGGCATCTGTAAAGCATTAGATCTCTTCATAAAAGGCCATATAGATGTCCTTTGCATTTCTTTGCCATGGTTTGACTTCAATAAGTGCATCATTTGCATGCACCCATTTTCTAGTAGCACCCACAGCAAGAACAGACACACAGTGTCCTGAAGTAACACTTGTCCTTGGTGTATGATAATGGAAGCTAATTGGTAATTCCTGTTGTCCACCGCAATTTTGCTCTTCTGCACAATAGTAAACTTAGCATTGTGTCACTCTGTTGGTTTGGTTTCCCAAAGCATAAGTTGGACTGCAATCATTCTTCCTTCTGATTGAATAAGTTCACGTTTCACAATTGGAGAAGTTTTGCATTGCCTGCATTTGCTACCAGGAATCATTCCCCATTTGTCATTTATAAATGAGTTCTTCCAAACACATGGAATCTGTACCAGCAGGTACATGTAGAGGATAAACATGCAACACCTCTCGGTTTGATGAGCAGTAGTTACATCTAGTACATAGAATGTCATGACTAAAAGCTACACTGTAAAACACTTATTTGTCACACTTTTAAAACACGTCACTGGGTTTACGATTTAATGTGTTTAGGATTTAAACACCGTGTGGTGTTCATTTTATAAACTCTTGGGCGTGTTTATGATTTATAACACTTTTTAAACATTCATAGGTGTTTATAACTAGGGCCACGGAAAATTCACGATTTCACGGAAATCGTGTATTTGACTGCCTACCGTGAAAAACTTTACATTACTCTTCACCAGTTTTTATCATATAGAAACCATAGACAACTACATAGAAATGACAACAATAATAAAACTATGACTAATAATAGATCTTATATTTATCATGATGTCAGTCTTGGATGTCACATCTTTGCCACAAGATGCAATCCCTGATTTCACAAGCTGTAGAGATGAAATTGAATCTTTCAAGCACCATGCCGCTGAAAGTGACAAAAATGTAAATATTGTTGATTTCTGGGTGAAGTCTGAAATCAGTTTCCCAAACATTGCAAAAATTGCACGCTACTTTTTGTCAATTCCACCAAACTCTGTGGATGCAGAACGAGCAGTTTCTGCAGATGGACAGGTTTTTACACCACAAAGACAAACCACGAGTGTTGAAACTGCAACAAGATGCACAATGCTGGCCTTCAACAAATAACTAGTTTTCTGCTCACGGGCCAGATAATTAGGCGATTGTGTGAGTGTGTACACAACACGCTAGATGGATAAAAAGTCGCATACGATTTATTCTTCTTATTTTTCCTGTTCTTTTATTATTTTGTATAGGTTGATTCGCTCAAGTAGCACAATGTGGTTTTAAAACGTCATATATAATTTAGTGTGTGTAAAGAAAAACACAGAAAGTTTCGGTTTTGTCACTTGCACTTAACCCTGTTTTTAACATTTTGTTTTTCAAAGTCAGCATAACGCTATACAACACAGTCTGTTTAATTACTGTAGGAACATAGCCGAAGTTTTAAACGTTTACAAAACTCGACAATGTTGCCAAATTTGTCATTCAAACTTATTTTGTTTTAAACAGTTTTGTCTGCTTGTTACTTATTTCAGCCAACACATTTAAATGACCCTTGTTTGTTACATTTTAAAAGATTGTTTTAAACATTACAATGTAAATGTTGACTCAGTAGCTACCATTAAATGTTAAAATGTTTCAATCTTGGTGATTTTCTTTGTTGCGCTATTCATTTTAGGCAACTTACAATAGAAACTTTTTTTTTTACATTTCACTTGACAATCCGTGAAATATATTTATTTTTTAATTTTTTATTGTCATTCGTGAATTTCTTGAAAAAGTACAGTGAATTTTCCGTGGCCCTATTTATAACAGGGCTGGTATTTAAAATCTAAACAATAAACTTAGCAAAAATGGCACAGATTAAACACATAACGTTTAACAATTATTTAGAGTTCCAAATGACTAAACACCAGTGTTACACACCATATGACGTATAAACACTGCTGTTTAGGAACACACGTTTCACACGTCTGTGGTTTTACAGTGTAAATGTATGAAAAGAAGACAGATGTAGCCATAATACAGTCAAATTTAATGTCACTTCTGTTAATGTCACAATCTGCTTATTATCATCAAATTGAAATGTCCTGGCCCGAATATAATGCATGCTGTGACTTTGATGTTTTGTGTTTTTAAAATGTATTAATGATCAATGCATTGCTGAGTAAATATATTTATAACTTCTCTTATTCAATTATTTCAATAGCGATTAATAAAATCAGTCATAACAGTGCGTCTCATGTGCCTTATAGAAAAGTGAAAGAGCAGCACGCCACACCGGCATGGTGTGCTGTAATGGAATCAGAGATGAAAAGTTCTGCTAGGAGAGAACAGTAGTGAGTAGCTGGCGAGCCCAGCGACCCAGGAATCTTTTTTAAGGCGAGCAAAGCGAGGTGGGAATTATTTAAAATGAGCGCAGCGAGCTGGCATCAATAAATTAAAAGTAAATCAGCTCAGTTTTGCTGTTTAATCTACTATTTGTGATTGTAAACAAGTAAAGCTTCAAAGAAAAGTTTAAAGTACCTGGTATTTCCAGGCAGTCTCCCATCCAAGTACCAACCAGACACGCATATTATTATTCATTTTTTTTAGCAGACACACTTATCCAGGCCAACTTACAATTGTGACATACAATTACCCATTTATACAGTCGGGTTTTTTACTGGACCAATCTAGGTAAAGCAGCAATGTGTCCCCCACCTGTGATTGAACTCATAACCCTCCAGTCAGGAGCACAGTGCTCTAACCGCTACAACACAGATGCTGCAAGTGACGGATCACTAGTGTCTCATTGTATAACTAAATCTCTGCAGTTTCCAACATGTTTTTCTAACGTATGAGGAACTACCGTTCCTCTCTCTCTCTCTCTCTATATAGAATTAGGGCTGTCAATTAATCGCAGTTGACTTCTGCGATTAACACGTAAATGTTTTTAGAAATTATTTATTTTAACGCACGTTAATCGCATTGCTGTGCCTTGAGCCTTTCGGCACACCGTACTTCAATCCCGGCCGT
The DNA here is from genome assembly GCA_030684275.1 of Acipenser oxyrinchus oxyrinchus. NCBI lineage: Eukaryota > Metazoa > Chordata > Actinopteri > Acipenseriformes > Acipenseridae > Acipenser > Acipenser oxyrinchus. Next base: position 64,419,675 of record CM060247.1, on the reverse strand, counting down.
GGCAGCATTGTATTGAGTGTCTTAGTGCGTTATTGTTTAAATAGAAAGTTAGTCACTGAACCGCTTAATGGAGCAAAGCACTAAAAATGAATGGTTTTTTTTTTTTGATGGCTCACTGGATAGAAAGACGCTTACTTCAATACTGTCAAAGTTAGTTACAGTATCACACATGAGTACATCTAGTCTGCTGTGTGCTGAACATACCTTCATCTCTCAAAATACACTAGCAGCTCTTTTGCTACAGACAATAACAACAGTAAATTAAACCCACCACTTTCGACAGAAATGCTTTTTTTTTCGTAGTATGTAAAACCTAACAATTGTTAGTTTGCAGTTTTTGGATATGATGAGAGTTTTTTTTTTTATGTTCTCTTCAGACTTAACAGTTCATTTCCTAGAAGTGCTTACTATAGCTGCATATTTATAATTTTATTTAAAAAAAATTTATTTCAGTTAACAATCACATTTAAAAGTAGATATCCTATGTATTATGTTTTCTGATATTTGTATGCTGCTGATCAAGCTTGCAAATTTCCTGGTTAAATAGATACATAAATACATTTTAAACAATTTTATTTACAGTTAAGGATAATAAAAATCAATAGCATCAGTATATATATATATATATATATATATATATATATATATATATATATATATATATATATATATGAAACTTGTTTTTATATAGGTATATAAATGTCAATTGCTGTTGATAAACGCATCAGCCAAATCAATTAATATGACATGTATTTTTCGAGCTTGCTATTATTAATTTATTTATACATGTACAATATAAATATGTATTCAATTCTACATTTATTTATTTAAAAATATTTATTTCTAAATGTATTTATTCCTCTATGCATTTGTTTTTTTTATTATTTTTTTTTTTTGTGTGATATGTGTTGTTTTAAAACATAAATAAATTCCGTAATATAACTGGTACGTACTGTATGTCAAAGTGCTTGATTTCTTTGGTTTAATTAGATGTTGACCAAAATGTGAAATGCCATGACAGGTACATATCCCGTTTTTAGTTATTGTTTTCCAAGATCACTACATACACAAAGTAATGAACGGAAGATGATGGTGATGATGATGATGATGATGATGAAGAAGAATGACACCTTTTACCTTAGTTTGACGACTTGTATCTTAATATATCTCAGCGTGTATAAGAGCTATTTACGTTTTTTTTTCACATTCGATCTAAGAAAGCTTAAAACTTTATGTTAAAGTCAAGTCAATATTTTTTCTGGAGCAATAGGTAAAAGAGCAGTGTGTTCCCCACCTGAAATTGAACCTATGACCCTCTAGTATGTAGAAGTACCCTAACCATTACACCACTGACCTATATTGCCAAATGCAAACACTAAGTTATGGCTAACGAGTGTCATGGATATAACAGGCTATCGGTATACTATATATATATATATATATATATATATATATATATATATATACAGTACTGTGCAAAACTTTTAGGCAGGTGTGAAAAAATGCTGTAAAGTAAGAATGCTTTCAAAAATAGACATGTTAATAGATTATATTTATCAATTAACTAAATGCAAAGTGAGTGAACAGAAGAAAAATCTAAATCAAATCCATATTTGGTGTGACCACCCTTTGCCTTCAAAACAGCATCAATTTTTCTAGGTACACTTGCACAAAGTCAGGGATTTTGTAGGCATATAGTCAGGTGTATGATTAAACAATTATACCAAACAGGTGCTAATGATCATCAATTCAATATGTAGGTTGAAACACAATCATTAACTGAAACAGAAACAGCTGTGTAGGAGGAATAAAACTGGGTGAGGAACAGCCAAACTCAGCTAACAAGGTGAGGTTGCTGAAGACAGTTTACTGTCAAAAGTCATACACCATGGCAAGACTGAGCACAGCAACAAGACACAAGGTAGTTATACTGCATCAGCAAGGTCTCTCCCAGGCAGAAATTTCAAGGCACACAGGGGTTTCCAGATGTGCTGTCCAAGCTCTTTGAAGAAGCACAAAGAAACGGGCAACGTTGAGGACCGAGACGCAGTGGTCGGCCAAGGAAACTTACTGCAGCAGATGAAAGACACATCATGCTTACTTCCCTTCGCAATCGGAAGATGTCCAGCAGTGCCATCAGCTCAGAATTGGCAGAAAACAGTGGGACCATGGTACACCCATCTACTGTCCGGAGAAGTCTGGTCAGAAGTGGCCTTCATGGAAGACTTGCGGCCAAAAAGCCATACCTCCGACGTGGAAACAAGGCTAAGCGACTCAACTATGCACGAAAACACAGGAACTGGGGTGCAGAAAAATGGCTGCAGGTGCTCTGGACTGATGAGTCAAAATTTGAAATATTTGGCTGTAGCAGAAGGCAGTTTGTTCGCCGAAGGGCTGGAGAGCGGTACACGAATGAGTGTCTGCAGGCAACAGTGAAGCATGGTGGAGGTTCCTTGCAAGTTTGGGGCTGCATTTCTGCAAATGGAGTTGGGGATTTGGTCAGAATTAATGGTCTCCTCAATGCTGAGAAGTACAGGCAGATACTTATCCATCATGCAATACCATCAGGGAGGCATCTGATTGGCCCCAAATTTATTCTGCAGCATGACAACGACCCCAAACAGCGAAAGTCATTAAGAACTATCTTCAGCGTAAAGAAGAACAAGGAGTCCTGGAAGTGATGGTATGGCCCCCACAGAGCCCTGATCTCAACATCATCGAGTCTGTCTGGGATTACATGAAGAGAGAGAAACAACTGAGGCTGCCTAAATCCACAGAAGAACTGTGGTTAGTTCTCCAAGATGTTTGGGCCAACCTACCTGCCGAGTTCCTTCAAAAACTGTGTGCAAGTGTACCTAGAAGAATTGATGCTGTTTTGAAGGCAAAGGGTGGTCACACCAAATATTGATTTGATGCAGATTTTTCTTCTGTTCACTCACTTTGCATTTTGTTAATTGATAAATATAAACTATTAACATGTCTATTTTTGAAAGCATTCTTACTTTACAGCATTTTTTCACACCTGCCTAAAACTTTTGCACAGTACTGTATATATATATATATATATATATATATATATATATATATATATATATATATATATATATATTTTTTTTTTAATGTGTTTTTTATTTTTATTTTGTTTGTTTTTTAATAATATATGGGTAGGCCTATACAAATATCAATTGCTCTGGATAAAAACATCAACCAAATCAATGTATTTTCTTGGCTTGCCATTTATTAATTTATGTAAGTTTAAAAATTAAATACATTTCAACAACTACCCAGAAGCGCAGTGGGTTGGAAGTTCAATCCTCAGGATTTTTTTTTTTTTTGTGCGATACGTGCTGTTTCAAAACATAAATAAATAGCTTAGTGTAACTGGTATGGATTTATCAAAGTGCTTGCATTCCCTGGTTTATTTTGATGTAGATCAACATGTGAAATCGAGTCAGGCCGTTTTTCTCAATGTAACCGGATACTGCTGATATTAAAACCGGAAGCTGGAGATTTTAAGTCGAGTTGATCCTTTTCAGTGCAAACTTGTCAAGTACGGATGTAAGCTTCAAAATTGGAGGCATTCCAACAGCTAACCTGCGGCGCAGCGGGCTAAAGAGTGTCTGTATCAGTGTAGAATTCTCATGCTGCAGCTTCAAACCCCGCGTTTTTTTTTTTTCGCGAGTAAGGAACGGAAGATGATGGTGATGAAAAAAGGGAATGACAGTTTTACCTTAGTTTGACGACTTATATCTCAGTGTGTATAAGAGGTATTTACGTTGTTTTTTTCACATTCGATCTAAGAAAGCTTAAAACTTTATGTTTAAAGTGGAATGGTACTTCTAAGTTATTTAGTTTTGCCGCTGCAACATGGTCAAAACAGCAAAACTCTTGGTGCTGTATAGAGAGTCTACAAGTTTTTCTAACTTGTACGAGGAACTACCGTTCCTCTCAATTTTGTTATAAACATGCGCAACCAGTGCTTTACAGCCTCTGTCTCATGCCTGACGATATCCTGCCACAGTGCTCATATATAATATTTAGTCATGGTTACGACTGATCATTATCCTTGTTTTCATTGTTTCATAGTTATTATGTAATGGAAGAGAACAAATGAGAGAAACCATAGATACAAATGCATGCAGTTGTTTTATTCTTCACTTTTTTTCTTTGTGTAATGAAATGTAGTTTCATATAAATAGTCTTTGAGCTTGACGCATATGCCCTTGGCAACCAGCTGCTGTTAATGCAGACAATTTATGTTGCTGTATTGATCAATTATGGACCATCATAAAACTAGACATGCTAATTAATTTCTCAGCCAGTTGCTTTTATTATTAATTGCCTTTTAACATTAAAAAATTGTTTTTCTTTCTGGAATGCTTTCCAATGTCATGTATTTAATTTAAAAACATTATTTGCAATTCTTCCTGTCTGTTAAAATCTGAAGAATGCATAATAGTTGTAATCTAATTGACCTGTTTTATCAGCATTTAGACAACTGCCCTTTAGGGTGTGATTTGGATGCACTCAATGGTGCACTGGGACTCACATTTGCTTCAGTGGAAACAAAGGAGCTAACATAAAAATGGTCTGAATCTATTAATTGTTTTGCAACTTTTCCTGGAAAAGCTTCAAGCAAATTGTCTTGAACTATTTTAGTAGCTACTGTGTCCTCTTTGTAGCATGGGTGCCTAATATAACTGGTTATGGAATACAAATGACTTACTGATAGCTAGTTCCAAAGTGGACAATCGGTGCATTTACATGAACAGAATTCCGGTATTTTCTGAAACATTCTGATACATTGGGTTTGTTATGAAGCATGACACATAGTAGAGTGGTGCTAATGCAATGGGTGTACCATTATTGCATGAAAACATACCCCCTGGAGCTACCATAATATTAGTATGTTATGTTTTTTTTGTTTTTTTTATTGCGTCATATATAGCAAGTCCAGGAGAGAGGAACCAAGCCTTACAAAACAAATGCGCAGCTGGGTTTGTGTCATGGTTGAGACATGGTAGCTCTGCCACTCAAGAAAAGGGTACAGCAGGCTAGACACTAGGCAAGTCACAGTGGGCAACAGTAGTTAAACTTTAAAATGCCTGTGTTTACAATAAATGCTATTAAAAACAAACTAAGAGCGTTAGAAGCTACAGTAGTTGCCAAAACCTAAGATGTAATTGGGATCACTGAAACTTGGCTTACCCCAGCGATGGAGAGGAATATTCAATTAGAGGGTTTAGGCTGTTTAGGAGGGACAGACAAGGGAAAGAAGAGGAGGCACTATATGTTGGAGATAGCTTAGAGGTAAAAACAATGGATATAGGTGGGACCCGAAACCTATGCGAATCCATCTGGGTCATGGTAACTGACAAGAAAACAAAAAGACTGACACTAGGAGTGTACTACAGATCACCAAACATGGATACCAATGACAGTACACCTTTATACAACAACATTAGAGATGCATATAAGGAAGGGGACATCATCATCATAAGGGACTTCAAATTCCCGAATATCAACTGGAACAACCCCACAGATTGTGGAGTGGCAGAGCTGGAAATGGTGGAAGTGGCAAATGATTGCTTCTTAACACAATTTGTAAATGCCCCTACCGAGGAGAGCACTGGCATCAACCTAGTATACTCAAATAACCAAGACAGGGTGAACAAAATAGAAATCATGGAACCACTTGGAACAAGCGACCACAACATGATAACATTTGAAGTTCACTGGAAAAGCAAAACAGCTACATCCAAAACGCTGGTCTGCCTTTTCCTGAGAGCCAACTTTGAAGGAATAAGACAAAGCTTGCACAACGTAAACTGGGACAAGACACTAGAAGGAGAATCTGTGGAAAGTGGAAGGACAAAGTTCAGCGACATAGGGCCCAATTTTCGAAAGGGGTTCCATTTTCAGTGGAAATGGCAGAATCCTCACAATTTGAGACGTTAAAAAATATCTGCCTATTTTGTAACATGATCCTCCGTTTTATCCACTGATGGATCACACTTCATGCATAATTTTCTGCTGTTCTAAATGAATAAGTAATGAGCATTTAAGCTGGTTTATCTGCAGGACTGCTGCTGGTGATTGGCCAGAGAGACTCGGGGAAAGAGGGGCTAGCAAGGGTTATAAGACTGGGGAGCGGCCATGTTTGCACTCTCTTGGTGAATGGACACGAACTGTGAAGGAGCTCCATGTGGACTAGAGTATGCAAAATAGTTATGGAGTGGTTGTGGCCAACAGCAACTTTACAATTACAGTGGCAGCACATAGCAGACCTTTGCTGAAGAAGAAATCAAGAGCCTTGGGGACAACATGGGGAATGTAGTGGAGTTTAACAAAGCAATAACTAGCATATTGAGGACTACTTTTGTACAAGTTTTCACCAGTGTGGATGTCAACAATATGCCCCACGTCACTGTAAGTTCTCAAACAATCCTAGAGGCTCTTAATATAAAACCAAAGGGAAAAAACACGAAGCGGTGCGCCCAATTCCACCATTTTGAAAAACCTTTTATTCACAGGAAATGGTCACTCTCCGAGTCTGATAACATAGTAAAATAACCTCTAGAGGTGCCCTGACACACCACATAAGAAGATTTTTTCTTCATGGGATGGGTTACAAAAACTGTGATTTTGGCCCCTTTTACCACTTATACTAATTCCATTACTGGTATTAAAGTGTCCATTAATGCTATACATTTAGCAGTCAATATATACATTGAACAAATATTTACAGAAGAGCCTCTTTAGTCATCTGCCTATGATAACAGTTTAATAATTTCCATAATTCCTTTCAGCAGACTTAATGAAAATCAGTATGATGCAGTGCCAGTTAGTAACACATTTATCTCCATCGCCTGGTATATCCCATGGTGAGATATTGAAAAATAGTCTAATAACCCAATATTTACTATTCTTCATTGGTGGTGGTCGGGGGTCTGACAGGCTATTCTGGGCTTTTATTTTGCCTCCACTGGTGGCCGTTTGTAAAATGTCCTTATTAAAGGAACTTTGGATAATAGTGACTGTAGCTTCTTTATTCAGGGTCAGCTTCAGCAGTCAGATGTTAGGAGGCTCCCATAGCAGGTTGTAATAACTGCATTTGCAGTACACTGTGAAATCTTATGAGTCTAAGGAGGCCCCTCTAAAGGCTATTCAAGTATTGAATAAGAGGATTTTAATGGAATAAATGTTTTCTATCTACTTATATTACTATTACTACAAGCTTTCACATAGTTTACTGAACAGGTGCATACTTGTGGGAAAGAGCGACACAGACGTGTTCCTCCTTTACAGCACTGGATCAACTGTAATTTAGGCTACAGTTATTAGTATATGTCCAACATTAATTTACTGGCTATAGTCTTTGTTTGTTTGTTTGTTCTATATTTATTGTTGTTTGCTGTGGCATTTAATCCAAAAACCCAAGTACTGTTTTAAGGTACTGCACCATTCATTTTAGCTTACATTGTACCAGCTCAGGTTACTGGCTGTCTCCCTATTTAGTGCCTCATAGAGAATATGATGAATTAATATATATATAAGCAAACTAACAATTATAAGCAAGCTAACAATTTACATGGAGTTTTACAAAGTAAACATGAAAAATAGAAGTGGTACCTTCATCAGCAGAACACATCAATATTCTCTGATTTTCTATGCTTCAGCATCGGTGTTGTCAAATAAATATCAAACCTTTCCAGACATATCAATGATTTGTAGTTTGTACACAGTTGTATTCTATGATTCTCCCTATATATAATTCCATTACAGGAGATAACCAGTGAACATTAACCCTTTCATTGCCACATTGTTTTAATACATATATATTTTCACATTTCGTAAGAACATAAGAACATAAGAAAGTTTACAAACGAGAGGAGGCCATTCGGCCCATCTTGCTCGTTTGGTTGTTAGTAGCTTATTGATCCCAGAATCTCATCAAGCAGCTTCTTGAAGGATCCCAGGGTGTCAGCTTCAACAACATTACTGGGGAGTTGTTTCCAGACCCTCACAATTCTTTGTGTAAAAAAGTGCCTCCTATTTTCTGTTCTGAATGCCCCTTTATCTTATCTCCATTTGTGACCCCTGGTCCTTGTTTCTTTTTTCAGGTCAAAGAAGTCCCCTGGGTTGACATTGTCTATACCTTTTAGGATTTTGAATGTTTGAATCAGATCACCGTGTAGTCTTCTTTGTTCAAGACTGAATAGATTCAATTCTTTTAGCCTGTCTGCATACGACATGCCTTCTTTGCACTCTTTCAAGAGCAGCAATATCCTTTTTGTAACGAGGTGACCAAACCTGAACACAATATTCTAGGTGAGGTCTTACTAATGCATTGTAGAGTTTTAACATTACTTCCCTTGATTTAAATTCAACACTTCTCACAATATATCCGAGCATCTTGTTGGCCTTTTTTTTATAGCTTCCCCACATTGTCTAGATGAAGACATTTCTGAGTCAACATAAACTCCTAGGTCTTTTTCATAGTTCCCTTCTTCAATTTCAGTATCTCCCATATGATATTTATAATGCACATTTTTATTGCCTGCATGCAATACTTTTCACTTTTCTCTATTAAATATAATTTGCCATGTGTCTGCCCAGTTCTGAATGCTGTCTAGATCATTTTGAATGACCTTTGCTGCTGCAACAGTGTTTGCCACTCCTCCTATTTTTGTGTCGTCTGCAAATTTAACGAGTTTGCTTAATATACCAGAATCTAAATCATTAATGTAGATTAGGAATAACAGAGGACCTAATACAGATCCCTGTGGTACACCACTGGTTACCTCGCTCCATTTTGAGGTGTCTGCTCTAATCAGTACTTTCTGTTTTCTACATGTTAACCACTCCCTAATCCATGTGCATGCATTTCCTTGAATCCCTACTGCGTTCAGTTTGAGAATTAATCTTTTATGCAGGACTTTGTCAAAAGCTTTCTGGAAATCTAAATAAACCATGTCGTATGCTTTGCAATTATCCATTGCCGATGTTGCATCCTCAAAAAAATCAAGCAGGTTAGTTAGACACGATCTCCCTTTCCTAAAACCATGCAGACTGTCTCCCAGGATACTGTTACCATAGAAGTAATTTTCCATTTTGGATCTTATTATAGTTTCCATAAGTTAACATATAATAGTCAGGCTTATTGGTCTGTAGTTACCTGGTTGTTTTGTCTCCCTTTTTGTGGATCGGTATTACGTTTGCAATTTTCCAGTCGGTACAACCCCTGTGTCAGGAGACTTGCATGATCTTGGTTAGCGGGTTGTAAATAACTTCTTTCATTTCTTTGAGTACTATTGGGAGGATCTCATCCGGCCCAGGGAATTTGTTTATTTTAAGAGGTCCTAGTCCCTTTAACACTTCTGCCTCTGTTATGCTAAAGTTTTTTAAAACTGGATTGGAACAGGTCGATATGTGTGGCATGTTGTCCGTATCCTCCTATGTAAAAACTAGTGAAAAGTAATCATTTAATATATTTGCCTTTTTTTTTTTTTTTCTTCGTCTATGATTTTGCCACTTGTGTCTCTTAGACATTTAACCTCCTCTTTGAAGACTGTGAAGACTGTTAGGGCTCCAACAGTAAGCTTTCCTCAGTTTTCAGACTGTTGGGTTACAAAGAGCGCTATAGGTGGGCATCCCTATAGATTGCTCCTGTGGTAACTGTTGGTCCAGGCCTGCTCCTGTTGCCGCCAGTACTCTGTACATAGAACAAGGTTACCATCCCGATTCACTAGCAGTTGCTGGGCTCAGCTCTGCTTCGGGTCTGATTGCTTGCAGTCCTTCCCACAGTGTTTCGTTGCCGCTCTGGTTTTTGCTTGCAGTGCCATTGCGAAGGCTGCCAGGGCTCTGATAGCAGGCTTCCTCCAGTCTTAGGGCTGTGTTAGCTTGCCAGAAGCTGTATAGGTGGGCATCCCTATATATTGCTTCTCCAGTAATGGTGGGTTACGGACCTACCACATTCCTGACCCGGTATAGGTACCGAACAGCGAGCGAGTGTACTGTACCGTGCCATGTGCATCGTGCCCTGTCCAGTACCATGCAGGCCTTATTGACAGAACAGTTACTGTCTTTAACAAGATGAGGCATCAACTGTACATTCTTACTGTACATTGCTTGCTATTGCATAATGCCTGGGGTTATCCCTGTGACACATGTAAGGCCAGTCTGCCTGTCTCATACCAAGCATGCCTTGTTGGGGCTCCTGAGTGGTGCATCCAGTATAGGCGTTCCGCGTGGAGTGCAGGATGCACCCTATAGCCTGGAGATCACTGGTTCGAGTCCAGGTTATGCCATCGTTGATCGTGGCCGGGAGTTCCCAGGGAACGGCGCACAATTGGCCGAGTGCCGCCCGGGTGGGGAGGGCTTAGGTCGGCAGGGTAATCCTCTGTTCACCGTGCACCAGCAACTCCTGTGGCCGACAGGGCGCCTGCAGGTCTGCTGTAGAAGCCACTCAGATTTGTTTTGTCCTCCGGCACTGGGTTTGGTGGCTTCACTGTAGACCTGCAGCTCGAGTAAAGACGGCTTGGTGGGACACGTTTCAGAGGACACGTGTGTCTGCTGCCATTTCTCGAGTCGGAGTCGGAGTTGCAGCGATGAGCTGGGATAATAATAATAATTGGGCATTCCAAATTGGGAGAAATTCGGGGGTAAAATATTTGGAGGTTCTACTCCATGCCCAAGCAGGATGGTTGCCTCAGACCAATCCTCGACTTCAGGCAGGTCAACAAGGAGGTTCAAAATGTTGATGATGCAGCAGTTGTTGCAGTCATTCAGGCCTGGCAGCTGGTTCACTCAAAGATGCCTATTTCTGTATCCCCATAAAAACCGACATACTTAAGTACGGTCTTAAGGGGCTTGCCGTTTGTCCTCTCTTTAGCTCCCAATGTCTTTTTGAAGTGCAGGGAAGCTATACTGGCCTGTGACAAGGTACTCCTGTCACATGCGTGGGTCACCGCTGATATACAAAAGAGAGAGACATGGAAGTTGGAGTTGAAACGCCAGCACAGGCAAGCTGGATTTATTAGCACAAAAGAAAGTAAACAAACAGGTCGCGTGGCTGTAAGCTTTGCTCTGGGCACACAAGAACATACTCTCACTGTGGGCAGTACATCTGCCTAGGGTGAAAAAACTGGGTAGCTGACTTCCTCTCAAGGAGGGTCCCGGTGCTTCAGAGTGGAGGTGATCCCCGAAGTGGTAGCCTCATTTGGGAGAGGTTCGGGAGAGCAGAGATATATATCTTGCCTCCCAGGAATCAACCCACTGTCCCCTCTGGCTCTCCATAATAGGAGACAGGGACCCACTGGCAGTAGGTGTCTTGGCACACCAGTGGCCAAGGCAACAGTTATATGCCTTCCTACCTCTGGCCTTGCTCCCGCTGTGTGTGGAGAAAATCAGGCACCGGGCTAAGGTGCTCCTAGTAGCCTATTATCGGCCCAGGAGACCCTGACGCAGCTCCTGAGCGGTCAGCCGTGGACACTGCGCAAGCACTGTGACCTGCTCAGTCAGGCACGAGGGACCTGCAGCTCTGGGTCTTTTGACACCTTGCAAAATGCCACAGCAGCTTCCACACGCTCACAGTACTGATTCGACCCCACGACTTGTCCTATAGCAGTAATACTGCAGTTTTGCAGGACCTGTTGATAAACCTCTAATGTAGGAGTTTCCCTCTACATTAGAGGTTTATCTGGCAGCATTCAGCTTGCCATGTAAAATTGAGCTCAGCTTCCTGCCAAGGCAAAAGATTTTGAAAGTGGTTTGGTGGCTTCGGCCGCCTATGAAGGACATTGTTCCTCGCTAGAGGTGAAACGTGGAGCTCAATGCACTCTTGAAGCCTCCATTTGAGCCCATGCATTCAGCTGAGTTGAAATGTTTTCGCTCAAGCGACTGTTTGTTTGCTATCACCTTCGCGTGGGTGAGCGAGATGCAGGGTTTCTCCTTAGTGATCCTGCCTTTTGCCGAACACTATCTTGGTATTCCATGTAATCAGTCTGTGCATTTGGAGGCTTCTTTCTACCTCCTTCCAGTCTGACAAGGAGCTGCAGCTCCATACGCTCTGCCCAGTGCGGGCCCTGGTGTGCTATGTTGACAGGACAAAACGTTGGAGGCACTGGGACAAAGTCCCATGGTCAAGCCCTGTCTAGGCAGAGGCTGTCCAAATGGATAGCAGACATACGCAGAACTGCATATGAGCTGGCCAATTTGCCTCCTCCAGAAAGCTCACTGCCCATTCCTTCAGGGGCATGGCAACTGGGTTTTATTACAGGGTGCATGTGTCAATGACATTTTCAGTGCAGCGGTGTGGTCTACTACCGATAACTTTACTAGGTTCTACAGACTTCAGTTGTGGATCCACAAAAACCCTGTCTTTGGAACTAGAATATTAAGGGCGACTTCCGGGTCAACCCCTACAAATAGACATAGAGGTGAGTTCTCCCTCAATAGTTAGCCCTTGGCCTTGCCTTGTGGCATTCCAGTTGGTCTGCAATGTTGCCTTGCGAAAGCTTTGGTATTTCTACCCATGAGGTAATGGTTACATTTCATACTTGATAGGGAATGTTAGGTTATTATCATGACCCTGGTTCCCTGAAATAGAAATGTAACCATTAACCTTCAAGGTCGCTGCATCCATGATTGCAGCAGTCTTAAAGAAAACATGATGACGATGTCTGTGTCTGCAGTCTATTTATGCTCTGACGTGCAGCTTTGATATATCTTATTCAGGTTATCAGGGTCTTTAGGATAAATACCCATTTGATAATTGTTACATTTCTATTTCAGGGAACTAGGGTTATTATAATAACCTAGCGTTATTTTGAATGTATCTGTCTTTTTGATGCAACAACATATCGAATAAAAAGTTTTAACAAATCAATTTTACAGTACAGGTATGTTGGTAATTGGTGGAATGTAATTTGACAGTGAATACTATGTAGAATACATATGTTGTCAAATGTGTCTGACCTGTTGTAGAAATTAAAATAGCAGTGAAACAGTGAGCAAAAGATTTTTTTTTACCAATATCATTTTTTAAAATATCAAATAACATTGTCGGTCAGTGACTGTCACATGACTGCATGATTCACAATACATTGAAGCCATGTGTATGCTTTTGACCCTTTAAGGTTTATTAACAGTGAAACAGCAAGAATAAATCATTACACACTATGAACAATGTCTGACCTTATTGTGTTAAGTATAAGCCTGGGGGAAGCATGTAAAAATGTTCTTCATTGTCCTTCACCTTGCTGTGCACTTGAAAATATAACTCAATATGTCCAAAATAAGAATCAGCATGGAACTATGCCATCTGACTGTTCCCTAAAGCCCTGTTAATAGTTAATGAATATACAGCAAAAGCATTTTGAACAGCAGAATCAATGCTGCTGATAAATTAGGCTGTAGATTTAAAAATACTTTGTCAGTTATTTAAAAATTGCTGCATGAATAATGTAAAACTAATTTACTCAAAATATGTATTTTACCAGTTTAGACCACACTAAGTGGCCTGAATCATTTTCCCCCAATTCCCTCTAAGATTGGATTTGTATAGTTGGGAAAAAAAATATTTTAAAATAAAAGTAGAAAGTACATGATAAAGAGATAAGTGTAATTCTAGGTGGTTAAGTTTTTTTTGTATCTTAATGGTATCATAACATTTTATATTTCAGGATGCTCCTCCTCCAGGGTCCTATGATATCCAAAAAGCATTTGAGAAAACACATGGGAAAAGTTTCTATGTCCCACCCCGCACAGAAGGTGCCAAAAGGAGACAAGGTTCTTTTCTCAGTGCTGCTCCCAGACATTCGGTTTTGGTCAGATTTGATCTAGACATTCCAGGTACAAATCAGTTATTCATTTTGCAACAGCATATTTTTACAAGATTTTCAATATCTAGGATTGTCTTCAGTTTTTGAATTTCTGCATAAGATATTTGATTTCCTTCTTATACTTTTTTATTTTTATTATGGAATATAATAATGTGTACAATAGGTAGAGATGACTTGGTTTGCATCATTTGTATAACACACACTTATATTATACTGTAGAATGTTTTTGTAGCTGCTACAGCAAAGAATGCATCAGTTTATATGTACTACTATAGAGAATGTCTTGATGGACACATTGGTCAGTGCAGAACAGTATATTAATTGATATGTTTTTGTATGATTTTGAAAACATAACATTTCTTTCAGCATTGTCACTGAAGGATATCTGAAACTCAGCAATGTTTTCTTATAAACATTACATTGACACGTAATCTTTATACATCCTCTAAATGGTAACATCAAATACTTTACCATGACTTGTAATATCCTTTGCTTCACAGGCTTCAACTTTTATAAACAATCATATAATACTTTATTTATGTACTTAAATGCAATGAACAGCATAAACTGCAAAATATTTTTCCAGTTTTTGCGATAAGGACAGTTAAATAGGCTACTATAGTTTTAGCATGAACCAAAAGTTACACATTTCATTTGTATGCATAACATTTTAACAATAGGGGTTGTTGCAGTCTGTGGCCTGTGGTCTAGACCAGTGATTTTAAAACTGTACCCCTTCTGTCTTTACCACTGTTGCAATAAAAGGCAGACTAATCTATTTAACAAATTGAATCCCCCACATTCATTTAATATATAATTTATCACAAATTATAAGGTTTAGGATACAATACCATACATACAGTAGGCTTAACACTTAAAATGTTAAATTACGTCTTTGGATGCACAGAATTAAAAGACAGTATTTATTATTTGTTTATTTAGCAGACGCCTTTATCCAAGGCGACTTACAGAGACTAGGGTGTGTGAACTATGCATCAGCTGCAAAGTCACTTACAATTACGTCTCACCCGAAAGACGGAGCACAAGGAGGTTAAGTGACTTGCTCAGGGTCACACAATGAGTCAGTGGCTGAGGTGGGATTTGAACCAGGGACCTCCTGGTTACAAGCCCCTTTCTTTAACCACTGGACCACAGAGCCTCCTGGCAATTCAGCTGTGGCAAAGAAACGCAAGGCTGTACATTTTTCTTGGGAAGAGAATAAGGTTTTGATCGCTGGTGTGGAGGAAAACCTAAAAATTATATTTGGAAACCTTTCCACAAGCATTTCTTTAGAAGCAAAAGAGAAGGCATGGACCGACATTACAATGACCGTTTCAGCCGTCTGTGGTAATCCTCGGATGGCTATGCGGTAAAAAAAAGTGATCCATCTTAAGCGAAACCAAAAGAAGGGTCAATGCTGCAAATGGAAAGAGGCAGAATCAGAGAAGGTCCGTCCTCAATAACCCCCCTGAACTAACTAGAAGTAGAGTGAGCGGAACAGGGTGTGATCATGTTATCACCTAAGAAATGGACAGTGTGTGTGAATCGTGAATGTAGCAGTTTTGAAATCTATGTAAGATTATCCCAGTAATCTTCAATTGCTAAATAAATATATATTTTACTTTTTGGCCACTACACATAGTGTGAGTAGTTTTATGTTTACAGAGCTCTAAAGTCATTTCATATCGCAAAAGGCAATGAAACCTGTATTAATCTTAATAATAATTTCTCAAAATATTATATAAATCTTACTAAATATAATTCTTCAAAATGTACAGTTCACCTAGATTACATTCGGCACAAAACAATGATATTTTCTAAGTGGATTTTATTGTATAAGAGTTTGCTTTCAAGACAAGTGGCCATTGGATTTCCAGACTTAGCCGCGGCTCCATGTCTGTGGCGCACTCAGTTTTGGTTGCAGTTTACCTATTTTAAAAAATCCCACATCGACTTCATTATATTAGACATACAAACTGCTTTAAAATAAACATATTACATTTAAATCTTTCTGAGTCCCTGTTTTCACATTGTTCTGACATTTGGAACATTAAAAGAAAACTTTAAATTTTTTGGGACGGTATTTAGAAAACGAAACCAAATTTCAAAAGTTACATAATTGGTTAATGCTATGTGTCCAGAAGACATACCTCTTTGAATTATTGTCACATGGGGTTTGGAAGATATGTGATCACACAAAAGACAACATTCCTCCACCCAGGAGAGCAACCACCAAGAAAAGGTGTTAAAACCAATCCTCGCCCAGGACAACTGGAAGCTGCTAGAGACTGGAAAATGCTGGCAGATGTTGATCAACGGCTTATTTTTCCACCTGAGATTGCCACCACTAATCTTCGACCAGATATTGTCTTGTGGTCTGGATCAGCACGCCTTGTTCACCTGGTAGAGTTAACAGTGCCATGGGAGGATGCTGTAGATGAGGCGTATGAAAGGAAGAAACTGCGGTATGCTCAACTAGCCACTGAAGCGGAACAGCGAGGATGGAGAGTCTGGGTTTACCCAGTGGAAGTGGGTTGTCGAGGATTTGTGGCACACTCTACAACCCGTTTTCTCAGAGATGTCGGATTCAATGGCCAAGAGTTGTGTCGCACAGTGAAGAACTTATCTGAAGCAGCAGAGAGGAGCAGCAACTGGCTGTGGTTGAGACGGAAAGATTCTGGCTGGGGATCTCAAGCACAATAGAAAGAAAGAAACGCTGATGTACAGGTAAGTAAGCTGGGCTGAGTTGAGTGGGGGACGGAGGGGGGTGATGCTGGGACGCCAGAATCACCGTCGAGCCCTCGAGGTGTCGTGGGCTAGTCGACGAAACACCGAGGATGGAAGGTGCCCACTTGAAGACCCCAGAGATGTACCCTACTTAGCTCAATCCAGACGGTTGTCATGCTGATGCGTTGGGGAGACCGCAGACTATGGTTGATCCCCGAGCCAGCATCGCAGCCGTTGTGTGTACTGATGCGCTAGGGAGGCAATAAGCTGATCCCTGGAGCCAGCATTACACTTCAGCCATCAACACCAGACAGAAGGATATCTACATCATCATATGGAAGGAAGCGCAAATGGATGGAGACACATATAGATCACATTAGTTTACTGTGAAGCTACGTCTTAGTTGGTGCTTATCTTGGCGAGAGCCAAGTTCAAATCAGCATGAAGTTTTAACATCTACTCTCATGTAATGGAAATCATGGGTTGGATTAAGTGGCGCGCATTCAAGTTTGTCGAAATTTAACATTCTCTGCTCTCTGAGACGATGTCAACAGTGCAGTTTTGCTGTGACAGATCAGCTGTGTTGGTGCCACGCCCTTACCACCTTCTGCCCACAGTGGGATGTGCGGTTTTCAAGAGGCTGGCTTGTACACATAAAACATTGATCCTCCAATTTAAAGCAACAAATGTGTTATTCATTTAGTACAAATATATTGCCAATTTAAATTACAAAAGCTCAAAGTCAGCAGAGGCATAAAAAAAATCCAAGATGGCCACCGGATAAATAAAGAAGCCCTACTAGAAGGAATGATCCTTAGAACAATTGGTCTCGTGTATACCGAAGGTACATTTGGAGAAAAATCTACACTAAAATCTACTTAACAACAATAAATAAATACCGGTGTCCTGGGGAATAAGTAGACTGGGGAAAAAGTGGATCGCCGACTACAATTTAAAGGGGAGGTTCCATTGTTTCTAAGGTTTACTAGTACTACGACTGAGGAATTAGTAGATCAAGCCCAGGGAAGAAGTTGATCGGATATATTAACTAAAAATAAATCATTTAAATGAACTTTGTAAGTTTGTAAGGTCATTTATGTGTCTATTTGTTTAACAAACGTTATAGCAACTCAAGGTGTCTTTGTTACATATTTAACGTGTAAACAGTACTGGAAGTATAGGTATGTGAGCGATTATCAAAAAGTTGAAGCACGATTTTCAGTCATGGACAAAATTGAGCTCCATGCTGCGGTTACTAACTTAGGCCACGATGCACAGCAATCCCTGATGCACTTGTATTATTATTATTATTTATTATGCGCTTTGCTCTTTCATTTATTTTTACAGACAGTACTTATTTTCCTATTCAAACAAAAAAAAAATGAAACGCTTTTACTAATTTAGCTATCAAGTTTGATGTCTTTTTTTTAACTAGGATGTTAACATTTTGTTTTTGTAACTGTAACTATAAACTGTGTAAAAAAGGCCAACAAGGTGCTCAGATATATTGTGAGAAGTGTTGAATTTAAATCAAGGGAAGTAATGTTAAAACTTTACAATGCATTAGTAAGACCTCACCTAGAATATTGTGTTCAGTTCTGGTCACCTCGTTACAAAAAGGATATTGCTGCTCTAGAAAGAGTGCAAAGAAGAGCAACCAGAATTATCCTGTGCTTAAAAGGCATGTCATATGCAGACAGGCTAAAAGAATTGAATCTATTCAGTCTTGAACAAAGCAGACTATGCGGCGATCTGATTCAAACATTCAAAATCCTAAAAGGTATAGACAATGTCGAGCCAGGGGACTTCTTTGACCTGAAAAAAGAAACAAGGACCAGGGGTCACAAATGGAGATTAAGGGGCATTCAGAACAGAAAATAGGAAGCACTTTTTTTACACAGAGAATTGTGAGGGTCTGGAACAAAACTCCCCAGTAATGTTGTTGAAGCTGACACCCTGGGATCCTTCAAGAAGCTGCTTGATGAGATTCTGGGATCAATAAGCTACAAACAACCAAATAAGCAAGATGGGCTGAATGGCCTCCTCTCGTTTTGTAAACTTTCTTTCTTTCTTTCTTTCTTTCTTTCTTTCTTTCTTTCTTTCTAAATAATAATAATGACTAGCTAAATAATGTCTCTCTGTTCTTTACACACACACACACACACACAGTAAACAAATAATAAAATACATGGCTAAATAATAGTAATGACTACAGCTAAATAATGTCTTTGTTCTTTACATAGGCTACATACACAAAGTAAAAATAGAAACTAAACCAATAATAAATAAACAACGAAATAATTATTCCTCATTCTTTTACACATCGAATAAAAAAATATTAAGTTAAAAAAATAATAATAAATGCATAGCTAAATGATAATAACAACAGATAAATAATGAATCGACTAGAAAAAGTAAACAAAAATGAGATAATAAACAGACGTATACAAACACCTAACTTTTGGGATCACATACAATAGACATATTTAGTTTTGCCTTCTCTCCTGAGAAGAAACAAGTTCAAAAAATGGAAAAACAAATCTCAAATAAAAATGTATATGTGAAACTAACTATAAGAGTGTTTTTTTTAAAATGTTTTGTTGGTACAGTAGTCTACAGTCATAAAAGTTAACCTTGCCCAGCAAGCAAGCAAGCAAGCACGCACACACACAGACATGACACAGACACATGACCAAAAAAAAACAAAAAACACTGCAGATGTACTCAACACAAAAAAAACAAAAACAACAACAATATGGCTAATTAGCCCAAGTACTTACCGTTTAGATGATAGGCAGCTTAGCACTCTTGGAATTGTAAAACCGGAGATACAGAACATCGAATCTGCTGTGTACTCAGCCGTAATGGTACCGGCAGAGACTCGTCCTTGCAATCAAAATATTTTATGTCCTACCCACCAAGGCCCTAAACCAATGGTATCATGACATGCCCCGTAGTTATGGCTATGACCCACGCTTAAAACGAGTTTGCTGGTTGGACAGCTTACATATGACTTGTTTTGTCATCGTAACAAAAGTTACAAAATTACAGCGCGTCAGCAGCAAAGGGTTAACTGCTGCTGCGCATTCCTTTTGCCTTACTGCGCTTGCGTGATCCACTTTTTCCCCGGTCTACTAATTCCCTATGACACCAGTACCAGTGAAAAAAAAGAAGGAATACTTATTCATTTGCAGTCATGAATACTATTTTATTTTAAATGTTAACCTATTAAGTGTAGTTTGGGGGGTGGGAGCTAGGCTACTCCCTACCCTCTGATCTCCTATCATCAATCAAATCTACTTCCTATTTAAATCATTATTCACACCCTATGTGAATTTCTTTCAGTGTAAAGATTACAAGCAAGTATGGAGTACTTACAGCACATCTCTTCCTCGGATTCGGAGGTTTTGAAAGATAACTTCTTGTCCGTATCAGAACATTCTCAGACAGCTTCAACCAGGGTCTGTTCACCTCACAATTATCTGCAAGATCCGAACAGGTGCCCCCTGAGCAAGACAGCACACCACTAACCGTCGTCCAAGGAGTCAGTCCCTGTCGATCTAAGCGGCTCCGGCCCCAGGATACCTCTCCTGAGCGACTGTACTTTAAGGACTGGACTCAACAAGTTGATAAAGACCCTCCTTAAAAACGGCAGCGAGATCCCAGCAGGGAGCAATCGGGAATCTCTTTTAATTTTTTATTGCAATTCCATCTCGGCAGAACCCTGTTCATTGGTTCAAATCTCATCTGTCCACGCTGGTCCCCTGCAATTCTATACTCCTTATTCATTCAAAATCGGGGCAGCCACATGAGCAGCAAGAGCAAAGATTAACCAGCATCTAATTAAAAATATGGGGCGCAGTACCTCATCAGCAGTTGAATCATACATACGTTCTTCCCCATTTGAGATATCTTCTGCACAACAATGTATTGATAGCATGTCCTTAGTGGGGACGACCCTTCCACTGGGGCCAACAAAGGTTTCCCCCTAAAAAGAAAGGGGGGTTTTCCTTTCCACTGAGCAGAGGGTCTTCACATAGTTAGTGGGAAGCCAGTTACTAACCTTCTTAATTGTGTTAAATATTTTTCGTTCATTGTTTGTCTTTTGTTTGTCTGCACACATATGCATTTTTAGTGGGGAGCCGGGGTTCCATCCTTTGGGGGGTTAGTGATCTCACTTTATCCAACCTTGGTTAAGCTTTGCTTCCTTTACCTCCGCAGGAGGGTTCTCCACGAGTCATAGGGGACCACCGGCCAAACCCAGCTTTTAGCATGTCATGCGCTATCACTCCCCTCGCAATCCAAGGATCTAAGCTTATTCTAGCTAACCTTGTGAAGGAGCTCTTCCTTCGTAGCACAAGGCAATCTTCTCGTTTCAGGTTCTCTGGGGGTGCGTCTGTGCCCCAGCTTTGGAAGTCTATAATTCACCTCATCGAGGGCAGCTCTCAACCAGCCAGTTTCACTTTCAGGTTCTCAAGCCTCTATGGATGTGCAGGGAATCTCCCCTGTGTGTCTTTGCTAACTCTAACAGGTAGCCTGGCTCCCGCCCCGTGAATTAGGAATACCAACACACAACAATATCTCACAGGCTAAACTAAAGGTAAAAATAAGAAAAGTACTGTCCAAACTTGTATTTTTCGAGTTCCATTACATATATGAGCTGCTGGTTATAGTTCAATGGAGCGTTTCGCTGTGTAATACAATAACACGACAGAATCAACACAGAATACTTCATATCTTATTCCTCAGTAATAGTTTCAAATATCAATGATCATTATCACCAACAGTAACTTGTGAGCGTGTCTGTGACAGGATGGCGCAAAGAATGAGGCCCAGAGACAGACTGCAGTTCAAAAAAAAGACTTTAACCCATTGCAGTCCATTTATTAAGTGCGTGTCAGGCACGTCAGATCCAATTTATTTTCACACGCGCAGTTAATTTTAGACAAGCTGTTTAAAAGTATTTTTTTCCACAGTCAAACGGGTTTAAAAGGCCCTGCATATCAACAAAGCACTCACTAGGCATCTCCAGCCCTGCCCCACCCTTTCGTTCACTATAGCTTTCACATTTGCTAAGAAATAAATAATAATAATAGTCGTACATACCTATCAATCATCTCCTGATCACTCGTTTTATCACCAAACAGCTCAATAATGCGATCCAAGTCATTATTTTATTACTATAACATCTGAAAAAAGCTCTGCGTCCGTGATATTCTCGGAGCCCTGATGCAGTAACAGCCAGCTTGTTTCCTTATGGCCGCCGTTATCTGATGCCAGGGGCAAGTATGACTATTCATGAGATACGCCCTTTTTCGGCTTGTCTCGGCTCCTGTAGCTCCCACTTGGCCATTGAATGGTTTTCTTGGCTTTTCCGGAGAAAAACGACTAGAAACCTGTTTTTGCGTTTTTTTGATGATGTCGGACAAGGTCCGACATTGGACCGGATAGGAATAATTGCAATGTCGGACCAGGTCCGACATAGGACCGCAAAGGGTTAATAAATAAAAGACACAAAAATAAACAGGCACGAGGGCCAAATAAAAAGGTTCTTAAACACAAAGACAATAAACACAAAGCAAAACTTACAAAAAAATAAGGCTTCCAGGCTTAGATTTGCCTTCACTGGAAAAATGAACAAAAACAGCACACAAAGAAAAACACCCTTGCTTCCTCAGCTACCTCTCTCTACTGAGGCGCTGAGGCCTCCTTTTATGTCAGGTGGCTGGGTGTTAATTAATTAATTGAATGATTGATTGATTGCTCCCACCTGATGCAATAAACCTGGGCAGGGAGGAGAATTTAACCCCATCCCTGCCAATATTTACAAGGGCAGAGCCCTGCTCTGCCACACACCTCCCCCCACGTACAAAGTATGCAGGCAGCAATCGGCCAAACTCCCCCCCCCCTTTCAACCCAAGCCCTCCCCCCAAGAGTCCCCTTATGTCCCTTGGGTGGGCTATTTCAGCAGGCGGTGGTGGGCAGAGTTGATGTCGGATCCCCCAAGCTTTCTTCAATGGCGGGGCCCCCGGACCTTCCAAGTACACGAACGCTGGCAGGGAACCTGGACCCTCCAGCAGGAGCAGCGCTGGTGGCACCTCTGGTGGTGGAGGCGGGAACGGTGGCCCGTCTCCCTCTGGTGGCAGAGGCGGGAACGGCGGCCCGTCTCCCTCTGGTGGCGGAGGAGGGAACAGCGGCACCTCAGGAACAACAGACGGAGATGGCGGACCCTCGGGAACAGCAGGCGGAGATGGCGAACCCTCAGGAACAGCAGGCGGACCCTCGGGAACAGCAGGCGGACACGGCGGCTCCTCCGGTGGCAACAGCTCCAGCCACTCCGGCATCGGTGGTGTTGGCTGTGGCCATTCTAGCGGCCTCTGAGGTTGGGCTGGCACCTCCTGCCGTCGCAGCCGGGTGCGCCTCCACTGAGCTCCTCTCAGCAGCATGTGCAAGGGCTGCTGAGGGGCGTCAGCCTTCTCCCTTTCCGGTTCTCTGGTCCGTGGTTCCTCCACTTCCGGTTCTTCGGTCCGTGGCTCCTCCCCTTCTGGCTCTCGGGTCCGTGGCTCTCAGGTCCGTGGCTCCTCCCCTTCTAGCTCTCGGGTCCGTGGCTCCTCCCCTTCTGGCTCTCAGGTCCGTGGCTCCTCCCTTCTGGCTCGGGTCCATGGCTCCTCCACCCTCCGGCTCTCGGGACGGCAGCTCCACCCCTCTGGCTCTCGGGACGGCAGCCACCCCTCTCGAACAACTGGGGCCTCTCCCATGTCTTCGGCCAGATACCCTAAAACCATCAGGGCGATTTCTTGGATGGACGCCGGGTGGTGTTGCCTTTCCCATTCATCCCACCTCCCCCCATCTCGGCACCACAGGGCATTGATGGCTAGGGGGAGGTCATTGAAGAGGTCCCCCTCTGGGTGTACCAACCAGTCAGAAATCTCCAGGGATGGTGGTGAACCCGGTGGCAGTGTAGGTAGAGGGGTGGACACTGGTACCTGGGGTGGCAGTTGCTCCTCTTCCTGGGCCTGGGCGTAGGAGCATCCTGCCCAGTTGTGGCCGTATTCCTCGCAGCGCCCACACCAGTCCACTGGTGGCACCTCTGGGCAGGATCTCCAGCGGTGGTCCTCCTTCCCACACCAGGAACACCAGGGGAAATGGCTGGCTGTGTCCTCCAGCTGGGGTGGCAGCAGCTTTTGTTGCTGCCGCTGCCTGCTTCTTCTGCACATTTTTTTTTTAAAAACGCTCACAAAAAAAATTTCACTATTCACAAAAAAAAATCCTGGAGTACTGCTCTGAACCTCCTGGCGGCGCTATATCCCTCTTCTGACACCACATTTGACAGGATGGCGCAAGGAATGAGGCCCAGAGACAGACTGCAGTTCAAACAAAAGACTTTAATAAATAAAAGACACAAAAATAAACAGGCACGAGGGCCAAACAAAAAGGTTCTTAAACACAAAGACAATAAACACAAAACTTACAAAAAAGTAAGGCTTCCAGGCTTAGCTTTGCCTTCACTGGAAAAATGAACAAAAACAGCAAAGAAAAACACCCTTGCTTCCTCAGCTACCTCTCTCTACTGAGGCGCTGAGGCCTCCTTTTTATTAATTGATTGATTGATTGCTCCCACCTGACGCAAAAAACCTGGGCAGGGAGGAGAATTTAACCCCATCCCTGCCAATATTTACAAGGGCAGAGCCCTGCTCTGCCACAGCGTCTAACTACAACTCTCGTACATAACACAATAAACTACCTTCTCTCACAAGAGGTGGGGCTAGATCTAGACAGCTTACTGTTAAAGGTACACATCCCAAAACAATGGATCATTATGGTCACTATTGAATATTCTGTATATAATAAGACCAAAATGCCCAGAAATATTTGTACAATGCAAGACTTAAAATCTAAAGCATAACAATAATACATGTACATCATTTTCTCCTTTTTGGATTTTTGCATGGTTTGTTTAGGTCTTGCAAACTAACAATTTTCTTTTTCTAACAAATGGAAAAGGTTCCACCGAGTCCTAAATGTCAGGAAATGAACAATTTAGGAATGTTCTGTAATATAATATTTTCTATCTTAAATTAAGTTAGGAAAATTAAGTTAGGAGAGCATTTTGTGTAATATCAACTCTCCTAAACTTCAGTTAGGACATTCTAACTCTGAAGGTAGGATAAGAATGTCACTTAATATGTTTGTAATATGACCCCTGAAAAGCAGTAAATGCTAAATTGTTGAATATTTCATTTTTTATGTCCACCTTTTAAAGACATTCTATTTTCACCATCAGTGAATTATCAAACAAAATAAAAACACAAATAAATTAAAATAAAATTAACAACAGACATGTGAAATGGCCTCTTTTGTACTGGACAGAGCGATCTTTAGCAGAAATATTTCAGATCCTTTATGCATCTGGTGTCTTTTTTTGTTGAAGCAAACTAGACCAGCTGCCAGGTTAATACATTCAGGAGTAGATGTATCGCAAACATACTGCAATTTGCATTTTAATTACGACAATTCACAAAGTATACATTTTGTCATATGTACTAAGAGAAAATATGTTAATGAAAAGAGCCGCAATATACTAATTAAAAAATGTGTTGCCTTTTTAGCGAGATGTCTAGCATTGCCAGAGTCATATTAAAATAAATAGTGGGAGTTGAGTTGTGGTTTGCTGCAGCAGAGGGTGCCCGAAGGATAACGTCTATACATGCAAGGGTGCAAGAATGAAAATAACATTGTTTTTATTAAATGTAAACGTTGTCATCTGTACAGTGCATTCTGTTCCTTATTCATGTTACCTATTTCAATACTGTTATATATTAAAAAAAAAGAAAGGCTGTTTAATCACATCAGATTCTATAGTGGGGCCCTCACCTTCACCCCCAAAAAGCTTTTCATAATCACGCAGTAGCCCCTCGCTAAACCAGACATGTTTGTCCTTATCAGTAGATGAGGATCTAGAGAGAGTTGTTGCAATTCAATTACAAAATTGTCTAACTCTTAATGGTATACTGTGACAGAAAGACAATGATTCTTGGTGGTAAATCTCCCTCTCGACCTGTGAGGGCGCTAAGTAACAGGATCAGAGTTCTCTGGACTGCTTGGCCTGACACTTCATTCCCAGGGTTAAAAGGAAGTCGGTCATGTAGAAAAGAGACAGCGCTTCGGTACACGAACTCATTGACCCGGAAGGGAAATGATGTGGCAGCTACAATCGTTTACCAAGGGGTCATGAGTGACGGTATAAATAGAGGTCGAAGCAATGTTATCTGTTCCTTCGTTTTGGTTGGTTCATTGACCTGGAAGGACCCATACTGTTGGTGAAATAATCGGGAGTGTTTGTTTGTACTGTCTATTGTTGAGTGTATTCACTAGACGGCTAACACATTCCAGAGTTGTCGTCAGAGGCCAGCACAAACCCGGAACAGCACTTCACTTGTACCACTGTAAAACTGTATTGCACCACAGTCACTTCACGCACTAACCGGACTTGTGTATGTGTTTTGTGTTTAATGTGGGGATACAAGAACGGGACTATTATTTCGGGACCAGCTTGGGGGATTATAAATGTAATACACGCCGCTGTATTATTTACCATCATTATTATTTCCTGTTTGTTTCACCGTCAGGCACTGGACAAAAACAACTAATAAAAACAAACCTTTTCACCTGGATTACAATTGTCTGTTTGTTTAATCACCTGCACCTGTACTCTATTAACCACTTTGCCACATATATTCAAGAAGTTTCAGTCTGGTTTTCATGCTGCACATAGCACCGAGACTGCCCTTGTCAGAGTTGTAAATGATCTGCTGATAAGCTCTGACTCAGGCTTTGTTGTTTTTTTTAAATGTTGAATTCAGATAATGCTAGTGGGCTCACAGAACCTACTAAAAGGAAATGTGGGATTACATGAGCTTGACCCTTGCAGTCTCTCATCAAAACTTTAACTAGAAATTAAGAGTTTATTTTTTCTTTCAAAAATAAACTGCAATATTAATTGTCGATTTGGCAAAAAATTTAAAAAAAAAGAATAGTAGCAAGCCTAGTTATAATGAAGGGCTATAGTGAGGGTGTGCTGTATATTCATGTTATATGACTCTTTCTTTGTTCTAAGGGCCGGCTCAATATGATCCTGTGGTGAAGTCAACTCCCAAGATGGCTTTAATGGTAACCAGAGATGAACGCTTCAAGGAACCTAAACAGACTGTTCCAGGCCCTGGATATTATGAGGTGATTTATAATCCCAAAGCTTCTGTTTCAGTTTATATTATTACTTGATTTTTTTAGCAGTAGCCACTTCAAGTGATCCCCCTCCCCCCACTGAAGAAAATGAAGTTTGCAGTAGTGAGCCTAATAAGCATCCTTTGTGATTGTTATATTATATCTCTGGCACTATTTGTTTGACTTTAACATTGCAGGTATATCATCCACCCTTGGGGGAATGGCTCTGTGACCTTGCCCCTTGACCTCAACCTTGTTTTGTTCGTGATAATTACATATCCAAAATGGTAGAAGATTAACTCTGCGGTCCTATGTTGGACCAGGTCCGACATTACAATTTTCCCTTTCCGGTCCGATCATCAAAAAAACAGGTCTGTAGTCATTTTTTCTCCTGAAAAGGCCATTCAATAGCTGAGTGAGACCGATAGGAACCAAGAGAAGCCCCCCCAAAAAATCGGCCGTATCTGAGCAATACAGATAGCCCGGCACCACAGAGATAACACGGACATAAACAAACAAGATAGCTGCTTCTGCATCCAGCGCTCAAAGAATATCATGGACATTTGCAGAGCCACAGTAGTCATTTTGACAGTTTTCACTTTTAAAATTTAAATTACTCTGTGTGTGTTAAAGATCCATGGTTGTCTGTTCTTAACTTTTCCTAAATACATGTATTAAATACCCTGACGGCGTTTGAAAGTCAGAATCGCAAAAATAAAAAAGTTATGAGCACTTCTACCTAGAACCGCCAAAAGTAGTCATTTTGACTACTTGTTACAATACATGCTTTTATTGTTAATAGAACCTACAATACGCTATTTTTTATATGTATACAAGCCAGTTTGCTATCTGTACCTCAGCTAAGCTTACAGCAGTATGTATTTGAATAGAATATTGCTCTTGACGTCTAGATATGTGTTATCCAAATCTCTATTGTAATCATATCAATTCCTTGCCGTCTAGCTGTCTACGTGAGCATATATAGTCTGCTGTCTTATAATATTACTATTACAAGAATTTTTCGAGAAATCTTTATTTTTGCGTTTTGATTTGAGAGCAACTGCAGATAGATTTGCCTTGGCATCAGAAATTTGGAACGACTTCATTGAAAACAGCATTGCCTGTTTCAAGCTAAACATAAAACATTACATGGACAAGCAGCTGTTTCTGACAAAAGCACAGTGTTGCTGGACAAACAAACCTGTCTCGTTTGGGATCAAGTTTTGGCTGGCAGCGGACCATACCCCTACCCTGCCTGTGCAAAGATTATTTCACTGTAATTAGCAAAACAGTTGGAAAAAAAATTAAAAACCAGCCTGGTTGCAACAGTAAACAAAGAAGATGAGCGTTTCCACCATCTGCGCAAAACTTAGTACTCAGTGAAAGCAGTCACCGGTGTCCAGTTGCTGTATTTTACAATGTACTGGACATGGCAGCCATCAATTCCTTAGTTTTGTACAATGAATGCACCGGGGAAAATATCAGTAGGCGATATCTCTTATGATGCTAGCCACGGAGCTTTGGCAGAAACATTTTGATCAGAAAACTGCAAAGCGGCAGGGAAACGTAGCTCAACCTGGATACAGTGTGCATCAAGTGACACACGCAACAGAAAACAATGCCAGGTAAATAAATGCAGTAAAAATAAAACTTCTGATATCTGTGCCCAGTGTGAAAGAACAGTATGTGGTAAATGCACACAACAAGTTGATAAGCGTTACATCTGTGTGGATTGTGCGAATATGGGGGCTACTTTGAAGTATGTTTCGTGCTATGCTAAATAATGACTTCATTTTCACAATTTTGTATGTACATATAGCAGTTTACACCTGTTTACATAATATCTTCTTTTGAAATGTTTATTTTATTATAGTTTTTTATTTTTTACGTCATGCATTATATGCGCTAATTTCGAAAATAAAGCCTTTTATGTTATTTTTGTAAATAATTACTTTGTTTTTACAATTTTGTATGTACATATAACAGATTACAGCTCTTTACACAATATCTTCTGTTGAAATGTTTATTTTATTATAGTTTTTCATGTTTTTACGTCATGCATTATATGCGCTAATTTAAAAAAAAGGCTTTTATTGTTTATTTTTTCATTTAAATACGATGTTTCTGCTATGCAAATGTTAGATATGATGTTCATAAATAAAACTTTTGAGTTGTGTCTGATAGTTTGTGTTTCATTTTCATACTGAAGCTGTTTAAAATGTACCCGTCAAAATGACTACTGCTGGCGGTTCTAGGTAGTAGCATAAACCCGGCGGTTCTAGTGTCAAACCTGTGTTACTGTGAAAAAAAATATTTTTAAACAGCACTTCTAAAATAAACTGCACGTGTGAAAATAAATTGGATCTGACGCGCTGAATAAATGGACAGCAAAGGGTTAAAAAAATGACAATAAAAAAGCAGACATGGGTAAACTGCTTAAACTAAAACATTGCCTTGCCCTGCCACAAAGTGTAATGTACAGCTATGGACAAAAGTTTTGCATCACCCTATACAATTATCAAATTTTGCTTTATAAAGTTGAATGAAACCTGCTCAATGTTATGTTAACATATTGAATTACATACCGCTTTGTAGTTTTCCATATACTTACATAAATTTAAAATGTGACATTTCGAAATCTAACATAAAATACTGTACTACGACTATTATGGCTTCTGGTAGACTTAAAATTCTAAAATTCTAGGTGATGCAAAACTTTTGGCCATAGCTGTAGTTTTGTTTGGATTCCACTAGGTAGTGCAGTTGTCTTATATACTGAAGTGATTTTTGTGTATTTAACTATGTACCCAACCCATCACTAAACATTTATCAGCATACCAAATGCTAGAAAAGTTAGTCTAATGACCACAGTGTATTTAGAAAAAAGTTTCCAATGCAACACCGACGTTCATAACATAAAACGTAACACTTAATTAACTTTTTCTGATGAATTGAGAAATAATCATTTATTTTAAAATAATTCTCAGTGTTCTGGAAAAAGTGTTGGACCAGTCCTGCTGAATTCTGGTGAATGTGGGTTTCCCGTTTACCCCACTAATAGAACAAAACTAAGTCTCTAAACTGAGATTGTATGTTCATTAACTGACATTAATAGACTGTTTTTCCCAAGTAAGTCATACAGTTAAAATCCAGCATTATATTCTTTATAGTAGCAGACAGCCTACTGTGCTATCTGTCTAGGTTCTAGATTTCTGTAATGTGTTTGTGTGGCAAAGATGATTTGTGTGGTGAGACCAGAAAGTAAATGCATGAATGCTGGATATGGGTGAAACTGAAGTGCTATGGCTGCACTCAGGATTTATTAAACAGAAAATAAATGTTTAAACAAAACACAAAAGAAAACGGCACGTTGGCCAAACAAATAAACAATAACTAGCGACAAGTAGTAGGCTGGTTGCAAAGCCAGCATACATAGCAATTGTTATCTTTTTATTTTAAATCACTTTACCTTCTAACTCCACTACCGTTCTCCACTCTGAACCCTTCCTCCAGCAGCCGAACTGCAGCTCTTTTATATTGGTGACCGAGGGATCAACTAGCTATCAATTATTGTATTATCCCTCGGTCACCTTTTGCATGGGTTTACTATGGATGCGTGACTGTCAGCTAATTATACGCTTAGTAGTTTATCAGTCACACATTCCCACAAGGTATTTAAAATATAAACAACACAACAATAACATGGCGGATAGCACCTTGCTCGTCCTGCCTCACAATAATAATACACAAATAACGCTGGCTTATATATACATAAATCATAACAATAATAATAGTAAACAAATATATACACAAAGGGGCAAGACATCCTGCCACATACGCCCCCGTTTGTGCGCAGTACACATGGCCTCAATGGCCACCTCCTCCCTTAAAATCCCTAAAGTCTTGGGCCAAGAACAGAGACTTCAAGGGGTCCACAGCTGGTAATCCTAGCAGTGGAAAAGCTGCTTCCTCCCGTGTCCCCGCTTGCAGTGGAAAGGCTGATAGCAGGGTGGCACACTCCAACAGCAGAAAGGCTGCTAACGGTGAGGCTGTCAGCTGATGTTCTGACAGCGCCAAGGCTGGCTCCTCTCGTTGCACCACTGGCAGCGGAAATGCTGCCAACGGTGAGGCTGTCAGCAGACGTACTGGCAGCTCTAAGGCTGACTCCTCCAGCTGAGGCAATCCTGGCAGCGGCGATGCTACCAGTGGCAGTGCTGTCAGCGGAAAGGCTGACAGTGCACAGGCTGGCTCCTCCAGCCTGGGCTATCCTGGCAGCCCTAGACGTTGCAGGCGTGGCAGCCCTAGGCGTTGCAGGCTTGGCAGCCCTAGACCTTGCAGGCATGGCAGCCCTAGGTGTTGCAGGTTCGACAGCCCTAGGCGTTGCAGGCATGGCAGCCCTAAGCTTTGCAGGCTTGGCAGCCCAGACGTTGCAGGCGTGACAGACATAGGCATTGCAGACGTGGCAGCCCTAGACGTTGCAGGCGTGGCAGCCCAATGCGTTGCAGGCACGGCAGCCCTAGGCGGTGTGGGACAGGCAACCCCAGGCGGTGTGGGACAAGGCCGGACTGGTCCCTCGGAAGGTGAAGCCGGGACGGAAGCCCCTGGCCCAGAAGGCGGCAGCGGGAGCTCCACTTCTCCCCCTGGTGATGGAGTCAGGACCGTCGTGGTGCTGGGGTTGGCCACTCTGACAGTGGCTGTGGCAGTGCTGGCCCTCTTCGCGGCCGCTGTTTTCCCCCGTGCTCCTATGCAATGGCTGCTGAGGAGTGTCAGCATCACGTCCTGGTCCTTCCTCTTGTGGTGAAAGTGGAAGCTGCAGGCAGGGCAGTCTCCCTTGTGTGGTGGAGGTGGGAGCGGCAGGTAGTCTCCCTCTAGCCCAATGAGGGTGCAGGTAGGCGTGGCTCCTCCCGCTTGTAATTCATCCTGTTGGGGCAGTCCCATATCGGCAGCCAAGTAGTTGATCACCATGGCTGCCAGGTTCCCAGCATTCCCAATGTTCCCCATCTCTGGCCCACAGCAGGTCAACCACCATCGGGAGGTCCTCCCAGTTCCACTCTGGGTCCGTCACCGAGTCCAGCATCACCTCAGAGGATGGGAAAGGCTCTGTCTCCTCCCTCCTGGGTGCTGGATGCTCCGGTACCTCTCTCTATCCCTCCTCCTCATAATGGCAGAAGGGACAGTCTGCAAAACAATGCTTTTTTTTCACAAAATAGCCTGTACTGTATTTATCATGCTACCATTTACTTCCCATATCAGCATAATTGTGTACCATTTAAATAAATAAAAATATAATAAACTTTTTATTAAACCCAACATATTGTGGTTCACTGATTAGTATTCAGTTATATGACAAGTTGAAAACTGCAAAGTTCATTGGCAGCACAACACTCTAAGCAGAGCTCTCCATAGACAGAATCTGCAGTCGTCTGCTTCACCCACTCACCTTTGAGCTGCTAAACAAAAATGAAATATGTATACACAGTGGCTTAGAGGTAATATATATATATATATATATATATATATATACACATATATATATATATATATATATATATATATATATATATACACAGTACACACTATACACACTATATATATATATATATATATATATATATATATATTTTAGCTCAAAGAGTATATATATATACACTACCGGTCAAAAGTTTTAGAACACCTCCATTTTTCCATTTTTTATTGAAATTTATGCAGTTTAATGTCTCAATGTACTCTGAAATTAAAGCATAGAACAAATAAACAATTGGAGATAAAAAAAGAAATCATGGAATCGTTTTGTTTAACAAAATTTAATCTAAATTTTTGACTCAATTTATATATATATATAAATTCAAGATGATTATTTTGTTTTACTTTAATTTTTGCATTTCTCAGTCCCCTTAGAAGTACCCCCAGGGGTGTGCGTACCCTCGGTTGAAAACCCCTACTTTTAAAGATACATTTCTGCAAATGAAAAGCAATACGTTTATTCTTTTCTCTTATAACCTTTAATGATAGCCTATACTGAATTACATGATTAACTTATTCATGTTCAAGGTGAGTGGGGTGTTGTGCAATTAATCTTATTTAATTTAACCAAGTCTTTAACAAGCTTGGTCTAAAGCTTATATAAATCTTATGGATAGCATCTGATACTATTTTACACAATTAAGTTACATACAGTGTTATAAATCATGTTGTTCTCTAAAGTTTTAACATGTGGATAGCGACAGGAGAATTGTATGTCAGTGTCTGGGTAGCCTCCGTCAAGGTGCATTTCAGCAGGAAGGAATGACTGATAAGTAACATTCCTTCTACCTGAGCCCATGTCAGGGTCAGGGGTTACCAGGAGATAGAGTGCATTGGGACACTGCTACGCCTTTTCTGTACAACGGAAAGATGAATGTGCCTATTGTCACTGCTCCTCTGCCTCTCTTTAGTCATTCGTATGTTAATGCATTCATTGATGACATGACATACCGTCTTCTATGAAGTTTCACTCTTTCACTATGAATCTGGCCTGTGTGCCTTTTAAACAGTATATGGTTATTTAACATGTCATCTCATTTGTCTTTCTGCCCCAATTTGTGCTATCTCAGTAATGACAGAAAATGACTGATCATTGTTACCTTTTCTGCTTTGTTAAGGCAGAGGTGGAAAAGGCATTTGGACAGAAATACCGACTACATTAAAAAAAGATGAAATAAAACCTCAAGGGTATAGTTTCAAATCAGAGATATGTACAGGTAGTGGACTAAAAAATGGAAACACCTGGGTAAATGAGGGACATCAAGTATATTGAAAGCAAGGGCTTCCACACAGGCTCATGCGTTTATTAAGCAAATAACATCCCAGCATGCTTAGAGTCATGTATAAAAATGCTGGACCGGCCTGGTTGCCTATAATTTTGGCTAGCATGGCTGCAAGAGGAGACCTCAGTGACTTTTAAAGAGGGGTGATTGTTGGGGCGCGTTTGGCAGGAGCTTCAGTGACCAAGACAGCCCAACTTGCTGATGTTTCACGAGCAACGAGCAACGGTGTCTAAGGTGATGTCGGCATGGAACTCTGAGGGAAAGACTTAATTAGTATTATTATTTATTTCTTAGCAGACCCCCTTATCCAGGGCGACTTACAGTCGTAAACAAAAATACATTTCAAGAATCACAGTACAAGTAATAATACAATTAGGAGCAAGATAAAAATACAATGACTTTGTATTTATACAATGACATATTCAAAAAGCTGCCTGATAGGCCCGCTGTGACCACATATCTGCTGCATTCTGTAAAAGACCTTCGCCATTTGATTCCAAAATGGCAATGAAGGCGAGCTAGTGACCTCGCAAAATTAATAGTTGAAATTTCTTTTTCAGGGAACCAGGGTTACAACTCGTAACCCAGCGTTCCCTTTCAATCTTGAAATGTCAACCATTACGAGTTGGGAAATGTATACCCAAGTTGTCGCAGTGAGCCAAAGCAGCCACAAGCCTTGCTCTGGTGCTAGCCTAACTGTCACGCTTCTGCGCAATAGGGCAAGCTGCCTCAAGGACTCTGGACCCCACCGAAGGAGCCGCTGAACCAGCAACATTCAGTCGGCAAAACCTTATAGACATATGCGGTGTGGCCCACGCTGCAGCGTTACATATGTTTGGCAGGGATGCCCCATGAAACACTGCCCAAGACGTCATAGTCCCTCTAGTCGAGTGAGCTGTGACATTACACAGAGAGGGTAAGTTAGCCAGCTTATAAGCCAACTCAGTCATACCCTCTATCCAATACAACAACCGTTGCTTGGAAAGTGCCTGACCCTGAGTATGCGACCCATTTCATACCAGTAACTGGGTTGTTTGTCGCCATGATTTAGACCTATCCATATAAGACCTCAGCGCCCTGACAGGACAGAGTGTGTTAAGTCTGTGATCTTCTTCAGATAGATAGAACGCATCCAATTCCACCGACTGGTTCACGCGTCGGTGGTGCATTGCCTGAATGCCAGAAGGTGGTGCTGGCTGAACGGGTGCAGGGCCTGTGGCCGGAGCCCGTCAGGGTTGCAGCTGCTCTTGTCGAGCCTGCTGGGCTGCATTCGGCTGGCACTGCCTCTTTTGAGGGCGTTGGTGGGGACTCTGCCAGGCACTACACGCCGCTGCCGAGGGTCAGTTGCAGGGATACTGCCTACCTGGGCAAGGTGGAGCAGCCACTGGGACATTGCACACAATGGTTTGGGGTGCAGCAGCTCTGGGTTTCCATCGTTGTTGCCCCTGGCGCTGAGTATATGTGGGATGTGGAATCAGCTCTGCAAGCTGTTTTGATGACTTCCTCGCCCGGTGAGACCGCTGCAGCATCGCCTCCACGGCTGGCCCGAAGGTGTAGCTGGGGAGATGGGCGGTTGAGCAGCGACGCCTTGTCTGGCCTGGGAAAGCCAAAGCTGGCACCGCACAACTACAAGGGCTCCCAAGTTGCATCCTATAGCTTGGCCACTGTGCCTAGCTATGTGCAGCAGCTGGTCGCTCACTAGCCTTAGCTCGTCAATGATAATAGGTGAAGGCAGCAGATGCGTCTGGTACACGGTCAGCAGAATAGTAGTGTTTGCTGGTTTTGCTGCCAGTGCCCTGGCAGTGTACGCCTTCTTTAAATGTGTCTCCGTGATCCTGCACTGTTTAAATGAACTGGCGCTACACACCATTGGCTAGTAAAGCAGTGGGTTAACGCACGAGTGAATAAGTGCACGGGGTGCTTTGCACCCGCACAGAGTAATACACCGGTGCTATGCACGGAAGTACTATGCACCGAGGTGTACCAAGCATGGGGATACGAGTGCACAGGGGGCTGTGCACAGAAGTGCTGTGTACCACCTCAGCAATGCGCACTAAAAACTCACAGCCATGTGATTTAGTTACAAAAATACAACCAATACAGAAAAAGAACTACAGTCGCATCCAAAGGAAGGGGCAAGCCAACTTCCGAAGAGAAATACGAGATAATAACTAGCCAAAACAGTCTAGAAGAGAAAGAGATTCTCACGAAAACAGAGCAAGTGGAGACACGTCTGCTCCGGCTGGAGTGAGGAATCAAATGACGATGGTTTGTTTCAGAATGCAGCAGATATATTGCAGGAGGCTGTGTGGTCCAGTGGTTAAAGAAAGGGGCTTGTAACCAGGAGGTCCCCGGTTCAAATCCTACCTCAGCCACTGACTCATTGTGTGACCCTAAGCAACTCACTTAACCTCCTTGTGCTTCGTCTTTCGGGTGAGACGTAGTTGTAAGTGACTCTGCAGCTGATGCATAGTTCACACATCCGAGTCTCTGTAAGTCGCCTTGGATAAAGGCGTCTGCTAAATAAACAAATAATATGTGGTCACAGCGGGCCTATCAGGCAGATGTTTGAATATGTGCTCAGGTCATGTGACAGAGGGTTGACATTTCGAATTTGAAAGGGAACCACAATAAATAAATAAATACATCTTTAGATTCTACTTCTATAGACAGACTAACTTTATGTTTATGTAGGTACTGCATATTCATCCCTGTGACTTCACACACCATTTACCATTTCCTCTATGATTTTGAACAAATTTACCATGACTGCTCCATGATTTTTAGTACAAATTTCCGTGACAAAATCCCAGCCTTACTTATCAGTTAAAATAGGAATCACAAATCAAACAAAAAATTTCACTTTTCTCCATCTAAAATATCAAGAGGAATTTACCACAGAATGGTCTTTCATTAAAAGAAGTCGAGTGTCTCAATCTCACGTCTGCTGACTTCTGTGAATACTGACTTCTCTGTGAAACGTGGTGGGCGTCATGACTGTATCACTCACATAGATATGAAGAAACACCAGCAATAAGCAAAATCTGACTCTCCCAATTACTGTATGTTTGTGCAAATGGGTTTTGATGTTTAACTCACTTCAAATAAGTAATTAATTATTGGATACAACACAGCATTTTGTGTTTTGATAGTTGCAGAGTAGTAAACATGTAAATACAAAAACATGTTAAATCTTTCTTGAGGTGTTGTTATTTTGATATTTATTTTTTATAAAGTTTTGAGGTTGAATATTTAAGTCCAGGTTTGATAGCTCTTACGAGATCCTAAAACTCTTTTCATTACTAATATTTAAATCCACATTTTAAAAAAAATGAAGTATTGAAGTATTTTTTTTAAATTATTATTATTTCTAAATGCTGTGTGTTACAATTACCAAAATGATAGATTGAGCAGCAAAAATTAGGTAATTGGCTTGTCAGAACCTATTAATTTCTAGGGGCAGCCACTGGCCATAAAAAAATATGTTTAAAATGTGATACAATGCCACATGATTTGAAATGACTCCATATGGTGTACAGCCAGGATGTTTTTTTAAGTTCTAAAAAAAGACGTGCCACCTGGAGGTTCTTCGGGGGATTTTTAACAAATGTTTACGGCAACTGATTGGTAACTGATGCACGGTGCCTACCGCAGAAACAGGGAAGCTCCCTTTCAAGTATAAAATGTAAGAACATAAGAACATAAGAAAGTTTACAAACGAGAGGAGGCCATTCGGCCCATCTTGCTCGTTTGGTTGTTAGTAGCTTATTGATCCCAGAATCTCATCAAGCAGCTTCTTGAAGGATCCCAGGGTGTCAGCTTCAACAACATTACTGGGGAGTTGGTTCCAGACCCTCACAATTCTTTGTGTAAAAAAGTGCCTCCTATTTTCTGTTCTGAATGCCCCTTTATCTAATCTCCATTTGTGACCCCTGGTCCTTGTTTCTTTTTTCAGGTCAAAGAAGTCCCCTGGGTTGACATTGTCTATACCTTTTAGGATTTTGAATGTTTGAATCAGATCACCGCGTAGTCTTCTTTGTTCAAGACTGAATAGATTCAATTCTTTTAGCCTGTCTGCATACGATATGCCGTCTGCAAATTTAACAAGTTTGCTTACTATACCAGAATCTAAATCATTGATGTAGATTAGGAATAGCAGAGGACCTAATACTGATCCCTGTGGTACACCACTGGTTACCTCACTCCATTTTGAGGTTTCTCCTCTAATCAGTACTTTCTGTTTTCTACCTGTTAACCATTCCCTAATCCATGTACATGCATTTCCTTGAATCCCTACTGCGTTCAGTTTGAGAATTAATCTTTTATGCGGGACTTTGTCAAAAGCTTTCTGGAAATCTAAATAAACCATGTCGTATGCTTTGCAGTTATCCATTTTCAATGTTGCATCCTCAAAAAAGTCAAGTAGGTTAGTTAGACACGATCTCCCTTTCCTAAAACCATGCTGGCTGTCTCCCAGGATATTGTTACCATATAGGTAATTTTCCATTTTGGATCTTATTATAGTTTCCATAAGTTTACATATAATAGAAGTCAGGCTTATTGGTCTGTAGTTACCTGGTTCGGTTTTGTCTCCCTTTTGTGGATCGGTATTACGTTTGCTATTTTCCAGTCTGTCGGTACAACCCCTGTGTCAAGAGACTGTTGCATGATCTTGGTTAGCGGTTTGTAAATAACTTCTTTCATTTCTTTGAGTACTATTGGGAGGATCTCATCCGCCCAGGGATTTGTTTATTTTAAGAGCTCCTAGTCCCTTTAACACTTCTGCCTCTGTTATGCTAAAGTTATTTAAAATTGGATAGGAACAGGTCGACATGTGGGGCATGTTGTCTGTGTCCTCCTTTGTAAAACCTGTGAAAAGTAATCATTTAATATATTTGCTATTTTTTTTCTTCATCTATGATTTTGCCATTTGTGTCTCTTAGACATTTGACCTCCTCTTTGAATGTTCTCTTGCTGTTATAATATTGGAAAAATATTTTGGAATTGGTTTTAGCCCCTTAGCAATATTGATTTCTATCTCTCTCTTGGCCTTTCTAACTTCCTTTTGACTTGTGTTTGCAGTTCCAAGTACTCTTTCTGTGTACTTTGTTTTTGGTCCCTTTTAAACGCTCTGTAAAGTGCCTTTTTTCGCTGAATATTTTTTTAATTGATCTATTAAACCATTTTGGCCATTTTGTTTTAGATTTAGATTTGTCTACTTTTGGGATGTAATCGTTTTGTGCCTCTAGTACTACATTTTTAAAAAACAGCCATCCTTTTTCTGTGGATGTTTTCTCTATTTTACTCCAATCTACTTCTGTTAGTCTCTGTTTCATACCTTCATAGTTGGCTTTTCTAAAACTGTAAACCTTAGCTTTAGTCATTACTTTTGGGGTTTTAAAAAATATTTCATATGAGACCATGTTGTGGTCTGAGTTTGCCAATGGCTCTCTGACTTCTGTTTTAATTATTCTGTCTTCATTATTTGAAAAGATTAAATCAAGGTATGCCTCCCCTCTAGTCGGTGCCTTGACAAATTGCGTTAGGAAGCAGTCATTTGTCATTTCTACCATTTCAATTTCGTCCGTCGTGCCCCCCACCGGGTTCTCCCATTTTATACGGGGGAAGTTGAAATCCTCCATTAGTCTGGCTTCTCCTTTTCTACACACATTTCGAATGTCATTGTACAACAGATTATTTTGCTCAGCGTCTGAGTTTGGAGGTCTATAGCATGCTCCTATTATTATGCCCTTTGAATTTGTGTCCATTATTCTGACCCATATTGATTCTTCATTGTTTTCTTTGTCCTGATTTAACACTTGGGCTTCAAAACTATTTCTTATGTATAGCGCTACCCCTCCGCCTCTTCTGTCCTGCCTGTCTTTCCTATATAGTGTGTACCCACTAATATTATATTCGTCTCCATCACTTTCAGACAACCAAGTTTCTGTAACACCTATCTCATTGTAGTTACTTGTTAGTGCAGTAGCTTCAAGTTCTAACATTTTGTTTCTGAGACTTCTAGCATTAAGATAGATACATTTAATAGTTGTCTTACCTGAGTTGTTGTCCTTGTTTTGATGTGGTCTCCCTTCTGTTTTTTTTGTTTTCTCCCCCCTTCCTTTCTAGTTTAAATGCTTCTGGACCTCCTGAAGGATCCTTTCTCTGAGTAGATTGGTTCCCTTTCTGTCTAAGTGCAGTCCGTCCCACCTGAATAGATAGTCCTTGTTGTAGAATGTGCTCCAATGTTCAAGAAAGGTGAAGCCTTCCTGGGTGCACCTCGATTTCAGCCATGCATTTTGATTTTGTATTTCCAGCTGTCCATATGGTCCTTTGCAGGGCGCCGGCAGTATCCCAGAAAATACCACAGTTTTGGTCTTACCTTTTAATTTCCTTCCTAGCTCTCTGAATTTGTTTTGCAGGGATCTTGGCCTGTCTCTTCCAGTGTTGTTTGTACCGATGTGGATGACTACTACCGGGTCGTCTCCTGTTCGTTCTAGGAGCCTGTCCACATTCTCAGTGATGTGCTTGACTGAGGCTCCTGGAAGGCAGCACACTGTTGTAGTAAGGGGGTCCAAACTGCGAACTGAACTTGCTGTGTTTCTCAATATGGAGTCCCCAACGATCATGACCTCCCTTCTTTTTGCTGCCTGGCCAGCACTGTTTATAGGGTCCTGGATGTTGTTTCTTTCATTCTCTTGATGTTGGTTTTGGTCATCTAAATG
Source organism: Acipenser oxyrinchus oxyrinchus (assembly GCA_030684275.1). Lineage (NCBI taxonomy): Eukaryota > Metazoa > Chordata > Actinopteri > Acipenseriformes > Acipenseridae > Acipenser > Acipenser oxyrinchus. The sequence goes on along the minus strand of CM060247.1, from coordinate 64,379,349 downwards.
TTGAAGTGGCTCAAATTTGTTGGATGTTTGGATTTCTGGTGGTTGTGTTAGACAAAGTTTCTTTTTTTCCCTGCTTCTGCCTATCTGAACCCAGCTGTTTCGACTTTCTTCCATCTCTGTGGTGGCTTTCAGTCTGCTAGGGGTGCAGACTTCCATGAATTGTGGGTGTGACAGCTCCTCAAGCTCCTGTTTCTGTCTCATTTCCTCCAGCTCCTTTTCTAGCAGGCTTAATCGTTAACGTATGGGATATAACCTCTTATAGCCTGAATTACCTGAGCACTTATACAAAGCTGCTCCTTTAAGAGCCCCGTATACATCAGATGTCGTCTTCGCCTCCATAAGGCTCAGCCCATTTTCTCTTTCAGTCTGCCTGAGGAAGGAGTGAGCCCTTTAAGTCATAACTAGGGAGATAAGTTGATTAATTCACTTTTAATTCACGCTCTTTCCTTGCTGCTTGTCCCTTCAAGAGTCAATATCAAATTCTTGCTGGTGCCTTTTCATTCATATTGATTGAGAGGAACGGTAGTTCCTCGTACAAGTTAGAAAAACTTGTTTGAAACTACCAAGAGTCTCTATACAGCTCCAAGAGTTTTGCTGTTTTCACCATCTTGCAGTGGCAAAACTAAATCACTTAGAATTACCATCTGTACCGTACCAAAAGTCTGAAACTTTCTTACATCAAATGTGAAAAAAACATAATTATCTCTTATACACAATGAGATATAAGTCGTCAAACTAAAGTAAAATTGTTATTCTCCTCCTTCTTCTTCTTTCTCTTCTGTTTAGTATTTAAGAGTGTGTAGTGACTTTTCAAATAGAAAAGCTAAATAACTGGACATCTACCAATTGTGATTCCACATGTTGGTCAACGTCAAAATAAACCAGGGAATGCAAGCAGTTTGATATCCACACCATTTATATTAAACAATTTATTTATGTTTTAAAACAGCACATATCACAGGAAGAAAATTACCATGGTTTGAACTTGCAACATGACGTCCTTGAAGAGCACACAGCCTTAGCCCGCTGCGCCACTGGGCTGTTGTTGAAATACATTCATTTTTTAAGCTTACTTCCATGCCTGACCAGCTTTCGCTGAAAACCTGAAGGTTCTGCTCGATTCTAGAAATGTTCAATTTCCTTTTTTGAAAATATCTATTTTCCTGTTTGTTAGATACCATAGAATGGAATTGTACACAAGAGGGGCATGTAGCTTCCTTGTCTAAATCTCTGATCTCTGATAAATTGTAGTTCCTCGTTTAATTAAAAATAAATAAAGAAATAATTTATTAGGTAGAAATGAATACATTATTTAAAAAATGCATTGAGGAATAAATATATTTAGAAATGAATATTTTTAAATAAATAAATGTAGAAATTAATGTTTATATTATAAATGTATAAATAAATTAATAAATTAATAAATAGCAAGCCAGAAAAATATGTCATATTAATTGATTTGGCTGATGTTTTTATCCAGAGCAATTGACATTTGTATACCTACAATTTCATGTAAAAAAAAAAAAAAAAAGTTATACAACGAGACATTAGTGGTGCTTCACTTGTAGTATCAGTGGAGTAGTGGTTAGAGCACTGTGTTCTGACTGGAAGGTCGTGAGTTCCATCCTAGGTTGGGGACACACTGCTGCTTTACCTAGATTGGTCTAGTAAAAAACCCAAGTCTATAAATAAGTAATTGTACGTAGATAAAATAAATAATGTCACAATTGTAAATTGGCCTGGATAAATTAGTTATCAAATTGAAGACGCTTTCTCATTATTAATGTTTGGTACTGAAAAAATGTGTACATTTCAAATTGTGCATATGATTCATATCAAATTAGCTTTATACAGGGCTTATTTGTATCCGAATATCTCATAGGGTGCTCAAAGCAACCCACGAACACATATGAGTGAGTCGACGGGGCTGACGGACCACCCTGTACTAGTGTATGAACTATCTTTAAGAGTGCAGAAAATATAAACCGTGTTCACAGCGCTGTATGGTGCATAACCGTAGAACTGTATAAGAACAATAACCATAGACAGATGGACACACACACACACGCATGACATTTCTCACATTTTTATATGGCACAAATGCAATCGGGAATATACTGTATATATATATATATACACACAGTATATATATATATATATATATATATATATATATATATATATATATATATATATATATATATACATGCACATACACAGTCACCTCCAGAATTATTGGCACCCTTGTAAAGATGAGCAAAAAAGGATGTATAAAATAAATAATACCAGTACTGAGCTATATTGTAATTTTCCAACATGTGGAATATATTTGACTTTATTAATGATTCAATGGAATCAACCAAAATTACACATTTCTCAAATTATGCATTGATTTCCAAAAAAAATGAAGTGTCACAATTATTAGCACCCTTGTTTTCAGTACTTTGTACACCCTCCCCTTGCAAGGATAACGGCACTGAGTCTTTTTCTATAATGTTTAATGAGATTGGAGAACACATTGGGAGGGATCTTAGACCATTCCTCCATACAGAATCTTTCCAGATCCTTGATATCCTTCGGTCTGCGCTAATGGACTGTCCTCTTCAATTGAAACCACAGGTTTTCAATGAGGTTCAAGTCCGGAGACTGAGATGGCCATTGCAAAATGTTGATTTTGTGGTCAATTAACCATTTCTTTGTGGATTTTGATGTGTTCTTGGGTTCATTGTCTTGCTGGAAGATCCACTTGCGGCCAAGTTTCAGCCTCCTGGCAGAGGCAACCAGGTTTTTGGCTAAAATATCCTGGTACTGGATAGAGTTCATGATGCCGTTGACCTTAACAAGGGCCCAGGACCAGTGGAAGCAAAACAGCCCATAACATCAAAGATCCATCACCATATTTTACAGTAGGTATGAGGTTCTTTTCTGCACACGCATCCTTCTTTCGCCGCCAAACCCACTGCTGGTGTGCGTGGCCAAAGAGCTCTATTTTGACCATAGCACCCGGTTCCAATCGAAGTGCCAATGCCGTTTAGCAAACTCCAGGCGCTTATGTTTGTTGGTTGCTGTCAATAAAGGCTTTTTCTGGCAACCCTTCCAAGTAGCCTATTGGCATGGAGGTGGCGTCTAATTGTAGATTTGGAGACTTGGTGACCCCAAGATGCAACCAAGTTCTTTAATTCTCCAACTGTGGCCCTTGGATTTCCCTTTGCCACCAGAAACATCTGCATCACTGTGCGTGGGGGCAAGATACACTTGCGTCCTCTACCAGGCAAGTTTACCACTGTTCCAGTGGTTTTGAACTTCTGAATTATTGCCCTAATAGTGGTAAGTGGTATATTTAGATTTTTTAGCTATTGTTTTGTACCCATTGTGTGATTTATGAAGGTCAACAACCATTTGTCTCTTTTCTTTTCTGAGTTATTTTTATACCCCAGTGAAACAGGAAGCCACGGAAGGCCATAATACAGTTCCTTAAGACTGAGATGAACTTAAAGAAGTAGAATGTTAATGCAGATTTAATTTTGTTTGAGTTTATTTATAAGAATCTTTAGAGGTGCCAATAATTCCTGATACCTATCTTTTTGAGAAAAAAATGATTACTTGTTAATAAAAAACTTTTTCTCTGAGCAATTGTATTAGAAAAAAAGAATATGGTTTTCCCATATATTGAGCATAAAATATAGCTCATTACCTGTGTTGTTTATTTTATACAGCCTTTTTTGCTCATCTTTATCAAGGGTGCCAATAATTTTGGAGGTGACTATGTATACACCCACCCACACATATATATATATATATATATATATATATATATATACAGTGCCATGAAAAAGTATTTGCCCCCTGTCTGATTTTCTGCATTTTTGCACATTTTTAACATTGTATTTGGTCAGATTTTTTTGTGGGCTGTAGTAGTATATAGAGGGAGTCTGACACCAAAGTTTGGTGCTTCTTTCATTTGTTTGGTGTGCAAGGCAATCAAACATGCAATCTTCAGGTGTGAAAAAGTTATTGCCCCCCTAGTTAACTCAACCCAATTAAAGGGATAATTAGGGTCAGCTGTTTGAGTACTTTGGTTAACAACTAGGCCTGATTTGGGCCAGCCTTGCCCAATATAAATCTGACTAACTTTGGCCCTTACTCTCAGAGTGAAGTTGTCAGCACACAGGTTCTAGAGGCACATCATGCCACAAACAAAATAAATTCCTGAAGACCTCCGGAAAAAAGTTGTTGATGTCTTTCAGTCTGAAAGGGTTACATAGCCATTTCTAAGGCTCTGGGGCTCCACCGAACCACAGTCAGAGCCATATTGTCCAAATGGAGAAAGTATGGGACAGTAGTGAATCTTCCCAGGAGTGGCCGTCCTGCCAAAATCTCTCCAAGAGCAAGGCGTAAAGTCATCCAGGAAGTCACGAAGAACCCTAAAACAACATCCAGGGATCTGCAGGCCTCTCTCGCCTCGGCTAAGGTCAGTGTTCATGACTCCACCATCAGAAAGACACTGGGCAAAAATGGGATTCATGGCAGAGTAGCAAGGCGGAAACCATTGCTCACTAAGAAGAACATAAATGCTCATCTCAAGTTTGCCAAAAAGCACCTGGATGATCCTCAAGAGTTCTGAAACAATGTTCTATGGACAGATGAGTCAAAAGTGGAACTTTTTGGCCGACATGGGCCCCGTTATGTCTGGCGAAAACCAAACACTGCATTCCACAGAAAGAACCTCATACCAGCGGTCAAGCATGGTGGTGGTAGTGTCATGGTTTGGGGATGCTTTGCTGCATCAGGACCTGTATGCCTTGCCATCATTGAAGGAACCATGAATTCTGCTCTGTATCAGAGAATTCTACAAGAGAATGTCAGGCCATCTGTCCGTGAGCTGAATCTGAAATGCAGCTGAGTCGTGCAGCAAGACAATGATCCGAAACACACAAGCAAGTCTACATCAGAATGGTTGAAGAACAAGAAATTTAAAAGTTTTGGAATGGCCTTGTCAAAGTCCAGACCTAAACCCCATTGAGATGTTGTGGCAGGACCTGAAACGAGCAGTTCATGCTCAAAAACCCACAAATGTCACTGAGTTGAAGCAGTTCTGCATGGAGGAGTGTTGGAAAATTCCTCCACGGTGCTGTGAGAGACGAATCAATAAGTACAGGAAGCATTTGGTTGCAGCTATTGCTGCTAAAGGTGGCGTAACCAGTTATTGAGTCTAAGGGGGCGATTACTTTTTCACACGGGGGCATTGGGTGTTGCATAACTTTCTTTAATAAATAAATGAAATATGTATGAAAGTTTTGTGTTATTTGTTCACTTAGGGTCCCTTTTATCTTATCTTATATTAGGTTTTGGTTGAAGATCTGATAACATTGTGTCAAAAATATGCAAAAATGCAGAAAAGACAGAGTGCAAATACTTTTTCACAGCACTGTATATATACAGTGCCTTGCAAAAGTATTCAGACCCCTGACCAATTCTCTCATATTACTGAATTAAAAATGGTACATTTAAATTTCGTTCTGTTTGATATTTTATTTTAAAACAGTGAAACTCAAAATCAATTATTGTAAGGTGACATTGGTTTTATGTTGGGAAATATTTTTAAGAAAAATAAAAAACTGAAATATCTTGCTTGCATAAGTATTCAACCCCTGTGCTGTAGAAGCTCCCAGTTTACACCGATGAAAGAAATTGCCCTAACTGGGACACAATTACTTTACCATTGGCCTCCACCTGTGAACCATTAAAGTTGCTGTCACATTTTCTGGATAAAAACCCCACTGAAGGACCATTGGTCAGGCTGTGAATCTGAAGGAAAATGAAGACCAAAGAGCATTCTACAAAAGTTAGAGATAAAGTAATACAAATGCATAGATTAGGGAAAGGGTACAAAATAATATCCAAGTGTTTGGATGTCCCAGTGAGCACAGTTGGATCAATAATCAGGAAGTGGAAGCTGCATCACACCACCCAGGCACTGCCAAGAAAAGGCCGTCCCTCAAAACTCAGCGCTCAAACAAGAAGGAGACTTGTGAGAGAAGCCACAGAGAGGCCAATAATCACTTTGAAGGAGCTACAGAGTTCAGTGGCTGGGAGTGGAGTAATGGTGCACCAGTCAACCATATCAAGAGCTCTGCATAACACTGGCCTGTATGGGACGGTGGTAAGAAGCCGTTACTCAAAAAGTACCATCCAGAAAGCATGAGAGTGACCCAGCTGCGATGTGGGAAAAGGTTTTGTGGTCAGATGAGACCAAGATAGAGCTTTTTGGCCAAAACTCAAAGCGCTATGTGTGGCGCAAGCCTAACACTGCCCATTACCTCAAGACACACCATCCCTACAGTGAAGTATGGTGGTGGCAGCATCATGCTGTGGGGATGCTTCTCATCAGCAGGGACTGGGCATCTTGTTAAAATTGAAGGAAGAATGGATGGAGCAAAATACAGGGAAATACTGCAAGAGAACCTGCTTCAGTCCGCTAAAAAACTGAAGCTTGGGAGGAAATTCACCTTTCAGCAGGACAGTGATCCCAAGCACAAGGCCAAAGCAACATTGGAGTGGCTCAAGAACAAAAAGGTGAATGTCCTACAGTGGCCCAGTCAAAGTTCTGATCTCAATCCCATTGAGAATCTGTGGCACTATTTGAAAATTGCGGTCCACAAGCGTTGCCCAACCAACCTGAACAACCTGGAGCAAATCTGCCAAGAAGAATGGGCCAAAATCACTCCGACACTGTGTGCAAAGCTGGTACATACTTACCCCAAAAGACTTAAAGCTGTTATTGCAGCGAAAGGTGGCTCTACTAAATATTAATGTGTGGGGGTTGAATACTTATGCAAGCAATATTTCAGTTTTTTTTATTTTTCTTAAAAAAATATTTCCCAACATAAAACCAATGTCACCTTACAATAATTGATTTTGAGTTTCAGTGTTTTAAAATAAAATATCAAACAGAACAAAATTTCAATGTACCATTTGTAATTCAGTAATATGAGAGAATTGGTCAGGGGTCTGAATACTTTTGCAAGGCACTGTATATGAAGAGTTTAGATGCAAAACGCAATATACGCCATTCGCACCAAAACTGAGCTAAAAGCAGGGTCATTCATCTCACAGTACCTACTTTCTGATGTTCAATGTCCTTTGTCCTCAAAACATGATATACGCCACGTTAAATTCAACTCAAATGATTGTTTCTTTCCATAACGCGCTATACGCCAGGCTTCTAATTCGACATGTCCACTGAGCCAATCGGCGTGCAGTATCGCAGTCGTGTGACCCTATTGGCAGCGCCCAGGAGATACAGTAGTGTATTCAATCTTGTAAATTGTGATTTTATGATTAAATGATGAATAATTTTAAAAAAATGCAATGAAGTCAATTTTCTATCGGGGTGTAGTAATGATAAATAGCATTCACAAATAATGCTTAGAAAACTGTCACTCGATCAGAACTGTAAAACCTCCCGCTTCATCTCCCTTGCAATGCCAACCCCACTTAATGGTGTTTTACGTTTGTGTTCTCCCTCTACGCGGGATGCAAAGTTTATCATTTTAATTTACTGAAACGCTTTGCATCTTTAGATGTAAGTGTAAAGTCATTTTACAAAAATGTGGAGCTTTATACTTGGTTATGACCCTGACTAAAGATGTAATTTGCAAAGGGGGCCGGTTGTACTAACGAGGTCAAACAATAGGTCACGTTTTACTAAACATTTTAAAACTAATAAACAAACAATTACCATTTTGAACACTATCGTAGTATGTTGCTTAAAACATAATAACACAATATTCAAAATAAAGTTGAGTTCTTACCTATAAACAGTAACACGTTTAAAGCTTGGGACTCGCTGTCTGTAGATTGGTGTTGTTTACATTATCGTCAGCATATTTTAAGTGATTGAAAAGCTGAAATTACTTTTTTAAAAACACACTTTTCTTATACCAATACAGTATTGGTGAGCGATAATCAGTTTGTTTGAAAAGCAGGCTTTAATCACTGATAATAGGTGCACAGGCAGTGATTCTGTGAGTGCTCCGGGGTTCAAGCACCGATGAGAAAATAAGGTTCTGCACAGTGCAAATAAATCACCTGTTCTATCAAATTATAGTGTGGATGCTTCACAAGCAGAACTGTTATTGCAGCATTTAAAAATATAAAATCCATTTATACAAAATCTCCCAGCTTTCTTAAAGATCTGCGGTTCCCTTGTTTTTCTTTTGTATTTGTTTTGCTCCCATTAGTATCTATAGTAGATACATATCAATCACAATTAATAAAGTGCCATGTCAATCACATTGAATATAAAAGAAAAATAAAAGCTTTTTTTAAAAAAAAATGCAATTCTCAAGTCTGCAAAACAAAAGTGCCTAATTGTGGTTTGAAACTGGAAAATGAGTGGTTACCATGCACAGGCATGATGGAATATACTGTAAAGTGACTGCATCTGTATTTGTCACCTCTTTTGTCCAAAATCCATGGCCGAACATATATTTAAGAAAAATAAAACCCTGCTCAGCTCTTCTCAGTCCTGTAAAGGAGTGGGCCGGAATCGTCCGCTCAAGGAACTACACTGTTCCGCTCCCCCGCTTCATATAGAATTGGCTCACACTCTGGGTGTTCCTGCGTGTGAGACTGACAGCTGAGACCTCAGTCAGAACTGTGGCGCGAGCAGGGGGGCGTGGCCACTGGACAGCGTGTTCCTTGCGTGTGTGTGTGTGTCTTCTTGCTGTGGGTGCTACTGGAAAATGGGTGCATGCAAATGATGCACTCACTGAAGTCAAACCATGGCCAAGAAAGGGAAAGGACATGGGTATTGCCTTTTATGAAGAGATTGAATGCTTTACAAATGCCTTACATTGGCATTGTTCATAAGACCTCCATAACAAGGAGAATAATGGATTTTTTTCAGCATTGAAATATGCTAGTATACTACCCTTTAGCACTGAAATGCATATGTACCTTTTGAACCATTCATAACATTGTAGTTTTGTACCTACGTAAATATCAGTATATTAATACCTACCAAAACAGACATAGTGTTTTCACCACTGATGGATGTACATTTGCAACTAAAAGAATGCAATGTTTACACTTTCAATACTGTCCAAAAGTCCCTTGTACCATTATTTTACTTTCAAATCTTTTCTCATTTCTCATATATTACTCTACTTATTACTCTCTCGTTATTATTATTATTTGTTTATTTAGCAGACACCTTTATCCAAGGCGACTTACAGAGACTAGGGTGTGTGAACTATGCATCAGCTGCAGAGTCACTTACAATTACGTCTCACCCGAAAGACGGAGCACAAAGAGGTTAAGTGACTTGCTCAGGGTCACACAATGAGTCAGTGGCTGAGGTGGGATTTGAACCGGGGACCTCCTGGTTACAAGCCCTTTTCTTTAACCACTGGACCACACAGCCTCCTTGTCTTGTCTGTCTGTCTGTCTATTTACCATACACATTCTTGAATATCTTTCCCTCGCTTTATTAATTATTTGATGAAGTAAAAAAAGAAGTGATATCTGTAACAAAAACAATGTAAAAAACAAGTTAGAAAAACGCAACAGCCGTTTAAAGGGGTGATATCAAACACAAAAGCCCAAGTTAGGAGAAGCAATTGGGGCAACCTGGTCAAGCATCAAGCAAATAGGCACAAATTGGAAAGGTGCTGGGGCCCAACATTCACACAATTGTTGCTTCTAATTTGGCTTCTTTTTTTAATCGATCCACTTTACATTGAAATGCTCTTTGTATAACTTCAAGGGCATTATGACCATTCCCTTATCAACTCAAAAGTCACATCTGCAACAAAAAATGCACAACCATAAAAAAGGCTCCAACACCCCAGCCCTGTATCTGCAATGCCTGCCCCATCAACTGTCACTTCCCATACACTTACCTTGCATTCTCATTATCCCTTGTACTCATTGCCATTATTGGTCTTGTTCATCATCTTCATTGTTGGAAATATACTGCTTCATGCTCTTTGAGGTATTCTTGTATGTATGGGCTAAATGTCTGTCCATGTGTGCCCTGATCTACCTATGCCTTACCTGCATGTTGTCTGTGTGTCTTCCCAAAGCATACTTGTCTGCGCCTGTGATGACGCCTCTCCCATTCCCTGTCTGTCTTTCTCTCTGTAGTAGTGCTTGTAAGGATAACCAGGAACCAGGAGTCAGTGTTGAGCACTTTCCTTGGCACATGTGCCTTAGCATCTTTATTCTGGTTAAACCCAGCTGATAAGGGAATGAGCATTTAAATGTAGAGTGGAGTGATAAAGTGGAGCGATCAAAAAAAAAGAAGCCAAGTTAGAAGCAACAATTGTGTGAATGTTGGACCCCAGCACCTTTTCAATTGTGCCTATTTTGTTTGATGCTTGACAAGGTTGCCCCAATTGCTTCTCCTAACTTGGGCTTCTGTGTTTGATATCACCACTTTAAATGGCTGTTGCGTTTTTCTAACTTGTTTTTTTACATTGATAATGTTTTTGTTATAGATATCACTTCTTTTTTTACTTCATCAAATAATGAATAAAGCGAGGGAAAGATATTCAAGAATGTGTATTAAAAAGGTATATATGCATGTCAGTGCAAAAGGGTAGTATACTAACACATTTTAATGCTGGAAAAAAACATTATTCTCCTTGATATATTGGTGTTATGAACTTAGGCTAATGTAAGGCATTTGTAAAGCATTAGCTCTCTTCATAAAATGCCATATACATGTCCTTTGCATTTCTTGGCCATGGTTTGACTTCAATAAGTGCATCATTTTCATGCACTCATTTTCCAGTAGCACCCACAGCAAGAACAGACACATAGTGTCCTGAAGTAACACCCTGTCCTTGGTGTATGATAATGGAAGCTAATTGGTAATTCCTGTTGTCCACAGTAATTGTGCTCTTCTGCACCGCAGTAAACTTAGCATTGTGTCACTTTGTAATGGTCCCGTCTGGTTTAGTTTCCCAAAGCATAAGTTGGTCTGCAATCATTTTTCCTACTTATTGAATAAGTTCACGTTTCACGATTGGAGAAGTTTTGCATTGCGTACATTTGCTACCAGTAATCATTGCCCATTTGTCATTTCTATAAATGATTTCTTCCAAACACATGGACTCTGTACCAGCATGTACATATAGTGGATAAACATGCAACACCTCTCGGTTTGATCAGCAGTAGTTACATCTAGTACATAGAATGTCATGACTTATTGTGACTGAAATCATACGAGATATTTCAGACAATTTGGTGAGAAACTCTGCAACATCTTGCTGCTCACCTCTATTGAAAGGTTCTCCTAAGAAGTGACACATATCCACAGTAGTTAGAGATGCATTGGATGGCAAGTGATCATATTTGTGAACAAAGCTCCTGGTTGCCTCTTGTTGACTGTGTTTTAATGAATCCTTCAGAGGTTGCAAGTGAAGTCGGCACTGCAATGTTGCATTTGCATAGCATGAGGTGTAATTGGGGTTGCTCAAGCCTCTGAATGGATGTGTAAGTGCAAGTGTTCTCTTAGAAGATTGAGGCTTTTGCTGTTCCTGAACATTGATGATGGCTCGGTGAATGCAATGCACACAGTCTTTTACCTTGTATCCCTTGTGCATGTTGGTCTCCTTCAAGCTTATTAACTTAGGACAATAAATCCCTCTTAGCCGATGGTATTCTTCAACTGCAGTTTGACATAAATACGTAAATGCAGATGGGGTCAAAGTTGATAAGGTGGATACCGCTTAAGGAAGTAACTGTAGAAAGTGCAACGAAACTTTGTCCATAGGAGAAAATGGAGTTACCAAGATCCATCATAACTGTTTTTAGAGTTATACCCTGGCATTTGTGAATGGTGATTGCATGAGCACCAATGACTGGGAACTGCTCTTGAACAATGTAAACTCTACTATACATGATTTCAAACTTTGAGCTTAAACGTTGAAAGGTATGGGTGACTCCCATTGTTAAATTTGATGGTTATGGTTTTGACCATACTTGTGTTTTCCAGATAGTAGGAAAAAGCTTGAAGCTTCCCTATTGCCCCATTGATGAGACCAGTGGCAATGTCAATGTTCTTGCGAATTTGCTTAATATAAATGCAAATGTGATACATTTACTACCAAAATAAATACAAGTGCAAATATGTGACAAATGCTAAATGGACTTCAAATACTTTCCCATACAACAACTGTTAATTTATTAACATGAATTTGGTAGAGGCCTTTATCCAAGGTGACATACAAGGAAAACAGTTTATATAAAACAACATAAACACAGTAATCACGTAGTTCATAATAATTAACAAGTATGTACCAATATAGGAAGCAAGTTACATAAAACAGTGTTTCCCAATCTTGGTCCTGAGGACCCAGTGTTTGCTGATTTTTGTTCCAACTAAGCTTTAAATTACTGAATTGAACCCTCAATTGAATGAATAATTTGTCTAATCAGATCATTTGAATTATTTGTAGCTCTTGAGGCCTGTGCAGCCAGCCATTTAATTAGCACTAATCTAGGACTACCTAATGATAACTCAGGTAAGGTAGTCCAAGATGAGTGCTGATCAGGGTTTGTGAAAGCAGTCAAAAGAGGTGGATATTTCAAGTTATTTCTAACATTGCATTAAGTCACTAATTGTTAGTTCAATTGGGGGATCAATTTAATAATTGAGAACTCAGTTGGAAACAGCAGACACAGTGGGCCCGCAGGACCAGGTTTGTGAAAAACTGACATAAATGATGAGACATATGTATATATTTATATATGTATGCATTGCACAATTATTCTTTTTACTTGTTTTGATTGTTATGTTTAATAAACATGACGTTTTCAAAAGTGTCCTTTAGTTTGCATCTTTCAGGTTGATCAACTTTGCCAGCAATACTGAAAAGTCTCTTTACTTTATTATGAGCATTATTATTGAAAAGTATTTAAATGTATTTGAAATTTACATATTTTTGAAGCTTTCCCATGATTTTAAATTCAAATGCAAATTCTTATATTTCAGAATATATAAATACCAAGTCAAATGCAAATAGTTCAACAGATTGCATTTAAATTATTATTATTTATTTTTTAGCAGACACCCTTATCCAGGGCAACTTATAGTTGTCACAATTATGTCACATTATGTTTACATACAATTGCCCATTTATCCAGTTGTTTATACTGAATCTAGGTAAAAAAAACCTTGCTCTAGGGTATAACAGCAGTGTCCCTCACCTGGGATTGAACCCACAACCCTCTGGTCAAGAGTCCAGAGCCCTAACCACTACTTCACTCTGCTGGCCCAAAGTCTGGAAATAAAGTAATTTGTCGATTTAAACCAAAGTAATGGTTTTGGAGACATTTTGTAGGGGAAACTATGATATAAAGAAAAAACTACTTCAGATAATTCAAGAAAACAAAAAATTGTTTAAGTACATATAGTACAGTGGCTAAGAGTGTGTAATGAGCAAAACCAGGTGTCTGACCTTCATACGTTTGGGTAAAATGTTGTTTGTGAAATAATAGAACAAAAAGTATAAAAGCTACACTGTAAAACACTTATTTGCTGTTTTAAAACATAAATACATTGTTTAATATAAATGGTGTGGATATCAAACTGCTTGCGTTCCCTGGTTTATTTTGATGTTGCCCAACATGTGGAATCACATGATTGGTAGATGTCCAGTTATTTAGCTTTTCTGTTTGAAAAGTTGCTACACACTCTTAAAAAGTAAATGGAAGAGGAAGAAGGAGGAGGATAACAATTTTACCTTAGTTTGACGACTTATATCTCATTGTGTATAAGAGATATTAATGTTTTTTTCACATTTGATGTAAGAAAGTTTCAGACTTTTGGTACTGGTACAGATGGTAATTCTAAGTGATTTAGTTTTGCCCCTGCAACATGGTGAAGACAGCAAAACTCTTTGAGCTGTATAGAGACTCTCGGTAGTTTCAAACAAGTTTTTCTAACTTGTACGAGGAACTACCGTTACTCTCAATACACCCTGATGTCAGGCTGGGCAGTTGCCTTCACTGACCGATTCAGAGTCAACACAGTACAGAACAGAACAGTTTCACACAGGTTACACTCACTACACACCTACCTCAAAACAAAGGATTTTCAGTTATATACCATGTCACTGGAGCCTAATTAACCATTAATCATTCAATTAAGGCTCCAGCCACATTCTCACATGTTTTATGGAAGGGAGAATTTTAACCCCCTCCCTGCCAACCCTATATTCCCACCACACACACACACACACTACATTTAGGGCTTTCGCACTGCCACACTAACATTTGCTGTATTATGTGCAATATATATATATATATATATATATATATATATATATATATATATATATATATAGTTACATTTTATCATTCAGAAATTGGGATTTGGTACATTTCACAGAAATTGTGTAGCATGTGATAGCTGTGAAAAAAATACAGCCTTAAATATCCTTAAATATATACTTTACTAAATAAAATATCCCTTACCATAGTGCACTGGTACCGTCCAGTTATACACCAGTGCATTTTGGTACAGTAGTCTCCGGCTAAGAAAACACCCCTCGGGAAGCAAGGAAAGTGTTCTTATAACCGGAGTGTTCTCGAAGATGGATTTAGTAATCAGACACAATATGAATCAATAAATAAATAAATACGTATGTATTACTTGTCATGACACACGTGCATCAACATATGAAATGAACTGAACAAGTAAAAGCAAAACAATAGGCAAGTGTATGTTAATAAACTATAATAATAAAGTAACAGACAAACTAACATTAATAAAGCTAAAGCAAAACAACATGCTTAAAGCTTAAATCGCTATGTACTATGAAATTAGCTGGCGGGTGTGTTTCGGTCTATCGCAATGGCAGAGGCAAAAATAATGGCCGTTACTTAGGGTTAACTTAACTGTCAAACTAAATTAACACAGCACCCCTACACACAAAATGCAACAGCAATATACAAGACATGCACATTATTTAACAAAATGGTGAAGCAACTCACCAGAACGGGAAACACAAAATTGTGTCTGATTCAGATTTTTTTCAAGAGTGCAAACAATTTCCAGCTGTGTAGTAAGAGAAACAGCGGTGCATTTTGCCATTTGCTTACATGCCATTTTGTAGCGATGAGGTGCACTCGTGAAAATCGGAATACAAAATAATTCAATGATATTAAGCTGGTTCTGGAAAGAGTTAATAAGCCAATCATTGTCCCTCAAGACAAGTTGCTTTTTACAAAACAGTACTGTATCCATTGGGAACTAATCACTATCAGTGCCAAGAAGGTGTTCTTTTAAAGGGCACCTTTTTATTTTATTTTATTAAATTGCATTCCCTGCCTCAAAATGGCTTCCCATGTACCAGCATGGACCTCTCAGAATTACATTTCCACTCATCCTCCTGCTCACTGGTAAATCCATCTCAGTTACATATGTGAGCAGGAGGATGATGGAAAATGTAGTTCTGAGTGGTCCATGCGGGTACATGGGAAGCCATCTTGAGGCAGGGAATGCAAGTTAAAAGTTTAAAAAAGTGGTCACAATGTAAAAAAAAACAAAACAACATACACCTTACGTAAACAGTTGTATCAACACATGGGAACATGTAACACAATAAAATAAAAAAAGGTCCTGTATGCTGATTCCATCTGTTTCAAATCAGATTTAGAATTTGACAGATTCAAAAAAGATATATGGTGGTCTGATAGATGTACACTTTTACATCCACTTTTACAAAACAGTATTCTATCGATTCCCTAGTATTAAGTTGCAATAGACACTTAGGTTCATCACATTAATAAGTTAGTCTTCAGAAAATGTCTTTCTTCAAAGGCAGTGGTTGAGTCAAGTCAAGGGGTTTAAGGTTCAGTTTTTTCAAAGATAATGATTGCCTGGAGAATTTGATATTACTTGGTATTTAAAAGATTATGGCTGTTGGGAGGAGTAGTGTTATTTAAAAACAAGTAAATGTTACAAATTAAATCATCATACACATTTCTATGTTTTAACAGTTAAGCCCACCTGTCATGGACACTGTCTTGAAGGGAACATTTAATACCACCCTCAGTAATCCTCTCATAAATCGTGTGGAATCATTGCATGTAGACTTGTCAACCAAGAAGAGTGTCTAGACCTTCAGACTGGTGAGTAGAACACAATACTGTACACTGTACATAACAAAGCAAAGTCTGCATGATGTATATTTAAGCACCTTAAAGAGCAACTGGTACGGGTAGGACATATCAGAGTTATCTTAACAAATGTAACCTTGTTATTTGGATAAACTTTGTGTCATTTTCGGTTCAGTCATCACATCTTGATGACTCTTTAACCCTCATAAGGACATGTGGAAAATTGACTTTCCTGATAACCTGGGGTAATACCCCAGCAATAAGCAACATACAACTAACAACTGGAGTAAATGAATGAATGAAAATATATATATAAACACTTTATTTTGCTTTTCCTTTACTTCCAGCTTGTTTGGTATAGTGGTTTGTTTATGCTATGCAAAATGGCTAAGACGCCCAATGCGCACAGCTGTCTTCTAGCAAGTGAAGCCACCACTGTATTCTGGACTCTGTAGTTTATTCTTGGAATATGTCACGGGCACGTGAGATATCATTGGAAAGCCCCAAGCCTCCTCTTTCATTTGGTACATTGTGATCCTAGCACTTTCTGTTTGAGTTACAGGCACTTGAACACACCTACCAATTTGCTGCGCGTCAGAGCACTGGAGCACTGAATGAAGGGGTGGTAGAAAGTACGCATACAGGCATGCCTGACATCAATGGAAAGTGCAAAGCCTGCACTTTTAAATGACGTTAAAACCGGAATGCTATCTGTTGAAGCGACCAAGTAATAGGCAAAAAACAAAACTTTAGAGCGGACTCATGTCACATGACTTAAGCCTTAGTTTCGGTTTGCTGTAGTTTCGCTTAGGAACGTCTGTTTAGGACACACGATACATCATTGGAAAGCTCTAATTCTGTATTTTCGAACAAGCCTTGAACCAGGAAGCTATTATGGTGCCTGAGATATTCAAGTGAGAAGGTCGGACCCGCCGATACACTACGCCTGGGGTCCATACGGACCCCATACCTAAAACTATTTGGGAAATTCAACTAGGCTACCTGGATAGAATTATCCTTTGCATAGTGTAACAGGAAACAAAAATCAAGTCACTAGATCCACATAATAACTGATACTAAAGCACTGTGGGGTCTGAATACTTTATGAGGGTTAAAATTAAAGTACAAAGCATAAAATACTTCTCAGAAACATCCAAGCAAATCTGGCAGTAGAAATTTCCCTTCAAAAATAAGAAAATAAATGAGAGGAGGCCATCCCATCAATACTTGTCCGGTTTCTCATAACTGATTGATCCGAGAACTTCATCTTTAAGGGATGTCAATACCTCAGCAACAACAATTCCTTACACTCACCACTTTGTGTAAATTGAGGCTATGGCATGAAAAAACATAACTTACAGTATGTATGTCATAGGCGTAGGCATCGATAACAAATGAGCCTTCAGGCTTTAAACACATTCCGTTGCACTAGTTAGTTGTGAAGGACTATATTAAGATATGCAGTATTTTTTATTGTAATGCAGCGCTTGATATCACTGTACTCTTTGTCAGTGCAGAACAGCAGAACTTGGTGGGGATTTAAAACTACCGGTACCAATGTTTTTAATTACCAGTGATTGTATAGACTTACTTGTCACTTATTAATAAATACATTTTAAACTAATACATTTACCTAGTTAGTTATCCTATTTATATTAATTCTGCATATGTCATGTTTTTTTCATGACATATCTTGTTTATGCCATTAATGTTTACATTTTCTATAAATAAGATATCAGTACTGAAGTTACCCAAACTCATTTGAAGGTATTGTACGGTAATCTATTACTTTTAATAGTACTGTTGGTCAAGGCAGTACAGATCTCATCCCTTGCGACAGGTGAGCTGGCTGTAGAAGTGCATTCTTCATAGCTTTGTTTGAACTGATGTGCAGTATGCTTAGCAGTGCAGTATACCACAATGGGGGAAAAAAAAGATCCAGTCATTAACTTTTTAGGACGTAACATAAAAATAGCTCATGAATATGTAGCCACAGAAGTGGTATAAAAAAATCTTTCTTGGGGTCCCTGAGTGGTTCACTTGGTATGAGCACCACCACATGGTCTACAGGGTGAGTCATACAGTGCAGGTTTGCGTCTATAATGTTAGTCTCGCTAGTTAGCTGTTTGTAGATTTGGAAATTAGATTTTGTACAGCTAACATGCAAACTGTCATGCTTCCTTTTGTCGAGCAAACAAGTGTGATTTTTTTGTCACAGAGCAAAATCAAATAAAAACATATATATTTCATTATGATGTTTTCTTTTATCTGTATCTAATTCACGGTGTGGAACACGGTGACGTGGGATTTCTATGAAAAGTTACAATGCCCTTAGAAGTTCCTAATGGGGATGCCTTCCTTACAAGAATATAGAAAAGTGAGAGGGCACTTGTGACACGATAATCACTGTGGCCCAAGAAGGTACCGGCAGGAATTAGAGACAGAAGCTGCACTGGAGCGCTGTTGTGCACTTTTAATAGACAAAATAAACAGAACAAAATAGGAACAAATAAACTGGCATGAGGGCCAAAATAACAGATTTAAACAAAATACACAAACACTGCTGTCAGTCTGAGCCTTTGCTGAATAGTTATAAACAAAACACAGTTCCACTCACCTACAAAGGATTTCTCTCCCCACAAAGGATTTCTCCTCCTTTTTATATAGGTGGCCACTCCCCAATTAGTACTCAATTACCTAATTGGGGAATGACTACACCTGTAATTGTTGGCAGGGACAAAATGCACCCCACCCCTGCCAACCTTACATTCCCACACACACTCTTTACACAAGCAGTTTTTTTTTTTTTTGCCCTGCCACTACTGGTAATTTACACCCTACCTCCTGGTTCTTTGACAATTACACAAAATAAACCAGCCTGGAATTTCCAACAATGATTTAGTTGGCCTTTTCATTCCTATAAATCTTGAAAGAATGTTGTGGTGTCGGCACGCTGATCAGGTAAATTGTAATAAAGGCAATGTGAGCCCCTGATAAACAACAGATTGATGGGAATAATGTATCAGTTTACTTTTAATCAATGCTACCTCTCATAATGCATTATGCAAGAGATGGGTTAATAGTATACAATATCATACTGTTGTTTTTTTTCTACCCTTTTAATCTAATTGGGAATCATACTTTCAGTCGTTAATAAACACTAGTTGAAATGTCAGCTTTTGATTGAGGAGCCACTGTTATTTATGTTCACTCCTTGCTGTTCTTTATCTTTAATCAAAATTACTGTTTTATATCTGTAGACTAGTGAAATCAAATAGCTCCCTGCACAGATCTAATAAAAAAAATCTGCAATTAATACATTTTCATTACAATACATTGTATTTGGTTTATGCCATTTATATTCTCAATGTAAAGACAAAAAAGAAAACACTCAGAGCAACCAATCAAATGACAGATTACAACCATTGTATTATACATGTCCTGTTTATATTGAACCATTATACTGTAAACTGTTAATAACGGCGTAATTCTTTCAAATATGTATTTCATCCAATGCTTACGAGCTGAATCTAATGGTAGGGTTGCACAATCCCAATTATTGCATATCTATAATATGCAGATACCAATTCCAGTGGTGTTTAAAAGTGTTTTAAATCCTTCCTACAAATTATACAAAAGTAAAAGGATTTGAGCAGCTTGAAAGTTTATTTTTGCTTTAAATGTAACACAAGCACTGTGGTGGTACTCCCCGCCCCTGTGTGTATTTTATGTTTTGTGTGCATATGTATTATTTTGTTGTATTATTTAAAATGTACTGTTTTGTGTATTTAAAACACACTGTTGTATTGTTAGTATTATTTACAGCCTGTATGTGGTTGAAATGCTCCATCCAGATAAAATTGTGAGAATGCATGGTTAACAGCAAGTGGTTATTGACAAACTGGCTGTTGACCACGCATATGAGAAACCCTGTGCCGAATGTGGTCTGGGGATAAACTAGGTAATTGATAGCCAGTTAATCCCTCAGCCACAATATAAAAACAAGCAGCTTTGTTTTTGGCCACTGTGCCATTTTGTTTTGTTTAAACCTTTTATTTTTCAATAAATCTGTGCACCAGGTATTCATTCATTTCCTGACCTGACATCACTCCACAAAGCCAGCCTGTTCACAAGCACACAAAAACATTTTATGTTTTGTCAGAATGGTAAGTCAATAAGTTTTAGAAATGTAACAAAACATCTGTAAATTAAACGTTTACTGTTCAAAATGTAACAAAATAAACAAAACATATGTTTAGTTTAGTTGAATTTGGCCTTTTATATTATATATGGTACAATCATTGTACTGGTTCATAAGATTACTAAATCTGTCTCTGTGTAGTATTTGGAATGTGCTTGCTATATCCTGTTAAGTGGCTCACTGGTGTGAGTCTTTGTGATGGGTTACTGTGAACAGAATGGCTGGTGGGGTGACATTAGACCAGGAAGACACACAGGCAAGGTACTACGGGTTAAGGCACAAATGTGCTCTTATTTATTAAATAATAAAACAAACAAACAAAAGACTTTTACAAAAACAAAAAGGCACAGTGATCAAACAGAACACTGACCAAACAAGTATCGTGTTGGTTTAAAACCAGAACGCGAAGCAATTGTCTTTTTAGTTTCTTTGTTCTTACTTTCTCTCTTTCTCAATCTTCCGTTCCTCCTTTACTCCATAACCAACCCCGGTCAGCAAAAGCTTCTGGTTTTTATAGTGGTCGAGGGATTAACTGGCTATCAATTACCTTGATTATCCCTCGACCACATTTTGCACGGGTTTTCTAATACGCATGGTCGACAGCCAATTTGTCAATACATTATTAGCTGCTGACCACACATTCTCATGGGATGTAGCTTGGCGGAGACGAGAAGCAAACATCGTCCTTGCCAAACTACATTAAACTATAAAAATAAACACAAGTACATTTCAAAAATGGGTCAGTCTCCAATTATTTGTACCAAAAGTGGAAACACATGGTCAAAATTTAAAAAAAAAACAGCATTTCTTGTATGTATTTCTTTAGTTATCCAATGTCTAGGGTGTCAGTTTATATAATTATAAATTTTCGTTTGACATACAGTTTTATTCAATGACCATCCTACTATTCGTATGTAACATAGACACCAAAAAAGGGGTGCTTTTTATATTTAGCATGGTGCTTTTTATATTTAGCATGGTGGTTAGGGTTGTAAACAACTTCACAAGTTAGTCTTTTTGAAGACTTTTATTGATTGCTTACTTACATTTAGCAAAATATAATATAAATAATGTTAAACATCCTCAGACATGTAATGCATGTAACTGTGTTAAGATTGACCTCAATTGACATTGTGTTATTTCAGTAAAGTCTAACTGGAAATGATACATTTTTCAGACTTCAAAAGAGATTATTCTAACAGTTTTTAAATGTAAGTTTATTGTTTTAATATTTATCTGCCGTGAAAGGGGTATTTTTATTTTAAATAGGCGTGTAACATGGACACCATGGTAGGAACATAAGAACATAAGAAAGTTTACAAACGAGAGGAGGCCATTCAGCCCATCTTGCTCGTTTGGTTGTTAGTAGCTTATTGATCCCAGAATCTCATCAAGCAGCTTCTTGAAGGATCCCAGGGTGTCAGCTGAATATTTTTTTTTATTTATCTATTAAACCATTTTGGCCATTTTGTTTTAGATTTAGATGTGTCTACTTTTGGAATGTAATTGTTTTGCGCCTTTAGTACTCCATTTTTAAAAAACAGCCATCCTTTTTCTGTGGATGTTTTCTCTATTGTACTCCAATTTACTTCTGTTAGTCTCTGTTTCATACCTTCATAGTTTGCTTTTCTAAAATAGTAAACCTTAGCTTTAGTCATTACTTTTTGGGTTTTAAAAATCACTTCAAATGAGACCATGTTGTGGTCTGAGTTTGCCAATGGCTCTCTGACCTCTGTTTTAGTTATTCTGTCTTCGTTATTTGAAAAGACTAAATCAAGGCATGCCTCCCCTCTAGTCGATGCCTTGACAAATTCCGTTAGGAAGCAGTCATTTGTCATTTCTACCATTTCTATTTCGTCCGTCGTGCTCCCCACCGGGTTTTCCCATTTTATATGGGGGAAGTTGAAATCCCCCATTAGTATGGCTTCTCCTTTGCTACACAATTTTTTAATGTCATTGTAAAACAGATTATTTTGCTCGGCGTCTGAATTTGGCGGTCTACAGGTCTACAGCATGCTTCTATTATTTTTGTCCATTATTCTAAACCATATTGATTCAGCATTGTTTTCTTTGCCCAGATTTAACACCTGGGCTTCAAGACTATTTCTTATGTATAGCGCTACCCCTCTGCCTCTTCTGTCCTGCCTGTCTTTCCTATACCGTGTATGCCCACCAGGGACGTCACTAGAGATTCATGGATAGGGGGGCTAAGCCTCTTTCAGGGGGTCTGGGCATACTCCCCAGGATTTTTTTAAAGCCCCAAAACGTCTTTTCATCATGTATTTTTAGAGTAACAACGGTGTAAAATCTATCAAAATAAGGTTATTTTTGGTCAAGGTTGGCTAAAAGTATACCTGTCTCATAGTTTGTGTTAGACACTGATCTAATATGACTTACTTAAATTCTATCCAAATAAAGAAATTAAAGTCCACTCTGTCCCCATCCATCCAACACCAACAAAAGGCACAAAAATGGCTGTACTATGTAGCCAAAATACTTTTTGGATTTTATTTTGAGAGAGAGAGAGAGAGAGAGAGAGAGAGAGAGAGAGAGAGAGAGAGAGAGATGAGAAGACATTATACCATTAGAAAAAAATCTTTTAAGTTTCACCCTTTTGTTAATTGTTGCTCAAAATTAACCCAATAATTCAGACACATTGAACATCTTAAACAGTATCATCCACAATGGGGCAAAACTAAATTCAACTAATGAGCGAAATAAAATTTAAAAAAACTGAAAAATAATTAGGAATAAAATCTGATAAAAAAGTAAGATCCCAAACAAATATTACAACCTATATTACAGAACTGCTCCTCCTGCTTCTCTCTTTTGATGCTTCTTTTTTAGGGGTGGACTCATCAAAGTGTACCTCCTATTTTTAAAGGTGGCAAAGTGGTCAATGACACTATTGTGGCTTAGTGGCCCAAGCACTTCACCCTCAACTGACATGGCTGCAAGACTTGCATAACTTATGTCGAATTTAAAAGACACCGTTAACGTTACCGTTAGCTAGCTCGCAACGTCTGTTACACTGTAACTTACAGGCAGCCTCACATAAAAACGTATTGGTTAACAAAGCTTTGATTATGACCAAAGTCTATAGTAGTGAATACTCTCTCTCTCTCTGTTGTAACTTACCACAAATTCACATTGTAGCCTATCTGCATGCATCCGTCCTGTCAGAGCCTTTTCCTGTCCGTTTACTGTTAGCTAGCAGTCTCAAGCCGCAGAAGCAGCTAACGTTAACCAAAATGTTAGCTACAAGGTGGTAGCAGCCTCTGCAGCAGCAGCCTCCCCCAGGTCCTAGTGCCCGCCCGGTAAGAAGTTTAAGATGCGATGGAACGGTTGACGAAAAAAAAAGAAATCACAGAGAAAATATATTGACAGATATATTGATTTATTTAGGGGGGGGGCTAATGAATATTTTAGGGGGGCTAAAGCCCTGATGCCCACTAATATTATATTTGTCACCATCACTCTCAGACAACCAAGTTTCTGTGACACCTATCACATCATAGTTTCTTGTTAGTTCAGTAGCTTTAAGTTCTAACATTTTGTTTCTGAGACTTCTAGCATTTAGGTAAATATATTTAATAGCTGTCTTGCCTGAGTTGTTGCCCTTGTTTTGATGCGGTCTCCCTTCTGTTTTTTTTGGTTTTCTCCCCCCTTCTTTTCTAGTTTAAATGCTTCTGAACCTCCTCAAGGATCCTTTCTCCGAATAGATTTGTTTAAGTGCAGTCCGTCCCACCTGTATAGATAGTCCTTGTTGTAGAATGTGCTCCAATATTCAAGAAAGATGAAGCCTTCCTGTGTGCATGTGGGAGGATGGCTTGCAGTGGTGAGGTGTGGTGATGTCACAGACCAGAAACACAGACACACAGCAGCTGTGGGTTAAAACCGAGACGCGAAAGCGCTTGTTTTCTTTATTAAATAATAATAAAAATAAGAGTTAAACAAAACACACACACAAAACAAACGGGCACAAGGGCCAAACAAAACAGTAAACAAACACAAACAGGACGAAACGGACAGACAAGTATCGTGCTGAAGCAATAGCAATTGTTATGTTTCGCTTCTCCTCTCTATCTCCCCGTACCTCCTCTCTATACACCCAACCCCGACTAAGTGACAATGTGCGTCTTTTATGCAGTTGCTAATCAATCATTCAATTAGAATCTCGGTACATGGATTAATTACGTGTCCTTCCCCGTGCTCACATAGTATTACATTTTAATCAGCACATGAAGTGATGTGCAACCCTTGTGGCTAAATACAAATATACATTTTATCACTTGTGCTACACAGACACATTTATATCCCGTGTACCAATGACTATACACCAACATTTAACACACTACATGCAAAATATAAACAAACAATACGCACAAGGCGGGGTCACACTGCCACAGTGCACCATGATTTCAGCCATGCATTTTGATTTTGTATTTCCAGCTGTCCGTATGGTCCTTTGCAAGGTGCCGGCAGTATCCCAGAAAATACCACAGTTTTGGTCAGGAACCTTTTTCCCTGCTTCTGCCTACCTGAACCCAGCTGTTTTGACCATCTTTCATCTCCCTGGTGGCTTTCAGTCTGCTAGGGGTGCTGACTTCCATGAATTGAATGAATTGTGGGTGTGCCAGCTCCTGTTGCTGTCTCATTTCATGCAGCTCCATTTCTAGCATACTTACTAGTTGCTTCTGAATTGTGCGGCACTTTACACACATTTGGTTGACCTCTGCTGGATTTTCTCGGATTTCCCACATTACTGGCTTGAAGACCATGTGGAAGTTTAGTTTAGCTGCTTTCAAACTGCTTCTAACTGCTCTGTACTTTTCCATGACTGTACTTCTCCCACACTGTCACTTCCACACGCTGTTGCTGGGAAGACTGCCTGGCTTTTGATCTGTTGTGGCAGAGGGTGTGTCTGAAGTTTGCTCTCTGAAGGTTTCGTTGCTCTTCTTAGCAATCTGGGTTCTCAATTTAATTTTTAAAGGAATCTGTGAATATCTATCTATATATATATATATCTATATATATATCTATATATATATATATATATATATATATATATATATATATATATATATATATATATATATATATATATATACAGTACTGTGCAAAAGTTTTAGGCAGGTGTGAAAAAATGCTGTAAAGTAAGAATGCTTTCAAAAATAGACATGTTAATAGATTATATTTATCAATTAACTAAATGCAAAGTGAGTGAACAGAAGAAAAATCTAAATCAAATCCATATTTGGTGTGACAACCCTTTGCCTTCAAAACAGCATCAATTCTTCTAGGTACACTTGCACAAAGTCAGGGATTTTGTAGGCATATAGTCAGGTGTATGATTAAACAATTATACCAAACAGGTGCTAATGATCATCAATTCAATATGTAGGTTGAAACACAATCATTAACTGAAACAGAAACAGCTGTGTAGGAGGAATAAAACTGGGTGAGGAACAGCCAAACTCAGCTAACAAGGTGAGGTTGCTGAAGACAGTTTTCTGTCAAAAGTCATACACCATGGCAAGACTGAGCACAGCAACAAGACACAAGGTAGTTATACTGCATCAGCAAGGTCTCTCCCAGGCAGAAATTTCAAGGCAGACAGGGGTTTCCAGATGTGCTGTCCAAGCTCTTTGAAGAAGCACAAAGAAACGGGCAACGTTGAGGACCGTAGACGCAGTGGTCGGCCAAGGAAACTTACTGCAGCAGATGAAAGACACATCATGCTTACTTCCCTTCGCAATCGGAAGATGTCCAGCAGTGCCATCAGCTCAGAACTGGCAGAAAGCAGTGGGACCCTGGTACACCCATCTACTGTCCGGAGAAGTCTGGTCAGAAGTGGCCTTCATGGAAGACTTGCGGCCAAAAAGCCATACCTCCGGACGTGGAAACAAGGCCAAGCGACTCAACTATGCACGAAAACACAGGAACTGGGGTGCAGAAAAATGGCAGCAGGTGCTCTGGACTGATGAGTCAAAATTTGAAATATTTGGCTGTAGCAGAAGGCAGTTTGTTCGCCGAAGGGCTGAGAGCGCATACACGAATGAGTGTCTGCAGGCAACAGTGAAGCATGGTGGAGGTTCCTTGCAAGTTTGGGGCTGCATTTCTGCAAATGGAGTTGGGGATTTGGTCAGAATTAATGGTCTCCTCAATGCTGAGAAGTACAGGCAGATACTTATCCATCATGCAATACCATCAGGGAGGCATCTGATTGGCCCCAAATTTATTCTGCAGCATGACAACGATCCCAAACATACAGCTAAAGTCATTAAGAACTATCTTCAGCGTAAAGAAGAACAAGGAGTCCTGGAAGTGATGGTATGGCCCCCACAGAGCCCCTGATCTCAACATCATCGAGTCTGTCTGGGATTACATGAAGAGAGAGAAGCAACTGAGGCTGCCTAAATCCACAGAAGAACTGTGGTTAGTTCTCCAAGATGTTTGGGCCAACCTACCTGCCGAGTTCCTTCAAAAACTGTGTGCAAGTGTACCTAGAAGAATTGATGCTTGATGCTGTTTTGAAGGCAAAGGGTGGTCACACCAAATATGGATTTGATTTAGATTTTTCTTCTGTTCACTCACTTTGCATTTAGTTAATTGATAAATATAATCTATTAACATGTCTATTTTTGAAAGCATTCTTACTTTACAGCATTTTTTCACACCTGCCTAAAACTTTTGCATAGTACTGTATATATATATATATATATATATATATATATATATATATATATATATATATATATATATATATATATATATTTTAAATCCTTTCCTTTAACTGAAAACTAAACTTAGCCTTATATATATTTAAAAGTAGGAATTATATTTTTAATACAGGAGTCACATACCAAATTACTACATGAGGATATAACGTGAATATGTAATTTTTTTGTAAGGGTAATTTTGTAGTGCTTGCAAAAAGAAGAAAGATTTAGTTTCATACAGGGGCACCGTCACTCCAAATTTGTTGATCAAGTTTACATCAGTAAACATGGCACTTGTAAGTAAACTTGAGTTTAATTCGACAAGAAAAAGAAATACCTAATAAGTTAATAATTGTAACTTTATTTAAATCGTTCTCTTAGTATTCTGAATGTTTTCTTTAAATGCTTTAGGATAAATTGTTCAAAAAAAAGGGTAATTGCTGTACAACGCAGGATTACGACAGTGATGAAAAAGTGCACAGTTTCAGCACAAACTGCTGTACGGACGATTTCCATTACACGAGAGTAGATGTTAAAACTTGATGTTGAACTCAGCTCTCGCCAAGATAAGCACCAACTAAGACGTAGCTTTACAGTAAACTAATGTGATCCATATGTGTCTCCATCCATTTGCGCTTCCTTCCATATGATGATGTAGATATCCTTCTGTCTGGTGTTGATGGCTGAAGTGTAATGCTGGCTCCAGGGATCAGCTTATTTTGCCTCCCTAGCGCATCAGCACACACAACGGCTGCGATGCTGGCTCCTGGGATCAACCACAGTGCGGTCTCCCCAGCGCATTAGCATGACAACCGTCTGGATTGAGCTAAGTAGGCTACATCTCTGGGGTCTTCAAATGGGCACCTTCCATCCTTGGTGTTTCGTCGACTAGCCCACGACACCTCAAGAGGGCTCGACGGTGATTCCGGCGTCCCAGAATCACCCCCCTCCATCCCCCACTCAACTCAGCCCAGCATACTTACCTGTACATCAGCGTTTCTTTCTTTCTATTGTGCTTGAGATCCCCAGCCAGAATCTTTCCGTCTCAACCACAGCCAGTTGCTGCTCCACTCTGCTGCTTCAGATAAGTTCTTCACTGTGCGACGCAACTCTTGGCCACTGAATCCGAGGTCTTTGAGTAACCGGGTTGTAGAGTGTGCCACAAATCCTCGACAACCCACCTCCACTGGGTAAACCCGGACACTCCATCCTCGCTGTTCCGCTTCAGTGGCTAGTTGAGCATACCGCAGTTGCTTCCTCTCATACACAAGACAATATCTGGTCGAAGGTTAGTGGTGGCAATCTAAGGTGGGAAAATAAGCCGTTGACCAACATCTGCCAGCATTTTCCAGTCTCTAGCAGCTTCCAGTTGTCCTGGGCGAGGATTGGTTTTAACACCTTTTCATGGTGGTTGCTCTCTTGGACGGAGGAATGTTGTCTTTTGTGCGTAATGTTTTGATGGAACAGGTGGCAACTTATTGTTCATGTTACACTTGTCTTCCAATGCTAAGGCCAAACATTGCAGCACCTGGTCATGGCGCCAAGTAAACCATCCTTGGCTAAGAGCCACCTTACATCCTGTCAAAATGTGCCTTAATGTTGCAGGTGATGAACACAAAGGACATGAGGGATCCTCTCCTACCCAGAGGTTTAGGTTCTGTGGTGATGGGAGAACATCATATGTTGACCTGATGAGGAAACTGATCCTGCTCTGTTCCATTGACCATAGGTCTTGCTAGCCAATCTTGCGTTGTTCCACCATCTTCCTCCGTTGAGCTGGGGCTGCCTTGTGCCATGTAGGAGGAGCTGAACTGAGACCAAGACCCCCTCTTCCATGCTGAACTTGCCCCATGATATCACAAATTCGAAGGGCAGCCTTTGCATCCTCCACAGCTTTCTTTGCCGCCCATTTTCTTCCAGTTTTCAGCACAGGTGCTGCCTCCCTTACGCATTTGTCGCGTGACTCTACTAATGTCATTTCCAGTCTGAACTTGGTGCACTTAAACTCCTCGGTTAGAGCGAGATGCTGGTAGCTGTAGTATTCCTTTACCATAAAGTCACACTCTACTGAGGCAGCGTGGAACTCCCAACCATTTCCTGATGTATGAACTGATTAAAGCTTCCAGCTTCTCTACTGTTGTCAAAGAAACCTCATACACAGTCAGTGGCCACAGCAACCTCGGCAGTAGACCAAACTGAAAGCACCAGAGTTTTAGTTTGCCTGGTAAAGCGCTGCTGTCTATGCTCTTCAACCCTTCCACAGCTTGTTGTCTAACTTCTCCCACACGAACTGTGTCCTTTAGATCCCCATCGTACCATCTCCCAAGACTCTTCACTGGCTTCTCAGACACTGTTGGTATTGCCTCACCATTAATGAAGAACGTTTTATCTACTACTTTACCTTTAATTATAGAGATGCTCCTTGATTTAGTGGGCTTGAATTGCATTTGTGCCCATTCAATGTTATTGGTTAATTTGCCCAATAACCGATTAGTGCAGGCTACTGTTGTAGTCATGGTTGTCATGTCATCCATGTATGCTCGAATTGGTGGTAGTCACATTCCAGAAGCCAAGCGCTCTCCTCCCACTACCCATTTTGATGCCCTAATGATTACTTCCATTGCCATGGTAAAAGCCAGTGGAGAAATGGTGCATCCTGCCATTATTCCAACTTCTAGGCATTGCCATGTAGTGCTGAATTCTGAAGTTGAAAACTAAATTGCAAATCTCCAAAGTAGGCTTTCACTAGATTTGTTATTGTCATCGGTACACTGAAAAATCAAATGCTGCCCAAAGAAGTTCATGTGGCACTGAACCATATGCATTAGCCAAATCCAGGAATGTCACATGGAGCTCCTTCCTCTCCTTTTAGCTGATTGAATTTGTTGCCAGATCACATTGATGTGTTCTAAGCATCCTGGGAAACCTGGAATGCCCGCTTTTGTATTGAAGTGTCAATGAAGCAGTTCTTTAATAGGTAAGTTGACAATCTCTGAGCAATAATGCTGAAGAAAATCTTGCCTTCTACGTTTAATAGGAAATAGGGCGAAACTGACTGATGCTTGTAGAATCTTTTTCTTTAGGTATAAAGACTCCACCTGCTCGGCGCCATGCTCTTGGTACAACCTGTTTTTCCCATGCCACTTTCATCAATTTCCACAGGATTCGTA
Organism: Acipenser oxyrinchus oxyrinchus; assembly: GCA_030684275.1. Classification (NCBI taxonomy): domain Eukaryota; kingdom Metazoa; phylum Chordata; class Actinopteri; order Acipenseriformes; family Acipenseridae; genus Acipenser; species Acipenser oxyrinchus. Next base: position 64,349,122 of record CM060247.1, on the reverse strand, counting down.
GAACTCCTGAAGCACTCTTGTACACTCTGTACAGAACTCCATTAGGCCCTGGTGATGATGAAGCCCTTGCTTTTTTCACAGCTTGCTCTACTTCTTTCCACTTAGGTGCACAGTCCTCCATTTGGTATTCTGGTGGATTGATAGGTAGGATGTCTGAAGGAATTGACATAGGCTCCTGCCTTTTTGAATCTGTATGTGTTTCCTCCAAATATCTCTCCAGCTCAAACTTAGATGCTTTTAGTGTGCCATTCTTCTCACTGGTGAATAACTTCTTTACAAATTTGAATGGGTCTTTATAAAAGTTAGTTCTCGCACGCTCCTTCTTTTTGTAGCGTTTCCGTAGGCGCTCAGCGCTGCGCAAAGTTGTCAGCTGTCTCCTTTCTCTAACTAAGCGTTCAATCTCCTTTGCTGCCATCTAGACTTTCCAGGAATAGTTTGTACTTTTTCCTTCCTTTTTTCAACTCTAAACCTCTCGCTTCCATATGCGTAGATGATGTCCACAAATTTATCCAGCTTCTTTTCAACTGTTCCACTTAACCTTTCCAATTGAAAGTAGAGATCTGTGTTTACTGTGTCCCATACAGTTTTCTCACAAGCTCTTGGCCATTTAACTCCAGGTTTGAGCCCGTCGAGGTTCTTTTCTCTCTTATGCTGGTTTGTCTGACCGGGTTCACAAGGATCATGAGGTTCATCACTAACTATGTCCATGCAAGTCCTCCTCACGTCTATGACAGGGGTGCTGATATCCTGCGAACTGTGGTTTGCTTCCTGTCGCTGGATTTCATTCGACTGACTTGAGTGACTTCTTAAGAAGTACTGATCAATGCGAGGCCCTTGTCCCTTCTCCCTCAAGTATTTCATTCTCCCTTGATGAATCTTCAAACCCCCGACCGTTGTCACCTTGCTCCAGCTGCAGACACAAACCTGGAGTTCCATGTCTTTGCTAACTGCAGATCTTGAACTAGTCTTTTGTGAAGTACTCTCCATACTCATCTCCGTTTCCATTCCTAAGTTGTTAACCGTGTTGTCCAACGTTGAGTCATCTTCCGCCCCCGCTCTCGCAGACTCTAGGGGTATTTTTCTCTTTAATTTCTTAGAAGCCTTGGGCGGGTGTCTCCAGCATTCTGTAAACACAGAGCTGTATACTGCCGACAAGGGTAGCTAACCCTTGCCAGCCCCAATGGGGTCTCTTTCCTCCAGTCAGCTGTCTCTCCAGGCTGTCACGAGGTCTTTCCCTTGTTGCCAGCTGCACTATTCACAGCAGTCACTGGACGTATCCAAATCTTCATGATTTCCAACATATCCTGATATTGACACCAATAGTGAGTACTTATTTCAAATGTTCTTATATTGTGTAAGAATACATTATATGTAGTGAGAACTCATACACAAATATATTATCAATCAATTTAAATAATTATTGCATTCTGGATGTACAGATGTTAATATTTAGCAAATAGATTACAATTTTCTTTTAGTGTAATTATTAACGCCATATGTTACGTTTGAAACCCGGTATTCGATTGTATGTATTTCTAACATGTAATAAAAAAACAGAACTTCATTGCCATATTTTAAAAGCATATCTTATTAATTTTCAGTAAAACAACACATTACAAACATATATAACAATCACATCACAAATACCAAAATATACATCAAGTTACAATGACGCACTTATGTTTGTTGTGTGTAAATAACGTCCAAAACACATAGAATCATTTTTAATAATACATATTTTTAATAATAAAGATATACTTGATCCGATGTTACAGTGCCTGTTGGTACAAAGTACTGGACTGACCCTAATAGCAATAGTAATAATAATGATAAATACCCAAATAATACAAACACAGGGGCAGGGTGTCCCTCAGGAGGCAACTGCAGGAGCGGACCCTCGGGAGGCGACGGCAGGAGCTCCTCGTCTCCCTCTGGTGGTGGAGGCAGGAGCTGAGGGTAATCCCCCTCTGGCGGTGGAGGCAGGAACAGCAGGTTGTCTCCTTCTTGCGGTGGAGGCTGGTGTGGCTCTCCCTATTGCGCTTGAGACAGCAGGGCTCCCCCCTCTTGGGCGCTGGACGTTCGAGCTCCCCCTTCTTTGGTGCTGGATGCATTTTGAGAATTCCAAATGTTCGCTCAATTACAGTATTAGCACATTTAAAGGTACGGTCATACCTCTGTTCGGCAGGGGTCGTGGGTTGAGCAGCAGTGTCAGTAGCCACCGCTTAAGTGGATACCCATTGTCCCCTATGAACAAGCCTCTCAGACTGTCATCCCGCTGAAATGCAGCTGCCACCTGCAAATTAGCGAGGATAAACAAGTCATGAGTGGAGCCAGGATGGTTTGCATGCACATTTGTGATGTAGTTGTTGGCATCACACGCTTCTTGCACATTAACAGAATAGGTCCCCTTACGATTTATGTAGAGGTGCCTAATCTGTGTTGGTGCGCGTAGCTGCACATGTGTGTAATCAATGGCTCAGAGGACACCAGGAAACCCATACCTCCAAAGAAAACCCTGCTTTGTATTTTGTTGCAGCTCGTGAGAGACAGGGAAATGGATGAATTCTCCTGCCCGCTTTACTAAAGCTGCAGGTACACCTCACACTGAATAGCTGACTGGCTCATGCCTGCAGTATACTGTAAATCCATAAATATTTGCGTTTATTATGTGATTTTTGCATATGAAAAAAAACACAAACATTTTTGGCACTAACAATACACACTTCGTATATTGCAATAGGTAGCCAGCATTTCTGGAGCAAAATAGGTTTTATGAGTGTGATTCAGCAAATATTTTGGTTGCAAATATTTATTGTTTTACAGTAACCCACAGTACGTTGGAATGAGCCAGTGGCACAAAATGTTAGTGCTACAGGCAAACAGTGTGCTCTCTGCATGTCTCCTTCCAGGTCAGTCTGAAGCAGTTGGCAGATGTCAGTAATTGTTTGTGTGTTGAGGCAAAATTGCTGCATACATTGTGTGTTAGACAGGCTCAGAAAAGACAGATGACTTCTAAATATATGGGGACGTCTCCTCCTCCTCTGCCTCTCTCTTTGTCTGGCCACATAGAAATTCAGTGCAAACTCCATATTTATTTCTCTTTTTTTCTCTCGCGTGCTTTTCTTTACCTGCTTCCCTGGTAGTTTCAGCAGTATTTATAGTTGACCATGTAATTTGCGCACAGTTTATACCTGGTTTTCACATGTCAATTGAAATGCAAATGCTAATACTCTTGCTGGTTTGCTAAATCACTACATTTTTTCAAGTGCTATAAATTTTAAAGAAGAGGCTGACCCATGGGTTTATCAACTGTAATACAACTCATGTCATTTATATGTTGAAATGTCCATGTGGCTTAGCACATATTGGACAAACCAAAATAAATCATAAGATTAGAATAGCAGAGCAGGGGCTCCCAAGTGGCGCATTCAGTAAAGGCGCTCCATGTGGCGTGCAGGATGCGCTCTATAGTCTAGATGTTGCGAGTTCGAGTCCAGGCTACTTTGCCGACCGAGGACGGGAGCTTCCAGGGGGCGGCTCTCAATTGGCCGAGCGCCGCCCGGCGGGAGGGAGGGAGAGGTCGGCCAGGGTGTCCTTGGCTCACCGTGCACCAGCGACCCTTATAGTCTGGCCGAGCACCTTCGGGCTTGCCTGTAAGCTGTGTTTGTCCTCTGATGCTGTAGCTCTGAGGTGGCTGCATGGCGGGCTGCAGATTGAAAAAAAAACGGTCCTTGAGTCCTGGGTGCTGTTGGAAGGGGATCTGCCTGGACTGCAGCATCACTGGTGGGGTCACAGGACAAGAACTCTTCGGCCAGGTTGTTGTTTATTCCGGACAAGCTCTGTTTCATTCCTTCGACGCGGTGTTCGTCTTCCAACACCCAATGCCCGAGCATTCTCAACTCCCTCTGAAGCATGTTGAAACCCATGATGCGGCGCGGGATCGAGGAGCTGTCACCAACTCTTTCCCTGGACTTGGCCGCACTGATGGACTTTGGAAAGGAGAACTCTGTACATTGTCCTGTGGTTGACTTGTCGCCTCATCATCCCTTTGTTCTTCTCTTCTAGGTGTGACAGAGGGGTGTTGGGTCGCTTCCCCCCCCCCCCGTTGGCTGTGCATTTTTGTTTGTTTGTTTACTATATAACATAATTGCAGCATCAATAAAACGTGTACATTGGACTCATTATTCATTATTTATTATTAATTGTTGTTGTTTTCGTGGTTTTGCAATAACCCATCGCACACGCTTTTACTATGTATTAATTAAACAAAATAGACAATTAGCTTTTGAGAATGTTTTTTAATGAATCATATCAGTTTACAACCAATTCATCAATAAATAAATAAAAAAAACATGCTGAATACATATACAATTGTTTAATATGGTGAGGGATTGAAATATATAAGCCAGTTACACCATTCCAATAGGGCATTTTGTTTCGCCAACACAAATTTAAGTAACAATCCTTTTAAAAAAAATCCACTGGTTGGAAAAACAGACATAGTTTAAATAACATTTCACGAGGCAGGAGCCAGGCCTGCGTAAAGGGGCTACTAGAATAAAGACTAAATGCTTGTGACTTTAGCAGCAGAATAGGGGTTTCCCCTTGACAACTCGGAGAACCACCCTCGCTGAGGTGAGGCCAGACCGATTGACCTCCAAGGCTGGGAAGCGAGGAACTTACCCCAAGGGAACTAAGGAAGGATAGAGGACGATCCAAGGTCTCCCTGGCTTGCTGAGATGTCTAATCGAGAGAGGCCAGACTTGGCTGATGCTCCAAGGCCGCAAGGAGAGCCTCATGATTTATGCAGGGAGAATAAAAGCACGGGAAAAGAGAATAAAGAAATAAACACATAAAGAGGGCCAAGGGTCTCCCCCCAGCTGTAAGAGCCACCTTTGATAAGTTGAGTCAATGACTAGCTCGAAAGTTGTGAGCAAGCTTTGCTCTCCAAAGGGGGAGACTGGCACGGGTGCAAATGAATAGATTTATGCAGGAGAATGGAAAACAAAATGTAGTTAAAGCCAGCGAAAAAGTTGCATAATTAGAGGGGAAGAGGAACGACTTTTATTAATAATATGAACAGTAGATTGATTATCACAAAGGAGCAAGAGCCCCAAAGACAGGCTGCAATGACAATAGGCAATACCTCAAGTAAGGCTGTGGATTTAAGCTGAGGAGGAAGATTTTTGATTTCTGGAAGCCAGACATCTGAGAACCATTGATAAAGAAAAATTCCACCAAAACCAATAGAAGCATCCGTATTGAGTGAGAGGTCAAGGGGGGCAGAAATTAAGTCATCGTAAAACAGAGAAAGGCCGTTCCAGTGCTGTAAGAGAGAGGACCACATCCTAACATCCTAATTCAACTATAATATTAATGTGAGAGATTTTTAGCTGTTGCAGAGAGAGCGAGAAGACAAGAAATAAATGTCCTACCTTGAGGAATAATGCAAATTGCAAAATTGAAATGTCCCAGGAGTGAAAGAAGGTACCGTTTAGAAATGGAATGGTGGATCTCAAAGGATTGAATGAGAGAGCAAATGTGTTCTAGTTTATCGGGAGGCAGTCAGGATTCAAATCGAATAGTATCCGAAGTTATTCCTAGGAACTCAAGAGAGTGAACTGGACTGATGAATTTCTCCTCTGAGAGGGGGACCTGAGTTCTAAGCTTCAGCTGGAGGGGCTGATGGAGGAGATAAGGAGAAAGTCATCCAATAAGTGCAGCAGAAAGGGGATGCGATTAATATTGAGTAGAATCCAGCAGAGGGTTTCAGAGAGTGAATCAAAGATCTTAGGGCTGCTGTGGCATCAAAAGTTAGTTTTAGCAAAGTAAAATGGCCCTTTCCAACAGATACCAAAAAGATGACAGAGAGAAGGGAGTATAGGCATGACTTTGAAGGCGTTAGAAATGTCTGCTTTAGCTAACCAGGAACCCCAGAAAGATATTTTGATGGAATGGTATAGATACTGGCATATTCACCTAAAAAATAATGGCAAGATGATCAGAAATAGTAAGATCTAGGGTTATGACGTTCTTAACAGCTAAATCACGAGAAATTACCAGATCAAAAGTATGGCCGCTATAATGCATAGGACCTTTAACATGCAGGATATAATCTAAGGAATCCAGTAGCCTCAAAAATTCCAAGGAGTTAGAATCAGAATCAATGTCAACATAAAGGTTAAAATCACCCAATAAAATAATCCTATCATATTTGACTGTCAATATAGATAACAGATCCCGAAATTCAGTCAGAAATAGTGGGTTTGACTTAGGCAGTCGATAAATAATTACAATACAAAAAAGTAATGGACTGTTTAATGTCAAGGTTAAAACTTCAAAAGATGAATAACCTTCAACAATTACCTGTTTGATTCTAAGTTCACTATGAAAAACAGTAGCAAGTCCACCTCCCTTCAGTAGAGCTGAGCTTTCTGGAAAAAAGAGTAGTTAAATGGAGAAGCCTCAATGAGGGAAAGATTGTCATTCGGTCCAAGCCAAGTTTCAGTTAAAGAGAGAATATCAATAATAATAATAATAATATCTTTATTTTTATATAGCGCACTTCATAGTGGGCCGCCATCACAAAGTGCTTTACAGAGGTAGGCTGTGAACTGTGCATTATATGCAGAGTCACTTACAATAGGACATTGATTTAACATCTCATCCGCAGGATGGAGCACAAGGAGGTTAAGTGACTTGCTCACAGTCACACAGTGAGTCAGTCAGTGCCAGAAGCAGGATTTGAACCAGTGATCTTCTGGTTACAAGCCCTGGACTTTAACCACTGGACCACACTGCCTCCTGTATGTTGTAATCCTGAATAAAATCACTAATTAATGGAGCCTTATTAGACAAAGACCTGACATTAAATAAACGTAGGCGTAAATTGGTCCAATCATGAGGATGTGATTGAGCAGAGGTAATAGGAATTTGACGAAGGTTACTGAGCATACATCTCTGTGTTTACTCAGCAGGTAGTGGGAATGGCAGGATAACCTGAATTTTACATGCCTCTTCAGATTCCCTCCCCTCCCAAGTTCGTAGTTTAAATACATTGCTAGGTGATGTTCAATGTTGTCAGCTAGCCTGCTTGCCCCTGACTTATTCCAGTCCATCTTTCCATCTATTTATTTTCCATCTGTTTATTTTCCAAAAGCAATCCCAGTTGTTTATGAATCCCAGCCCTTCTTGCACACACCAACCAGCCAGCCAAGTATTTAAGACCCAGAATTGTTCGGGTTTTATTTCTGAGTGCAATATGTACACAACAAGGGATGAAATGCATTTTATTTTGTGGCAAAGCAACATGTAAAAGGGACTAAATAATTATTAGTATAATTTTAACCGAGGCCCGTGCCTCGGGTACCTCATAGATGGCTACAGCCTTGCTATAGCTGTAGCTATTACAGAATTAAACTAATATTTTATTGTACACAGGACATTTTAATGTTTTGACCACCCTTTTTTCTTTTAAAATACTAATTCTATTGAAACACTATTTAAAGATTTAAAGAAACACTGTCAAAAACTATAGTGGCACCATGTGCCACGATAATAAAATATAGATGTTTCCAAATGCCTCAGTAGGATCACCATGGGCCACTTGATTACTAGATATGTTTAATATATGCCACATACATATTTTGTCTTTCCCAATCAATTGTTTTCAAGAAAATGTCTTTTTGTTGTCTTTACCAGAAAGTTTGTATTGCAACTTAGCTGGATGTACTGGTATAGACCCCTAACTGACAGAGCTTGACTGTAGGGCCTGCACACAAAATCTCATACCCCATGTGAATCTTCTTTAATTGCTACAAAAGAACAGCAAGGACAGGATACTGTGGTATTTACACTAGTATTAGGCCACTACGATGTATTCAACATTTCCAGAATAAACCCATAATCTATTTCCAAGCATATGTAGCTTTATAAATGTGACATGATTATTTATTATTTTCCCTCTCGATACCGCTGTTATTTCTTCTTTTACTCTGCCAGATACAGTCTCTGGTTTCTGGTTGGCTGCACTCACTGCCTCGCTACTGTACCCCAGGGAATTGCCCTGTTATTACTACAATTACAATCTGTACACATTTCATTAATTAATATCTCTCTGCACAAGCTTTCTTTAAAAGATTGCACAGCTGGAGGCCCATTTCTTTTCCTCAGCTTTGACAGGTTAGAAAAGCCATTGTGGCTAAATAACAGGTGTTGTAAAGACAAAGTGTGCTTTGTATTCAAATGAGAATCCTTGCTTATTGACTAAGTTTATTGCAGATAAGATTACTGACCTTCCAGGTAACTTGTTTTTTTTTTCTATACTGGACTAATAGGTCCTGTGTGGTCTATATCTGTGGTGAGTAATGCTGATGTATTCTTTAATTTACTGTTCTTATCGCTGTGAGTATGACGGTGATGGTGAAGATGGTGATTGTTTGCATGGGAATTTAAAACTAAATCCGTGTTGTCATAATTTTCTCCACTGATTTGGCAGCTAGGCCCCTGTACTTTTTGGACTTTTCCTAAATATATTAAACATCTGAAAGCATCAGTAGTCCCTGGGTTGCAGAAACTTATGGAGATATAATATGTTATACGTAGAACTACCAGAGCTGTCATTTTGACCATCATAGTAAAAACAGTGGATTTGGCTTAGTGCGTGTGAGATCAATCACATGATCGAGCTGCTGAACTTGAAAGCTTTGCGTTTATTTTTAATAGCTACAACAGGAGACTGTAAAAATATTTATTGTCTAGTGAAAATTAATAGACCAACACAATGTGTGGTCCAGTGGTTAAAAAAGGGTCTTGTAACCAGGAGGTCCCCGGTTCAAATCCTGGCTCACTCACTGAGTGACTTTAGCAAGTCATTTAGGCCTCCTTGTGGTCCATCTTTCGGGTGAGATGTTGTTGTAAGTGACTCCGCAGCTGGTGCACAGTTCACACACCCTAGTCTCTGCAAGTCTTGCAGTACTTTCAGGAGTTATCAGAAGACGAATCTGGATATGAAAATGCGTCAGACCAAGTGTGGCAAAGTGGTTTGCAGTGCGCAGGTGTAGAGGTGATGCAGTGCTCAGTAATAACAAACACAACACAGTGCACAGTGGAAAACAGCTCTTTATTTGTGCTGGGTTGCTTGTTTGGCAACCTTATACACACTTTATACACACACACGATCACAAGTCCATAGTGAGTGCTCCTAGTGCAAGTGGTGATTTAATACAATAATCGGTGACGACAATAATGCAGTGTAGTCTGGATTTGATGCTGGCTTAGCGTGACAGCTCCTAGATATTTAGCCGTTTAGAATAACAAATAACAACAATTAAACATACACATTGGGCAGCAGTGTGGAGTAGTGGTTAGGGCTCTGGACTCTTGACCGGAGGGTCGTGGGTTCAATTCCAGGTGGGGGACACTGCTGCTGTACCCTTGAGCAAGATACTTTACCTAGATTGCTCCAGTAAAAACCCAACTGTATAAATGGGTAATTGTATGTAAAAATAATGTGTAAAAAATAATGTAATTGTATGTAAAAATAATGTGATATCTTGTAACAATTGTAAGTCGCCCTGGATAAGGGCGTCTGCTAAGAAATAAATAATAATAATAACATAAGACAACACAAAACACTCATGGTGCTTTTTAGTTTGTACATCCTTTACAGGTCTTTCCGTAACCATAACAAAGGAACAGATTCCTTTGCCACATCCTCTGATATATCTTCAGTCATGCCCCCTTCGGTAGCAAGTGCAGTCATTATCCTCCAATCTATGACTGACACATCGCCTACCGCATTAAGGTGATGACTTCTGGTATTGTGACTCCACCCCCTTTCTGGATGGCTGACTTCCAACTGACCCTGGAATGAACTGGCAAACCATCCAGTCTGATGCACACTGTTCCTGTTATACCGTGCCCTCACAGGTCGGGAGGGAGATTGTTGACTAGGATTAATTTGCTCTCTGTCACACCAGACAGTGATGTTGACAGTGAAAGTGATAACGAAGTGCAGAAATTTTGTGACAGAGACAATCACAACTACAGCTGTGGCAAGTGAACTGCACATGTACAGAAGTGGCATATCTGTGTTGATTGGACAAACTAGACTCCACAAGGAACAGTTTTTTTACATTCCATATTTTTAACAGTTATATGTTCCATCTTTTGAACAGTTGAAAGTTTAACCCTTTGAACAGTTGTAAGTTCCATCCTTTTGAACATGTTAATAAACCTTTTTTTTTAATTTAGTCATGTTGTGCATGATTATATTGAAAAACAAAAATAAGTGCTCCGCGCGGAGTGCAGGATGTGCCCTATAGCCTGGAGATGGCAGGTTCGAATCCCGGCTATGTCACAGCCGACCGTGACTGGGAGTTCCTAGGGGGCGGCGCACAATTGGCTGAGTGCTGCCCGGGTAGGGAGGGCTTAGGTCGGCAGCGGAATCCACGGCTCAACACGCATCAGCGACCTGATAGGGCGCCTCTGGCTCTGCAGTGGAGCCGCCAGATTTGTGTTGTCCTCCGGCACTATAGGTCTGGTGGCATTGCTGTGGATCTGCAGTGCGAAAAATGACGGCTTGGCAGGAGCACGTTTCGGAGGATGCGTGTTCCAGCCTCCGTTTCCCGAGTCGGCAGTGGGGTTGCGAGCGGTGAGCCGAGGATACAGATAATACACCAAAAAGGTTTTATTCACTGATATGTAAATATATACATAAGAATATAAGAAAGTTTACAAACGAGAGGAGGCCATTCGGCCCATCTTGCTCATTTGATTGTTAGTAGCGTATTGATCCCAGAATCTCATCAGCAGCTTCTTGAAGGATCCCAGGGTGTCAGCTTCAACAACATTACTAGGGAGTTGGTTCCAGACCCTCACAATTCTCTGTGTAAAAAAGTGCCTCCTATTTTCTCTTCGAATGCCCCTTTATCTAATCTCCATTTGTGACCCCTGGTCCTTGTTTCTTTTTTCAGGTTAAAAAAGTCCCCTGGGTCGACATTGTCAATACCTTTTAGAATTTTGAATGCTTGAATCAGATCACAGCGTAGTCTTCTTTGTGCAAGACTGAATAGATTCAATTATTTTAGCCTGTCTACAAACGACATGCCTTTTAAACCCGGGATAATTCCGGTTGCTCTTCTTTGCACTCATTCTAGAGCAGCAATATCCTTTTTGTAACGAGGTGACCAGAACTGAACACAATATTCTAGATGAGGTTTAACTAATGCATTGTAAAGTTTTAACATTACTTCCCTTGATTTAAATACAACACTTTTCACAATCTATCCGAGCATCTTGTTGGCCTTTTTTATAGCTTCCCCACATTGTCAAGATGAAGACATTTCTGAGTCAACATAAACTCCAAGGTCTTTTTCATAGATTCCTTCTTCAATTTCAGAATCTCCCATATGATATTTATAAAGCACATTTTTATTGCCTGCGTGCAGTACTTTACAATTTTCTCTATTAAATGTAATTTGCCATGTGTCTGCCCAGTTCTGAATGCTGTCTAGATCATTTTGAATGACCTTTACTGCTGTAATAGTGTTTGCCACTCCTCCTATTTTTGTGTTGTCTGAAAATGTAACAAGTTTGCTTACTGTACCAGAATCTAAATCATTAATGTAGATTAGGAATAGCAGAGGACCTAATACTGATCCTTGTGGTACACTACTGGTTACCTCGCTCCATTTTGAGGTTTCTCCTCTAATCAGTACTTTCTGTTTTCTACATGTTAACCACTCCGTAATCCATGTGCATGCATTTCCTTGAATCCCTACTGCATTCAGTTTGAGAATTAATCTTTTATGCGGGACTTTGTCAAAAGCTTTCTTAGAAATCTACATAAACCATGTCGTATGCTTTTGTAGTTATCCATTGTCGATGTTGCATCCTCAAAAAATCAAGCAGGTTAGTTAGACATGATGTCCCTTTCCTAAAACCATGCTGACTGTCTCCCAGGATACTGTTACCATATAAGTAATTTTCCATTTTGGATCTTATTATAGTTTCCATAAGTTTACATATCATAGAAGTCAGGCTTATTGGTCTCTAGTTACCTGGTTCAGTTTTGTTTCCCTTTTTGTGGATTGGTATTACGTTTGCAATTTTCCAGTCTGTCGGTACAACCCCTGTGTCAAGAGACTGTTGCATGATCTTGGTTAGTGGTTTGTAAATAACTTCTTCCACATTGTCTTCATCTAGACAATGTGGGGAAGCTATAAAAAAGGCCGACAAGATGCTTGGATATATTGTGAAAAGTGTTGAATTTAAATCAAGTGAAGTAATGTTAAAACTTTACAATGCATTAGTAAGACCTCACCTAGAATATTGCGTTCAGTTCTGGTCACGTCGTTACAAAAAGGATATTGCTGCTCTAGAAAGAGTGCAAAGAAAAGCGACCAGAATTATCCCGGGTTTAAAAGGCATGCCGTATGCAGACAGGCTAAAAAAATTGAATCTATTCAGTCTTGAACAAAGAAGACTACACGGTGATCTGATTCAAACATTCAAAATCCTAAAAGGTATTGACAATGTCGACCCAGGGGACTTTTTCGACCTGAAAAAAAAAACAAGGACCCGGGGTCACAAATGGAGATTAGATAAAGGGGCATTCAGAACAGAAAATAGGAGGCACTTTTTTACACAGAGAATTGTGAGGGTCTGGAACCAACTCCCCAGTAATGGTGTTGAAGCTGACACCCTGGGATCCTTCAAGAAGCTGCTTGATGAGATTGTGGGATACTTTACGATAAAGTAGAAAAATAGATTTGCAGAATGGCTTAATAAAAATGATCAAAGAAGGAATTTGTAAAGAAACACAATTGAGATTGCCGTAAGTTGTATATATAAATGTATAACAATAAAATAATTCTGTTGAAAATATCAGTTTAACTATACTATTATTCTCCAGCTGTCTGCTGACAGATGTACCAGGCTTCAAATCAGACGACTACTACGACTGATACCACGAACAAAAAAAAAACTACTACGAGTACAAATGTACAGTTACTACTAATATATGAAAACAATAAAACTGTTGGATATATAGGGATGTTCAATAACTCTGATCTATAGATTTTACAAATCCAACCTTTATTTTACAATGGAGTTGCTGGAGGTGAGAGCGGTAACCTTTTTTCAAAACAAGACCTGTTTTGTAATGGGACAGCCCATCTCTAGTATGTCCAATAGAAATTCATTGGCGGGGTCATGTATTTATTTCCAGTCTTTTGGATCGTTTCCAAGTCGCGTCTGGTGTGGATTGACATTCGGCGACTTCGTTTGCTCGCGTTCAGTGTGGATGCAGCTTTACAGTCTAAACTTAAGTTGCAGTCCCAAATAACTTTAGTACAATTCAAGAGTAAGCTGCATGATTATCTAATTGAGAGCTGTGCTTGTTTTAAGTAGTCGATTACACCTGTCACTAACTGATTGTTATTTTATATGACTTGTCTGTATTTTAAAAGTATTTTATTTTTGTATTTGTATGTTTGTATTGTAATATGTGTTATTGTACTGCTGCTAACTTTCTTGGTTAGGTCTCTGTGACCGCCTGGCTTGCAGTGGTGAGTGTGATGACGTCACGGACCAGGAAGTAACTGAAACCAAAACAATGGATGGGCGGGTGAAGCTGAGTGCAACGGCACTCAGCGTATTTATTAATAAATAAAACAAAAGATTTAAACAAACAAAACACAAACCAAAGGGCACGAGGGCCAAACGAATAAACAGACAAACAAGTAAGTGTCGTGCTGGCTAATCCAGCACGTTTTAGCAATTGTTTTTATGTCGTTATTTCGCCTCGCTCTCTCTCTCCGCTCCCCGTACTCTGTACACTCCAATTCTCAACCAAAACAGAACGGACAGCTGCAGGTTCTTATACTCTGGCCGAGGGGTTAACTAGCTGTTAATTATCTTATTACCCCTCGGCCACAGTCTGCTCGCGTTTGGTAAGGATGCATGACTGTCAGCTAGTTAAATAATCAGTAGCTGATCAGTCATGCATCCTCACGAGGTTTTTAAATATAAATAATAAAAGACGCGGCGCTTTTAACTGCGCCGCAAACAAAAATACAAATAATAATAAATAGGGGCGGGACACTCCGCCACAGTCTCACATGAAAAAGAGGTTTTAATCTCAGTGTGATTTCCTAGTAAAATAAAGGTTAAATAAAGGTTAATGTTACAAATAATAATATGTAACATGCAAAAATAATAATATAAAGGAAAACTGTATACACATATATACATTTCCCATAGGTTCCGACTCTGTGGGTGATCGAGCATCTCAAACATTAATTTATAGGCGCTTTGCTTATGCATTCCTGGGGATGTTCACCCGTAACTTTATAAGAAAGAAAAAGAAACCAAAAAACATGCTGTGACGGGGTTGGCTAAGTGGTGACGTCAGGCCAGAAGCAGGAACAAAAACAAAGGCAAAATACTGTGGTGCAAAGGCGCGGGCGGCGGCGGCGTGTTTATTTAAACAAAAATAAAATAAATATTCAAACAAAAACACTTGCTCACAGAGCGAAATAAAAAGGTCACACAAAACAAGTCCCGAACACTAAATACACAGATTGGTCAGGCTGGACAGTAGCCTTCATTGACACAGATTACTTTTAGTTTTGTTTTCTTTTCAGTTAACCTCACTCTTGTTCCTCCTTCCTACAACCCACACCACTCCACTACTCTCTACCCAGAGCGCAGAAAGCTGCAGGCTTTTATACAGGTGACCATCTCCCGATTAGCAACATATTAAACAATTAATTAACTTGGGAGATGGTCACCTTCTGCACAAAGTTTTTAATGTGGATGGAGCTTCCCATCCATGCTGCAAAACAAAAAACAAACTACAGCTTCGCCGCCATATACATACATATATAAATAATAATAATAATAATAATACAAAACATATATACAAGCAGGGCTTTTCCCTGCCCCCTTAAATAGTGTGCAGCGCTCTCTCCTGCTGCCCTGCTACACATGTATATTAAAATGATTTCAATTCATTCCTGTCTCTCTCTCTCTCTGCCTTGATACACTTTTGTCTGAAATAGCTCCTCAGAAGGTGTATTTATACCAACTTTATTTTAAAAACAAAGCAGCACCCCTAGTTAGTAACATTTGTGACAAGCTGATTTTAGCATGTGGTGCCCATGAGAATTTCCAAAAATATCCGATATTCTTTTTTGGGACATTTTCAATAACTGCTTGTGGCAGGGTGAAAGCCCTACATTTGAAGAGTGTGTGGGTGTTGGGAATATAGGGTTGCCTTAATTGCCACATGGTATTTATATTTGTTTGGGGGTTGGTGTGTAGGTGAGTGTAGGTGAGTGGAACCTGTGTGGATACTCTATCGGTCAGTAAAGGCGACTGCCTAGCCTGACGGGGTGTATTTAGTATTCTTTTGTTTAAACCTTTTATTTTGGCTACTGTGCCTCTGTTTGTTTGTTCCAGTGTTTTGTGTATTAAAAATTGATTTTCTTGTTGTTACTGCATCTTGTAAAGCACTTTCTGATGATTGTCCACTGTGAAAGGTGCTATATAAAATAAGGATTGATTGATTAAACTGCAGCTATTTCTGAGTCTGATTCTCATTCCTGACGCTATCCTTTTACACTGTTCTAATGTATACAAGCTTCTAACACACATACACAGTGATATTCTTTCACATTAGATGTCCCTCATAAAAAATTCACAAAGTATGACACCGGAGCGCAAGTAAACCTTTGGAGCCTTCTGACTGTCCTTGTCAACGACTACTCAATAAAATACAACTGTTCAACCGTTTTTTACAAGTAAACATTTATATGTATTTAAGTAGATCAGAACAGTATATGCTACTTCTCAATTTGTTTGCTCTAAACGTTTTATGGTAAGCATGTTGTAAACTTTGTAGCAAGGACTGTGGTTAAAGATTTTTTTTTTATTTAAATAGATAAACATGTGTTGATGGTGACTTTGTTTTATTAAGTTTAACATAATAGCAACCGAATGCATGGCTTCCATCATATTACAGGGGTTACAGTTTTTTTCAATGGCTTTCACTACCTCCACGATAACAATTGTTCCAGCACCACTGCTTCAATCTGAAGTGCTGTCACTCTTTATACTGACGGATAGTCATATTGACCATTATGAAGCAGGTGGAAAGCTAACTGGTGGAAGTTTCAATAATACACTTCTGTCTTTGGAAAATAAACACAGACTCTTAGATACCTGCTGTGTTTTCTGCAACTTTATAAAACACTCAATCGGTGGGAAAAACGGTCAAAATAATGGCATATAGCACTATCCTCCGCCGGATCTCCTTTGAAAATAACCCCTAATGTGTAAATATTGCGGACTAAAATAAAAACAGATAAATATATTTTGAAGGATCAGCCTAGCAATTACACTGAGCTTGTTCTCTGTCTTGTGCAGTTATGTGTGAAGCTTATCTTTAATGTCTGCCAGCCTACATGTCAGTGCAATTATTTTAAAACAATTATTTAATTTGTTAAAGATGCCCAAACCAAGTGAATTTCACCAGTCACTGACAGATTTGATTAAAACTGCACAGGATGCAAGTATTGAAGCCTGCTGTGCCTTGTCCAATCATATCAGTCTAAGAACAACCTAAGAGGAGATTCTGCTTATAGGTACTGTTGTCAGGAGGCCTGAACATGTTGGACCTTCCCAGGGTTGCTTAGTGTCTTTTGCTTCCTATGAGGTTTCTAGCCAATCATTGGGTTTCTCTCAGGACCACTAGTCAAGTGATGTATTGCATCGCTGGTGACAGCAGAATAAGATGGCAAGAAAGAGTATCTTGACAGCTGGTTTGAGCTCAGGGTGGCAGGTTGATGTGGACTGGTGGCAGTTGGGATAACAGTGAGGTATGACCAGCATTACTGGCCTGCAGATGTCAGTTTCCGGCTATTGGTTCAGATAAATTATAAGTCTTAGCACATTTTCAAGCCCATATATAATTACTTAATGTTAAGCACGGGGAGGTTGACACGCAGTCTGATGTGTTCAGACATAGTAAATTTAATGAATGTATTTAAATGCATTATGATTATACATTTAAGTTTGTTTTTTTACATGAAAATGTGTATGGTGTGTAAAAAGCTATTGATCATACAGTACTTATATGTTTATTAGATGGGTTGTAATACACTGTCTCTCTCTACCTCCACTGTCTTGATACTAAGCATGTTGTTGAAATGTGGAAATGTGGTCATTCTTTTCTGTAAGGTATTATGGGTCAGATATTCAAAATAAATTTGAGTTTTGCAAGTAAGTTGCAGGGATTTAAAAAAAGGGAAATAAATAAAAATAAAAAAACACTTGCTTACTTTTTAATCGCAATTGTTATTTCCTCAGCTCTGGAGAAGAGTAATGAATAATTATGTAAGCCCACTTACAAGTGTGAAATTTAAAAAAAAATGTTTTCTGTAATTCACAATGTTGGGGACAAATTTGTTGCAAGTGTTTGACTTCACTTAACTAATTCACAAACAAGCTAAAATACTATTTAAAGGGTGAGTGAGTGTGTGAATGTTTGTAATTAGTCAAGATGGCATTTCGAAAAATGGTTCTTTCGAAGGCTGACTGAACAACAGTAACAAGAAAAAAGAAAGAAAAAAAACGGTGCTGGAATTATGCAATATTTAAACAAATAAATTATAAAACCTGTGTGGCAAACTGATTGCACTCATCCATGCAATAATGACATTTGGAAAATAAAGCACTACTGTACTAATGTTGACCACAAGAGGGAGCTAGATCTCACAAGCTTTGTTTAAATCATTGGTTCTCAAACTCTGTGATAGTGGGCTTCCCTTGGATAAGAATAAAAAAAATACGTGCCACCCTTTTTTAATATGTAAAAGATGCCACACATCTGCACACTAACCATTAAAGTTTCCAATAGTAAAATCAAAGCAAAGTGTAATAAAGCACAGTGAAATAAATATTTCTCTGCACTGTAAACTACAGAAATCTGCCAGGCCACTACCAACTGATCGGACAATCCCATCCAGTTTGTGAAATGTAGAAATGTGAGAAATGGGTCATAAATATACTAAAATGTTACATAAACCCTGTAGACATATTACCAGAATTAATATAAGCACTCCGTCAGGCACTGTCGTTAAACCAAAAGGTTAGAATATCCACAAATACAGTTCACTGTTTGTGTAGACTCCAGGTTCCTCTCCTCTATCCTGACCTCCCCAGTACGATTAACTCCCTGAACCACACACTCCCCTTATATACCACAAACCCCACCTGTTGAATCAGTCCTGCACCTATCCCTAGGTAATAGGTGTAGATAATAAGACATTGACTCATCAACTCTCCGAAGATGGCCACCTCAACCGGACATTAGACTTAAAGTCCACGCCATCTTGAAGAGGGTGGGAGTTAGCACACACCGCTCCGCCCCTGGTCGAAAGGCCACACTTCACCCCTGAACAAGGGAGAATGCTTTACCTAGACACACTTAAACTATCAGCTATAATAATAATTATAATAATAATAATTATTGTTTATTAATAATATGAACAGTAGATTGATGTCATTGTAAAACAAAGACTGTTCCAGTGCTGTAGGAGAGAGGACCACATCCTAATGTCTTTCTGGGCTTCAGCTGTAATATTAATGTGAGATTTTTAGTTGTTTTAGAAAAAGCGAGAAGTTGATAAATAAATGTCCTACCTTGAGGAATGATGAGAATTGCAAAATTGAAATGTCTCTGGAGTGAAAAAGGTTCAGTTTAGAAATGAAGTGGTTGATCTCAAAAGATTGAATGAGAGCGCAAATGCGTTCCAGTTTATCGAGAGGCAGTCAGGCTTCAAATCGAAGTTATTCCTAGGAACTCAAGAGTGTGAACTGGACAGATGTTTTTCTCCTCTGAGAGGGGGCCGCCAACTGCTAAGGAGACCTGAGTTCTAAGTGTGCTTCATCTGGAGGGGCTGATGGAGGAGATATAAAGAGAAAGTTGTCCAATAAGTGTAGTAGAAAGTGGATGCGATTAATATTGAGTAGAATCCAGCAGAGGGCTTCAGAGAGTGAATCAAAGATCTTAGGGCTGCTGCTTAGTTTAGTAGCAAAGTAAAATTGCCCCTTCCAACAGATACCAAAAAGATGACGGAGGGAAGGGAGTATAGGCATGACTTTGAAGGTGTCGGAAATGTCTTAGCTAACCAGGACCCCCGTCCTGATATTTTGATGAAATGGGTAGCATCAGATATAGTGAACTAATAAATAGAAATCCAAGGGAATGAGAGAATTAATGTTGCTGATAGAAGAGCCACGAGGGGCAGAGAATCGATGATGAGGCGCTTCTTGCCTGACATTTTCCTTGTAGCTACTCCAATAGGATTAATGCCGAATTGAGGGAAGGGAGGGGCTGAAAATGGGCCCTCCATGAATCCCTTTGAGATCTCAGAACTGAAGAGAGAATCGACAACTTCTGATTCTTTTATAGCAGATTGGAGGTTTTTACAAGTAATAGAGGAAGAAGGGATGGATTTTAAACCAGTAGAAAACCATTAACCCTTTGCGGTCCTAGGTCGGACCTGGTCCGACATCGCAATTTTCCCTTTCCGGTCCAATGTCGGACCCTGTCCGACATCATCAAAAAGACGCAAAAAACAGGTCTCTAGTCGTTTTTTCCCCAGAAAAAGCCGAGAAAACCATTCAATGGCCGAGTGAGACCGATAGGAGCCGAAAAAAAATAAAAAAAGGGGGCGTATCTCATGAATACTGACAGACCCGACACCACATAGATAACACGGACATACACAAACAAGATAGTTGCTTCCGCATCCAGCGCTCAGAGAATATCACAGACATTTGCAGAGCTTTTTGAGATGTTATAGTAATAAAATAACGACTTGGATCGCATTATTGAGGAGTTTGGTGATAAAACGAGTGATCACGAGATGATTTATCGGTATGTACTATTATTACGAGTTATTTGAAAAATATAGCGAACGAGGGGCGGGGAGGTGCTGGAGATGCAGTACTGAGTGTCCTGATGATATGCAGTGCCTTTGAAACCTGTTTTACTGTGAAAAAAATACTTTTAAACAGCGCGTCTAAAATAAACTGCGCGTGTGAAAATAAATCGGACCTGACGCGCCTGACACGCACTGAATAAATGGACCGCAAAGGGTTAAAGCCAGAAATGAGATCATTAACAAAAAACCGATCAGGTGATATTGACGAGCATCTGATAGAGCCGTAGAATGGCGGGGGTAGAAGTGATTAGTAATGATGAATGGCTTTTAGATGGAAGAGGGCAGATGGAACATGAATGAGCATCACCATAGAAACTGCACATATGTAAAAAAAACTTCATTTCTTGGAAATACAGAACGAGGAGTTTAAATTATTGCACAGCTCTCTGCCTCCAGAGTATTTCGTGGGTCTTCATTGCTTGTTGAAAAAGCAGGCGGAGCTGAAGAATAAATAGGAGGAACTGCAGAAGCATGATTCCTAAAAAAATAAGTGTTGTCGAGATTAGGGTAAGAATAGTTTGAGGCTGATGAGGAGACTGAAGAGAAGGCTGCGTTTGGACACAAAGAGGTAGAATGGAGACCACTGAAGAATCAATTAAAGAGATCATGATTGGGTTGAGACCAATCAATCAGTGTATTGTCCAATGCTAACCGAGAAGCTGCTTTGGCTGAAAAGACTTTATGATACTCATGGTACCACCATATCTGACTGAGAGACCAACGATGATAAATTCTTGAGGTGTTGTGGTAGCTGAATCAGAAGTGAATGGAGCCTGTACTGCGGGGACAGAGCGTGAACTGACAAGTTTTATTTGTTTATTTTTTTATGTAAATTTAATCGTCGCCAATGGTTTTTACCCCAGTTTTCTTCCCAATTTGGAATGCCCAATTATTATTTTTGTCCCGTTCACCGCTGCAACCCCCGGCGACTTTGGAAATGGAGGCTGAAATACGCGTCCTCCAAAACGTGTTCCTGCCAATTCATAATTTTTCTCACTAAGGATCCACAGTGAAGCCACCAGACCTATACTGCCGGAGGACAACACAGATCTGAATGGTTCCACTGCAGACCCACAGGCGCCCTGTCAGCCACAGGGGTTGCTGGTGCGCAGTGAACCGTGGATTGTCCTGCCGACCTAAGCCCACCTCTACCCGGCGGCGCCAACCAATTGTGTGCCGCCCCTAGGAACCCTCAGTCATGGTCGGCAATGACATAGCTTGGATTCGAACCTGCGATCTCCAGGCTATAGGGCGCATCCTGCACTCCACGCAGAGCAGTTTCACTGGATGCACCGCTCGGGAGCCCCGAACTGACAAGTTTTGATCTCTGTAATGGGCAATCCTTTTTTAAACAGAGCTTTCAGGAGTTTGTCGATGATCTAATCTTTGTAAAAAAGTTGCGCTGGAGAATCATCCAGAGTTCTGATGTGTTTAGAGTGACGAAGAGGAATGGCAGCAGGCACAGCTAGATAAGCACAGGTTGAAGCAGCAGCATTATCAGATGGAGGAGAAGCGGGAAGGGCAGATTGTGTTGAAAGTTTTTTCGGTGGATTATTTGTAGGAAGAAGACCGCCAGAAAGAGAGAAAAATTCTTCATCTGAGTCAGATGAAAACGAAAGCTGCCTTGGATGAGTAGTCATTTTATCCTGATTGAAAACAAAGGTTTGTTCGAAGGTTGGTTCCACAAGTCTGCATGGTAACCTCAAACTTAAAATCAAGACGAGAATTAGGAAGCTGGCTATGGTAATTGGAATTAGGAACTGACAGGTAATTAAAGGTTGACTGACAGGTGTTTTAGCGGGATAACATGGGAGGAGTCCCGGCTATATATATATATATATATATATATATACATATATATATATATATATATATATACACTCACAGTTTCTGGCTTAGGCAAAGGAAATCCCATTTAGTGAAGCAATTCTGACTCGTTTCTGTAACTTGATTGTCCTTCTGTTTGTAATCCACTGCTTAGCCAAAAAACAAAATGCTGATAGACGTGACCGAACTCCAATAGGGTAAAGAGAGATTTCTTGATGTAATCAAAGTTCTCAACCAAGAACTTGAGATGTTTGCAGCAATTAGATTCCAAGCTGTTGCTGTACTGTGGAACAGCACAAACACACACCAAGGCATGTTTGTCTGGAAGCATTCGGCTAATTGGAATGTTGGGTAACAATTTATACTATACCACACCTGTGTATCATTGCATCCTGATGAATGAAACCGACTTAATTAAGAAGAACATAAGAACATAAGAAAGTTTACAAACGAGAGGAGGCCATTCAGCCCATCTTGCTTGTTTGGTTGTTAGTAGCTTATTGATCCCAGAATCTCATAGCTTCTTGAAGGATCCCAGGGTGTCAGCTTCAACAACATTACTGGGGAGTTGGCAACATTACTGGAGAATTAACGTACTCTGTGTGATTTAATGCATGAAATAACATGGTTAATTACAATATATATCTATCTATCTATATTAGGGCTGTCAGTCGATTAAAAAAATTAATCGCGATTAATCTCACGATTAAAAAAATTAATCTTAGTTAATCTCGGTTTTAATCACATATTAAATTGTTACGATTATGACATCCATCTAATTTAAATTTGTTTTATTATTATTATCTGTTTATTTAGCAGACGCCTTTATCCAAGGCGACTTACAGAGACTAGGGTGTGTAAACTATGCATCAGCTGCAGAGTGACTTACAAATACGTCTCACCCGAAAGACGGAGCACAAGGAGGTTAAGTGACTTGCTTAGGGTCACACAATGAGTCAGTGGCTGAGGTGGGATTTGAACCGAGGACCTCCTGGTTATAAGCCCTTTTCTTTAACCACTGGATGCTATTGTTTTTATTATCCTTAACTGTAAATAAAATTGTTTAAAATGTATTTATTCATGTTTTTATTTAACCAGGACATTTTCCCATTGAGACCACCACCAAAATTTACTAGGGGCAATAATTTAGAAATTACATATACAACCAACACAATAAAATGTGCAGTTCAAGCTTGATCAGCAGCATACAGAGATCAGAAGACATAATACATAGAATACCTATTTTTAAATGTGTTTGTGAACTGAAATAAATGATTTTTTTTAAAAATAACATTATAAATATGTAGGTATAGTAAGCACTTCTAGGAAATGAACTGTTAATTGTGAAGAGAACATAAAAAAAAACCTGTCATCATATCCAAAAACTGCAAACTAACAATTGTTAGGCTTTACATAGCCTACTACGCGCAAAAAAATAAATAAAAAGGAGCAACGCAGCCTAACTCATTTAAAAAAAATAAAAATAATAATAATTTTAAAAAAAAGTATTATCATACTTAGCTTGATATGGGCTTGCAGTGATCCTGCATTTCTGTCGAAACTGGTGGGTTTAATTTGTTGTTGTTATTGTCTGTAGCAGAAGAGCTGCTAGTGTATTTTGAGAGATGAAGGCGTGTTCAGCATGCAGCTGACTAGATGTACTCGTGTTTGATAGATATACTGTGTGGTCCAGTGGTTAAAGAAAAGGGCTTGTAACCAGGAGGTCCCCGGTTCAAATCCCACCTCAGCCACTGACTCATTGTGTGACCCTGAGCAAGTCACTTAACCTCCTTGTGCTCCGTCTTTCAGGTGAGACGTAATTGTAAGTGACTCTGCAGCTGATGCATATTTCACACACCCTAGTCTCTGTAAGTCGCCTTGGATAAAGGCGTCTGCTAAATAAACAAATAAACTCACTTTGACAGTAGACAAGTAAGCGTCTTTCTGTCCAGTGAGCCGTCAAAAAAAAAAAAAATCCCATTCATTTTTAGTGCTTTGCTCCATTAAGCAGTTCAGTGACTAACTTTCTATTTAAACAACAACTGCACTCAGACACTCAATACAATGTTGCTGCGGCCGGGATTGAAGTACGGTGTGCCGAAAGGCTCAAGACTCAGCAATGCGATTAATGCGCGTTAAAATAATAAATCTCCAAAAACATTTACGCGTTAATCGTAGAAGTTAACTGCGATTAATTGACAGCCCTAACTCTCTCTCTCTCTCTCTCTCTCTCTCTCTCTCTCTATATATATATATATATATACACACATTCAACCCTCTTTATACCGCCATGGGCAAAAACGGGCAATAAGCGAGGGTGGCGTTATAGTGAGGGTCAACAAACAAAAAAACACACACAATCTACTATGTTTGCAGTAAATTCAAACATTTAAATTTTGTAGTTATACAATTACAGTATCTCCAGGCCATTTTAATAAAACATTAACCTTTTTTAAAAACTACAGTACTAGTTTTAAAACAACAGTAGTATCGTGATGTTTTATCATCTTCTCCCATCTGTATGAAACATACATGATTACTTTTGAGGAGCAGTTTATACTTAAAAAATAGATAAATAAAAAAACACACATTTACTGTATTGTCATTTGAACTTTACTGTTTGTGGGACGACTGTAAGCCTGCTGAATACTAACCCCCATTGAACAATGCCGTCTATTTATTTCAAAAAGCAATTTAAGCTCAACAGCATTCTTTTTTAAGCAGTTAAAAAACAGTTAAATATGTACAGGCAAACACTTTTTAAACAAAAAGTTTTAAAAAATAAAACTATTCTGCTGTTTACAAAACTGATGCTTTAGTTTAAGTCAGCCTTCATTTGTGCAAAACTTGCATGTAAACAAACAAACCTCTTACAGTACATTTTTTTATTTTTTTAAAACATTTATTGTGGTTTATAAAAGTCACTTATTTTAGACTGCGTCAAGCCTTTTTCATGTTAAAGAAATGAAACCGTTCCAGCAAGGTAAGCCATTAGAATGTTTTTATCCAAAAGAATGTCTCCATATATATATATATATATATATATATATATATATATATATACAGTGCCTTGCAAAAGTATCCAGACCCCTGACCAATTTTCTCATATTACTGAATTACAAATGGTACATTGAAATTTAGTTCTGTTTGATATTTTATTTTAAAACACTGAAACTCAAAATCAATTATTGTAAGGTGACATTGGTTTTATGTTGGGAAATATTTTTAAGAAAAATAAAAAACTGAAATATCTTGCTTGCATAAGTATTCAACCCCTGTGCTGTGGAAGCTCCCAGTTTACACCGATGAAAGAAATTGCCCTAAAGAAGATACAATTACCTTACCATTGGCCTCCACCTGTGAACCATTAAAGTTGCTGTCACATTTTCTGGATAAAAACCCCACTGTTGAAGGATCACTGGTCAGGCTGTGAATCTGAAGGAAAATGAAGACCAAAGAGCATTCTTCAGAAGTTAGCGATAAAGTAATACAAATGCATAGATTAGGGAAAGGGTTCAAAATAATATCCAGGTGTTTGGATATCCCAGTGAGCACAGTTGGATCAATAATCAGGAAGTGGAAGCTGCATCACACCACCCAGGCACTGCCAAGAAAAGGCCGTCCCTCAAAACTCAGTGCTCAGACAAGAAGGAGACTTGTGAGAGAAGCCACAGAGAGGCCAACAATCACTCTGAAGGAGCTACAGAGTTCAGTGGCTGGGAGTGGAGTAATGGTGCACCAGTCAACCATATCAAGAGCTCTGCATAACACTGGCCTGTATGGGAGGGTGGCAAAAGAAGCAGTTACTCAAAAAGTACCATCTGAAAGCACGTCTGTAGTTTGCCAGAAAGCATGAGAGTGACCCAGCTGTGATGTGGGAAAAGGTTTTGTGGTCAGATGAGACCAAGTGTGTGGAGTGTCCCGCCCTATTTACTATTACTTGTATTTTTGTTTGCGGCGCAGTTAAAAGCGCCGCGTCTTTTGTTATTTATAATTTAAAAACCTTGTGAGGATGCATGACTGATCAGCTACTGATTATTTAACTAGCTGACAGTCATGCATCCTTACCAAACGCGTGCAGACTGTGGCCGAGGGGTAATAAGATAATTAACAGCTAGTTAACCCCTCGGCCAGAGTATAAGAACCTGCAGCTGTCCGTTCTGCGTTGGTTGAGTGTTGGAGTGTAGAGAGTACGGGAGAGCGGAGAGAGAGGAGAGAGAGCGCGTAGAAATACAACAAAACAATTGCTAAAACGTGCTGGTTTAGCCAGCACGCCACTTACTTGTTTGTCTGTTTATTCGTTTGGCCCTCGTGCCCTTTGGTTTGTGTTTTGTTTGTTTAAATCTTTTGTTTTATTTATTAATAAATACGCTGAGTGCCGTTGCACTCAGCTTCACCCGCCCATCCATTGTTTTGATTCAGTTCCTGGTCCGTGATGTCACCGCACCGCACCACTGCGAGCCAGCCTGCCACACCAAGATATCGCTTTTTGGCCAAAACTCAAAGCGCTATGTGTGGCGCAAACCTAACACTGCCAATGCCTCAAGACACAGCATCCCTACAGTGAAGTATGGTGGTGGCAGCATCATGCTGTGGGGATGCTTCTCATCAGCAGGGACTGGGGATCTTGTTAAAATTGAAGGAAGAATGGATGGAGCAAAATACAGGGAAATACTGCAAGAGAACCTGCTTCAGTCTGCTAAAAAACTGAAGCTTGGGAGGAAATTCACTTTTCAGCAGGACAATGATCCCAAGCACAAGGCCAAAGCAACATTGGAGTGGCTCAAGAACAAAAAGGTGAATGTCCTACAGTGGCCCAGTCAAAGTCCTGATCTCAATCCCATTGAGAATCTGTGGCACTATTTGGAAATTACGGTCCACAAGCGTCGTCCAACCAACCTGAACAACCTGGAGCAAATCTGCCAAGAAGAATGGGCCAAAATCACTCCAACACTGTGTGCAATGCTGGTACATACTTACCCCAAAAGACTTAAAGCTGTTATTGCAGCGAAAGGTGGCTCTACCAAATATTAATGTGTGGGGATTGAATACTTATGCAAGCAAGATATTTCAGTTTTTTATTTTTCTTAAAAATATTTCCCAACATAAAACCAATGTCACCTTACAATAATTGATTTTGAGTTTCAGTGTTTTAAAATAAAATATCAAACAGAACGAAATTTCAATGTACCATTTGTAATTCAGTAATATGAGAGAATTGGTCAGGGGTCTGAATACTTTTGCAAGGCACTGTATATATTGAGAGGAACAGTAGTTCCTCATGCCAAGTTATTAGCGAGAACTGCCAGAGACTCTCTACAGAGCAAGGATAGATTATGTGTTTTCAGGGTATTGGCTTAGCGAAAGTAAATCAGCAAAAAGCACCATTTCACTTTTAATTTGTAGTTCCCAATACTCTTCAGTGAAATGTAGAAAAACAAAAACAATACCTGTCATACAGTAAGAGAAATAAGTCACCAAAGTAAGGTAAAAATGTCCTTCTCCTCCTTCTTTTTCTCCTGTTTTTACAGATGTTTGCAGACCCCAGGGAGTTTTATCCATGCATGTGTATATTACAGGACTTCCGAGTTTAATGACAATTAACTTGTTTTGGCAACATGGCTTGTGTTTTTCAGGCACAATAAAAGCGGATCAAACTAGCATCAAAAACACA
This sequence comes from Acipenser oxyrinchus oxyrinchus, assembly GCA_030684275.1. Taxonomy (NCBI): domain Eukaryota; kingdom Metazoa; phylum Chordata; class Actinopteri; order Acipenseriformes; family Acipenseridae; genus Acipenser; species Acipenser oxyrinchus. The sequence goes on along the minus strand of CM060247.1, from coordinate 64,321,606 downwards.
AGCCAAGTTAGAAGAAACAATTGGGGCAACCTTGACCTCCATTGGTTTTACAGTTGTGCCTATTTGCTTGGTGCTGGCCAAATGTTAAGAAATATAGATTTTTAATTATTTTCTCGTGAGGCCAATTCGTTTTTCGCGAGTATTTTTTTTTCCACGAGTGCGATAGAACAATTGGACCTGACAAAAAAAGATTTGGGAGTTTTTTTTTCTATTCTTTTTTCATGAGGTTCTTTTGTTCTCACGAAAAAAGAAATCTCTCACTACCTGCTCCATTTTCCCTGCCTGCCTGTCAGTTCTGTGGGTGAGGTGATTACGTCACTGTTGGGGAGGGGTGTGAATGAAGCAGGAGCCTGTAGTGTAGTGGTTAGCATATTTGCTTTGCTCACCAAAGATCAGTGGTCCGAAAACTAGTGACCTTTTTTTTATATTAATTATACTTTTATACTAACATAATTTATGAGATTTTGTTCATGAGTACGAACATCCAAAATGCTAAAAGTGTATTACATTTTATATATTACATATTTTAATGGGTATAGTAAAATTAAATGTCCTCGCTTCAAAACTATCAACTATTATGTTTTTACATTTTATTTTTAATTTTTTTTTCTAAGAGTGATTATTTGCATTTGGTTTTATTACTATCTGTATTACTATTAGGGATGGGAATTTTAAACGTTTAAACGTATAAACTCTAAAGAAGTGGTTAAACGCTTAATAATATGCTAGACGTATAACCAGTCATGTGATAAATGTCACCAAACGCATATTTTTTTTCACATATTTTGAGGAACCGGACAAGAAAACCGTGGATGTAATTTATTATGTCAAACAAAATTGCCGTACCACAAAAACACAAGTTCAATGCTTCATCATTTGAAATGAAAACAATCTGAATTATTGTGGATGGAGCTACTGATGACAATAAAAAGCAAACATCCATAACATTTGCTATAGATTTGGCTGAACAGGGCGTGATCACGTTATCCCCTATGAGGACAGTGCGTGTGAATCATGAATGCTGCAGTTTTGAAATCGATGTAAGATTATCCTAATACTGTGCCGACCCATAAAACAATAACAGCGAGGCTAGAAAAACTTAAAGAAAATCGTGCTGCAGCTGTTCATACAACACATTCAAAAGGGAGAAAAGGCTGCAATTACCACAGACTCGTGGACCCCATTCCCCAATCTTCCCATAGGTGGAAGGATTTTTTCACTTGAAATCATTCTGTAAGCTTTTGGAACGAACGATTGTTTATGTTTAGTACAGTTTTTATTTGTATGTTGGAACTACTGCACTAAAGTAAAGAACCACTGAGACACACTTCAAGCAGGTAGGCCAGACATCTCTTTTTACAATTTAATGTAAAGTTGTGTGGATACATGAATTTGAATACTTTATGTTATTTATTAATACTTGACCATATACAATTAACTGCACAAGGCGGCAAACGTTATATTAATTACTTAATATATTACTTGATTGTGTGTTTAGTTTGGTATTTAAAATAGCACTTGTGGCAATGTTTGGGCGGTTTATATACACTAGTACAGTATGTAGAGGAGAGTGGCGTTTGATTCGAGTACTCGGAAATTGTAATGCTCAAGTACTTGTCTCGAGCAACAATAGATCTCAAAAATCCCACCCCTACTATCAAAGACCACAAACTTTTAAATCTCTGAGGCAGACTTTTTAATATCAGTCACAGTGCTCTTTACAATTCCAAAAGATTATGGTATTTTGTCCCTGGTAATGACCTTTTCCAGAAGTGAAAGTATTTCCAACTTTTTTTTCAATTGTAAGCATAACTCGCTTTCGCTTTCCTGTAGCCATTTTGCATTAGCGCTGTACAGTGGGTGAGTTTGTCTCCGTTTTAATTATTATTATTATTATTTTTTTTTAAACCATATAATTTTGGGCAAAGTTACTTATAAAAAAAAAAACTACAACAAAAAAAACCCGAATAGGTTCCTGTTTTTTTGTTGTTAAATGAACCTATTTTAAAAGCATTGTACTATCTGAAAATGTGTTCAATATGTATATAGTACTGTATATAGTTATCTCTCCACTAGCAACTTGAATTACAACCATAAATATAAACATTTCAATATATACTTTGTGTATTTATTTTTTTTTACTTTGTAGTTGAGTCTTTTGCTTATTTAGGGGTTATTAGCTTTGAAAATACTAACCAGCCCCATATGTGCTGCAATAAGTGCAACACATGCCTTATTCTTAAATGAATGGCAGTAAGCCTGGCTACGTTAGTTCTATCCAATTAGTTGTCATATAGTTCTGGTTTTTAGTACATCTCTATATGTCTTTGCTGCTATGCATTTTTGTATTTTTACCCCTTCTGCTATCTGTAGTTTGGAGGCAGTGCTCTCTTTCCCTTTGCCTGTTGCCTGTTGCCTGCTAGTTCAAAAAGGAAAGTAGACAGGTAATGAGGTGGCTTGCCGTTCTGGCTTTAGTTAGAACTTCCGGTAGTCACCGTGAGCAAACATACTTTTAATCTGTGTTAACCTGCATGTCTATCTTTGGTCAGCTGTATTCTATTTTGGTAAGAATCTACATGCACTGCAAATATATCTGGGTGAGACCAAACCTTTTTTGTCTAACAAACTACTGTTGGATTATATATTTTTTGAATGGCCATTCTGTTTTCTTTGAAGAGATTTTTTCTTTATTTATTGGATTCTTTGGTTTTTTGGATTGAAATTATATTGAACATTTTTTTTTATTTGTTTTGATTGACGTGGTGCATGCATGTATATATACATACCTACTTGCAAAGGTGGGTGCATGTATATATTTATGTATAGTTTTTTTTTTTTTTTGGTGAATGTCTGTATCTTGGTAACCTGTTGGGTTTGATTACGTGAATACACATTACTGGTGATCTCTGGTTAAAATATTTTACACTTTATGCATAGGGTGTCTCTGCTGTGCAAGTGTTTGATACAGTGTTGTGCTGATATACTGATTTCTTTTGTCTATACTGATATGGTTAACAATATACATCCTAAGATTACTTACAATAGTCCCTACTGGTCCCTTTACATCCCTCTTTAACGCTGTAAGGCTGTACCCTACTTGCTAAATAGTGAATGTTTCATTACAGAGCAGTATACGCTTATGGCCTAAGTGTTTAGTGGTTAGTTACACTAGGAAGTTTGTTACAACGTTTTCGTACTAAATTTTGTACTTGATAACATTCATTTAAAAATCCAATTGATGCCTATGATTAATACATTGTGTGACTAATCTGAAGCTATTAATATGTTTCAATATTAACAATCGAGTTATTAATGGGATTGATTTATTAAAATGTTTGGATATACTGTTACTTGATTGATTACTGTCTTGTTCACAGTCATCTTAAAATAATGTTAGAATATGTTTTGTTGAAAAAGAACACGCTTTTGACCGGTTCAGATTTTGCTACTGATGTGTTTATTTTCAAAAGATTTCCTTCAGGTTGTGCCATAGGCGCAGACTACGGGGAAGCTTGGGGTCCCCAGCCCCTGCCGGAATTTTAAAAAGGGGGCTCAGTCCCCCCTAGGATTTTGATAGGATGTTGATGAACTTGTAGTATGTGGGACACTAGGACCACGCGGAATGCAGGTTGTAGCTCCTTTTGCAATCACTAATTGAGAAGCTGTAAAACAGCTGGGGAACATAGCAATGGTTTTTATTAATTAGCATTCAGATGTTTACAAAAAAAGGTTTATTTAAAAATGAGAATTTTTCTGATAGTCCCAAAAACGTCATTCTGCAAAGCACATCTGACAGCGGTACTGAAGCGTTATTTACAAGTATAATAAATGTAAAACTGAGTCAAACAAGTGAAGCACTGCTGCTTGCTTTATTTGTATGCACATCCATTCATTGCTTTCACATTTTTTTTAAAATGTTAAAAATAGGAACAACTATAAACTGAATTGAACAAGTTTCAATACTAATCTCAAAACAGCAGGCTTACATTTGTGTGGATATTTCCCCCAAAACAACCACGAAGATTGACAGTTTATGACGTTTGAAATTAAATCAGCGATAATACAGTATCACATCTTTCTGAACAGCTTCTGTACAAGTTTAAATTCCAAATGAAGATAACTCGGGTTCCATCTGTAATTTGTAACTTGCGTTTCTTCTCAATCAATTAATTTACTATTTTAACTGTCTTATCTCTTCATACAACGTAAAACTTTTTTAGTGAATTAAAAAAAAAACTGGTATTGTTCAAAACTGAAGATTATATAAGATGCCTGGGCAAAGAGCTGCAGGCAGCTCCCAACAATTAGGCACAAAACCGTGGACCAGGCACATGCAGATAAGAACGGGAACTTGAAGCGACTGTAAGTGTAAATCACAGTCAGCACATACTAGCATAGAAACAAAAATGACATCCCTCTTCCCACAGTATGAGTAAAAGTTAAATACATTAATATTTTCTTATGGTTTTTCTTTTTACATTTGCTTTTGTAATTTCTAAATATTGTGTATATAAAATTAGTGGTCTGGTCACGAACCCAAAATAAATTGTACTTTTCTTAACTTTAATATATGGTAAGACTAGTGTTTCAAACATATATAAATATAAAAAGTCTTCATGACTTTTATAACAAACATCCACATACTGTACAATCCGCACAGTTACTGTCTTTTCCAGTGAGGTTGACTGAGTCTAACCACACTCAGCGTGAGTTTGCTGTCTCAACGTCCAGAACGAGGCGACGTTGATATTCTTTGATACATTTTCACATGTGTGTGGTCAAATTTGAAAATAGTTTGCTGGAAAAGATTTTTGTTTATTTTCGAAAAAATAACTCTGTTCCAGCTACCAAAAAAAAGTGCAGTAACTCCGTTCTGGTGCGTTCTGCCAGGACCACAGCACTGCTGTTTGTAGACATTCATTTTGGCAAATTGTCGGGTGAGCTGTGCGAGACTTCTCCAACTTGTATGCACAATAACAGCTTACCTGAGGTATGTTTTTCATTTTAAAGAATCGCTCATATTGTTTTCTACTGCTTTAAATAATTATTGTTTTTAGGTATTGCTGCAAACTGTGGGGAACTCTCTGGTTTATGAACATGCCAGTCTGGCCGAGGATGTGAGCGCTGATTACTGTTTATTACCTATTGCTGTTGTTTACTTACAGTTTATTTGGTTATTTATCTATGATTACTGACCTTCCCCTCTATTTAAATCAACATTTAATTTTTGGAATATCATTTCTTATTTTCTTATTTTATACACCCTGTGTTTTGGTTAATGTTATTAATTATTGAATGTGCCTTTTGCACTATAACTTGACAACAAAGTGCAAACCCACCACTGCCTGCATGTACTGGAGACGCAAGAATTGGTCACATTGCTTGATTTTACTTGGGGATTTGATATTTGTTTGCACATTTATTTGGCATATTTGTTTATTTTGCATTTGGTGTTTTTGTGGTTTTATATTTATAGGAGAATTAAAAAACTTGGCGCCTATGGATTGTGCTGCTGCAGCGCTGTGTTTAATTTTTTGGCGGGGGTGGGGGTGGTCTACTTCACAGTCTTGCACCAGGGCCCAGTAAATTGTGTCGCCGGCACGGGGTGGGGCTAAGATCGCTAAACACTTTGTGTGAATATGTGAAGAAAAACTAATCATGTGTATTATATATAAACCTGTGTCAGTGTTTAACATATATACACCTGTGACGTGTTTTAATCAAGTTTACAAATATAGTCACTTTTACTTTTTGTGCTCTATAATACAATATACAGGTTTTCTAGCTATAAATATGTTCTCAAAAAGTTAGTGGGTAAATATGGTCTTAGCAGTTTGGCTATTTTTATCGTGCATGTTTTTTTTTAAAATTCCTTTCGATGGAGGTCAACCCGTGCAGAACTTCAATCACCACAATGCCCCGTATAGTATATCACACCCTACCCCTGCTCAGCATTCAATAAAATTACAAATCACATGCTTACTCTTGGGTTCAGCAAATCCGGCTCAAGAAAATGGTGAACCTGCCTACTTCTTGCCTCAGGACTGGTTAATGTGGAGATTCTTACACATGATTGACACTCGTATGCATTTGACCGGTTTTCTTGTTTGATTGTGAAATAAGGAGATATAAAAAGTTTTTTTTTTTCATTCATCACCAATTTAAGAACTGTATCAGTACAATTTTTTTTTTTTTTTTTTAAATTTATTTTTTAAAAGACTATCAGCCGACAGTTCTAGATAAAATTTTACACTTCATTCTGAATACATTTTTTTCACCCTGGACCTACCACATTTGATCTTATCAGATAATAAACAGTGGTGCTTGCACTGTAATCTTGTATTGCCCTATAACACCTGTAAGTTGCCTTGGATAAAATTTGCAAAGCAGATCAATTGTAATATATATTTTAGTCTTAAATGTAAGTGCTGGTTTTTGGCTGGTTTAAAAAACACACTTAGGCTACTTATTGGCCGTGATACCAGTGATTAAAATGTAAGGGACATGGGGCTCCTGAGTAGCGCATCCAGTAAAGGTGAGGTGGAGATCGCCAGTTCAAGTCCAGGCTATTTCACTGCCGACCGTGGACGGGAGTTCCCAGGGGGCAGCGCACAATTGGCCGCGCGCCGCCTGGTTGGGAAATATTGGGCTTTCCAAATTGGGGAGAAAATGAGAAAAAATAATTGCAGATTCCAAATTTAAAAAAATAAAATGTAAGGCACGTATCTCAATCCTGCCCCATGATCAAAGATCTAAATTGAAGAGCTGTACTGAGCATGCTCAGAACCCAACATTTCAATTCCATATAACTTATTTTTTCACCAAGCCAGCCAAAGGCACGATTCTGGGCCAGTTCCTTTGTACCCTCAAACGTCAGACAAAAATTCCAAACCATTTGGGTGTAGTAGAGTGGCAATCCTCACATCCGATGGTATGAAATGGCCCACGTCAGAGATCTAATATATATTCCTTGATGATATAGTGCAACTTGAAGGTGATCAAACTGGAATGTTTGGTTGATTTGACACAGAATGACCATTTACTCTAGATGCTGAAGAGTTTAAGAGCTATTTGTAGTTTGATAACAGCAAAGATCCACTATAAACTAATCTCAGGTTTTTAAGATTTAATTAAATTATTTTAATGTGGATAAAGAATATTAACTTGGTGTTTTTTTTCTTTTTTTTAGATTTTTCAAGAATGGACTGCATTAAAAGTTACACCTACTATGTTATTTTTGTCAAGATTTATTTTACACTTCTGCCTCTATAATTGAAAAAAAAAATTTTGATTTAGGCCTTCTGATTTTCTGTGTTTTCTTCCAACTTTTCAACTCCTCCTTTAAAAATGTAATTGATACCTGTTAAGCCATTTGTTTTTCTCAATCACAACTAAGAAACGCGGTAATAGTAAAATTGATTTAATTTACGGCTTTTAAATCACAAGTCTTACTTTTTCATTTAAAAGCAGAAGTGATTAATCTTCATGTAAATAGTTACGCATAACGATTGCAATAAAATATGTCCAGCATAAAATACTTTATTTTTCATTATAGTTTTAATAAAGATTAATCACTTATTAAACTGTTCCCAATATATCCTCCCAACAGCTCCCAAACAGCTCTTTGCCAAAATTATTTCCCTCCCCCAGAAGCTTTATTAGATTTATAGCAAGACCCTGGCATAGTGGGAAAATGACTAGGCAGCTCAATGGTTACGAAAACTTGGTAAGCAGGAAGGGAAACCCAAGTCCTTAATATCACATTCAATTCTAAAGGAAAATCCCCACAGAGGCTCTAGGCTGACATATTGTGGCTGCCTTCAATACCTTGCATCTAGCCTCAATGTGATCTCTTGAATTATAATTGAAAATATGCTTTGTTGTCATCACTTTGAAATGTTGTAGTCATGATGCACTTGTGTCAAACCACATCTTAATATTATTTTCATTACTAACCAGATATAATTTAGGACTGTTTGAGTTAAGGGGGGTAACCCAGTTTAAGTGTAAGTTTTTTTTTTTTTTAAATTTTATTCTAAAGAAGCATTGAGTGGATATTAATGTTTTATTGAAGGAATGTTAGGTCCTGCACTAGTAATTCTTTCTGTCCAAATGTAGCTTTTTAACCTATATCACACAGTACTCGAAAAACTGATTGTATTTTTTTGTTGTTGAAAACAACTAAATTAAAGAGATGTGTAGTAACAAAGCACATGTTTTTTATTTAAACCTATAATAACAGTTATTATTTTTGTTTTTCAATTTGATTTTATAAACATACATACTGTACATAAAATACATTTTCTGTTAATTGTAATCCAGTTTACAGTATACTACCACAAATTATCACTTTCTGTTGCAGATGCATATTATCAGCACCAAGGAAAGAGTGTTTCTTTGTTAGTAAGTGTCAGCACCAATGCCTTCTAACCATGAATTGAGTTTCCATTCGTATTGCTTTCAATACTGAGTTGGTATTCAGCAGATACTGCTGCTAATGATTACTAACATAAAGGCAGTATGTTATTCATGTATGTAGCTGACCTCCACAATAATTGCAGACATCACAAAGCTACATTCTCAACTGCTCTGCAGGGATATCTGAAGACATGGTGGACAGTTGCTACCAATACAGAAAGGCAACCCAAATTACATCCACCATCAAAGTTATATTAAAGCACCAACTCACAGACTATTATTATTATTATTATTATTATTATTAAGTCATTTAGCAGACGATTTTATCCAAAGTGACTTACAGAGACTTGGGGGTGAACTATGCATCACAATTGCTGCTGCAGAGTCACTTGCAATAGGACCTCAGTTTTACATCTCATCCGAAGGACAGAGCACAAAGAGAATAAGTTACTTGCTCAGGGTTACACACCGTGAGTCAGTCACTGAGCTGGGATTAAACCTGGAACCGCCTGGTAACGCCCCTTTCTTTAACCACTGGACCACCAAACCTCCATGCACGTAATAATACAACTAAAAATAATTAATGTTTCATTTGAAGCTAAGTACCCCTCTGATTGGACCAATGTTTTTGTTCCCCGTTGCTTGTTTTGTGCTGTAACCAAAACAAGCCATATGCTCTAAACACTCACCTAATTATTATAATTTATTCTGGGACTTTTGAAAACACTGAGTATCTGAGAAATACTATAGCCCCAGCACCACAGAGATAACACGGACATAAACAAACAAGATAGCTGCTTCTGCATCCAGTGTTCAAAGAATATCACGGACATTTGCAGAGCTTTTTTGAGATGTTATAGTAATAAAATAATGACTTGGATCACATTATTGAGGAGTTTGGTGATAAAACGAGTGATCAGGAGATGATTTATCGGTATGCACTACTATGAAGAGGTACGTGAAAAATACAGCGAACAAGGGGGAGGGGTACTGAGTGTCCTGTTGATATGCAGTGCCTTTTAAACCTGTTTTACTGTGAAAAAATCCTTTTAAACAGCGCGTCTAAAATAAACTGCGCGTGTGAAAATAAATTGGACCTGACGCGCCTGAGACGGGCTGAATAAATGGACCGCAAAGAGTTAATTAACATATATTACAGTGGCTTTCAAAAGTATTCACCCCCCTTGGACTTTTCCACATTTTATTGTTACAACATGGAATCAAAATGGATTTAATTAGGAGTTTTTGCCGCTGATCAACACAAAAACAAACATTATGTCAAAGTGAAAAATAAAATCTACAAATTGTTCTAAATTAATTACAAATATAAAACAGAAAATAATTGATTGCATAAGTATTCACCTACTTTGCTATGACACACCTAAATAAGCTCTGGTGCAACCAATTGTCTTTAGAAGTCACATAATTAGTTGAATGGAGTCCACCTGTATGCAATTAAGGTGCTTCACATGATTTCAGGTTAAATACACCTGTCTCTGGGAGGTCCCACAGTTGGTTAGTACATTTCCTAACAAAAACTACATCATGAAGACGAAGGACCATTCAAAGCGAATCTGGAATAAGGTTCTTCAAAAGCACCAATCAGGGGTAGGATATAAGAACATTTCCAAGGCATTGAATATACCCCGGAGCACAGTAAAGTCCATTATTAAGAAATGGACAGAATATGGCACAACTGTGAATCTGTCTAGAACAGGCTGTCCTCAAAAACTGAGTATCCGGGCGAGAAGGGCACTAGTCAGGGAGGCCACCAAGAGGTCTCTGGCAACTCTAAAGGAGTTACAGTCTTCCACTGCTGAGCTTGGAGACACTATGCATATGGCAACAATAACCCAGGTGCTTCACAAAACTGGCCTTTATGGGAGAGTGGCAAAAAGAAAGCCATTGTTGAAAAAACTCACATCAAATCTCAGCTAGAGTTTGCCAGAAGGCATGTGGGAGACTCTGAGACCAAGTGGAAGAAGATTGTATGGTCTGATGAGACCAAAATAGAGCTTTTTGGCCTCAACGCTAAGCGCTATGTTTGGCACAAACCTAACACCGCACATCATCCTGAGAACACCATCCCTACCGTGAAGCATGGTGGTGGCAGCATCATGCTATGGGGATGCTTCTCTGCATCAGGGCCGGGAAAGCTTGTGAAGACAGGGGGCAAAATGGATGCAGCAAAGTACAGAGAAATCCTAGAGGAAAACCTGCTGAAGTCTGCAAGAGACCTGGGAGAAGATTTATCTTCCAGCAAGACAATGACCCCAAACATACAGCCAAAGCCACACTGGAGTGGCTTAAAAACAAAAAGGTCAATGTCCTGGAGTGGCCCAGTCAAAGCTCGGACCTCAATCCAATTGAGAATATGTGGAAAGAGTTGAAAATTGCTGTTCACCAAAGGTGGGCAAAAGAATGGGCAAAAATTGCAGTGTCCAGATGTGCAAAGCTGGTAGAGACAAATAGACTCATGGCTGTAATTGCTGCCAAAGGTGCCTCTACCAAATATTGACTCAAGGGGGTGAATACATATACAATCAATTATTTTCTGTTTTGTATTTGTAATTAATTTAGAACAATTTGTAGATTTTATTTTTCACTTTGACATTATGGACTTTTTTGTGTTGATCAGTGGCAAAAACTCCTAATTCAATCCATTTTGATTCCATGTTGTAACCATGTTGCAACCAGAATTATCCCGGGTTTAAAAGGCATGTCGTATGCAGACAGGCTAAAAGAATTGAATCTATTCAGTCTTGAACAAAGAAGACTATGCGGCGATCTGATTCAAACATTCAAAATCCTAAAAGATATAGACAATGTCGACCCAGGGGACTTCTTTGACCTGAAAAAAGAAACAAGGACCAGGGGTCACAAATGGAGATTAGATAAAGGGGCATTCAGAACAGAAAATAGGAGGCACTTTTTACACAGAGAATTGTGAGGGTCTGGAATCAACTCCCCAGTAATGTTGTTGAAGCTGACACCCTGGGATCCTTCAAGGCCTCCTCTCGTTTGTAAACTTTCTTATGTTTCTTAACACAATAAAATGTGGAAAAGTCCAAGGGGGGTGAATACTTTTGAGAGCCACTGTATATATATATATATATATATATATATATATATATATATATATATATATATATATATATATATATATATATATATATTTATACACAGTATATAAACTAGGAAACCAGCAAACATGTAATGTGTCCTAAATATATTATTTATGTAATATATGTAATGGCATATTAGTAAGGAATATATGAGCAAGAACATAAATAAAAGAACATAATTAAATTATGAATTGTCTTACCTTCAGAGTCTACTATGAAAATAGGATCCAAAACCTCTTCATCCTCTAAATCAAGATCCTCGCCCCCACTGGAGTAATTAAAATCTCTTCCATTCCCCAAAATTAACTAGATTGTAGCCTGCTCATCTACCTTGCGAGATTGCTTGCCGAATTCCATTTAATAAGTTTTACTCCACCTCACACAACTAGCTCTCTCTGTTTTCCCTTACTAATAACAAAGTTATCTGGGTTCAAAGTTCATCTAGCCTTCCCTTCAATCCACATAACTGTTTTAAGCATATCAGATTCAGTGCTATTTTAAATGATGCAATTGAAAAGCAAATCAGGCAGTGCTGTGAAAGGGCGGGGTCTTGGCCCTGAGGTAAATGTTCCAGGGTCCGAAATATTTGGGCCTGGCCTTGAAAGTGTTAAAAAATAAATATTAAAGCCTTAAACCTTTAAAATGAATCCAGTATCTTTACATCAAGACAATGGAGAAATATCACTGAATCTTAATGAGAAAGCCTCTAGTCCAAAAATTTGTTTCCAGATTGTTACAATAGCAGAACATGACAATCTCAGTGATCTTCCCTAGCATTTAGTATAGTACAATCGGTTTAGACACTTTGCAACATTTAAAAAAGAGCAGGATTCCGAAGGGAGTGTCGCATAGGCCCTGGCACTCCCATGGGTTAGGGAGGCAAAACTGTCAGTGACTGTTTCTCCTCATTGCGCCACAGTGAGCTCTAAGGCAGACACCTATAGGGCTGGCCTTTGTCCTCCAGGGGTCGGTAGCTCGCTGACATCTGCTCTCAGAGGACGCCCACTGAACCTTTGGGCCTCCTGTGCCATGTGGGGAATTGCTGCAATGAGGGGAAAAGCTATTGGGGAAAAATAATAATCTCTCTTACAATAAAATGCTTTGAGAGAGCACTACAAAGTGCTGCCCAATAGAAAAGGTAAAAAAGAATGTGATACCACATGTATACTGTTATAGTCATAGAACTATACCTGATCTGAACCTTTCAGACTTCGACTAAAAAAAAAAAATTCTATTGTCAGTATTTTGTCACTTATATGTTTTGTTGGTCTTTTAGAATTCAGGCCAAGCACAGGTACATAACAGAGTTAGTAAATAACCATAGCAGTAAAAAAAAAAGTTTTTTCTTTTTTACAATCTAAACGATATTAAACATTTCCAGCTAGTATACCATATTCATGTCTTAAACAATTTTTATAAGAATTTCTGATTTACATATCACCTTCAAATAGCTGGAAGGTAGGATATATCCTGGGGAATTTCTGAGACCACACCCCTTCCAATGACACTGATACACTGAAACATTTGAATTGCTCTACATTCCAGAGTAATCATTTTATGATGGGTTTATTGCCACCTCTCCTTCATCAGGGCTTGGCACTGTCACGGACCCTGATGATAAATGACCCTCAGTGCTGGAGAAGACAGTAAAGCACTTTTTATAGTAAAAGTGGAGTACATTTCCATTCATCATACACCATCTGTGATTGTACATAGATTTTACACTACTAATTAGCTCATTAGTGAGGTTAATTGGATACATGAACTGACACAATTACTGTTCACATAAGAAGTAAGGTTATCCAGTAAAAAAGACACCAAGACCATAAACATGCACAGCTGATCTGATAAATGTAATATTTTCCTACCTTTATTTTACTTTAATCTAACAATTTGTTTATGTTCCTGTTGCCTGATTCGAGTACTAGATTTAAAAATATTGATTGGGACATGTATGCAGCTCTCGGTCAAAAATAAGTAATTTTGCAAACAGAATCCTAGTAAGAAAACATGTTAAAATGTACACAGCAGAGTTAAATAATCCCAAATATGAAAAAGTTTCCCAATCCCTGGCAAGGAATATGTTGATAAGATTTTTCTATTCATCAGCAAATTAAACACATCATATATGAAAATGAAACTTTTTTAAACTTGAAAGGCTTGTGTTACATGTAGACGGTAGACGGTGATGTACTGTATTGTACAGCCTGTAATATTTCCCAGGACTACCAACGGAAAAGCTCATCATCAATTTAGAAAGCACTGTTCACAAGAAAAAGGTGACTAGAAAGGAAGCATCAGCTGATGACAGAGCTAAGAAACAATGCAATATTTAGTAAAGAACTATAGAAAATAATTGAAAAAATCTGAGCTTTCTGCTTTGTGAAACATGGACTGTTTAAACCATCCTATTGTTCTCTGTCTTACATTTTTTTTTTGCGTGTCACTACACAGCTGACAAACTCTGTTGATCAATCTACCCTCGACAATGTTGCTTCAACCCCACGCTGATCCCGCTGTGCCTCCCTGAATTCCTGAATAGGCTGTCTTGCGTTTTTGTTTTTGTATCACAACACAGCCCTGCAGGCTTCGACTTTCTTTTTGGAAAGCTCACATGGTAAGTATTTGTTTGTAAAGCTTGCATGGTAAGTATTTTGTTTGTTGTGTCGATGGTCGTTAAAATTAAAACAAAGCTGTACACAGGACAAGACATAAACATATTTTAGCTAATACTTGTTTTTTATATTGCTTTTTACGTTGGGTTTGCTAGTTAAAAGCAAATATTGTAGTGTCTGAAAAAAAACGCAGTACAGTGGCCACAGAGTATTGTAATTATTCTATATGGTACCGTAATGCTAATATAAGTGATGAAATCAAGTTATTGGCAGAAGGTATTGGATAAATGTTTGTCATTTTTTAGCTTACTTCACCTTTGTAAGGACTCCTAAGAAAAATAATGTGTATTTCTGCATTTTGTCTTCCCCTCAATGTGAAAAGTAGTGTTCTCATCCAGCAGCTAAAGCTTATGTAAATACAAATCATTTAAACAAATCTAAGTAAATGTTAAACACTGAAGATTTTGAGATATATATATATATATATATATATATATATATATATATATATATATATATATATATATATATATATTTAGTACTTTCAATTACATTTGCGAGGTACTATGCCCTGTGCTGCAGTGGAGAGATACCTGTTTTTGCTATGCTATACCTGTGAAGAAGAAAGTGCTAATCACAATTTGGACGCTAGCTACGAACATTGAATATCGGACAATTGGACACTTGTTTGGTGTGAGTCGCACAATAGTGCGTTGAAGTCTATACGAAGTTTGTCACGCCATTAACAAATGTTTACAGCCAAGACACCTCCGCAGACCTAATCATGATGTTTGTTAAAATAGCAAACTATTTTAAAGACAGATGGGGTTTTCCACAGTGTGTGGAAGTAATCGATGGGTCACACATTCCTGAAAAGTTTCACCATGACTACTTCAACAGGAAAGTGTGGCATTCAATTATTCTTCAGGGGGTAGTCGATGGACATAGAAGATTTTGGGATGTTTGTGTTGGATTTCCAGGAAGTGGTCATGATGCCCGTGTTTTACGCCAGTCTAGTCTGTGAACATTGGCCAGCCAAGGGAAACTCTTGCCAAACATGCTTTCCAGTATAGGTGGCACAGACCTCAACTTACATATTACTGGTGACCCTTGGCTGCTTAAACCTTATGCAGACACGGGGAGATTGATAGACCCTCAGAAGACATTGAATTATCGAATAAGTCGGGCTCACTCAGTGGCGGAAAATGCTTTTGGGCGGCTTAAGGGCAGATGGGGTGTCTGCTAAAAAGAAATGACAATAAGCTGGACCTAGTAACACAAATGGTAATAAGCTGTTGCACACTGCATAACATTTGTGAGCAGGAAGGGGACAGGTACTTTGAGGACTGGTCAGGCTTCACCCGCTGTGAGCAGCTGCAGCAACCGGTGTATGTAATGCCAGAAAACCCAGATACCTCTGAAGTGGACAGCAGACATGTTTTGGCATTACACTTTGCAGCAGGGCATCAGTTTAACATTGTAGTGGATGTACTTATTTTTTTGTAATTATTCAGTTTTAATGCTAGTGTTTTTATATTACATTGTTGTTGTATTTTAAAAAACGTTTTCATGTTATTTTCGAGTCTTTAAATAAAGAAATCTGTCACTACCAGAATGAGTACTGGGGATTAATACTTAAAAATATTTATTGTATATACATATATTAATAACATATTAAACATTTTTGGAAAACAACCACATTTAAGAACAAGGAACTGTAACAGGGTGACGTGTTGCATGTGTGGGTAATCACTGGAAAATACTGACAGACACAGAGCAGTGGTGTTGATATGCCGCTCAGGCGTGCAGGTTTAATTTTAACACAGAGCTGACACTAGGGTACCAGCAATGGTAGACCTAGTGTCACATTTAATAAAGAAAAAAACAAAAGCTATCCACATCCCCTAAGCTGACCTACTTCTGTTGTTTCTGAAGTCCTGGCCTCCCAGTGACTCCGGGCCATTCTGACGGTCCTGGCTGGGCAATCGCCTTTACAGGCCCCGTCTTGCAGTTAAAGGGCTCCATGGTAGTAGTTCCTGCAGAGCGGACGCTTCCCTGTTGATGTAAACAAACTCTCACTCAGCGCCCGTCTGTACAGCAATGGCCTTGCAGCAGCCCCGAGCTGTAGCGCAGCCGCTTTTTGAGCTCTGCGCAGCATCCCCATGCATGCCCCCCAACCAATCCAGACCTCCCGATCATCTTAGCGCAGGGCGAGCCTGCCACTCAACTGGTTGCTTAGCAATGCATCTCCAACTGCGCGTCACAGCCGATTTTTCATAGGCACACACTTGCGCAGGAACCAGCGACCCGGTTCCATGTCACATATCTTCCCCCTCAGAACGGCACCACTGGTCTGTTCGATTACTCCGACTGGTTCCTCTTCGGTTTTGGGGGGGGAGGGGGTCAGCGGGTGGATTGTTGTCGTCCCCGGCGCCACCTCAAAAGGGGCCGAGACACAGCGACAGGAGACCCGACTTTCATGGACAGGGCGACCGGAGCGCAGGGTGGTGACCGGGCGGCTGCAGCTGCCGCAGAGGTGAGAGCCTCGGCGACAGTGTAGCGACGTCTGGTTCACCAGGGGGAGCGAAACAGGAGTCTGGGCGAACAACCGTGCCTGCTGATGCTGCGACCTGGGACCCAGGCCCAGCGATGGGAGGTCCAGACACCAAGGTCGGGTGTCTGGGAGCACAGGTAAAGGGCTCTTACCCACAGGCGCCGGACTGTTGCCCAGGGGTGGTGGTTGGGGCTGTGGTGGAGGCAGTCTCCTCCTCACTGGTGATTAGGGCAGTAGCTCCTCCTTTAGTCCTCCGGACTGCAGTTACTCCTTTATAGAACGGTAGCTGCTCCTCTCTCGGACGTCAGCTCCTTCACTTGGACCGCAACTCCTCCATCGGCTCTCCGGACGACAGCCACTCCTTTGACCGAGGAAGGCAGCCCTTGCCTCTCCACACGCCTCGTCCACGTCTCCAGTTGCTCCCTCAGCAACGCCTCCGGTGACTGCTAATCGTCAGCTGGTTCTGCCTGTGCATCCTGGTAGACAACTGCTCTGTGCCTATCCTGCCTTGACTCAGCAGGACCAGTGACGCCCACTTCTGACACCATATGTAACAGGGTGACGTTACATGTGTGGGTAGTCACTGGAAAATACTGACAGACACAGAGCATTGGTGTTGATACGCCGCTCAGGCGCGCAGATTTAATTTTAACACCGAGCTGACACTAGGGTACCAACAATGGTAGACCTAGTGTCACATTTAATAAAGAAAACAAAACAAAAACAAAAGCTAAAAAAATAAAAGTTTGCCACACAAAAAGACAAGCGTTAGTCCCACTAAAAGGAATGTCCCGCTCCAGGAACCTACTACTGTACGGTAACCCTCTCTATACTGTTTTGGGATCCACATCCCCTCAGCTGATCTACTTCTGTTGTGTTGTTTCATGAAGTCCTGGTCTCCCAGCGACTCCGGGCCATTCTGATGGTCCTGGCTGGGCAATTGCCTTCACAGGCCCCGTCTTGCAGTTAAAGGGCTCCATGGTAGTAGTTCCTGCAGAGCGGACGCTTCCCTGCTGATGTAAACAAACCCTCTCACTCAGCGCCCGTCTGTACAGCAATGGCCTTGCAGCAGCCCCGAGCTGTAGCGCAGCCGCTTTTTGAGCTCTGTGCAGCATCCCCATGCATGCCCCCCAACCAATCCAGACCTCCCGATCATCTTAGGACAGGGCGAGCCTGCCACTCAACTGGTTGCTTAGCAGAGGCTGTGTGGTCCAGTGGTTAAAGAAAAGGGCTTGTAACCAGGAGGTCCCCAGTTCAAATCCCACCTCAGCCACTGACTCACTGTGTAACCCTGAGCAAGTCACTTAACCTCCTTGTGCTCTGTCTTTTGGGTGAGATGTAATTGTAAGTGACTCTGCAGCTGATGCATAGTTCACACACCCTAGTCTCTGTAAGTCGCCTTGGATAAAGGCGTCTGCTAAATAAACAAATAATAACGTGTCTCCAGCTGCCCGTTGCAGCCGATTTTTCACAGGCACACACTTGCGCAGGAACCAGCGGCCCGGTTCCCTGTCACAGGAACACATAACATAGGAAAGTGCAAAATGAGAACATGAACATGGGATGAGAGGAAGTTAAAGCACTTTAGAAGGTATGGTCGGAAAGTATGGCAAGTCGTTTCACCATTTAATCCTGAATTTGTGACATCAGAAATTGAATAGTTGATATCAAACAAAATTTGAAAAATAATTTTAATTCTGATATCAACAATTCTATGTTTAATATCAACAATGTGATAAAAAATACTGATATCAGAAAAGTAGCCTTTTGTTTAATGTGTGAATCTGAAGCTAAATAGCGATCGATCGTATTTTCTCCAAAGACACATTAAGATATGCAAAACAATTACCTCAGTCTGCATGTACAGTTTCTTTGGGAAATATCTTGAAACGATCATCAGCCGAAATATACGTTGCTTTTTTTGTCGTCGATTTCTACTATTTTACCTCCAATGCTGAAAACTAGATTTTAGCACCCTAAATCAAAACAATGCAGCACCAACTTTGTCCCACCCCCTACAGCACAGTACAGGTCACATAAAAGCAGTAAAGACGCACTGATAGGTGGATTAAAACTTTGTCATTTGAATAGTAAATAAGAACGTTAACTGCTTTTGAGAATTTCTTTTGTAAATGTTACTTGTGGATGTTTTTTGTTTGTTTTTTGCTTAAGTGCAATGCACATGGGACGGCTAGTGAATCAAAACGGGCTATCTACAAAAGGAAGATACGTAGTTTGCGTCGCTTGCATTGTGCAGTAGTTCATTTAAACAAGTTTTTTTTTTCCTCTCCGTACTTGTTTGTATGCATTGGCACCTAAGAGGTGAATTTCGCGGTGACCCCTCAATTTTGTGGAAATTGTGATTTAGGTAGCTCCCTAAGCATAACATTAAAACATGCTGTACAAAACAGTTAAACTTGTTTGCAGGGGCTGATTTATGGCAACAATAAGATTGAAAAACAAAATTATATATAATACTACTTTGTGCAGTAGTACATTGCTATAACTACACAATTGTGAGCAAGTCACTTAACCTCTTTGTGCTCCGTCTTTCAGGTGAGACGTAATTACCGAGCAATGATGGCCACAGAAGCAACAAATTATGACAAGGTGAAGGAAGCCATTCTCTCACGCCTTGGGATCACGGAGGAAACATACCGCCGCCACTTCCGGGAACACCAACTGTCCAAGGGGATGCAGCCCCGGGTCGTGGGACAGTATCTCATGGATCAGTGCACCCGGTGGCTGCAGTAGGAAGAACACACACCCCAAGAACTGGTGCAGAAGATTGTTATACCGCCAGGAAATCGAGAGTGGATTAAAAGGAATCGACCTACCACTCTCGAGGATGCCATCATCCTGGCGGAGGCATATGAAGACGCAAACGATGGCGCCGTCTCAGACCCCACTCCTGCCCCTAAACCAACCAGGACCAACCAGTCGATGAAGCCCAGAAGGGGTAACCAGACCTTTCGACCATGGAGGCCGAGGTTAACCCCATCTTGGGCGAGAGAAAAAACCCCTAACCTGCCGGTCATTGACTCGCAGGACAGACATACTCCTTTGGTGCCTCCTACCCCAGTCTGTTACCGGTGTATTGAGCCAGGACACATTGCCATGAATTGTCCGGTAATGAAGGTGGACATGGCTAAGAGATCCTGGTCAACAGTAACAGGTAAGAACGCTGGGGAATGTCGGGAGGGCCCTTATCAATTAAGAGTACAGGTCGGGGATAAGAGTACTTACGCATTTGCGGACTCTGGGTGTGCACAAACATTAATTTGACAAGCTCTCTTGGGTGGTGTATCCTGGGAGCAACAGGGTTAAGTGGCTATCTCCTGTATCCATAGAGAAACTCGGGCTTATCCCACCACTAAAGTTAGACTTACTGTAGGTGATTATTCAGTTTACGTTAAAGTAGCTGTAGCGCAATGTTTACCATACTCTGTTCTCCTGGCCATTTTTTGATCGTATTTTAGGTCGGGAAATGGTCTTAGTTTCTACCAGGGGACAATCTAAGCGATGGGAGAAAACAATTGGCGAAATTTTTCCGTTGCAATCTGACCTGTTTAACCCTAAAATCCGCCCAAGAAAAACAAAAAGAAAGCGCCGGGTGGAAAAATATGAGGGAACTCTGAGACGACAAGGGGAGGGGTCTGACTCAAAGGTAAACCAATCTCTTAAACGGCAGGGTAAGGGAGTAGGTGTTCAGTGTGACTAGGGCTGCAAGGTTACTGATGTGGAAGGTCACACAATAAAAGACACTCCTCTCAGTGTACCTAACCATTGGGACCGAGATATTGACCTGGGATATGAACAACAAAATGATCCCACGTTACAATATGCTTGGAAACAGGTTAGATATATTGAGGGGAAGGATATGCAGGAAGGACGACCAGTGATATTTCCGCATTTTTCGGTATCTGGTCACTTATTATATAGAATAACCCGGGCTCCCGGGACAGGATAGCTCATAAAACAGTTATTGGTTCCTGGGCCTTTTCAGTCGGAAGTCATGAGATTAGCTCATGATATCCCATTTTCAGGTCATTTAGGAACTGAAAAGACCCAGGAACGAATTCTGGCCTGGTTTTATTGGCCAGGGGTTTATGGTCTTGTGCGGAAGTATGTATCTGAGTGTCCTGAATGTCAATTAGCTGTCCCTAAGTCAGTTCGCCCCGCACCTCTGGTCCCACTGCCAATTATTGGGGTACCGTTTGAAAGGATTGGTGTAGATTTGGTAGGCCCTCTGGAGGGAACAGAGTCAGGATATTGGTATATTTTGGTAATAGTGGATTACGCAACACGATATCCAGAAGCTGTTCCCTTATGCTCTATGAATGCAGAGATTGTAGCAAATTAATTGGTAAAAATATTCTCTAGGGTGGGAATCCCGAAAGAAATTCTCACTGATCAGGGCACTAATTTTATGTCTGGCTGTATTCAGCAACTATACAAATTATTGAAAATCCGTTCAATTCGAACCTCAGTTTTTCATCCTCAAACGGATGGGCTTGTTGAACGATTTAATCAGACTTTGAAAAGTATGCTGCGCCGCTTTGTAGATCAAGAAAAACGCAATTGGGCTAAACTGCTTCCCTACTTGCTCTTTGCAGTTCGTGAGGTACCACAATCTTCAACAGGGTTTTCTCCGTTTGAGCTCTTGTATGGTCGGCAGCTGCGGGGTATCTTAGATCTCATAAGAGAAGGTTGGGAAGAACAGTCAAAAGAGTCTAAAAATATTGTGAAATATGTGTTACAGTTACGCGATCGCTTAGAATTAGTTGGTCGATTGGCACATGACAATCTCAAAGTGGCACAGCAGAAGCAGCAGCAAAGCTACAATAAAAATGCAAGAATTAGGAACTTTCGACCTGGAGACAAAGTGTTGTTGTTGCTTCCCTCATCGGAATCTAAGTTGTTTGCTAAATGGCAAGGTCCCTTTGAGGTTATTCGAGCGATTGGAAAAGTTAATTATGAGATCCGACAGCCTGGGCGTCGGAAAGAAAATCAAATTTATCATGTTAATCTCCTCAAACCGTGGAAAGAACGGGAAGTCCATTTTATATCTCCCACACATGAGGGGGGAGGACTTTGGACCCTCAATTGAGCCAGTGTCAGTAATTGGGGTCCCAAAGGGGGAACAATTAAATCCTGATCAGCGCAAAGAGGTAAGCAATCTAATCAATATGTTCGATGATTTGTTTTCTAATGTACCTGGAAGAATGCATTTGATTGAACATGCTATTATCACTCCGCCAGGTCTGAGTTAGACAGAGACCGTATTGCATTCCAGAAAGTCAGAGAGATTCTGTTCGGAGGGAGGTGGAGTGTATGTTGAAACTTGGTGTAATTGAACCTTCCTGAAGCAAGTGGTGTAGCCCAGTTGTACCAGTAGATAAGCCAGATGGGTCACTACGGTTATGTATCGACTTTAGGAGGGTGAATGCTACCTCTTAAGTTTGATGCATATCCCATGCCTCAGGTAGATGAACTCTTAGACAAGCTGGGGCAAGCTCGGTTTATTTCAACTCTGGATCTGACGAAAGGATACTGGCAGATTCCATTAACGAAAGCCTCTCGTGAGAAAACGGCATTTTCAACCCCAGATGAGTCTTTTTCAATTTTGTACTATGCCGTTCGGACTTCATGGAGCTCCTGCTACTTTTCAGAGATGGACAGGGTATTACAACCTCATCGAGAGTATGCAGCTGCATACATCGATGATGTAGTCATTTATAGTTCTTCCTGGAAAGAACATTTGAATAGATTAGAAGCTGTCTTACAGTCTCTGAGGAAGGCGGGGCTCACAGCGAACATGGCAAAGTGTGCTATTGGAAAAGAAGAAACTAAATATTTAGGTTTCATAATGGGCAAGGGTAGAGTGAAACCGTTGGTTTCAAAAGTCCAGGCTTTGTTGGATTCACCGGTACCTACCACGAAAACCCAGGTGAGATCATTGTTGGGGTTGGCTGGTTATTACCTCCGCTTTATTCCACATTTTTCCACTATAGCCGCCCCTCTCACTGATCTCACTAAAAAGAACGCTCCAAATAAAATTAAGTGGAGTGCAGAGTGTAGGACGGCTTTTGAATCTATTAAAACTAATCAGTCAGGCCCAAGCATTAGTAAGCCCGGATTTCAGCCGAGAGTTCATCCTTCAGACCGACGCATCGCAGATTGGTCTGGGTGCGGTTCTGTCCCAGGAAAGAGATGGAATAGAACACCCGATATTATATATTAGTCAGAAATTGCTGCTCAGAGAACGAAGATATTCAGTAATTGGAAAAGAATGCCTGGCAGTAAAGTGGGCTGCAGAGTCCTTAAAATACTATCTCCTGGGACGACCCTTTGTACTCATCACAGATCACGCCCCTTTAAAGCGGTTGGACACAATGAAGGATTCAAACGCTAGGATTGCGCAGTGGTACCTGGCGCTCCAACCCTTCGCCTTACAAATAAGGCATCATGCGGGTAAGTTACACCAAAATGCTGACTATTTTTCCCGGGAGGGAGAAAGAAGGGGTTAGAGGTTTCCGAGTGTTCCTTCGGCTCCACTCTGAGGGGTGGGATATGTGATGAGTCAAAGGGGTTACGGTCTGTAATTCAGCCTCCCGACAGTAGAAGGCACCAAGCCAACTCAGTACTTCCCTTACCAAGGTCTCGTGACCATGACGAAGGTCATCTTTATGAGGGGCGTCACCTTGGTGAGGGGCAGAAGTGCAAGCATGTAAATCCCGACCACTTGAGTCAAGTGAGTTGTAAGGACACTTGTCAGGTTGGGATTGGTGTTCCACTGACTACAGGGACGGGGCTTTGCATACTACAGGAAACGCAGCTACTGGGTTCCGGGTTGGTCCTTAGGCGGGGTTATTGGGCGGGGTTACTGGACTTGAGGGAGACACAGTACAGTTTGTTTTGTTTTTGGTTTGTTATCACAGCTCTTTTGTTTTTATCCCTTTCATGTCCGGGATATCGCGAGGAGGACTGAGGAAATACGAACCCTCCATTCCTTTTGTTATTTATTCCAGCACCCCCTCCCTCATACCATTCTTTTATTTTTATCGTGTGACTAAAAATAATAATAAAAATATTTGGTTGCATGTAAATTGCTGTCTGGACATTCCATTAATACTCATGCGCCTCACACCCCCATTCATAGGAGGCTGTGTGGTCCAGTGGTTAAAGAAACAGGCTTGTAACCAGAAAGTCCCCGGTTCAAATCCCACGTCAGCCACTGACTCATTGTGTGACCCTGAGCAAGTCACTTAACCTCCTTGTGCTCCGTCTTTCGGGTGAGACGTAGTTGTAAGTGACTTTGCACCTGATGCATAGTTCACACACCCTGGTCTCTGTAAGTCGCCTTGGATAAAGGCGTCTGCTAAATAAACTAATAATAATAATAGTATTGGTGCAGCAACCTCAGTAGCAAAAAGTAATGTTAACCAGCATTTAATCAAAAGTGATATATAGTTTTTCATGGTAACAAATGGCTTGTTCACGGCATTTCACAGTCTAAAAAAAAAGGTATTTCATGATTAAACATAATATTTATTAATTTCTTTCTTCGGTATAGGTGCAGGAGTCGAAGTCTATGTCAACAGGTCTTCCACTGCAGTGGAGTCATGTTCATTCTTCTCCATGATATATCTTATGCCCGGAGTGAGGGCCATCTCTCCGACGGGACCACCAGAGGTTTCCTCCCACTGGTGAGATTAGTTTTTAATTTCCCCATCAAAAAAAGCAGTTGCAGGGAGTTGGGTGTCCTCTTTTGGGTGTTAGTTAAGCTCACTTCCTTAGCGGCCCAGCCATGCTGGCTTTGTCCTCCACCAAGAAGGTTCTCTGCAAGCCAGAGGGGACCCCCGGCCAAATCAATTCTAACCCATGTTTTCCCATTCTCTCCCCTCTAGTTTCCCCTTGGGGAGAGTAATGGTTGCTTTCCAGCCTTGGAGGCCTGTACTCCTTCCTAAGTCACAAAGTACTTCTCTCTATTTTCAATTGCCAAGGTTCCTCCTCCACTTATCCTTGCTCCTGTCCCATGAATGGATGGTTAAAATAGATAACTATCAATAAGAAAATGGAAAAAAAGAACATATATTTTTCAAAGACACAACTGAATTAGTATTACTAATTATTATAACTTATTAGAAAAAAGTTTGAAAATGTCTTTTTAAGTATTTTTGCACAGGTCAGAAAGAGGAAAATGAGGGTCCTTTGTCTCTGCGGCTGGATTTTTCTGACCCTAGTGACTGCGATTATTCTGTTTGATCTTAAGTTCCCAATTCAGTGAATTCACTGGTCTGAAAAAATTATTTGAGAATTTTATGTGAATCCTCCTCAATACTTATATGGGAGTATTTACTTTGTCAGCTGCATTTGTAATAGATAAGAGTTTCAGTCTGTAAGACATTTGAAACTAAAGATACACATTTATTAAAATCATGCAGCACTCCTCTGGACCTTTGGCATGAAAAAAACAAGACCAGACACTTTTTGCTTTTTCCAATGTTTGTCTTCTTTACGTTTAAACTGTTAACTACTTCAAAGATAAGGGGCATTGCTTTATAGTTAAAAACACAGTCAACTTTTTCTAATAAATTATCATTAGGCACAATTCAGATTCGTACACAATATAATGCATGACCATGACTCAAGTAAAAATGTAGGGTGTGAGAAGTCTATGTTAAACAGTATTATGTGTTTATTACTAAGCAAAGATTAATATTTGCCAAAAAAATGTAATTTATTTTGCAGTTATACAGTAGATGTATGTAATTCAAATGTTACAAATTCTAAATGTATATCCAGTTCTTGGTTTGTAGGAAAATACTGTTTTCTAAACTTAATTTCTATATTTTATCATGCTACATGGTTTTCAGTCACATTTGATTCCAATGTACAATTAAAATGACAGGTCCTGAATGCTTCACTAGTTTTCATGTAACAAAAAGAGAGCATACAGCAAAATAAATCAATTTATGATAGCCGGTTCTTAAAAAGGTAATCATGAAAACACATTCTCATTTCTTGGTGATTCTCCCTAGAGAAAAAAAAAAAAATCCCCCAACCATATTTTGTATTGTGAAGACCCTGGAAATGGTAGTCCATGCATATACCAGTATTAGATTTTTTCTGATGGAATGATTTGATTGCATGTTGTTCTTGACCTGCATAATGATGGCAGGTGATTCTTTTCAAGATCAATTTGTATGCACATGCAGAAGTGATGGTGTGGCTTATAACAATTCATGTCCAACTTCATAATTTTCTATTTTCATGTCATCATAAATTGTCTCATTTGAAAAGTTAATGGTTATGGAATGTTAAATTAAACATATTGTATGTATATCTGTTTTTGACATTTACCTGTTTGCAAGGTAATGGATTCATTTTATATAATTATGTGGCCATGTGTCATTTTACTGATGATGTGTTTATAACTTTATATAAACACACACAGTGAACCTTATGATAGGCTTTGCACTTATATAAAGTTTTAGAATAAAAAAGTATGTAGTATAAAGCCTCTTTAGACAAAAAATCAAAACAAGCTACAATAAAACATACAGAGTTATTTTCAAAGGAGATCCTCTGGAGGAAAATGCTATACGTCATTATTTCAGCCGTTTTTTCTACCTGTTTTTCTCACCAATTTAGTATTTGATCTAGAATCTGTGTATTTTCCAAAGATAGAAGTGTTGGATAATTTAAACTTACACTAGTTTGCTTTCCGCCTGCTTCAGAATGGTCAATAAGATTATCAGCCAGTATAAAAAAGAGTGACAGCTCTTCAGATCGAAGCAGTGACCCTGGAACAATTTTTGTAGTTGGGGTGCTGAAAGCCATTGAACAAAACTGTAACCCCTATATATGATGGAAGCCATGCATTCGGTTGCTATTATGTTAAACTTGTCAGCATCAACACCTGTTTATCTATTTAAGTAAAAAAAAAATCTTTAACCACAGTCCTTGCTACAATGTTTATAACATGCTTACCATAAAACGTTTAGAGCAAACAAATCGAAAAGTAGCATTTACTGTTATGATCCTGTGGCAAAGTGGTTTGTAGTGCTCCGGTGTACAGGTGATTCAAGGTGCTCCAGACAAAGGACAAACACAAAGTTCACAGGTCAGGTTCTTTAATTTCCTTGACGAGGTTTTTAAATAATAAAGCTGGCTCTACCGAGCAATGGGTATTGCCAGTGAAAACTGGACTCAAATAATAAAGCTGGCTCTACCCAGCAATGGGTATTGCCAGCAACAAAACAAAGGGGTTGCAGTCCTGAAATAATAATTCAAACACAACACACGTAATACAGTCACAAACAACACGTCTCCAGACTGTGTGCTCTGGTGCAGGTGCAGGTGCGGTGCTCTGAGTGCTTGTGCTCTTGTGCGTTCAGGTCCGGGCTGGCTTCTCGCTGCAGCTCCTGGCCATTATCAGCCGTCTGACAAAACAAATACAAGCGTTTTTATGAATGGACCCACACTTCATTCAAGGTTCCATCCTTGTCTCCTCCCATTAACCACAACAAAGGACCCGATTACGGCATCACGTCCCCCTAAAGTACCCTAAGCCCCGCCCCCTCCGATAGCTAGTTCAATCACGTCTCCTCCAATTCATGACTGAAACTTCGCTCACCGTACTAAGGCGAGGACTCCAGGTACCGTAACGCCGCCCTCTTCCTGAATGGCCGGCTTCTGACTGGCACTGGAATGAACTGCCCAACCATTCAGTACGAAGCCCGCAGTTCCTGTTGTACAGTGCCCTCACCGGTCGAGAGGGAGATTGTTGATTCGGATTCATTCGCTCTTCGTCACGGATCCACTTAAACACATATAAATGTTTACTTGTAAAAAAAACAGTTGAATAGTATTTTATTTAGTAGTTGTTGACAAGGACAGTCAGAAGGCTCCAAAGGTTGACTTGTGCTCCGGTGTCATACTTTGTGAATTCTTTCATGAGGGACATCTAGCGCGTCCAGAATGTCACTGTGTACCTGTGTTAGAAGCTTGTATACAGTTGAACGGTTGTTGAAAATGTCCCAAAAAAGAAGATCTGATTTTCTTGTAAATTATCAGCGGCACCACATGCTCTAAAATCAGCTCGTCGGAAATGTCACTATCTAGGAGTGCTGCTTTGTTTTTAAAAGAAAGTAGGTATAAATACACCATTTCTTCAATGAGGAGCCATTTCAGACAAAAGTATGTCAAGGCAGAGAGAGAGAGAGAGAGACAGGAATGAATTGAAATCATTTTAATATACGTGTAGCAGGGCAGCAGGAGAGAGCTCTGCACACTATTTAAGGGGGCAGGGAAATGCCCTGCTTGTATATATGTTTTGTATTATTATTATTATTTATATATGTATGTATATGGCAGCGAAGCTGTAGTTTGTTTTTTGTTTTGCAGCATGATGGGAAGCTCCATCCACATTAAAAACTTTGTGCAGAAGGTGACCATCTCCCAAGTTAATTAATTGTTTAATATGTTGCTAATCGGGAGATGGTCACCTGTATAAAAGCCTGCAGCTTTCTGCGCTCTGGGTAGAGAGTAGTGGAGTGTTGTGGGTTGTAGGAAGGAGGAAGAAGAGTGAGGTTAACTGAAAAAAAAACTAAACTAAAAGTAATCTGTGTCAGTGAAGGCTACTGTCCAGCCTGACCGATCTGTGTGTTTCGTGTTCGGGACTTGTTTTGTGTGACCTTTTTATTTTGCTCTATGAGCAAGTGTTTTTGTTTGAATATTTATTTTATTTTTGTTTAAATAAACACGGCGCTGACAGGAATGAATTGAAATAATTTTAATATGCATGTTTTTTTTTATATCTATTAAAAAAAAATGCCTATAAAGTTACAGGTGCACATCCCCGGGAGAGCATATAGCGCCTATAAATAAATGTTTGAGATTTTGGGACACTTATTTTTAAATAATGAAGAGTTACCGACCTAAGGGCCTCATTCACTAAATGCTCTTAAACTTTAAGGCGTGCATTCTCCAAGGATAAGGTGCATGTTATTGTTTGGTAGATACCATAGAATGGAATTGTACACAAGAGTGACATGTAGCTTCCTTATCTAAATCCCTGATCTCTGATAAATTGTAGTTCCTTGTTTAACCCTTTGCGGTCCATTTATTAATTCTGCGTCAGGCTCGCCAGGTCTAATTAATTTTTTCACGCGCAGTTAATTTTAGGCAGCTGTTTAAAAGTATTTTTTCACAGTCAAACGGGTTTAAATGGCCCTGCATATCAACAAAGCACTCACTAGGCATCTCCAGCCCGCCCCACCCTTTCGTTTGCTATCGCTTTCACATATGCTACCAAATAAAAATAATAATAATAATAATAGTCGTACATACCGATCAATCGTCTCCTGATGACTCGTTTATCACCAAACTCCTCAATAATGCAATCCAAGTCATTATTTTATTGCTATAACATCACAAAAAGCTCTGCAAATGTCCGTGATAGTCTCTGTGCGCTGATACTGTACTCCCAGCTTGTTTCCATCGACCGCCCCATCTGATGCCAATGGGGTACTATGACTATTCATGAGATCGCCTTTTTTTTAATTTATTTTTTTTATCGGCTTGTCTCGCTCCGTTCGTTCCCACTCGGCCATTGAATGGTTTTCTCGGCTTTTCCGTTGAAAAACCGACTTTTTTGCGTTTTTTGCGTTTTTAAAATGATGTCGGACAGGGTCCGACAAAGGACCTGGTGAGAATAATTGCAATGTCGGACCCAGTCCGACAAAGGACCACAAAGGGTTAATTAAAAATAAATAAAGGAATAATAACAATTAGTGACTTAATGTGATGTTAGAAATAACTCTTTTGGCTCCTTTCACAAACCCTGGTCAGCACTAATCTTAGACTACCTTACCTGAGCCATTTAAGAGCTACAAATAATTCAAATGCTCTGATTAGACAAATTATTCATTCAATTGAGGGTTCAGTTCAGTAATTATATAAACTGTTTTCCTTGTATGTCACCTTGGATAAAGGCCTCTGCCGAATTCATGTTAATAAATTAACATTTGTTGTATGGGAAAGTATTTGAAGTCCATTTAGCATTTGTCACATATTTGCATTTGTATTTAGTTTGGTAGTAAATGTATCACATTTGCATTTGTATTAAGCAAATTCGCAAGAACATTGACATTGCCACTGGTCTCATCAATGGGGCAATAGGGAAGCTTCAAGCTGTTTCCTACTATCTGGAAAACACAAGTATGGTCAAAACCATAACCATCAAATTTAACAGTAGAGTCACTGTAACAGGGCGAGCAGCCCTGTACATTGTTTTGTTTATTTTATTTTAGAGCGCGGTCCCCCTCCGCCCCTGTGTTTATTTTGTATTGTTTATTTATTTTTATTGTATTATATTTATGACGGCGAAGCGCCGGTTGTTTTGTTTATATGGCGGCGGCCGTACATTTGTTATTGTTTAGTAACGTGGATGGGCAGCCCCATCCACGTAGTAATAATAAACTCGTGCAGATTGTGGCCGAGGGGTAATAGAATAATTACTTGCAAGCTAGTTAAACCCCTCGGCCACGATATAAAAGGCTGCAGCTCTCTAGCTCGGTGTGGTTGTTGTGGGAGTTCAGAGAAGGAGCGAGAGCGAGGTGATTTAAAAGAACATAGGAACAGTGAAGGCAATCTGCCCAGCCTGACCTTTGTTTGTATTTTTGTGTTCGAGATTTGTTTTCGTTTACTCTTTTATTTTGCTCTGTGAGCACAGTGTTTTGTTCAAATATTTTATTTCTTTTGTTATTTAAAAATAAAACGGCGCGAGCGCCTTTAAACTGCAGTACTTGCCTGGTGTCAGTATCCTTCCTGCTTCTGCCGTGACGTCACCGTTCAGCCAGCCTGTCACACGTGGTGTCAGAACAGGGATAACAGCGCCTCCAGGACTCAGGCCAGAGCGGGTACCGCAGTTTTTTTTTTCTCCAGTTTTGCCAGTAGGGTTTTTTTTTTGTTGTTGTTTTGTTGCTGCAGTAACGCGAGGATGGGGAGAAAGAGCTGCAGGAAGCAGCAGCAGCAACAACAACAACAGCTGCAGCACTCGTCCTGCATGCCGGGCTGGGAGGAGGACAGCCACAACGGGCAGGGTGCCCGTATCACGTGGGCTCAGGGAAAGGAGCAGCTGTCACCCCAAGCATCAGTAGCCACCCCTCTACCCCCACTGCCACCGGGTTCCCCACCGTCCGGGAAATATGGGACTGGCTGGTGCACCCGAGGGAACTTTGCCAGTGACCTCCCCTGGGTTATTAACACGCTGCGGATGCGAGATGGGGAACGATGGGAGGACTGGGAGCAACAGCACAACCCGGCATCAGTTCGTGACCTTGCCGCGGTGGTGCTGGGGTACCTAGCTGCAGACATGGGAGGGGTGCCTTCCAGTGAGCAAGAGGGAGAGGAGCAGTCGCTGCCCTCTCCAGTACCTGAGTGGGAGGAGCCCGAATGTCCTGCGCCTGAGTGGGAGGAGCCTGAACGTCCTGCGCCTGAGTGGGAGGAGCCTGAACGTCCTGCGCCTGAGTGGGAGGAGCCCGAACGTCCTACGCCTGAATGGGAGGAGCCCGAACGTCCTACGCCTGAATGGGAGGAGCCCGAACGTCCTACGCCTGAATGGGAGGAGTCGGTGCGTCCACAGCCCAAGAGGGAGGAGTCGGTGCGTCCACAGCCCAAGAGGGAGGAGTCGGTGCGTCCACGGCCCAAAAAGGGGAAGGTAGAGCGTCCACAGCCCCAGTCTCCACTAGCAGAGGGTGAATTCTTGCTGGTTCCACCTCCATTGCCATGGGAGGACTGCTTGCAGCTCCCACCTCCACCAGCAGAGGGTGAATTCCTGCTGGTCCCGCCTCCGCCACTTCCACCGCCAGGAGCAGAGCAGCAGGAGCTGTCTCTGCCTCCGCCACCTCCACCGCCAGGAGCAGAGCAGCAGGAGCTGCCTCTGCCTCCTCCACCAGCAGAGGGTGAATGCCTGCTGGGTCCCTGTCCACCAGCAGAGGGTGAATACCTGCTGGGTCCCTGTCCACCAGCAGAAGGTGAAATCCTGCTGGGTCCCTGTCCACCAGCAGAGGGTGAAATCCTGCTGGGTCCCTGTCCACCAGCAGAGGGTGAATGCCTGCTGGGTCCCTGTCCACCAGCAGAGGGTGAATGCCTGCTGGGTCCCTGTCCACCAGCAGAGGGTGAAGGCCTGCTGGGTCCCCCACCAGCAGAGGGAAAATGCCTGCTGGTCTCCCCTTCCGAGGCAGAGCCACACCAGTCCCCTGAAACAAGGGTAGACTACACGCCGCTCCCACCTCCGCCGCCAGGAGACTACACGCCAGCCCCACCTCCACTGGCAGGAGCAGAGCAGCAGGAGCTGCCTCTGCCTCCGCCACCTCCACCGGCAGGAGCAGAGCAGCAGGAGCTGCCTCTGCCTCCGCCACCTCCACCGGCAGGAGCAGAGCAGCAGGAGCTGCCTCTGCCTCCGCCACCTCTACCGGCAGGAGCAGAGCAGCAGGAGCTGCCTCTGCCTCCGCCAACCCCACCAGCAGAGGAGGAATGTCTGCTGGTATCACTTCCCCACCAGCAGAGGATGAATGCCTGCTGGTATCACTTCCCCACCAGCAGAGGATGAATGCCTGCTGGTATCACTTCCCCACCGTCACGAGGAGAGGAGCAGGAGCTGCCTCTCCCGTCACCAGAAGGACCAGGACTAGATGCTGGCGGTCCTCAGCAGCCCCTGCATAGGCTGCTGAGGGAAGCACGGGGAAGAACCGCCCGGCTGCAGAGGCCGAGAAGAGGGCCAACACCCGCACCCCAGCTTGTCCTGACTCCCTGCCTCGCTTCGCCCAAGGATGCCTGCCTCGCTTCGCCCAAGGATGCCTGCCTCGCTTCGCCCAAGGATGCTTGCCTTGCATCGCCTGGGGTTGCCAGCCGCTCCGCATCGCCTGGGGTTGCCAGCCGCTCCGCATCGCCTGGGGTTGCCAGCCGCTCCACATCGCCTGGGGCTGCCTGTCGCTCCGCATCGCCTGGGGCTGCCTTTTGCTCCGCACAGGGTACAGGGTACGAGGGAGAAGTGGAGCTCCCACTGCCACCTCCATGGCCAGGGGCTCCCCTCCCGAGTTCGCCTCCCGAGGGTCCGCTGCTGCCGCCGTCGCCTCCCGAGGGTCCGCTGCTGCCGCCGTCGCCTCCCGAGGGTCCGCTGCTGCCGCCGTCGCCTGGGGTCGCCAGGGATCCTGCTTCGCCTGGGGTCGCCAGGGATCCTGCTTCGCCTGGGGTCGTCGAGGGTCCTGCTTCGCCTGGGATCGCCGGGCGCTCTGCTCCGCCTGGGGTCGCTACACTGTGGCCGGAGCCCCATGAAGGGGAGCTGCCGGCCATGAAGAAAGGGGGGGAGGTCAGGAGACCAGCTCCCCCAGCCGCATTTCCGTGGCAGGAAACTGCTGTGGCCAGAGCCCCACGGAGGGGAACTGCCGCCATGAAGAAGAGGGGCGGTCAGGAGACCAGCTCCCCGCAGCAGTTTAAGCTGCCGGAAATCGTGTGGTCGGAGCCCCACGAAGGGGAGCTGCCGGCCATGAAGAAAGGGGAGGAGGTCAGGAGACCAGCTCCCCCAGCCGCATTTCCATGGCAGGAAACGCTGTGGCCAGAGCCCCACGGAGAGGAGCCGCCGGCCACAAAGGAGGGGGAGGTCAGGAGACCAGCTCCCCTCGCAGCAGTTTCGCTGCCAGAAATTGGGTGGCCGGAGTCCCACGGAGGGGAACTGCCGGCCATGAAGAAGGGGGGGGAGGTCAGGAGACCAGCTCCCCCCGCAGCAGTTTCGCTGCGGGAAATTGGGTGGCCGGAGTCCCACGGAGGGGAACTGCCGGCCATAAAGAAGGGGGGGGGGGAGGTCAGGAGACCAGCTCCCCCAGCCGCACTTTCGCGGCAGGATAGTGTGTGGCTGAAGCCCCAGAAGAGGGAGCTGCCAGCCACGAAGAATTGGGGTGCCAGACATTGCACCATGGCCACCCCCAGAAAAAACTTGCTTCCCCTCTTCCGGGACTTTGGGACTGAGGGGGAGGTGGCCGTTGGGGCCATGTGTGCTTTGCACAAGGGGATATGTAACAGGGCGAGCAGCCCTGTACATTGTTTTGTTTATTTTATTTTAGAGCGCGTCCCCTCCGCCCCTGTGTTTATTTTGTATTGTTTATTTATTTTTATTGTATTATATTTATGACGGCGCCGGTTGTTTTGTTTATATGACAGCGAGCCCGTACATTTGTTATTGTTTAGTAACGTGGATGGGCAGCCCCATCCACGTAGTAATTAATAAACTCGTGCAGATTGTGGCCGAGGGTAATAGAATAATTACTTGCAAGCTAGTTAAACCCCTCGCCACGATATAAAAGGCTGCAGCTCTCTAGCTCGGTGTGGTTGTTGTGGGAGTTCAGAGAAGGAGCGAGAGCGAGGTGATTTAAAAGAACATAGGAACAGTGAAGGCAATCTGCCCAGCCTGACCTTTGTTTGTATTTTTGTGTTCGAGATTTGTTTTCGTTTACTCTTTTATTTTGCTCTGTGAGCACAGTGTTTTTTGTTCAAATATTTTATTTCTTTTTGTTATTTGTAATAAAAGCGGCGAGCGCCTTTAAACTGCAGTACTTGCCTGGTGTCAGTATCCTTCCTGCTTCTGCCGTGACGTCACCGTTCAGCCAGCCTGTCACAGTCACCCATACCTTTCAACGTTCACGCTCAAAGTTTGAAATCATGGCTAGAGTCTACATTGTTCGAGAGCAGTTCCCAGTCATTGGTGCTCATGCAATCACCATTCACCTGTATTTATTTTTATATTTATTTATTCATTTATGTATTCATTTATTTATTTCTAATTTTGGCGGGGAATATCCTCCATAGTATAGGCCTACCCATTTAAAAGTAAACAAAAAAATCATGTTAAAAAAAAAAATATATATATATATATATATATATATATATATATATATATATATATATATATATATATATATATTTATGTCAGTACAATTGATAATCCAACACACATAATAGCTTAGGTCACACGTTGAGAAATTACCAAGCTATGTTAAGGATACAACACAATTTTTAAAAAGACTTGAATCACTAAAACACAACCTCCTAGAGAATACAATTTTATTTTGCATGGATGTAAAATCCTTGTACCCAAGTGTCCCTCGTAAACAAACTTTAGAAGCTTGTCAAAAAGCAGTAGATAATAGACTAGATAAATCAATACCAACAGCAGAGGTGCTGAACATGATCAACGTAGTTTTAGAAAACAGTTATTTTACATTTGTTAATAAGAATTACAAATAAAACAATGGTACAGCAATAGGATCTAAATTAGGAATGCATTTTGCCAGTACATACATGGGGAAATGGGAAGAACAATTACTTAGAAAATCGGAAAGAGAACCTTTAGAATACATTCGGTTTGTAGATGATATTTTTGGGGTTTGGACACATGGAGAAGAATCTCTTTTCCAGTTTCATAAAATGGCAAATGAAATACACAGTAATATTAAGGTGGACCTTTGATGGACAAGAAAAGAAATAGAATTTTTAGATACCATAGTAAAACATGAAGAAGGTCCAATAGAGACTGACCTCTTCTGTAAATCGACTGACATGCACCAGTATTTACACATGTCCTCTGCACATCCGATACACACTAAAAGGGCAATCCCAAAGGGTCTAGAATAAGAATACGAAGAATATGCTCAAAAGAAAGTGACTATGTAAAACAAAGAAATGTATTAAAAACAAATATTAAAAAAGAGGATACAAAGAAAGAATTATAGAGACAGAGTTAAGAAAAGTGGATAAACTAAAAAGAGATGATCTACTAGATTATAAAAATAGAGATAAAAAGGTCAAAAAAGTCCCATTAGTAATGACTTACTCTAAACTTTTGCCCAATATTTCTAAGATAGTTTGGAAACACTTGCGGATTCTACCTAATTCAGAAAAATTAAAAAAGTATTTCTTAAGGCCCCAGTTGTAGCATTCAAAAGAGAAACTAATTTAGGTGATATTTTAGTTCACAGTAAACATAAAAGAATACTTGACAAAATAGGTTCTAGCCTGTGAAAAATGTGATGAAATCAAATATGTTGGAGAGACTGAAACTACTTTATATAAAAGAATTCAGAACCACCATTTCATTAATTAGAAATAAAAAAAAATGAATGAACCAATAGTAAAGCACTTTACCTGTCAAGGTCATGACATAAATGATGTAAAGTTTGAAGTATTAGAACAGCTAAAATTAGGCAATGCGACATATAGAAGAATAAAAGAAAGTAAATGGAAAAATAGACTGAACACGATTATGCCAGCGGGACTCAACAGAAAAGAATGAACTAATTAACTTCAATAGATATATAACATTTAAATAAATAAACAAAATTTATTCAAAAGTTGTGCATGCTGATGCGCTGGGGAGGCCAAATCTAGACTGATCCTAAGAGCCAGCATTGTATGATGTAATAAAAATATAAGTTTATATGAAGTAATGTTAATTAGAACACCATTACATCATGTAAGAATAAATCATGGATTTGAATGTAAACAATAACAAGTAGTTGTCATGCCGTCAAAAACCTATAAATACCTTCAATGTTTTGATTCAAACACAGGCTCCCTTGAAAAAGATCTGTACAATATATCGAAACGTTGGGCAGCTGGCTCTTTGAGCTAAAATATATACATTTATATAGTAGCCTATACCGGTAGCCTATTAGCCATGCAATATGACACTAGTGAGTCATCACTTAGTGCTTGCATTTGGCAATATATGTCAGTGGCGTAATGGTTAGGGCACTTCACTACGTACTGGAGGGTCATAGGTTCAATACCAGGTGGGGGACACACTGCTCTTTTAACTATTGCTCCAGAAAAAATACATCGGTAATTGTATGTAAAAAAAAAAATGAAACAATTGCCCTGGATATTGTCTGCTAAGAAATATATTAATAATCTTCAGGCCTGGTTAGTGCTTGGTTTTAAATACAAGCCCTGTTATCAACGCGTATGAACATTTTAAAAGTGTTACAACTCAAAGAGGTCTAAGAGTATATAAAATAAAAGCCACAAGGTTTTTAATTCCTAAACACATTTAGAATCATACATTCAGTAACGTGTTTGAAAAGTGTGACAAATAGCCTATGTGTTTTAAAGTTAAACAGCCGGTTTATAAGCTATGTCTTAGTGATAATATATATTTCAATTCATCATATAGCCCCAAAGGAATCAGAGAAACATATTCTTGAAAACACCTATCATGCTTGCTGTCGTGTTTTGTTGGATTTGTTATGAAAACAATGTTGTTTCTCACACCACATTGTGGGAGTTTGCAAGGAAGTGGACGCTTCTATGACTTCTTCACTACAAGCTGGATATTACACATTTCTTCGTTGGATTGATGAAGTAAATGTATGAATTGTATTTGCACTGGTGATTCAGTGAAAAATTTCAGGGATTTTCTGCATTCTACCAATTGCATATTGACCAGCAACATAAGTAGTAATATTACTATAGCTTATGTCAAAAGTCTGATTTATGATCCTTTTGACCTTATATGTGTGAATATATGAATATATAATGATGGGCGTGGATTTATGAATTTATGAATATATAATGAGGGGGCGTGGATTTGATATATGCTTATTGAATATAGGCATATATATACCTATAAACTTATTGAACGTCTTTTATAAGATATGTACAAAAATCAGTGTTTAATATGTTATTTATGTAATCAGGGGACAGTGGGTTACCCAAGATTTATAAATGCTTATGTTAACTTATGCTTGGTGTATACAACATTAAAGTCTTAGTATTTTTTACATAAGACACTTAATGAAAAAGGAGAAAGTTTAAAATAGGGTATAAAAAGCAAAAAACCAAAAAGAAAACAACTTATTCGACATTTAAAAGCATTTAAACATTACACACAGAAATCATAGTAAAACTTTGAGTGTTTTGTCGTTTTAAAAAGGGTCACAGACATATATGCTTATGAGATTATATATTATATATATATATACAGTATTGTGCAAAAGTTTTAGGCAGGTGTGAAAAAATGTTGTAAAGTAAGAATGCTTTCAAAAATAGACATGTTAAAAGATTATATTTATCAATTAACTAAATGCAAAGTGAGTGAACAGAAGAAAAATCTAAATCAAATCCATATTTGGTGTGACCACCCTTTGCCTTCAAAACAGCATCAAGCATCAATTCTTCTAGGTACACTTGCACACAGTTTTGAAGGAACTCGCAGGTAGGTTGGCCCAAACATCTTGGAGAACTAACCACAGTTCTCCTGTGGATTTTGGCAGCCTCAGTTGCTTCTCTCTTCATGTAATCCCAGACAGACTCGATGATGTTGAGATCAGGGCTCTGTGGGGGCCATACCATCACTTGCAGGACTCCTTGTTCTTCTTTACGCTGAAGATAGTTCTTAATGACTTTCGCTGTATGCTTGGGGTCGTTGTCATGCTGCAGAATAAATTTGGGGCCAATCAGATGCCTCCCTGATGGTATTGCATGATGGATAAGTATCTGCCTGTACTTCTTAGCATTGAGGAGACCATTAATTCTGACCAAATCCCCAACTCCATTTGCAGAAATGCAGCCCCAAACTTGCAAGGAACCTCCACCATGCTTCACTGTTGCCTGCAGACACTCATTTGTGTACGCCTCCAGCCCTTCGGCGAACAAACTGCCTTCTGCTACAGCCAAATATTTCAAATTTTGACTCATCAGTCCAGAGCACCTGCTGCCATTTTTCTGAACCCCAGTTCCTGTGTTTTCGTGCATAGTTGAGTCGCTTGGCCTTGTTTCCACGCCGGAGGTATGGCTTTTGGCCGCAAGTCTTCCATGAAGGCCACTTCTGACCAGACTTCTCCGACAGTAGATGGGTGTACCAGGGTCCCACTGTTTTCTGCCAGTTCTGAGCTGATGGCACTGCTGGACATCTTCCGATTGCGAAGGGAAGTAAGCATGATGTGTCTTTCATCTGCTGCAGTAAGTTTCCTTGGCCGACCACTGCGCTCTACGGTCCTCAACGCTGCCCGTTTCTTTGTGCTTCTTCAAAAGAGCTTGGACAGCACATCTGGAAACCCCTGTCTGCCTTGAAATTTCTGCCTGGGAGAGACCTTGCTGATGCAGTATAACTACCTTGTGTCTTGTTGCTGTGCTCAGTCTTGCCATGGTGTATGACTTTTGACAGTAAACTGTCTTCAGCAACCTCACCTTGTTAGCTGAGTTTGGCTGTTCCTCACCCAGTTTTATTCCTCCTACACAGCTGTTTCTGTTTCAGTTAATGATTGTGTTTCAACCTACATATTGAATTGATGATCATTAGCACCTGTTTGGTATAATTGTTTAATCATACACCTGACTATATGCCTACAAAATCCCTGACTTTGTGCAAGTGTACCTAGAAGAATTGATGCTGTTTTGAAGGCAAAGGGTGGTCACACCAAATATGGATTTGATTTAGATTTTTCTTCTGTTCACTCACTTTGCATTTAGTTAATTGATAAATATAATCTATTAACATGTCTATTTTTGAAAGCATTCTTACTTTACAGCATTTTTTCACACCTGCCTAAAACTTTTGCACAGTACTGTATATATACTGTATATATATATATATATATATATATATATATATATATATATATATATATATATATATATATATATATATATATATATATATATATATATATATATATATATATATATATATATATGTGTATATATATATATATATATACACTTATTGCATTTGTCCATATTTACAAAATCATTGTTTAATAAGACGCATGAGGTTGTTCAAAGGTTTGAGGCGCTGTGATTTTTACATTTTATATGCTTGGTGTATACATATTTTTTACCAGGCAAACGTTAAAACCAAAAGATATTTTCACATACAATAACCAATAATTGAAACAGAAGAAAGTTTAAAATAGGGTATCACAAAAGCAAAAGAAAAATGCAGAAAACAACTTATTCTACATTTAAAATGCGTTTAAACAAGTATTACACACATAAATCACAGTACAACTTGAGCGTTAGTCGTTTTAAAAGTGTATCGTTAAAAACAAAATAAAATAGATATCATGTTAAATATTTATAAAAGAACAAAAAACAAAACAAAATCTACCAGAGTACAATTTCTGAAAAAGCTCTCTCTTACCGTTTTCAAAAAACTCCCCGGACGGACGGACACACACACACACACAAGCCCTGTCTTTCTTTTTCTCTCTCTTCCTCTCGTGCTTCTTCTCTCTTCAAACTTCAGCTGAGGAATGACTTCAAAAAGATCGTTCTGTGACTTAAATAGGGGGGCGGTTCCTTTACACCAAACATGCGCACAGACACACACACATACACACACAACCCCACGCGGAGAATGCTTTTTGAAAATGTGTGAATCTTGGTGCCGTCTGGTCTCAGCAGGATCGGAAAGCCTGGTGATATTTCAAACTGAATATAGTTTCAATCAAAAAGATTAGAAAAGAAATGTTTTTAAAAAAGATAGATAAAATCGGAATATGTGTTGTATTGCAAATAAAAATAAAAGAAAAAAATATTGTAAGTGCTTTTATCATCAACAGATTTGAATAGCCCTCAAACACGATCAAACTATTCTGATGGTTTTAAAATTATTAATAAGTTTTACTGTTTAGATTTTTAAACTAAATGAGCTTAGTGCAGCGTTATGTTTTTTTAAATCGGCGAATGTTTGCCCCATCCTGAGGTAATGACCCATTTATAAGTTATATTATCTAGCTATTGTCTATGTTATCTCACTTTATATATTAGCTCAAAGAGCCAGCTGCCAGCGTTTCGATATGTTGTATATTTATAAGAACCTTTGGGAGAAATATATAATAACCTTTGGGAGAAATATTTTTTATTAGATTTTACACATTATGAACAGAGTGGGGCAATTGGGTGTCGATATGTTGTGTGTATATATATATATATATATATATAAGTTATATTATTTAGATTTCGTCTATGTTCCTTTGGGAGAAATAATTTTAAGAGGTACCCTGTACTATTTATGGTAGGGTTATTGGGGCAGTTGTCACACCATCATGAAAATCGATTTTAGGGGCATCCGTTTCTTAACACGGCCCCCTAGGGTTACGACAGTTAAGACCATGGATTTAAAATTGTATATAAACTGTCTCTCAGGACATGTCTGCACTTCTGAAAAAAGTCTGAATCGGTCAAGAAGCAAGCAAGCAAGCACGCAAGCAAGACATATGGACAACTCACCGAGTTGTCCAAATGTTTCTTTAGCCGTAATTTTTTTTAGGGGATATCTAATTAAATTGTATGTGTTATAAATGTAACGTTTGAAAAATCTTATGTAAAACGCTAATAGATACTCTGTAAAAAAATGTTTGAATTGCGTTTTAACTCAGAGTGTAAGCCACTATGTTTAGAAATGTATTCTGGGGAATGTAGTGTCGTTATGCCTTATGGAAAAAATTGTGTTTTTTAGGTTGTGAATGAAGGCTCCTTGAGGTTTTATCTGTGATGCAGCATGGGTTGTCCTAATAGGTAGCCTGTTTACAGTATACCCTTTTTTTTTTTTTAAAAAGGGCTTTATTTTAAAAGAGTCAAGATGATGCATATAACTCAGAGATATAAACTTGAATATAAAAATACATGCTTTAACATGGGGAGTTTTGTAATATTTTAACATGAATAATTTTAGTTTAGTATTATTATTTATTATTTTAGTCATGTTATTCTTTTTATTTTATATTAATATTTTTATAATATTTTATTTATTATTATTATTATTATTATTTATTTTTAATTACTGTATATATTTCATATTTACAGATATCGATTAGCTTATAGAAGAACAGTTAAATTCATATGAAGAGTTAGTGACTGAGCTGCATAACGACTAGACTGCTATTTTCCCCCTATACCCCACGTGGCTTCTAGAGGCTCAGGGCTATAACGGTATGTGTCATACATTTTTTTACTGACGCTAGACCTAAATATCGCGATCTTTTTTTCTCTTAAGTAATCATGACGACTTTAAATTTCAGAACCTGCCCCCGGAGAGCACATTCAACAGGATCTAACGATCCCCATGGTTGACCCTGATGTCTTTTTAAGTAACCCCTCGGTGACTTTAGATTCGCCAAAAAGTGAGTAAAAACTTTTATGTTTTATTTAAAGTGTGGACTATTACTAACTATATTTATGTCTGTTTTTGTTTATTAATAGTGAATACGGATATATAATTATTATATATTTGGATATTAAGTTTTGAATAATTATTATGGATTATATACATTATTTTAATATTTTAGATTATTATTTTTATTATTATATTTTATTATTAATTTATATTTGATGTTTTATTTATTATTATTATTATTATTATTATTATTATTATTATTATATATTTCATTTTGAAGGACGTATCTGTTTCATACCGTTTTAGAATCGCACTACGTTGAAGACCCCTCTAAACTGGATGATTGGTTCATTACATCTTTCAGTGACCTGCCGTCCGACTCAGAAGTGTCTAAAAATATGATCAGTATTGTTTTATAGACTAATAAAAATGTTTGATCATTTATAATTAATATTATTTATTTTAGATGAATAAAACAATCATATACAACCTTTTATCTTATTTTATTTTAGAAAGCCCTGAAAAACGCGGAAAGGAAAGACGTGGCCAGCACATTAGAGGGACTAGGTTTAAAGGCGAGGACCCCCTTAGAGCCCGACAATAAACAACCAAAATCTGAAAAAAGACCTCTCAAAAGTAAGTACCTATTTTAAAATGAAGCATTTTTTTAAAAAAGAATGTTAAAATATTTCATTAAGCAGCTGTTAATGTATTTTGGCCTGATTGTATATTTTGTTCTATTTTCATTTAGAACGACCCGCTAGACCTACTCTTATTGTGTCCACGATTCTTCAAAGGACGAAACACCAGTCATCAGGGACCCGAAGTCTAAAAGACCACATAAAATTTTCAGAAGGCTGCCCAGTTCACCGAGACCAAGAGTCACCCCACCAGTCTTAGAAGTACCTCAAAGGCCAAAACCAGTGCAAGCCTCATCTTCGACTACTAGGTATCACAGCGTGGAGCTCTTGAAGCATGCAGAATTGACTATAGATCAGATCATTTACAGACACCCCGCTATAAGGGCTCTAGTGTCTGACCCTGAGGTGGCTCAGAATATTCAGACCTTAATAACCCTGTTGAAAACTCAAGGCTTTTTGAAACAATAACTTGGTCATTGTAGAGCAATAATGAAGCCCTTTCGGAAAAAAACTTGTAAGAGAATACATGTTGAAATTGCTGTTGTTGATGATACTGATAATGATGATGCTGTGACATGTGTTCAAAAAAATAAAAAGGTTTCAATTGATCTGAGTCAAAATGTGTCAAATAATTCTGTGGTTAATTCTGCAATCATCCCCTAAAGTACTTTAAATAATGATATGTTTAACGCTGCAATCACTCCCCAAAGTACTTTAAATATGGCTCCCTCA
The DNA here is from genome assembly GCA_030684275.1 of Acipenser oxyrinchus oxyrinchus. Classification (NCBI taxonomy): domain Eukaryota; kingdom Metazoa; phylum Chordata; class Actinopteri; order Acipenseriformes; family Acipenseridae; genus Acipenser; species Acipenser oxyrinchus. The sequence goes on along the minus strand of CM060247.1, from coordinate 64,278,341 downwards.
ACAAGTTCCCCTACATCTACTAAGTCTCCAGCCCTAGATGTAAGACCAAGCACTGTTCACCCCATGAATTTAGGAGCTTTTGAGAACTTTGACTATCTAGACAAACTATTAAATGATTTAAATTATAACTCATGTAATTTACCGTCAATCAAGACTTTGATTGATGAAATTTCTACAGATAGTCCCTCTATAATGACACCACCCCTAATATAAACAACAATACCCCCCCTGCACCCAAGGATTATTAATGATGCTAAACTGACTCAGATCACTTTTGACTCTTTGGATAAGCTTTTGCAAGAAATGTCTAGAGAAAATCATGTTAATACAGAGAGTGTAGATGCTATGGAAAACCAAATAGGGGAAGGTTTAAACGGGGGGTCTTGTCAGGATAACTCTTTTAGCATAAAAGTCCCAGGGAATGGTGTAGTACATGATGACCAAGTGGCGGGTCCCTCTGGTTTACAGAACCCTATCAGGGTTAGCGACAGGGCTATAATTGGGGGTGAAGCTGTACAGCTTAGACATAGACCTATGTTTAACAATATCGAATTAAAACAACCTCTTAACTTTACACACCTGTATGATTTGGATTCCTACGCTGAAGTTTTTACCGTACTGCATGAAACATTAGAGAATATGTTGAGTGAGATTTCTAGAACGTTAAGGCCTGCAGACATTGTGCAGCTTGAATTAAGAGCAGGATCGTTAGATATACCAGTGTATGTAAAAATGACTGGAGACAATTTAAGTCTAGACGATTTTCTCAGTCAGATCGAAGCTCTCCTTCAAAGTCATAGTGAAATTTTGGCTGATGACTCTTTGATGTTGATTGTACAAGTTATTAGGTGTCCTGAAGGAGGGGGTCAAAGGAGAGGTTTGCAGACCTTAATGAAAAGTGAGCTTATTAGAAAAAAAGCCAAGCATCTGATTATATGTTACAACAGAGACAATCAATTATGCTTTGCTTACAGCGTTCTGAGCTTGTTATTTCCAGAATTCAGGGGTGCCTATGATGTGTGTATGGCTGAGGCGTTAAAACTCCAACAGAGTGTGGGGTTAAGTGAACATCAGAGGGTTTCGTTTGCTGACATAGATAAATTTGAACAGGCCCTAGATGTTAAAATTGTGGTGTGGTACAGATGTCCTCAAAAGGACGTGTTCCTGAAACACCAAACAGATACTCGACCAAAAAACAAAACTGTATTTCTGTTTCTTCATGAGAACCATTTCTAAGGTATTGTTAACTTAAAAGGTTTTCTGGGCGCCGCCTATCTGTGCAATTACTGTTACACAGCCTACAGTAACCGATCTGGACATCGTTGGAGGGACACCATAATGTGTGTTTTTCACCAGCCTGTAATAGCGATGCCTCTGTAAAGGTAAAATGTAATGATTGCAATAGTTATTGTCGATCACAGCTCTGTTATGATGAGCATAAGATTCTCCGAGATAAAGCCAACAGTGAAAAACAGGTCTCTATGTGTGACATCTTAAAACTGTGTACAAGTTGCTATTCTCTCTATAAATGCGACCCTAATAAACCTACTGCTCATAAATGTCCTAGTCCCTACTGTAAGATATGTAAGGCTATGTTGTTACCTCACACTGATCACAAATGCTTCATTCAAGTGCCAAAACGTTATGAGCCCACAGATAAATATGTGTTTTATGATTTTGAATGCCGTCAGGAAGATGGCTTGCACATTCCGAATTGTTTGTACTGCATGCACATGGATGGGGAATCATGGTTTTGGGAGGGAGAGGATTGTGTGAAAAAGTTTTTTGAAAGGTATCGCAGGCCCAGTTACGCAGGCTATACTTTCTTGGCAGACAACGCGAAGTCGTATGACAGTTATTTACTGATGAATTATTTAGTTACCAACGGTGTTAACCCTCATATCATAGCTCAGGGTAGCAAGTTAATGTGTTTTACAGACAAGGCTTTTAAGATGCGCTACATTGATTCCTTTAACTTTATGCCCATGAAGTTAAGTGCAATGCCTTCAGCTATGGGATTTGAAGCCAAAAAAGGATATTTTCCTCATTTTTTCAATACTGTTGAAAACCAGAATTACGTTGGGCCCTATCCTGAACCACGTTACTACGGTGTTCAGCAAATGATGTCTAAAGAATGTGATGACTTTTACAAATGGTACGATTCGATTAAGAATGGCATTTTTAATTTCAGAGAAGAGATTGCCTTCTACTGCAAAAATGATGTTGAAATTTTAAAAGAGGCCTGTATCAGATTCCGTACAGAGGTTTATGCTATAGGGCAGATAGACCCCTTCCAATGTACTACCATTGCTTCACTGTGCATGGCTATGTATAGAAGTAAATTTATGCCTAAAGACACAATAGCTATCATTCCTCCAGACAATTACAGTGATCAGCAAAAAAGCTTTTCAAATGCCTCGATACAATGGTTATTGTATGTATCTGAAACTGAAAATGTTTTCATTCAACATGCTTTAAACTATGGAGAGCTTAAAATAGGGCGCTTTTCCTTGGACGGGTATGCTGTGATTAATGTTAAGCGTATGGCTTTTGAATTTGCAGGGTGCTTTTTTCATGGTTGCCCCCAATGCTATGATTCCGCCGATGTAAACCCCTTAAGCAAAGTATCCTGCGGTACGATGTATCATCACTTAGATGAAAAGATTGAAACATTGCAAAAGGTTTACGGGTTGGAAGTCAGAGTTATTTGGGAGCATGAATGGAACGCCCTGAAAAAACAGCCTCAAGTTCACGATTTTTTGGTTTGCTGATTTTCCAGAACGTATCAATCCTCATGAGGCTCTGTTTGGGGGTCATACAAATGCCATTACATTACATTATGTGTCCCAGGAAAATGAAAGGTTGGAATACTTTGATTTCACTAGCTTGTATCCCTTTGTCAACAAAACAAAAGTGTACCCTGTAGACCATCCTACCATAATTTACCATAATTTTCAGGACTTGAGGCAGTACTTTGGCTTGTTCAAATTAACTGTTCTGCCTCCTAGGGGTCTTTTTTTCCCCGTACTGCCTGCAAGAATCTGCAGTAAATTAATGTTTACCCTCTGCCGTTCTTGCGCAGAAACACTAAACCAGACAGGGGTATGTAGCCATACCACTGGAGAAAGAGCCTTGACAGGAACATGGTGCAGTGTAGAGGTAGTCAAAGTTCTTGAAAAAGGTTACAAAGTGTCTAAAATACACAAAGTTTGGCATTTTCCTCAGAATAGTCATCTCAAGGGGAAACAGGAAAGTTCAGGTTACCCCTCTCATTGTACCGACGAGGTGCGTAAAGAGCGTTATATTGTTGAATATTTTCAGAAAGAGGGGGTTCAATTAGATCCTCAAAACATTAATGTTAACTCTGCTGAAAGACAAATCTCCAAACTATGTTTGAATTCGCTCTGGGGGAAATTTGGACAAAAAACTAACCAACTCTCTACAAGCTTGGTTAAAGATCCTGACCAGTTTTTCCATTATCTCTTTTCAAAAAGATATCATGTTTCTCATTTTTGTTTTGTAAGTGATACAGTGGCGCAGGTTCAGAGGCGTTATGCTTCTGAAACCTATACACCCCCAGGTAATGTAAACGTATTCATAGCGGCGTTTACAACCTTTTACGCCCAGCTAGAGCTCTATAACCTCATGGATCGTCTGCAGGATCGCTGTCTGTATCATGATACGGACTCTGTGATTTTTGTCAGTAGGCCCCAGAACTTAGCGATTATCTTGGAGATTTAACTAGCGAGTTGAACCCTGGGGAATACATTACAGAATTTGTGTCAGGGGGGCCTAAAACGTATGGATGCATCACAAACAGAGGAAAAACATGTCTCAAAGTAAAGGGTATTACCCTAAACTATGAGAATTCCAAATTAATTAACCTTGCTTCATTAAAAGACCTAGTTCAAAACTTTGTGAATCCTGATAGAAACACCCCCGCAGAGCATATCATGATTCGAGGCTCCCAGATTCACCGTAATAAAAAAGAATTTCAATTGGAAAACAAACCACTCCAGAAAACTTTTCAAATAGTCTACAATAAGAGAGTCTTGCTGTCTGATTACACATCTCTTCCTTATGGCTACTGAAGATGGCTTCGATATTAGACTAACCGTACCTTTTGCTGCTATAATATCGGGGCCCTCCAATTCAGGCAAAAGTTATTTTGTGAAGCAGCTTTTAGAAAACTCTCAACAGATCTTTTCCCAAACCCCTGAGAATATCATATGGTGCTATAGCTGTTGGCAGCCATTATACAACGAATTGGCACTTACATTTAAAAATGTAAAATTTATTGAAGGCATACCGTCTTCATTAACCGATGATAATTTACTGCCTCCTAACAAAATCAATTTAATCATTATAGATGACTTGATGGAGGCGGCTAGCGGAAATGATGAAATACAGAAAGCTTTTACAAAATACGTTCATCATAGGAATTTATGCGTGCTGTATTTGGTTCAAAATGTGTTTTTTCAAGGAAAAATGAGCTGCACCATAAACTTGAATGCCAATTACATTATTCTGTTTAAAAACCCCAGAGATAAACTTCAAATCAACACGCTAGCCCAACAGATGTACCCCGGTAACTCCAAGTTTTTCTTAGAAGCGTATAAAGATGCCACAAAAAAACCCTATGGTTATCTTTTAACAGACTTAAAAGCCCAAACCCCCGAAGCATACCTTCTAAGAACTGGTTTATTTACTCCTGATTGGCCAGTTGCTTATATTATGAGAAATACCAAGACAAAACACTCTTCAACTCTCACTCTCTAGACTCTTCAACAACGCACCATGTCGGCTAGAATAAAACGTAACCTCCATCTCTTAAAGAGCATAGTTCGCGGCTCTGCTCATCAGAGAAGAGCAGTTTTACGAGACGCCTCAGACAATTTTATCAAATCTATCGTGGAAATTGCCTTAAACGACTTAAAGGGTAACATCCCCTTGACCTCGAGTCAGTTAATGACCCTCAAAAAGCAGCGGCGTGTTATAAAGAGTCTATGTAATAAGAACCATTCAATTAAAAAGAAGAAAAAAACTTGAGTGGTGGTTGTATTGGCATTTTAATAAGGATTGCTCTGCCTTTTTTATCAGGACTTTTAACACCTCAAAGTTAATTTGTAAAAAATGACTCACTCCCAGAAAATGTTTCTGGTACCACAACATCAACTTGATAGACTTCGACAGCCTGAGCCACCGCACCCCGAACCTATTAAAAAAGCAGTTGAAAGCAGACTTGACTCTGAAATGAAAAGCATTCTACTTAGAACCAATATCAGTGACCATGAGAAAGTTAAGCTATACACCAACTCCTTACAGAGATATCTAGCCTTGATTAAACAGAGTGAAAAACAGCTTAATACCCTGACTTTGGTTACGCTCCCCTCTGAGGAAATGGCGCAAACTGATGCAGAATCTGAATCTAAGGTTGTGACTGATGTTATGAGTAGCGTTCCATCCAGATCTAAGAAAAATGCTAAATTTATTTTAAACGCAATGTCTCAGAATGCTTTGGTTACCTCATGAAATGATCAAGGGGAATTCATTCTTAGGGGTAAGAACATTAGAGGGTTGCATATGGTTGATTTAATCAGGACCGCTACTGGGAATACCAATATCCCTGAACATAGGCTACCTGTAGGATGGGTTGAATTCATCAAAGGTTTGGCTGTGATAAATGTCCCTTATTCTACAGTACCTAATTCTCAAACACAACAACTCATAGAATCCTATAAAAAAACGACCCTTAGAGGCCCCTATGAACAAGAAGCAGAAAAAAAGACAACAATTATGGGAAACTTATTAAGATGTTACTGTTTTTTATTGAGTTTCACACATCTTTACATTTTGTTGTATATTCATGCAAATGTTGTATAATCAATGTCTGATATATACGGCTGTATAAGTCTTTACACAATAAAAATATTTATTTATTCAACATCTACATTGTCATAAGTTTTTTTGAAGACTAACATTCGTAACATTTTTTCAAATCATGGTGAGTCTTGACACACTGCACACATGAAAATATATTTATACAGTTCTGTTTTTTAGGGTTAGACATACAATGTATAAATCGGGACACCATCATATCATTTTTGTTTAAATCAGAGCTGTAGAGAGCCATAACCTCGGGATAAGTAAGTCCTTTGGCTCGATGATGTAAGAAGAAAACACAGTGATGGCCGCAGGTAGTGGTCATAAGACCTTGTAGAGGTTGATTATTGTACACTGTTTAGTATTGTTGTATAAAAAGTTTGAGATAGTTTTAGGAAAATAAGTAAAATCTGGAGGGTTACCGTAAGAATCAAAAAACTCTCCATAACCCTCTTCTTTTAGATAAATTCCTAGCCAGTGTTCTCCAGGATAATTTTGGGGGTCGGTGTTGACAATAAGCATAGCAGGGTGTTTTTTTTATTTTTCCTTTAGGTAGTTGATCACTAGCTAGGACCCCATAAAAATTATTTTCAGTCAAGGGGTTGCTGGACAGCAGCGCTGTAAGCTGGGTGGTATTCATTTTAAAAAGGATCAAAGTTGAATCAAACTTTTCAGTAATCAAAGGGAACTGCTCCTTGGTGGGAAACCTCAATCACGTTCTCAAAAACAGCATAAACAATCATATTCAGTCTCTGGCAGAGCATTGGCAAAACGCATTTCAAGACGCATATTACCATTTGGTCACATTCTTGGTCAGGGGTCAAATCAAAGGCATAGAGCGCATAGCCTCTAATAAAGTCTGACCGATCAATTATCAGCGGTTTGTCTTTGAGATGTCTACCCGTGGCTTGTATTAGACTGTAATATTCCCGGACGGGGTTGTGTCTTGCTGTATAATCGGGTTGTAAAGGTTTTGAGGGGACTTGTTCACCATCGACGTACATAGCTATAAAGTTCCCGGCAAAGTGTTTAAAGTTAAAAGGGTTTTTAGCGTAGGACCCACTAAAAGCGTCGTTATCTGTTAAACCAATAACCACAAACTTTGGTAACTGCCCCAGAAACAAATTCTCCTAATTACATAGGGCGATTCTTTCCTCCGGGGCTATTTTTACTTTTTTAATATAGAGAGAGGCTTCTAAAATTTTAAGTTTATACGCCTCTGCGGCGTCAGACATTAAACAAAAAGTGTCACTGGCCCTCACCATTTTAATTAGTTTTGCTGGAGTCTGGACTTTCCCCATTTCCAAAGTCATAGGCTCCGTAATAAGCTAAAGGAGCTTGGGGGTTAGTAAAACTGCGATGGTAGAAAGCTTTGGTTATTTTGTTGACAATGTCTCAGGTCTTGTCATCCAGGGTTTCTTGTAGATGGCTCAGTTTACGTCTAATGCTGTGTTCTGGTCTTAGCTCTGTTAAAATATCTTCCACCAGTTTCTGAAGTTTTGTCAAAGATGGATGGAAATTGAAACAAGCTAGAGCTTTAGCCACCAGAAGCTTCAGCCACGGGACTAGTATTTCTTCAAAATGTTGATCTAAATAATCGGGGTCCGCTTCATAAAGGCAATTGTGTCTCAGCTGGCTCGGGTGGACAACTTCGCAGCCGCGGCAATTTTTCACCATATCACGGTCAATGATCACTTCCAATAGAGAAGCCAGGAGACACCTAGAGATCTTTAATACTTTTTCAAAAGAGTTGCCTAAAGGACCGTCGACACTGTCAGACTCTGCAGGGTTGAGGAGGGGAACATTTTCAAAGTCTTTTATAAGCCGGATCATTTCTTCAGTGGTCCAATCCATCTCAAGATCGTTAGGTTCAAGAACCGCATTTTCAGAGAAGTATCTAAAGTTTGCAGAAGACATGGCGTCAGACTCCTTCAATCAAAAAGGTGTTTAGGGGGCCCCCTTTAGTATGTTCCCTAAGATCATGTGTCAGCCTATGAGGGGTGAGGACACCTCTGGCCCCATGGGGGATCCTTTGAGACGGCCTATCAGAGATCCATGAATGGGGGTCCAAGGGCACTGCCCTAGGGCGTTTCTGAGTTACCCTAAACATCCGCCCCTCTCTCTCATTTTGGTCTATTTTCAGTTCCGTCCACAGAGGAGTATGTACAGTGCACAGAGGATCCTTGGGACAGATGCTTAAAGGCCCCTTTCTTGGACTCTCTTGAACCTTTTTTGCAGTCCATGGTTTCTTTAGCCTCTGAGGAAGGGCTAATGTGCATTTTTTTAAAAGCTTTTATAAGTTCAGACATTTGCTGATCCTCAAGATCCACTTTCTCAGAGCAGAAACTAACGCCGGTATGAGACATCTTGTGTAACACTCTAATAAACTGCACAAATATTTTCCTCCTTTTATGAGGTCTGAAAACATGCCCAGACTTGCCCTTTTAAAAAAAACAAAAACCTTCGTAGTCTCGATCATTTCAACCTTTTGCTCAAACACCTAACCACCATGATTCTCTGAACCCCGGTAAGCACCATTAAACTCCATTTGACTCAATTGTCAGCGTGGGTTCGAATCCTACCAACAGTAATTATTTTTATTTCAAACTCTTTACATTTATAAATATTTAATGTTTATAAGCGCTTGTGAAATACATATATATTCCATACTCCTATATAAAATCCCCCGCATTATATATTCATAAATTCATAAATCCACGCCCCTCATTATATATTCATATATTCACACATATAAGGTCAAAAGGATCATAAATCAGACTTTTGACATAAGTTATAGTAATATTACTACTAACATACCGTATGGTAAGTTAATAAATATATATTCCTCACTATTTACTGTATTTCATTTTATAATGCTATTGGTAGGTTATGTTGCTATAAAACAAGACCATTTTAACCATTTGCAGTATTGAAGTATTGACAGACTTCTTTCTTTTTTCGTATCCAGCAGGCAGGATCTATTTATTTTATGTGAATCAATGTGTTCCTCGACGAACAAGAGTTTTGTTCAAGCCGGGACCTGTAAAGCTGTCAGTCAGATCATTAGTTTAATAAAGCAAATTACAACTTTGATAGAAACAAATAATCACAAACCCAGTAACAACGATCTTCAATAAACAAAAAGCAATTGGAGTTTAAAATAGGAGGTGTCATAACAAATACATTGTAGTGTTTATTATTTCTTATCCATTTGTTAGACGCCTTTATCCGAGGCTTACATTTTATTATTTAAGCTTACTTTGTGCCAGGGCTCTCCAGTCCAGGGATGAGCCACGGCACCTCTTGGCTTCCCCCTTTAGTTATGAATTTATTTATTTTTTTCGCTCTGAAATGTGTTTTTTTTTTGTACTTTCATTCTATTCAAGCAGCAGCAACGTACAGACTTTAATTTTAAATTAAATTATCACTGGAGCCCCGCCATCCCTGTCATTACAAATTAAGGACTGGTGAGCAACAATACAACCCAGCATACAGGGTAGTACTGTAAAGTGCCACTGCATTCTGTTTCACTTGTTCGTTTCTCTGACCGCTGATGTTGTGTGTGTGTGTGGAATAGAACACTGACAGTTTCAATGAACTCCCGACCATATCATAAAGTGGGGAAGTGAATGTATTTCCTAAATGAACAAATTATTATTAGTTTCCCCAGTACTGAAGGCACAAACACTAATTATTATCACTGATTACCAGTTTTATCCAGACAGAAACACAGAACTATAGGCTATTCAATGTCCCCCTATTCAGTGAAATGGAATGGTCGAAAGCAACGCGGCCAAGCACTGACGTCAGATAGAAGTGACGTCAGACTGTTATCTTTATGGTTCAATTTCAGTAAAACCAGGACCACCCCGAAAATATAAATACCCCGTGGCACATCTACACTCCCGAGACAATGTGTATGCCAAGTGTGGTTCCTTAATTGACAGTACTTTTTGAGATACAGGTGTATACAAAAGTGTCTTAATTTTTCAATTTTGTATTTTTAAAACAGCTGTTTTTATCGCCACGCTGTATCTCAAAAAGTATTTCACCAAATGCTACCCCATTCACAGGGTTTGTTGAGCCTGTCAATCTGACCACACACACCAATTTGCATGCATATTGATGGGTATTTACCCCACTTTTGAGCTGGTTGTAAAATTGACTTTAAACAGAACCTTCGTTCAAACTATGTCTGCGCGACCGTGCAGACATAATACAGAAATTACAAGTGCATTGAAAAACACAAAAAAATCTCACATTTTTTGAGAACTGTTATTTCTCATATAAAAATAAATAAATAAATAAATAAATAAATAAATAGCAATAAACTGAACAACATTAAAAACTTACATTAGGTAATTTATTACCTGTCAAAAATTAACTGTGGGACAAATTAACAGTATAATTAAACATTTATAGCAACTATTTTATATAGCATCTTACCATACCTGCAAAGAAAATCAAAAACAAGATTAAAAACATGCATTATAACACTGTGATGGATACCTACCGTCTCAGGTGTTTCATCGACAAGCCCAGCTAACTTATCTTGGCTAACTTATCTTGGCGACACGTATCAGCATCCGGATAGTGCCAAATTTGGAAGCAAGGCCGTTCTCGAATCACACATAACGGTTTCCCGTTGCAGTCGGGAGCGAAGCATGCAACATCTTCTGTTCTATTATAACCGTTCGGTAACAAAGCCAGCAGTTCTTATGCTTCTCTAGGTATCCTGGAACATGTAACATATGGAACGATGAGGGAGGCTGACTTAATTTGGCTGTTGGCTTGTGTAGCGGTACGTCGTCATCTATACCTATTCCTGCTAGCTGCTGGCAAAGATTTTCTCGAACATGAGAATATTTTCTGCATATTTCAAAACCAGCTGTTCCCTTTTTTTTTTGCGCGACTCTTGGAAGAGAAGGAAACTGTTGGTGACCGCTATGTCAAGGAAGTGGAAAAACAATGTTTTCCACCATTTCATGGATTTAAGGAGAATGTGGTAGGTACCAGTTCTCTGGTTGGATTTGTCTACACCGCCCATGTGCTGATTATAGTCGTGAATGGTGGCAGGCTGCCACACCGTTGTTCGAGTCCAACGCCCCTCGGTTCTTAACAGCCTTTCTACAGTGCTCGAGTCGCTGGCACTATTTCATGATGGCAAACAAGTAACAGCTCGAGTATCCTTCCACTGAATTGCTAAAATGTTCCCTTCTTTGAAATGAAAGGAGGCTGTGTGGTCCAGTGTTTAAAGAAAAGGGCTTGTAACCAGGAGGTCCCCGGTTCAAATCCCACCTCAGCCACTGACTCATTATGTGACCCTGAGCAAGTCACTTAACCTCCTTGTGCTCTGTCTTTCGGGTGAGACATAATTGTAAGTGACTCTGCAGCTGATGCGTACTTCACACACCCTAGTCTCTGTAAGTCGCCTTGGATAAAGGCGTCTGCTAAATAAACAAATAATAATATGACACCAGCTCATATCCCCCCGCTTGCTCCAACGTTCCCATTGTGTATAGTCCCTCAGAATAGTGGGAAAGTTTATGTAATTTGTGTTGCATGTGCCACAAGAATTACAACCAAGCCTTTTTAATTCTATCAGCAAATTTGGTGATGTGTAAAAATTATTGAACTATACATTATAGCCTTGATGGACAAGTGGCTGATAGGCACTGATAGGCACTATTTAAACATATTTTTCTGGGCTGAAATCTATCTGGCACCATGGAGGCATTACTTGCATAGAGAGGCCATATGGGTAGGATCTGAAGAGCTACAGAAAATGAACAGAGGTGTGGGAGGAGAAGAAGAAGAGAGCACATTTTCAGAGCACAGCAAACTCTTCTTGGGCTCCCTGAGGGAGAGGTGGTGGGAAGGTATCGCTTGAGCACAGATATTATATTGGCTTTGTATGATCAGCTGCAAGATGATCTCAAGTCAACAACTGGCAGGAGTAATAATGTGCCTGGTCTAGTGAAACTGCTGTGTTTATTACATTATTTAGCCTCTGGCTCTTTTCAATCTACTGTAGGTGCAGTTGCTGGGGTTTCCCAACAAGTACTGCATGTCCTGCTGAAGCTCACAGGGAATTATATTACATTTCCCACAGAGTACAGTACAGGAAGTGAACGTGAGCTTCTGCCAGGTTACTGGCTTCCCCAATGTGATGGGTGCTAATGATTGTACTCATGTAGCACTGTCGCCACCAAGTGAAAGGGAGCATATTTTCCGGAATAGGAAGCACTTTCATTCCCTGAATGTACAAATGGTGTGTGACTCTGAAATGAGAATGTGGTTGAATGTGCTTGCCAGCTATCCTGGTAGTGCCCGAATGTGGTTGCCAGCTATCCTGGTAGTGCCCACGATAATTTTATATTGCGACACAGTGGGCTTTTTGAAGATTTTGAAAGCGGAAAATATGTGGAAGGATGGTTGTTGGGTAGGTGTTATTACATTCAAGTTAGTAATGTTGTTGAAAATTGTAATTATTAGTTAGTTTGCAATAACAATCTTGTTTAATTATTTATTAGGTGATGCAGGCTATGGGCTAAGGCCATGGATTTTAACCCCTTTAGCGGATCCTAGCAGTCCAGCAGAGCAGCAGTATAATATAGCACACATGTCTACACGGTCGATCATTGAGCAGACATTTGGTTTGTTAAAAAGTCGATTCAGATATCAGGTTGGCCAAGACAAATCAGGATGTTTGTTACAGTATAGTCCTGCACCTATGGAGCCTGCTCTGCTGGGTGATACCGGGCAAGGAAGAGAAACAAGGCTACGTATCATCAATCAATATTTCTTGTGCAAGTAGAATAAAAAGAAAACAATGCCATTGGACAACATGAATTTTATTGTATATGCATTAAAGGAAAAAGACATTTTTAAATGTATTTACATCAGACAAGGAATACATGTTAAAATTTAAAGATAAGCATATTCCTATTACCGTGACAAAAACATATCCATAGCAATGAGTGTATGGTTGATAATTTTGCTTCTTTACTGGGACTTAAGAAAAATCATTATGTAAATGTAAATAATCTCAAATGTATATATTTTATTATAAAATTTTGTAATTTTCTATTTAAAAAAATATTGTAATAATTATTTTTAAATGTATGATTAAACTGACCTGTTGAATTATTTTACAGTGGTTAGACTCTCATTGATTACTTAAGTAAAACATATATACTGTATATATATATATATATATATATATATATATATATATATATATATACACAGTGCCTATAGAAAGTCTACAACCCATTTCAAAATGTTCACCTTTTGTTGCCTTATAGCCTGGAATTAAAATGCCTTGAAATGTATTTTTGTATTTAAGTCGCCCTGGATAAGGGCGTCTGCTAAGAAATAAATAATAATAAATAATAATAGTTTTTTTTTTCATTTATCTACACATCCTACCCCACAAGTGAAAAAAATATTCTAGAAATCTGCAGAAAAATAATTAAAAATAAAAACTGAAATAGCTTGGATGGTTGGATAAGTGTCCACCCCCTTTTAATAACAATCCTAAATTAGCTCAGGTGTAACCAATCGCCTTCAAAATCACACACCAAGTTAAGTGGCCTCCACCTGTGTTAAATTGTAGTGATTCACATGATTTCAGGATAAATTCAGCAGTTCCTGTAGGTTCCCTCTGTTGGGTAGTGCATTTCAAAGCAAAGACTCAACCATGAGCACCAAGGCGCTTTCAAAAGAACTCCGGGACAGTTGTTGACAGTTGTTGAAAGGCACAGATCAGGGGATGGGTATAAAAAAATATCAAAGGCCTTGAATATCCCTTGGAGCACGGTTAAGACGATTATTAAGAAGTGGAAGGTGTATGGCACCACCAAGACCCTGCCTAGATCAGGCCGTCCCTGCAAACTGGATGACCGAGCAAGAAGGAGACTGATCAGAGAGGCTACCAAGAGGCCAATGGCAACTTTGCAAAAGCTACAGGCTTTTATGGCCAAGACTGGTCAAAGTTTGCATGTGACAACAATATCCCAAGCACTCCACAAATCTGGCCTGTATGGTAGGGTAGCCAGAAGGAAGCCATTACTCAAGAAAGCCCACCTTGAATCTTGTTTGAAGTATGCAAAAAAACACTCAGGAGATTCCGTAGCCATGTGGCAAAAAGTTTTGTGGTCAGACAAAAATAAAATGGAACTTTTTGGCCTAAATGCAAAGCGTTATGTTCGGCGCAAACCCAACACAGTGCATCACCCAAAGAACACCATCCCTACTGTGAAGCATGGTGGTGGCAGCTTCATGTTATGGGGATTTCTCATCGGCAGGGACTGGGGCACTTGTCAGGATAGAAGGGAAAATGAATGGAGCAAAGTACAGAGAAGTCCTTCAGGAAAACCTGCTGCCCTCTGCAAGAAAGCTGAAACTGGGACAGAAGTTCACCTTTCAGCATGACAACGACCCAAAGCACACAGCCAAAGCTACACAGGAGTGGCTAAGCAACAAAAAGGTAAATGTCCTTGAGTGGCCCAGTTAGTGGAGTATGGTGTGTAGATAAGTGGAAAAAAAATCATCACTTAAATGCATGAAACTCTGAGGCACTGACACAACAACATGTGAAAAAAGTTCAAGGGGGTGTAGACTTTCCATAGGCACTGTGTATGTATATATATATATATATATATATATAGAGAGAGAGAGAGAGAGAGAGAGAGAGAGAGAGAGAGAGAGAGAGAGAGATTGATTTCGCAGGCAACGTCAGATCCACGGGTTGAGACCACTGTTTTAGTTGTTCTGAGGACCTGTCCGGGTGGTCCTCCTCCTCCTGTGCATGTTGCCGTAGACCGGTTCTGAGCAATCTTCTATTTAGTTTTTTTCAGCTCAGTCTATTTTTTTTGTCTATGGCTCTTTGGCTGTGACCCAGGGCACTGATCTTGTGTTGTATGGCTGCCCATATTGCCAGCTTTCTGGAAGCAGGAGTTTTGGAAGAGGCTGGACCAAACAAGTTATTATAATTTTAAAAACCTCTTCCACTATAATTTCTAACTTCTCTACATACAGTTTTAGTTTGCGTTGCCTCTGCCTGTCCCCTGCGGAGGGCTGCATCTGTTGATCGCTCATTTTTGGTCAATGTAAGCCACCTCCACCTTTCACAATAAGCCAATGACCAAAACATATGCCTGGACTGCTGGGGCTTTTTCTATCATGGTGGGCTACGTAAATCAATGCGTTCTCTGTTAGTAAATGGGGCAGTAAATCTAGATTTATGGTGCACGTTAGACTCACTACTTAATGTGCATGTTACAGCTACATGTAGTGCCCTTTCATAAATGAGGCCCTTAGTGCTGAAAGATATACAAATTTAATTATGTACTTTGTTAAGGAAATGTTCAGTGAAAGCGCTTCAGATTGATTGATACCTTTGGTGTGAAAGTAACTTGATGGCATCAAAATATGCCAGACGTTGACATTTTGATGCAACGCGCTTGGTGTGAAAAGACTTTGTCATATTTTTCTTTGTTTTAAAAGTGGGGAGTTTCTTTTGTGTAGACGTGAGGGTATCTATCGGAAAGTTAGCTTAAAGCTTTGCTTCTTTCACTTGCCAAGCACAGTGTCTCAATAGATTTCAGTACTACTCTAGCATGCCTTATATTCTTTCATTTTCTCACCGGGTAACAATTTAAATTTTCTGTGGCCGTTGCTAAATTTCAATGAGCTAATCAGCAACCTTCACTGAAAGATAGACATTTGTACAAAAAAAACAAAACAAAGTTGCCAAAGAGTTAGTATACTTTTTTCATCAGTAAAGTTGAAAGAATAAGAACACAATGTAAAACACAATGCTGGCTAGCACATTTGTAAAACAGAATTGTCTGCAGCCTTAAACAGTTCTCTGTGTGCTATTATATCCTCTAATTTCTAATGGCAATATATGAAGATGAAAGATGTATAATGTCCTCATAATACATCTCCCAGCATTCTTAAACTGATGGTAGGCCACCCACTCTAATCATTTTTCTGTACCATTACAGAGGTTACACTCCCCCTTTCTCATTTACATATTTTCTTTTTAACACAATGATCTAGCACTGGTGTCCAAAGAAATGTTAAGAGCCTGATTAATGAGTGAAAGCTCAAGTTACAGCACCCTTGATGATTGAAGAGGCAATTATAATAGAAGAAGAAATTGAATAAAATAATGAAAAATTTAACTGGTCCTTGTTTTTATATACTTCTGAATAATTGGTTTTTGGTGCCTGGATATGACTTGGACCATTTTATGGACTCTCCTAGCTCTGTTGTTTGGAACTGTGTAATTAAAAGACATATTGTTTCTTTAATGTTATCAGAAAGAAGACACAGTAGACACCAGTTGTGACCATAACATTGTACATGAGATCTCCATTGACATTGGTTGTGTGTGGTATTTTGGTTTAATGCATTATTACTAGCCAGTTATTCTGAATTGAATTACAGTGAATTTAGGTTAGTTTGTCAGAAATGTAGCAGGGATTACATATTACTGCAATAAAAATGTGCCATAGAGATCAAGATCCAGGTGGAGAATACTGGTTTGCTTTGTACAGCTGAAGCACTGATTACAGGTTTACAATATGAGTTATACAACCCGCCCAGAACAGTTTAATTTACTTTTCTAACTTTGTACAATGTGTAAATAAACAGCCAACACACTAGGCATTTGCCAACATCAGAGATCATGTTATTTACTTCTGTATTTGATCAAATATATGATTAAATGTTGTGGGAATACCACCAGGAAACCAATGATTACATTAAATGCTGTTAAAAATGATAGTACTTGCTGAATATCAAACGAATATCGAACGTCACACTAACTTTACCGTGGTCTCTGTCTTCCCAGTTTCAAACAGTCTAGAGTTGTGTTCGTGACAGGTTAGCTCAGCACTGTTCCAGAAAAATTCCATTGTTTCAAAATACGCTTTATTATTTCAAAAGCAAAAAAGAAACCACAACAAACTTTTCTCGACCTAACTTTTGCTTCCTGCAAACACATCTCAGCCCTCCTTCCATGCTACTCCCCCATTTCTTATAATATTTTTTTTTAACCACCTGAAACCAGCTGGCTTCAATGAAGACACATTACCGTAATTGGCATAATAGAAGAACTTTCAAACAGAAAAAAATAATCATCATAACACAATGAACCCTGAAAAATCCCCCCTCGAGCCTGGACAACTAAACCAAATGGGAGATAAAAGTTATAAATAGGGCAGAAACAAACTATTTATTTTAACCTGGCTAGGTTTAATCCATCCTAATTAAAGAACAGAAAATCATGTATTTTTAACACCATTTAAGTGGCAGTTGCCACAATGTCATAAGAACATAATAAAGTTGTTTTATGGAACAATATGCCAAAAGCAACAATGATAAAGGGTGTTACTAATTTTGTGATTCCAAAGTTTCACAACAATCATAAGAACATAAGAACATAAGAAAGTTTACAAAGGAGAGGAGGCCATTCAGCCCATCTTGCTCGTTTGGTTGTTAGTAGGTTATTGATCCCAGAATCTCATCAAGCAGCTTCTTGAAGGATCCCAGGGTGTCAGCTTCAACAATCGGTCAAACTGTGTTCGAGAACGAGACATTGGTACTTTAAAAAAAAATGCACTATAGCCACCAAATCATGTGACCTATCACCCTAATTTTCGCAGACACTAAAAGTTTGTAACATTCGTGAAGTATGAGACTATAACACTTTAACACAGAAAATAGAGCGAAAAAAGGCCAATATATGCACATTTAGAAAAGCTGTAATTTGATTGGCTCATGGCGTCTATGTTTGTTCATGTAGGAAATTTTCTTTAATAACATTGACAGGACAGTACAAAGTACAACATTTTTTTCACAGCTGTGCTATTTACTATTCATGAGAATATTTTTGAAAATCTTCCAATAAAACCATGCAAAATCCAATATGGCTGGCATACCATGTGACTGAAGCCCACCATATTTTATAATATACAATATAATTTATAATATAATATTTTAAGTACTACTTTTTGTAACAAGGTGACCAAAACTGAACACAATATTCTAGGTGAGGTCTTACTAATGCATTGTAAAGTTTTAACATTAATTCCCTTGATTTAAATTCAACAATTCATACACATAAGGGTGCAGAGTTAAGGTTGCGTGGCTACCTTAACTTGCAATTTCTTAACCTTTTGGACTTTTGCAACCAAACGTTAATGTTACTTTAGCACAGTTTTTGCTATTGAATTTCCATTGTTTTGCAGAAGGCATCCTGGAAAATCAAACACCACATTTGCCACATAATGCAGTGCTAAAAACACAACTTGAGACACTAAATAGCACAGAAGAAAGAAACACACCAAGTATGAAAAGTTTTTTTAAAAGACAGATTTATTGACGCCAAATCAAATGTGAAAAATGTTATTCCCTGTCCCTGAGGCTGAAGAGGAGGGGGCAGCAATGGCTGTCCCTGAGACTGGAGAGGTGGGGACCGCAACAACTGTGCCTGAGGCTGGAGAGGTGGGGACCGCAACAACTGTACCCGAGGCTGGAGAGGTGGGGACTGCAACAACTGTACCCGAGGCTGGAGAGGTGGGGACTGCAACAACTGTACCCGAGGCTGGAGAAGTGGGGACAAATTTGAACAGGAGTGCTGAGGGCAGTTATTCTTCATGTTGTATGGCTTTGTCCACTCTCTCTGGAAAGATCATGTAAAAATCATGCATGTTTTTAGGCAGCCTGATGCATTGTGTGCATTGCATGCCGTTACACTGAAACCATTGCTCATCATTTCGCACCCAGGCAACATAGTGGCCATGGCTGATCATTTTCCCTTTGTGGAACACAACTGCCAGAGTTTAAAATGTTTTCCTATCAATTACATCTCTGTCACTGAAATTGGCAAGTGCTGTATCAATTGCAATATGGGGAGTAATTAATTCCTTATTTGAATTTTAAAATGGTGCTATATAAATCTGGTGATATGTAGACTATACCATAATACAACAAATATAATACAGATATTAATATACAAATAAAATACAAATATAATAAATAATATACACAAATAACGCATGCACCATGTCTAGAAGTGCAGTATCATATAATGTTACCAAACGAATAAACAATATGGGGGATAATTAAATTTGTGTTTGAATTTTTAAATGGCGCTATATAAATCTAGTGATACAGAGCAGTATGCTTTTTTTTCTAACTCAGCACAAGTGACATAACAAATAAGTCATTTTTGGTAGGAAGAAGCGTATAAAATGCATTCATGTCTTTAGAAAATCATTTTAATTTCAGAATATTCCTTTGAAAACTGTAAACATGAGCATGTTATCATTTACGTCTTATCGTCAACCAACATTATGTTATTGTTAAACTTTGTTAAATGTGGACCTTAGTACGTACCTTTGAAAAAATAAATCTGTACTGTAACAGTGTCATTGCTTGCAATTGCTGTACTAGCTACATGCTAGAGGTTGCGTCTCCACCAGTTTAATTTAATCTTGATTGTATAATAAGTAACACTATACACAGGGTCACTTTCATTATTCATGTTTTATTATTTAAAAGCACAGAGAAGCTAACAGTTTTAATACAGACAGGAACATACATTTGTTTGTGGAAAGGAACGGTGGCATTGACTGTACCGTACCATAACAGCAATCCAGACAGAAACACAGATGTAACCTGTGTGTGCTGAACTATATATTCCATGTCTCCCTATTCAGTACAAGTCCCTCTGCCTAGCAATGACAGCAGTGACATCAGACCGTTATCTTTAAGGGCCAATTTCTGTAAAAGTAGGACCCCCCAAAATACATAAATACCCTGCTGCACATCTACACCCCCGGGACTATATGTATGTCGAGTGTGGTTTCTTAATTTGCTATACTTTTTGAGATACAGGGGTATAAAAAAGCGTCTTAATCATTTCTTTAAAAAAAAAACAAAAAAAAACAGCTGTTTTTTTCACCACTCTGTATCTCAAAAATTATTCAACCAAACACTACCCCGTTCATAGGGATTGTTGAGCCTGCCAATCCGACCACACATAAAAATGTTCATGCATATTGGTGGGGTTTTACCCTCCTTTTGAGCTGGTTGTAAAATTGACTTTAAACAGTACCTTCATTCAAACCTTAACTATGTCTGCGCAGACATTATATATATATATATATATATATATATATATATATATATATATATATGAGCGGTGGTCACTGTACATGGTAAAGTTGCATGTAGGAATATACCACTTAAGTTTTCTCAGTAGGCAGGTGAGTTAAACTTGCCAGCTACTGTCTCTACATATAAGAAAGTAATATGTTTTTATGAATCAGACAAAAAAAGCCTTCACAGTACATTATCAGGACGATACTGTTTCTCGTATGCAACTTACCGTGATGTATGTACTTGTCTTGTTTTTGGTTTGCTGTAGAAGTTGTGAATGATTGATAAAAACCTATATGGGTGCTAACTTTTCAGATACTTGGGTTATCATTAGGACTATGCAGAGTATTTGAATCACAGGAGTATCCCCTACGATTATAGCAATGTGCAAGTTATACATGAGTAAAAAAAAACAAAAAAACAAAAAAAAAACATATTACTTCTTACTTGAGGCACTTTTTTCTTTAATTTGTTTGTAAAAAAAATGCATTAAATCAGCTCCTGGTCATAATTGGGTATATATATATATATATATATATATATATATATATATATATATATATATATATATATATATATATATATATATTAATTAATTAAACATAAAAGCACTACACTAGCCCTGCCCAAATATGGTGAAAAAATGTGTCAAAAACTTTTCAAAAGTCCCAGTATAAATTATAATAATTAGGTGAGTGTTTACAGCATATGGCTTGTTTTGGTTACAGCACAAAACAAGCAATGGGGAACAAAAAGATTGGTCCAATCAGAGAGGGGTACTTAGCTTCAAATGCTGCCGTAATTATTTTTTGTTGCATTATTATGTGCATGGAGGCTTGGTGGTCCAGTGATTAAAGAAAGGGGCTTGTTACCAGGAGGTTCCAGGTTTAATCCCAGCTCAGCGACTGACTCACTGTGTGTGACCCTGAGCAAGTAACTTAACCTCCTTGTGCTCCGCCCTTCAGATGAGATGTAAAACCGAGGTCTTATTGTAAGTGACTCTGCAGCAGCAGTTGTGATGCACAGTTCACCCCCAAGTCTCTGTAAGTCACTTTGGATAACATTGTCTGCTAAATGCAACTTTAAGGCTTCCAGGTGTTTACAGCAGAACAAGATATGGTTTGAGACTTGTGAAAACGGAAATCAAATGAACATTTTGTTAATTGGGAAACATCATTTTATAGTGTTTTTTAGAGTTTTTTGTACGATAATGGTTTGTATTTCATAAATGTTGATTTAGTATTAATTGTGATAACTACTTGTGATTAGTTGTGAGAGTGCATTGCGTGTTGTGGAACTTTCAGCTGCATATTTTAAGTACCCTGGCTGTCAAATTTCTGTACAGCCCGAGATCACAGTAATGTTATGAAAAAATGGCAAATATACAAAAAAATTCAATTTTACACTCTTAAAAAAATTAAGTGGGCACACCATTTTTTAACCATTATATGGTTTACTATTAAATGTGATAATAGTATTAAGCAGTATATTTTGCAGGGTAAGGCAATATAATTTTTATCAGGAATTAAGAGTTTTCATGGTCATAAGTGGACTCTTTTGGTGAGATTTTCATAAAGCAAGCGATTCTGAAGACTTTTGGCTATACTTTTACTTTCCTAAAATAATTATTTCAATGAAAGATACTCTCCCAAAGTTGCGTAAGTTAAATAACAGACACCTGCTAGACTAACATACATACATTTCTACATTGAAGCTAGCATAGATACAAATGAACGTCATGTGGATAAGTAACGTTAAGATCACACGCACATAGCTAGATGGTGGTGTATAAAAGAGGCTGTGTTAACCTATCTAACTTAACGTTACACAGAATTGCGTTACATATACGCGATTTGACATAAGCTAATAATTTAACAGAGGTAGAAAACTAACTACATGGCAAAGAACAAATGAGCCCGCTAGTTAGTTAGCTGGCAAGAACGTAACATTAGCTAACGTTAAGCATACAAGCCTTCCGATGCCGCTTATTTACGACAACATCGACTAACACAAAATAATAACACAACTATATAAATAACAACATCACCTAGCGTGAGTAAAAGGTTTATGTTAATTAAATACTCACAGATAATGCTTAACCAAGCTATAATGTAGATAGAAGTGAGATTTTAAGACTTTTTTTTGATTCTGAAAGATGGCTTGTTTTGAAAACTGTCAAAATGGTTACATAGCAACGACACAGAAAACAACGGTCAGCTGTTCCTAGTGGTGAGGTGGCGCGAGGTAATATATATATTTTTTTAAAAAGCAACAATGTACCTTGCACCAGAACATAAGCAAACAACATTACGGCAGAAAAAGCTGCTCCGCTCTAATTATACTAAAATGTTTGGTGCAGCCGTTTAAAAGTTATAGGCATTTGTAATTTGGATGGAAGGAAAAAATAATAATAATAATAATAATAACTAGATCATCATTTTATCCTGTGTGATTTTTGTAAATGGTTAATATTTTATAAATGTTTGTTTAGTATTCATTTTGATAACTACTTGTGATTCGTTGAGAGTGCATTGCACTCTCTGGAACTTTCAGCTGCATATTTTAAAAAAACCCAGCTGTCAAATTTCTGTATAGGCCGAGATCACTGTAATGTTATCAACGAATGGCAAATAATAATATAAAAAACATCAATTTTACACTTTTAAAGAAATAAACTGGTCACAGTATTTGTTTATTTTTTTACCATTATATGATTTACTGTTAGATGTGCAGGGTAAGGCAATATCATTTTTATATGGAATTACGCGTTTTCATGGTCATAAGCGGCCTCTTATGGTGAGATTTTCCAAAGCAGTCTTTTTTCACCAAAGACACATCTACATTTCACCACAAGAGGGCAACCTTGTACCACCCCTTAGTTAAAGACCATCTATACTTTTTTATTGCTAGTTAATGCAAAGTACAGTGATATTTTGTTTTTTGTTCTAATAGTGGGATACTACAGGTAAAAAGATAAGGTTCAATAGGTATAAGATTATGGCTGAAAAAGGTAGCTACTCAACAATTCAGAGAAAAAGGGAGGGACAGCACTATAAAAAGTTCAAAGTTTTAATTTAATTTATTAAAAATCACATTTAAAGTAAAAGAGACATCTAACTACTATAAATAAAGCACTTAACTATCAGTCTCTGTATTCTTCAATTATTCAGACCAGAACTTCTTAACCATACTATATAAACCTATTTATGCATTACATATTCCACTACTTGCATTACCTATAGTGCTCATACACACCAGTTTACAAAAGTCAAAACTACAAGTCACATCTAATAAATTACAACCATACAAAACTTGCAATTATATTCAATCCACAACAAATCAAAACCACATCCTTCATTAAATAATAAAACATAAGCACTTTATATAAATAGTGAGTATTTCAAAACTACTATGTAAAAATCATACATGAAAAACAAACTGAGCCGAGATCACAGTCATTTTTTCTAATACGTAGTGTGCATGCGTCTTTTAAATGGGTTACACGCGCGTCTTCATTGCAACACATCCAGGATTTGTGATTGTTTTATTACCACAGTTCAAAAAATCGTAAAAATAATTATATGACGATTTTTAAGCAAACTGTATTTGTGTGACTTGTAAAGCTCATGTATCAAATATTTAATTGTTTCGATTGTGTTCTGGTTTAAAAAGAATAGTGCAGTTTTTTTTTGGCTGTTCAGTTACAACAGCGTTTTAAAAAAAAAATCTGATTACAGAACATTTCTGTACAGCTGAGATCACAGTAATTTTTTTCAAATACTTAGTGTGTGTATCAGTATGTCTACAGTTCTGTATACACCTGCATGTCCACAAGGTTATTTTAAGTAAACAAACAACATTAGGGCAGAGAAGCTGGTCCGCTCCAATTATACTAAAATGTCCGCTTTTTGGGGGGATTCTCTGCATAACCGTGCGATCTTCACCGTTACAATTGTATTTAATGGAGCAAGCGATTCTGAACAGTTCTGTCTATACTTTTCGTTACCTAAAATAATTAGTTCAATGAAAGATACGCTCCAAAAAGCTGCTCCACCCGTCTCATGCTTCTTTTAAATGGGTTACATGCCTGGCTTCTTTGCAACACATTGAGGTTTTGTGATTGTTGTTTGACCACAGTTCAGTCGTAAAAATAATTATATAACGATATTTAAGCAAACTGTATTCGTGTGACTTGTAATTATATAGTTGAAAACATGCCTATTGAATACAGCTGAAATTTCATAGGCTTGTGGGTGCCATGTTGTTTTATGGAACAATATGCCAAAAGCAACAATGATAAAGGGTGTTACTAATTTTGTGATTCCAAAGTTTCACAACAATCATAAGAACATAAGAACATAAGAAAGTTTACAAAGGAGAGGAGGCCATTCAGCCCATCTTGCTCGTTTGGTTGTTAGTAGGTTATTGATCCCAGAATCTCATCAAGCAGCTTCTTGAAGGATCCCAGGGTGTCAGCTTCAACAATCGGTCAAACTGTGTTCGAGAACGAGACATTGGTACTTTAAAAAAATGCACTATAGCCACCAAATCATGTGACCTATCACCCTAATTTTCGCAGACACTAAAAGTTTGTAACATTCGTGAAGTATGAGACTATAACACTTTAACACAGAAAATAGAGCGAAAAAAGGCCAATATATGCACATTTAGAAAAGCTGTAATTTGATTGGCTCATGGCGTCTATGTTTGTTCATGTAGGAAATTTTCTTTAATAACATTGACAGGACAGTACAAAGTAAAACATTTTTTTCACAGCTGTGCTATTTACTGTTCATGAGAATATTTTTGAAAATCTTCCAATAAAACCATGCAAAATCCAATATGGCTGGCATGGTGTGGAGGCTGTGTGGTCCAGTGGTTAAGGAAATGGGCTTGTAACCAAGAGGTCCCTGGTTCAAATCCCACCTCAGCCATCGTGTGACCCTGAGCAAGTCACTTAACCTCCTTCAAACAAAATCATGACAACTCAATAACACATTTTATAAAGAAATGTATTTCATACCTGTGTTTCTCCTATCAATCCCTGTTGTGTTTTGTGATTGGAAGTTCCACAACACACGGTGCACTTTGGGCTTTAGGCAATGGGCGAATGATAGGGAATTGCAATCTCAGCACATTGGGTTTAAAAAATTAAGGTGGACTGGAGACGGGGAAAAAACGTTTTTGAGAAGTCAAAGAAATAAACAGCAGTGTTGGTTGTGGTTTATTTTTTTATTTTTTAAATATATTTTTTTCTTTGTTTTCACTTTTTTGATGATCACAACACAAAATTATCTAAACTAGCTACATATTTTTTTAGGTTTGGGCTACATGTTTAAGTTGTCTGGCGTTGGTGGAATTTTATGAGTTGTAAAAACCATGTATGTAATAAAGTTAACATTGTGCAAAGGTTAAAATTATCATTCAAGGGGTCTGTATGCAGTGGTTTTCAATCCTGTCGTGGGACCCTCCCCGCCCTCATGGTTTTTGTTCCAACTGAGCTCTTAATTACTTAATTGAACCATTAATTGAACTAACAATTCGATTGAGGGTTCAATTAAGTAATTAAGAGCTCAGTTGCAACAAAAACTAGCAGGGCTGGGGGGGCTCAGGACAGGATTGAAAATCACTATTGTAAAGGGACAGCTCCATAGAAGTAAAGTAAAACATGTTTAAGTCAGAAGGAAATATTTGACTATGGAAATTTGAGAATTAACAATAAAAAAAAATATGAAAGTTTTATTTAAATTATTGAACAAAAACATTAAAAACTAATAATAATATGAACTAATTTAACAATGAACAAATTAAAAAGTAAAATGGAAGTTTTTGAAAAAAACTGTTTTGTAAAACGACAGTGTAGACGCTGCTTGTATATTCAATTGTCCCATATAAACAGTGTGATAGAAGGGGCTTTAAATAAAGTTAAAACAAATAAAGTGAATTATTGTAAGTGAATTTAAAGACCTTTAAAAGATTTAAAAGACCTTTAACTGTGAGTGGTGGTGAGATTCCCCCAAGTACTGTCTGATGGACAGGTTTGTGAATGTATATGAGTTGTTGAGAGTGACAGCTGATATATTGGTGTTCCACAGTACCAACATAACCCTTTCCAACCAACGCGTTCTCATATCATTGAAAAATTCATGATGACGAAAAGGTCATTTCTCAGCCGTCCAACCAGCTATCTTGTTTTTTTTGTGTTTGGGTCATTGTCATGACCACGGACCGTGTCATTAAGAACATAAGAACATAAGAAAGTTTACAAACGAGAGGAGGCCATTCTTGCTCGTTTGGTTGTTAGTAGCTTATTGATCCCAGAATCTCACCAAGAAGCTTCTTGAAGGATCCCAGGATGTCAGCTTCAACAACATTACTGGGAAGTTGGTTCCAGACCCTCACAATTCTCTGTAAAAAAGTGCCTCCTATTTTCTGTTCTGAATGCCCCTTTATCTAATCTCCATTTGTGACACCTGGTCCTTCTTTCTTTTTTCAGGTCAAAAAAGTACCCTGGGTCGACATTGTCTATGCCTTTTAGGATTTTGAATGTTTGAATCAGATCGCCGCGTAGTCTTCTTTGTTCAAGACTGAATAGATTCAGTTCTTTTAGCCTGTCTGCATACGACATGCCTTTTAAACCCGGGATAATTCTGGTTGCTCTTCTTTGCACTCTTTCTAGAGCAGCAATATCCTTTTGTAACGAGGTGACCAGAACTGAACACAATATTCTAGGTGAGGTCTTACTAATGCATTGTAAAGTTTTAACATTACTTCCCTTGATTTAAATTCAACACTTCTCACAATATATCCAAGCATCGTGTTGGCCTTTTTATAGCTTCCCACATTGTCTAGATGAAGACATTTCTGAGTCAACATAAACTCCTAGGTCTTTTCATAGTTCCTTCTTCAATTTCAGTATCTCCCATATGATATTTATAATGCACATTTTTATTTCCTGCATGCAATACTTTACACTTTTCTCTATTAAATGTCATTTGCCATGTGTCTGCCCAGTTCTGAATGCTGTCTAGATCATTTTGAATGACCTTTGCTGCTGCAACAGTGTTTGCCACTCCTCCTATTTTTGTGTCGTCTGCAAATTTAACCAGTTTGCTTACTATACCAGAATCTAAATCATTAGTGTAGATTAGGAATAGCAGAGGACCTAATACTGATCCCTGTGGTACACCACTGGTTACCTCGCTCCATTTTGAGGTTTCTCCTCTAATCAGTACTTTCTGTTTTCTACCTGTTAACCACTCCCTAATCCATGTGCATGCATTTCCTTGAATCCCTACTGCCTTCAGTTTGAGAATTAATCTTTTATGCGGGACTTTGTCAAAAGCTTTCTGGAAATCTAAATAAACCATGTTGAATGCTTTGCAATTATCCATTTTCAATGTTGCATCCTCAAAAAAGTCAAGTAGGTTAGTTAGACACGATCTCCCTTTCCTAAAACCATTTTGTATCTTATTATAGTTTCCATAAGTTTACATATAATAGAAGTCAGGCTTATTGGTCTGTAGTTACCTGGTTGGGTTTTGTCTCCCTTTTTGTGGATCGGTATTACGTTTGCTATTTTCCAGTCTGTCGGTACAACCCCTGTGTCAAGTGACTGTTGCTTGATCTTGGTTAGCGGTTTGTAAATAACTTCTTTCATTTATTTGAGTACTATTGGGAGGATCTCATCCGGCCCAGGGGATTTGTTTATTTTAAGAGCTCCTAGTCCCTTTAACACTTCTGCCTCTGTTATGCTAAAGTTATTTAAAATTGGATAGGAACAGGTCGACATGTTGGGCATGCTGTCCATGTCCTCCTTTGTAAAAACCTGTGAAAAGTAATCATTTAATATATTTGCTATTTTTTTTCTTCATCTATGATTTTGCCATTTGTGTCTCTTAGACATTTAACCTCCTCTTTGAATGTTATCTTGCTGTTATAATATTGGAAAAACATTTTGGAATTTGTTTTAGCCCCCTTAGCAATATTGATTTCTATCTCTGTCTTGGCCTTTCTAACTTCCTTTTTGACTTGTGTTTGCAGTTCCAAGTACTCTTTCTGTGTACTTTGTTTTTGGTCCCTTTTAAACGCTCTGTAAAGTGCCTTTTTTCGCTGAATATTTTTTTTAATTGATCTATTAAACCATTTTGGCCATTTTGTTTTAGATTTGTCTACTTTTGGGATGTAATTGTTTTGCACCTCTAGTACTACATTTTTAAAATACAGCCATCCTTTTTCTGTGGATGTTTTCTCTATTTTACTCCAGTCTACTTCTGTTAGTCTCTGTTTCATACCTTCATAGTTTGCTTTTCTAAAATTGTAAACCTTAGCTTTATCATTACTTTTGGGGTTTTAAAAAATACTTCAAATGAGACCATCGGGTTTTCCCATTTTATACGGGGGAAGTTGAAATCCCCCATTAGTATGGCTTCTCCTTTTCTACATGCATTTCGAATGTCATTGTATAACAGATTATTTTGCTCAGCGTCTGAATTTGGCAGTCTATAGCATGCTCCTATTATTATGCCCTTTGAATTTGTGTCCATTATTCTGACCCATATTGATTCTGCATTGTTTTCTTTGTCCTGATTTAACACCTGGGCTTCAAGACTATTTCTTATGTATAGCGCTACCCCTCCGCCTCTTTTGTCCTGCCTGTCTTTCCTATGTAGTGTGTACCCACTAATAGTATATTCGTCTCCATCACTCTCAGACAACCAAGTTTCTGTAACACCTATCACATCGTAGTTACTTGTTAGTGCAGTAGCTTCAAGTTCTAACATTTTATTTCTGAGACTTCTAGCATTAAGATAAATATATTTAATAGTTGTCTTACCTGAGTTGTTGCCCTTGTTTTGATGTGGTCTCCCTTCTGTTTTTTTGTTTTCTCCCCCCTTCCTTTCTAGTTTAAATGCTTCTGGACCTCCTCAAGGATCCTTTCTCCGAGTAGATTGGTTCCCTTTCTATTTAAGTGCAGTCCGTCCCACCTATATAGATAGTCCTTGTTGTAGAATGTGCTCCAGTGTTCAAGAAAGGTGAGGCCTTCCTGTGTGCACCACGATTTCAGCCATGCATTTTGATTTTGTATTTCCAGCTGTCCATATGGTCCTTTGCAAGGTGCCGGCAGTATCCCAGAAAATACCACAGTTTTGGTCTTGTCTTTTAATTTCCTTCCTAGCTCTCTGAATTTGTTTTGCAGGGATCTTGGTCTGTCTTTTCCAATGTTGTTTGTACCGATGTGGATGACTACTACCGGGTCATCTCCTGTTCGTTCTAGGAGCCTGTCCACATTCTCAGTGATGTGCTTGACAGAGGCTCCTGGAAGGCAGCACACAGTTGTAGTAAGGAGGTCCAAACTGCGAACTGAACTTGCTGTGTTTCTCAATATGGAGTCCCCAACAATCATGACCTCCCTTCTTTTTGCTGCCTGGCCAGCACTGTTTATAGGGTCCTGGATGTTGTTTCTTTCATTCTCTTGATGTTGGTTTTGGCCATCTAAATGTTGAAGTGGCTCAAATTTGTTGGATGTCTGGATTTCTGGTGGTTGTGTTTGACAAAGTTTCTTTTTTTCCCTGCTTCTGCCTATCTGAACTGAGCTGTTTCGACTCTCTTCCATCTCCCTGGTGGCTTTCAGTTTGCTAGGGGTGCAGACTTCCATGAATTGTGGGTGTGTCAGCTCCTCAAGCTCCTGTCGCTGTCTCATTTCCTCCAGCTCCTTTTCTAGCAGACTTAATCGCTGAAGCAAGTCCTGGATCGTGCGGCACTTTACACAAACTTGATTGAGCTCTGTTGGGTTTTCTCGGATTTCCCACATCATGCAGTTGTCACAGATTACTGGCTTGAAGACCATTTTTTTTGTGGAAGTTTAGTTTAGGTTCTGCAGCTGTCAACCTGTTTTCAAGCTGCTATGTTTTCTGATTAAAGCAACTCCAGATTCAATTTAAAGATGTAATTCCTCCTTTCTGCTTCTAACTGCGTTGTACTTGTCCACTCGTACTTCTCACACGATGTCGCTTCCACACGCTGTAGCTGGGAATTCTGCCTGCCTTTTTTTATGCCATTGGTTGCTTTTTTTATACCATTGGTTTAAGGCTAGGAAGGGTGTGGCATATATTATTTTGATGTTGAAGACGAGTCTCACTTCCAGCGCCATTACGACTGAGTGGACAGCGGACTCGAAGTTCTTTATCTACAATTCTACAATTCCAGGACTGATAATCAGCACATAATCTAAAAGGTAAATACTTAAAATAATTAGTCGTATTGTTTTTTTCCTTATTTTGTTTTTAAAACTTTATATTTGTTTGGTTTAAAAAGAAAAATCGCTGCGTCATGTCTGTCTGTGTGTGCTTGCTTGCTAGGCAGAACTGTACTAGCATATAACAAAAATAAAATACAAATATTTAAGTTAGTTTCACTTCTGTTCGTGTTCATTTTAGTTTCTTTTCCCCCTTTTTTCCCCAGGAGAAAATAGACATACTGCGTGTGATGCGAAACTACATCAGCAGTACATGTTGAATATTCTTTCGATGTGTTTTGTTTGTTGTTTTTTTAAAAATTTTTTAGGATGTATCATTCTTAGCTGTAACGTTAGTCAATATTATTATTATTTAGCTGTTTTAATTTATTTAAACTTTCGGTAATTATTTCGTATTTTATTAGGGTTTTTTTTTTACTTTGTGTATATGTGTGTAAAGAAGAGAGAGACATGATTTAGCTGTAAGTTAGTTATTATTATTATTTAGCCATGTATTTTATCATGATTTACTTTATTTGTGTATTATTTAGCCATGAATATTTTATTTTGTTTGTGCAAAGAACAGTGAGTCATTATTTAGTTGTAGTTATTATTAATCAGCCATGTATTTTATTTTTTATTTTATTTTGTTGTCAGTTTACTGTGTGTGAAAAAAAGATGGAGAATTGTTTATTATTATTAATTTGTATTTTAATGTTTGGTATAGGTGTGTGTAAGCCAGAAGATGGATGGAGGAGGGCCCTGACTGAGTCTTGATTTATTATTTATTGTATTTTTGAAAATAAACATTTTAAATCTTAATTTTATCTAAGTTTATTTTACCTTGTAATTTGCATCTATTTAAATAAATAAATACAATCTTGTGTGTTGTTTCTTCATTTTTATACTTAAATATAGTTAAATATTTCAATAACAATGATATCTCAAACAGAGTAATAATGTTTCCAATAAGTTTTTGGTATTTGCCATTTCACAGGTTGATTTTCTTTTCTAAAATTCCATACATTATAAAACCTTATCTAGCTCTGCAACTGTACTGTAACTGTAAGATAATTCAATTCTGATTTCAGATTTGAAATCCTTGAGAAATTGTGCAGCTACCATATACTCTAAGTTTTTTTTTTATGGAATACTTGGAAAAAGGTTGAAATTTGCAATTTTTTAAAATATTTGTACATGTTTTTTTTTTATTTTTCAAAGAAAAATTATGATCATATGGAAAAAAAATCACCCCACAACAAAATAAACCACATTACTGAAAAGATCTAGTTAATGCCTTTCTGTAGGTGTATTGGGTTTTAATTTCTGATTTGCGGTTTAAAAGCTACAACCAATTAAACACAAAGTGTTCATATTCATAACCAAATATGGACATTTTCCGTAGGCAGCATAGGGTTAATGGTACCGGTGCTGTCAGTGATGTAGCTGTCTCTCATGTCATTGTCTCCGCCTCTGATGGTGATTTGTTCGGTTGCTGCTTGTAGGCTGCAAACTTGGCCTTCAACACAATGCACCTGCAAATGAAAAAGAGATGTATATATACGTTATCCACATTTATTTGTCTGTGTGTTTTTATGGCTTTTGAGTTTTATTTTGTGTGTATGAGTAGGTGAATGCTGTTGAAGTAATTTAGTCAGTTGTTGGAGGAGTATTGAATTGTGAGCCGTTAGAGATGTTATCAGGTTGTAAGCATTCAGAGGCACTCTGAGGTCAGTGACTTTTGACAGTGTTGGGGATGTTGTGTATGTATGTCCAGTAAGAGAGAAAAAAGCGAGACAACCTTTATGCAACAGCTAAGAAATAATAAAAAAAACACTGTTTTGTGGGTTTGAGAAGAGGTTGAGCATCATTTAATTTTGTATATACAAATAATATCTATATACTGTAGGTCTTTATGTTTTTTAGTTGTTGTGTCATCTGTTTGTATGGCAATGTTGAGATTATTAGTTTGCAATTCGCATTTAAAAGCTTTTGGTTTACTACAAGGATCATACGATGGCAGGGACATGATCATATAAAAATGTTTTTGTGAAATGTTTTCTTAAGTATTTGAAAGGTTTTGATAGGTAGGTTTACTACAAGGATCATACGATGATGTGAAATGTTTATGTTAGGTGAAATGTTTTGTAAGTATTTGAGATGTGAGAGACATGTGGATATATTTGTAGTAGTTCAATGAAAACAATGTGTTATAACAAGAGGAATTCACAAAGGGTCAGGAAAGGTTTCAATTAAAATTCCTAAACAAACACCTTTTTTTCAGTGGTGTTTTAACAGTTGATAGATTGCATACTCTAACTGGTACTCGGCATTCCATGGGTATCACAACACTGCCTGAAGAAACGGCATCTGTTATCTTCATCGGCTCCAGGACAGCAGGAACACCAGGTTTAGGATGCTCCACTGCTCCCCATACTAGACATTCACTTTCTGGGGGTAGAGTGGTGTCCCTCTCTAACACTCCAACTAGTTGAGCAGGCACTGGTTCTCCCTCAATGAAAACCCTGCCACAAGCCTGAATGGTGATGTGAGGGAGTAGACCCTCACATTGTCTCAGTATGTATCTGGACATTTACTGCAATGTTTTTTTAACTGTTTTTGTATTGTGTTGCTGATCCTTGTGTCTAGTAACGAAAATAATAAAAACAAAATTCACTTGCCTGTTGTATCGGGACTGGAGGCCTGTGGTTGGGAGCATCCTGAAAAAACAAAAAACAAAAGAAAGGTTAATTAAGAGTACTGTTTAGATAGTTGGTTTGGAAGGGTGCACACTTCCAGAGCAATGTATTGCAGTATTATTGTTAAGATAAACTTTGGAATGAACAACAGTTATTTTAATGTGCATGTTTTTTGATATGCAATGGTTTAGGTAACCTGAGTTGGGTGTGGTGGTGTGGTCCTCCATCTTGACAGGAAGTGGGGAACCAGCCATGTTGGTGAGGAAGGTTTTATTGACTTCCCTGGGTACTGACTTCCTGTAGCAGGGCAGTACCTGTAGAAGATATTGAAAGGGGATAGCTGATTTTAATTAAGTTTTCCTCTGCTTGTTTTAAAGCATAGTTTTAATGCACGTGTTAGATTAATGTTTAGTTATATATATATATATATATGTATATATATATATATATATATATGTATGTGTATATATATTCATTGATTTATGTTTCTTTTTGAATACTTTGATATTTATTATTAACAACTGTTTGCTGGTTTGTTTTTATATAACCACCTGCATAATGGTTTATTCTGGGGGAGGGGGAGGCCTGGAAGGGTATAAAGGCTGTTAGTTGGTTCAGTCAGGATCTTCCTTTTGTTAGATCAGAGGGCAGTTTTGCAGCTCTATGGTTGGACTCAGTTATTGAAGTCAGTACCTGTGATTAGGTGACTATAAATAGTTATTTTTGGTTTCCACTTTTTCTTTCTTCAAATTGTTTGATAGTTTGTTCAATTAGTTTTTTGTTTACCATTGTTCTTAAATAAAAATAATTGGTTTTACACCAAACTTCTCTGATCCGTGTGCTTCCCTGCAAATCAACACCAGCCGCTGGCTGCACTCTCCAACATTTGGTGGCAGCGGTGGGATGCATCAGTGGCCAGCAGGAGGCACTCTAAAATTACATCAACACAGAAGAGAGGTGGAAAGCAGCAGAAAGAAGTTTGCAACATGCCTGCAAAGCGGAGAAGAGAGAGACCAGACGATTCTGAAGAAGGAGCCATGGCAAGTGGAGTTGCAACTTCTCAAGCTGCGGTGCAACCAGTATCTGGTGGTGATCAAGTGGTGAATGAACTAGCGTTGATGTTCAAAAGCTATCTTGAGGTCCAGACAGCCAGAGAGGAGCGTATAGAACAAGAGACTGTCAGACAAGACGAAAGATATAGACGTTTACATCATCAGTTCACCCAGCTTCAAGGAGAAGTGCTTCACAGCCTTCAAGGAGGAGTCCTGGAGAGCAGCAGTGAGGGCAGAAGAGTAGTGGACACTTCTGCTGATATTAAGCAAGGTTGGTCCAGGGGCTGGAGAGAGCCAAAACTGCAGAAACTAGAAGACTCGGATGACATAGAGCACTTTCTAACCACATTTGAGCGCATGGCAGTGGCTTGCGCATGGGAGAAAACTAACTGGGCTGTGAGGCTAGTTCCACTTTTAACAGGGAAAGCCAGAAGCGCCTTTGTGGCTATGCACAAGACACTTGACTATGAGAAAGTGAAAGCTGCTATACTAAGAAAATATGAAATAAATGCAGAGACTTACCGTCAACGATTCAGAGCGTTGGAGGTCCAGGAAGGGGAGACCCCAAAAGAACTCTATGTGCGTCTCAAAGAAATGTATGAGAAATGGATAAAACCAGACAATCATACAGTGCAACAGATTGGTGAAACTATCATCCTGGAGCAGTTCCTGAAGATGATGAACCCAGAGGTTGGCACCTGGATTAACAAACACGACCCATCAACTGCAATGGAGGCCGCCCGTCTAGCTGATGTCTGTATTTCGGCTCGGAGAGGAATGAAGGCCTACCGTTACAACAGGAGGTCCACAACACCAACACCGGGTAAGTCTGCAGGGTTGAGGAAGGGTTGTGGTCCATTTGTTAAAAATCACTTTCTACCCAATCAGCCTGGTAAATTTGCTAGGGAACAAGTAATCTGCCATCACTGTGGTCAGGCAGGTCACTATAGACCAGAATGCCCATTGAGGAAACTTAAACCATCAAACTGGTGTTATGTGCCTAGACCTACTAAACCAGTTGAGGAAAAGTGTGTGTATGAGAATTTAGTGCAAGTCTCTGTTAATGGTAAATGGGTTCAAGCTCTTCTAGACACTGGTAGTTTCCAGACTTTGGTCGTGAGTAGTTTGATCTCTAGAGGGAGTTTTAATGAGGGAGCTAGCATTAGGATCCTCTGTGTGCATGGTGAAGAGAAAATGTATCCGACAGCAGATGTTTATCTGGTTATTCAGGATCAGATATTTTTAGTGACAGTGAGTGTGGTTGATGAGTTGCCATACAGTGTAATTTTGGGCAGAGATATACAGTACCTATACTAGGGGAGTTGCTGGGAGTAGCTAAACCCTGTAATGTAGTGACTACTAGAGTAGAATGCAATTTGAGTCTCTGAATCACTTGCCATTTTTTGATGCAGAGATTGAAACATGGCCTAAGAAGTCAAGGATTCAGAGGCGTCAAGAAAAGTTGAGAGGAACCACTCGGCTAACACAGAGTGACAAGTTGAATCAGAACCAACCTCCTGTGTCTGTGGAGTGGAAGTTCCTGACAACCTAGAACAGTTACAAGAGAGCTGATGGGACATTGAAGTCTCTGTACACTAGATTGTCTAGTATTGAGGGGGAGCAGGGAGGCCATCATTTAAAAGATGCTTGGTTTGTGTTAATTAAAGGCCTACTGTACCATCAGAGTAAGGAAGGAGAGCAACTGGTCATTCCCGAACCCTTGAGAGGGAAGATTTTGACATTGGGGCATACAATCCCCTGGGCAGGTCATTTGGGGAAGCAGAAAACTCTTGCCCGTATTGCAAGTCTTTTTTTTGGTCAGGCCTATACACAGAAGTTGGGGATTTTGTCAAGTCTTGTCCTGAGTGTCAGTTTTCATGTGCAGGGGGGAAGAGGATTAAGGCCCACCTCTCACCTCTTCCTATAATCGGTACACCTTTTGAGCGCATAGCCATGGATATGGTTGGTCCGTTGGAGAGGAGTAGATCAGGCCATAAATATATACTGGTCATATGTGATTATGCAACTCGCTATCCTGAGGCATTTCCCTTGAGGAATGTCAAGGCTAGGCCAATAGCTAATGCATTGATACAGTTGTTTTCAAGGGTAGGCCAATAGCTAATGCATTGATACAGTTGTTTTCAAGGGTAGGGATCCCAAGAGAAATTCTTACGGATCAGGGCACAAATTTTAGATTGAAACTATTACACCAGGTTTACAGGCTGATGGGAATTAAAAGTATTAGGACCACACCTACCACCCTCAGACAGATGGCCTGGTGGAGCGTTTTAATCGAACCCTGAAGGTGATGCTAGGAAAATTTAGGTCCACGACAGGAGGAGATGGGATCAGTGGATACCCTACCTTCTCTTTGCCTATAAAGAAGTCCCTCAGGCATCAACTGGGTTTTCACCTTTTGAACTCTTGTATGGCAGGCAGGTACGAGGGCCGCTGGATATCCTAAAAGAAACCTGGGAGTCAAGCCAAGCGGAACAGCAAACGGTTGTTACCTACGTGCTGCAAATGCGCGACCGGCTCGAAAAGATGACGACATTGGCACAGGAAAACATGGAGCAAGCACAACAAAACCAAAAGGCCTGGTATGACAAATCAGTACGTACCAGAGAGTTCCAGCGTGGTCAAGATGTGTTGTTGCTTTTGCCATCTCAAGAAAACAAGCTGCTGGCTAAATGGCAAGGTCCATATAGAGTCTTGCAGAAGATGGGCCCACTGACTTATGAGATTGCCATGCCAGATCGCCGCAAGACTAAGCAGGTTTACCATGTTAACCTATTAAAACCATGGTATAGTCGTCCTGAGCAGCCTCAGCAGCATCTCTTGATTAGAGCTGTAGAGTAGGAGGAAGATCGGACTGAGCAATACTTTCCTACAGATGAAAAGTCACATGGCCCAAACTTGAGTCATCTATCAGCAGATCAACAGAGAGAGATCTCAAGTTGTTTAATTCCTGGCTTGTTCCAAGAAAGACCAGGATACACTAGACTAGTGGAGCATCGGATCCCATTGAAGGATGTCGACCCCATCAGACAGCAGTTCTACAGGGTGCCAGAAAAACTGATTCCACGGTTGTGTGATGAGTTGGAAAGTATGAAGTCCTTGGGAGTCTGTGGTAATGATGACTGGTGCAGTGCAAAAGAGTGTAATGTCCAGGCTGCCGTTTCCCAACAATAATCAAAGTTTAATAAATCCAACAGAAATTTCACAACAAAATCCAAAAACAAAACAATAATAAACCCACTACCAACGATGGTATTTTGGGTCAACCAACAAAAAGGTTCAGAATCCAAAGTAAACAAAAAGACACTCCGTTAACCACAATCCTCCGTGCACGAAAACTGTGCTCTTTTCCTCCGGGGATCGTGGTGTGTGCGCTGTGCGTTGTTGTGCTGTGTGGTGAGGGGCGTGCTCTGAGGTTTCAGCTGGCTCTCCGGCTATAGCCTCCCGTCCTCCGGCTCCTCTACTAAAAACACAAACAAACACGTAACACAGAATAATAAACACGAGCTCCGGCCGGCTGTTCACTTTCTCAGCGCAAGGGGAGGTTTTGACGTAGCTGCTTCCCCTTTGTACTCAGCAAACTCCTCCCTGCAGTCAGTGCGTCGCCATGGTTTCTTCAATAGAGGGCTGCCCCGCAGCTGACTGCAATGGAATCGTCCTGAGTACTTGCAGCTATGCGCCCCTCCTAATATGGTCACCTTCCGGTTTCCACCTACCACCGAGATGGCAGATCTAGGAGGCAGCATACCTTCCCCCTTACACAGCGCCCTTTCTAATCGGGAGGGAGATTTGCAACATCGATCCTTTCTCTCTCTATCACAGAGTCATAGAAGCTACCAGCAGTGAGTGGAGCAGCCCCGTCGTACTTGTCCCAAAGAAGGATGGCAGCCTCTGATTTTGCATAGATTTTCGGAAAGTGAATGCCATGTCTAAATTCGACCCCTATCCTATGCCTCAAATTGACGAGATGATAGAGAAGCTTGGGAAAGCCCAGTTCATCACCACCTTGGACTTGTGCAAGGGATACTGGCAGGTTCCCTTAGCAGAGGTTTCCAGAGAATATACAGCCTTCCGTACTCCTTTTGGGCACTATCAGTTTACGGTTATGCCGTTTGGGGCCCCTGCGACTTTTCAAAGGCTCATGGATCGAGTTCTACAAGGTATGCAAGACTTTTCAGCAGCCTATCTGGACGATGTGGTTGTTTACAGTACTTCCTGGGAAGATCATCTGACACATTTAAGAGTGGTGTTTAAAAGCATCAAAGAAGCTGGACTTACCATCAATCCTGCAAAGTGTGACATTGCCCAAAGAGAGGTCAAGTATCTTGGATACCATTTGGGTAATGGGGTCATCAAACCACAAGTGGCAAAGGTGGAAGCAGTTCAGAACTGTGGTCCACCCAAGACCAAGAAGGAAGTGAGATCATTCCTTGGCTTAATAGGATGGTACCGCAGGTTCATCCCTGATTTCTCAACCAGAGCAGCTATTCTCACTGATCTTACCCGGAAGAGTGAACCGAACAAGGTTAATTGGACTGTGGCCTGTGACAGAGCATTTCAAGATCTTAAGGAAGCTTTGTGTAGGGAACCTGTGTTGCAGAGCCCAGACTTTTCTAAGCCCTTTGTTGTCCAAACTGATGCTTCCAATGCAGGACTTGGAGCTGTATTGCTGCAAGGGGAGTCAGAAAACTTGAGACCAGTACTGTACATTAGCCGGAAATTGTTTCCAAGAGAAACTCGCTATTCCACAGTTGAGAAGGAGTGCCTGGCAATCAAATGGGCCCTTGATTCACTACGGTACTATCTGATCGGCCGTGAGTTTACTTTGGAGACAGATCATCGAGCATTGCAGTGGCTTGGGAAGATGAGAGACTCCAATGCGTGTATCACTTGTTGGTACCTGGCAATGCAACCATTTCAATATACAGTAAAGTACAGGGCAGGAGCCTTGAATCAGATTGCAGACTTTCTTTCTTGTGTCCCTGTAGAACACGGGAAAGCTTAAGGAGGGGGATATGTGAGGGAGGAGACCCTCACATTGTCTCAGTATGTATCTGGACATTTACTGCAAATGTTTTTTTAACTGTTTTTGTATTGTGTTGCTGATCCTTGTGTCTAGTAACGAAAATAATAAAAACAAAATTCACTTGCCTGTTGTATCGGGACTGGAGGCCTGTGGTTGGGAGCGTCCTGAAAAAACAAAAAACAAAAGAAAGGTTAATCAAGAGTACTGTTTAGATAGTTGGTTTGGAAGGGTGCACACTTCCAGAGCAATGTATTGCAGTATTATTGTTAAGATAAACTTTGGAATGAACAACAGTTATTTTAATGTGCATGTTTTTTGATATGCAATGGTTTAGGTAACCTGAGTTGGGTGTGGTGGTGTGGTCCTCCATCTTGACAGGAAGTGGGGAACCAGCCATGTTGGTGAGGGAAGGTTTTATTGACTTCCCTGGGTACTGACTTCCTGTAGCAGGGCAGTACCTGTAGAAGATATTGAAAGGGGGATAGCTGATTTTAATTAAGTTTTCTTCTGCTTGTTTTAAAGCATAGTTTTAATGCATGTGTTAGATTAATGTTTAGTTATATATATATATATATATGTATGTATATATATATTCATTGATTTATGTTTCTTTTTGAATACTTTGATATTTATTATTAACAACTGTTTGCTGGTTTGTTTTTATATAACCACCTGCATAATGGTTTATTCTGGGGGAGCGGGAGGCCTGGAAGGGTATAAAGGCTGTTAGTTGGTTCAGTCAGGATCTTCCTTTTGTGTAGATCAGAGGGCCGTTTTGCAGCTCTATGGTTGGACTCAGTTATTGAAGTCAGTACCTGTGATTAGGTGACTATAAATAGTTATTTTTGGTTTCCACTTTTTCTTTCTTCAAATTGTTTGATAGTTTGTCCAATTTAGTTTTTTGTTTACCATTGTTCTTAAATAAAAATAATTGGTTTTACACCAAACTTTTCTGTGATCCGTGTGCTTCCCTGCAAATCAACACTAGCCGCTGGCTGCACTCTCCAAGAGGTGACATTTGCTTTTCTCAACAAGTCAAATCCCAGGAGTAGGGAATAATGGATGGGAGCTACATAAACTTCCCAGTCAAAAGTCCTGGTCCCAATTTGAAAAGTCACGCTTAATCCACCCAGGGCAACCATCTCTTTCCCGGACTTAGCGTTGCGCAGGCATGTCTTCTTGAGGTTTTGTTGCTTACTTAAGGGAAGCAACTTGAAGGTGTCCTCAGAAATTACGGTAGCCTCTGCTCCTGTGTCGACTACCGCATTAACTGTTATGCCACTAACAGTCACTGCAATTTGTAGACTGAGGCCTCTGTTGGCAGCTCATCCAATCAGTAGGATAGGGGACTTGTCTTGGCCATTGATGTTACCCCCCATATTACAGAATGGGTCTGTACCGCTGGATCTTGCCCCTGCTAGATTACCCTGTTGCTGGGGAGAGGGGGGACTGGGGGACCTTGAACATTCCCGGAGGAAATGTCCCTCCTCTCCACACCGAAAACATGCACCTTTAGCATTTCTGCTTGGGCTCGGAGACTTTGTTCTGGTTCCATGTTGTGGTGGCCTATCTGTCTTCTCCCCCTGTCCACCTGGTGCTTTCCTTCATACTGGACTGGAGCTTGTCCGGTGGGTTTGGATCCAGCTACTGGGTTGGGGTGATCTAACTTTAATTGCAGCTTGTCAACTTTACCCAACAGAAGGAGGGCCCCTGTACTCTGCGAGATGCTGGTGGTGGCTCGTTAGTCGTGTCACAATCAGTATCAGCCCATGATACGCGTCGAGCTCTGCCTCTTACATCGGACCATGACCAAGAGTGGCCTTGTAATTATATTCATGGGCCCCTACAAGTATTTGTGCCTCAGCTAGTGACTCTGGTTCACGGTTCATAACCTCATAAGCCACTTTCTGGTTTTTTAGTCCTTTGAGGAAGGCGTCAGTTGTGAGTTGGTCCTGTAGTTCTAACTCTACTCCAGGATAGGCCAGGTTAACCAGGCGGCACACCTCTTCAGCAAACTCAGCAGAGGACTCCTTGGTCTGTCGCAGTTCTCCTAGCTTCCTGCGTACTGTAGTTGATGGGTCTTTCTGTCCAAAATGCTGCGACAGTTGCTACTTTTAAAAGTGAATAATCTTCCCTAATATGTTCTGGGAGAGAGCAGACATACCGTATAGCAGTGACCGCGGTCTATCCACCCTCTCGGCACCATTCCATCCATACTTGCATGCTTGCCGTTCAAAAGGAAGTAAGAAAGAGTCCCAGTCTTCTTTCCCATCATAAGTTGCAAGCTTGGCTTTGGGGGCATCATGGAAATGTGAGCGGTGACCCAGCCCGGTGCTGTTGTGGGTGGTGTTGCTGTCAAAGTCAGCTGACCCCATGGGGGTTTAAAGGTTGGTCCTGGGCTCTGTTTCTCAGCGTCGCACAACTGGGTCAGGAGCAGAGCTGCCAACACCAAAGCCTGCTCTAGGTGGACCGGAACTGCGTGTCCTCTGATGAATGACCTCTAATTCTGCCGCAATGGGACCGTCAGTGGAAGAGTTCCATCGTCTAGGTGTATCACAGTAGCGTGATAGGGTTGGCACTGGTGGGCTGGGGTTAACAGCCAAACTATGCGCAGGGCGGGCCGTGTGCTCACTACTTCCGATGCTGGGGTTGGCTGTCTCTGATACTGGACTGGTGCTTTGAGCTGCAGGCTTTCGACAATCCATATCCAAGCGCTGTAGAATTGGAGACAGAATCTGTTAAAATTGTTGGGCCTGATGGTCCAGTAAGGTCTTTAACAAGGGTGGAGCTTGTGCAGGGTCTGGTGCTTCTGCTGCTGCAGCTTGTCCTTCTTGATCCATTTTATTTATTTATTTATTTATTTATTTTCAACAGTCCTTTAATAGAAATAATTGAGCAGCACTGTTTTGCTTGTACTGCAATACTAGCTGGTGACAGCAGAAAAGTAGCGTCTTTTTTTTTCTTTCAACAGTTTTCGGAGTTACAGTCCACAATATTCCAGCGGTTTAGCTGTTCATTCCAAATAACATCTCTTCCAACTTGCAAGGTTTAATTTTATACACATTTAATATCCCGCGATGACACCTCTTGTCATGCTGTAGATTATTATTATATGATGTTAATATTATTGAGGCGAGGGTAACACGACAACAGTTATTGCAATGCTGAACTGGCTTTATTAAGTAACAGGATGGCGGTACAATTACTTTTCAACACCGGCAAATTGCTCTAGCTCCAGCGCAGAACGAGTGTTTTAGTCACTGTCCACACTATACGCCTGCAAGCAATCAACTGAACCGGAACAGGAACAGTATCCCCTTTTACTCTAGCTTTTAATTACATCCGGTCTAAACACGTCCTGCAATTGGACAGCAAACAGGAAGGACCAGTAATAGCACAATACAATAATAAACCCCCCAGGGCAACAAACCCATGTAACAATATTGTAATATTTAAGTGTCCTATCATTTGATATATGGTAGTTGCAAGTAAAGTGTATGTATTTGAAATTAGGTGCAAAGTACCCAAATTAAGAGGTGTAAGGTTAAGAGGTTAGGTGTGTGAGGTTATGTAGATAAATGAAAAGGTATTTGTGAAATGTATTAAATATTAAGCGCGTAAGATCAAGCTGTAGTATTAGATGCACTGTAAACATAAGAGGTAAACAGCAATGTAAATAGTAGGAGTTAATGTAGTGTATGCAATTTAATAGACATGGACATTGTACGTAAGAAATGTTATAGAGAAGAGAAAGGTTTAGTGGTGTAATGGTGCAATGTAATAATACAAGGGAAATGGGAGAAAATTGATGTAGATATGTTAGGAAAAGTGATTAGGTGTAGTTTTAATTCAGAGGCAGCAAAGCTGGGGGTCTACCCGTGCCATTGACCGAACACTTAAGCAGGTGAATAGAAAAAAAAATGTGCTCAAAAATGATCTTTTTTCTTATGGTCCCTGGCCGTGATGTGTCCGTTAAGCCTATCCAAGTAACCATGTTAGGTATTGTGATAATAGTGTTTTTCAGATATTATTTCTTTTTCAATTTAAATCATTTTTTGTTATCTTGTATAAACTTTTATTGTAAACTTTTACTTCTACCCTCACATAATAAGTCTTTATTTACCCATTGCAATTTAAGGTATCCTGGTTTCAAAATGATAAGTGGCACTCCGTAGCCCTTGTTCAATTACTTTGAATGGTGTGCATTGAAACAGTGTGTAGTTGGTAATGATCATGAAGTATTGGTGGTGAACAATGTTATTGAAATATTTTGAAATCATGAGTTGTAATTAAGTAGTTTTCAGATGTAGGGGGAGCGTGGGGTTGTAAGTTTGAGTGAAATGGTATTTCAAAATTGTGAAAATGTTTAATGTGTGTTTTGTTAGAACTAATGATTTGTTTCATGAAAATGTAGAAGGTAAAATCAATTGAATACATACTTACATGTTGATTTGGTACCAGGTCAGTATTGATTTTTGCAATTGTGATTTTTGATTGTTCTTGGTGTTGCTTTGGGGGGAATGGAACGTTGTTTAGAAACTTGGAGGTTGGTCGTCCTTGTGCATTTGATGTCAAAGCTTGCTGGGTCTCTGA
This sequence comes from Acipenser oxyrinchus oxyrinchus, assembly GCA_030684275.1. NCBI lineage: Eukaryota > Metazoa > Chordata > Actinopteri > Acipenseriformes > Acipenseridae > Acipenser > Acipenser oxyrinchus. The sequence goes on along the minus strand of CM060247.1, from coordinate 64,234,655 downwards.
AACCTTAAACAGAAGAAAATGTTAAATTTGATTAAAGTTAGAAGCAAGTATTATTAAAAAAAAAACAGTGAACAAACAGGTTTTAGAGTAAGTCTGGAAGAGCGTAATAGAGGATATGATTTGAAGTTATGCAATGTAAGTAGTACACATATGGAAGTTAAAAATAGATGTACCCTTATATAGTGTTTAAAAGAAAAACAATGTATTGCAAGAGCTAATTACAATGAATAATTACATATGTGGTTTGAATGGTTTTATTAAAAGCATGTCATTTTGTAAATTACATATATTACAGGCATGGTTTAAGAATAGTAAGTTTTCAATAGATTATTTAATAATTGCATTTTTTTTTCTTCGTTTGTGATTGAGTTTACCAGGATATTGTTGGACGTGTTATTGTTATTAATTTATTGTCAATTTGTAGAATCATTTCAATGTAGTATAAATTGAAATACTACTGGTTATTTTCATATTAAAAATGTTATTACAGTGTATTATTACAATAATTGCCAACTACAATATTATGAAAAAACATGTAATGAGGTAGTGGTAACTAATTGGACTGAAAGAATGATGTTTGAGCAGAATAAATCTTTAACTGAATTGATGTATTAAGTGGAATTAAATCAAAAGTTAATTTATTTGGAGATCAGTATAAGGTCACTGTATTGCCTATAGCCGTTTAATTAAAAAAAAACGCCATCTCGCTAGTGTTTTCTGCATGCTGTAATTGATGATATAATAATATAATTGTGATGGGTATGGCATTGAAAAATAATTGTTAAAGAAATACTTACTCAGTTTTTTGGTGATGTCTAATTACTATGTTGTGGTGGAACTCACTGCGGTTGGTTTGAACACTTGCATTGAAAAATGTTGTATTTATGGCAGATGTTTTCACTGGTGATACATCGTGTATGTAACCAGTAATGTTGTCTTCAGTTTCTCCCAGTTTTATTTTTTTGTGTTGTGGTGAAGCAGCCATTGCGTCTTTTCGTCTGTTAAGAACGTTTACAAATGAGAGGAGGCCATTCAGCCCATCTTGCTTGTTTGGTTGTTAGCAGCTTATTGATCCCAGAATCTCATCAAGCAGCTTCTTGAAGGATCCCAGGGTGTCAGCTTCAACAACATTACTGGTGAGTTGGTTCCAGACCCTCACAATTCTTTGTGTAAAAAAGTGCCTCCTATTTTCTGTTCTGAATGCCCCTTTATCTAATCTCCATTTGTGACCCCTGGTCCTTGTTTCTTTTTTCAGGTCAAAAAAGTCCCCTGGGTCGACATTGTCTGTACCTTTTAGGATTTTGAATGCTTGAATCAGATCACCGTGTACTCTTCTTTGTTCAAGACTGAATAAATTCAATTCTTTTAGCCTGTCTGCATACGACATGCCTTTTAAACTCGGGATAATTCTGGTTGCTCTTCTTTGTATTCTTTCTAGAGCAGCAATATCCTTTTTGTAACGAGGTGACCAGAACTGAACACAATATTCTAGGTGAGGTCTTACTAATGCATTGTAAAGTTTTAACATTACTTCCCTTGATTTAAATTCAACACTTCTCACAATATATCCAAGCATCTTGTTGGCCTTTTTATAGCTTCCCCACATTATCTAGATGAAGACATTTCTGAGTTAACATAAACTCCTAGGTCTTTTTCAAAGATCCCTTCTTCAATTTCAGTATCTCCCATATGATATTTATAATGTAATTTTTTATTGCCTGCATGCAATACTTTACACTTTTCTCTATTAAATGTCATTTGCCATGTGTGCCCAGTTCTGAATGCTATCTAGATCATTTTGAATGACCTTTGCTGCTACAACAGTGTTTGCCACTCCTCCTATTTTTGTGTCGTCTTCAAATTTAACAAGTCTGCTTACTATACCAGAATTTAAATCATTAATGTAGATTAGGAATAGCAGAGGACCTAATACTGATCCCTGTGGTACACCACTGGTTACCTCGCTCCATTTTGAGGTTTCTCCTCTAATCAGTACTTTCTGTTTTCTACATGTTAACCACTCCCTAATCCATGTGCATGCATTTCCTTGAATCCCTACTGCGTTCAGTTTGAGAATTAATCTTTTATGCGGGACTTTGTCAAAAGCTGTCTGGAAATCTAAATAAACCATGTTGTATGCTTTGGAATTAGCCATTGTCGAAGTTGCATGCTCCAAAAAATCAAGCAGGTTAGTTAGACACGATCTCCCTTTCCTAAAACCATGCTGACAGTCTCCCAGGATATTGTTACCATATAGGTAATTTTCCATTTTGGATCTTATTATAGTTTCCAAAAGTTTACATATAATAGAAGTCAGGCTTATTGTCTGTAGTTACCTGGTTCTTTTTTGTCTCCCTTTTTGTGGATCGGTATTACATTTGCAATTTTCCAGTCTGTCGGTACAACCCCTGTGTCAAGAAACTGTTGCATGATCTTGGTTAGCAGTTTGTAAATAACTTCTTTCATTTCTTTGAGTACTATTGGGAGGATCTCATCCGGCCCAGGGGATTTGTTTATTTTAAGAGCTCCTAGTCCCTTTAACACTTCTGCTTCTGTTATGCTAAAGTTATTTAAAACTGGATAGGAACAGGTCGACATGTGGGGCATGTTGTCCGTATCCTCCTTTGTAAAAACGTGTGAAAAGTAATCATTTAATTTAGTTTTTTTTTTTTCTTCGTCTATGATTTTGCCATTTGTATGTCTTAGACATTTAACCTCCTCTTTGAATGTTCTCTTGCTGTTATAATATTGGAAAAATATTTTGGAATTTGTTTTAGCCCCCTTAGCAATATTGATTTCTATCTCTCTCTTGGCCTTTCTAACTTCCTTTTTGACTTGCGTTTACAGTTCCATGTGGTCTCCCTTCTGTTTTTTTGTTTTCTCCCCCCTTCCTTTCTAGTTTAAATGCTTCTGAAACTCCTCAAGGATCCTTTCTCCGAGTAGATTGGTTCCCTTTTTTTACGAGATGTACAAAATAATTTATCAGAAAAACATTATTTGAAAAGGACCATAAGAGCTAAATGCTTAAATAAGTATACAAAAATGATGAATACAGTCAATTCTTATTAAAACGAACTCAGATTAGACGAATTTCCTGATAGTATGAATTTACTACAAGGTCCCAGCAAAATTTAGTAGTCGCTTATTGTAAATTACTTCTTATAACACAAATTCACTTAACACACCAGGGAAGAAAATATATACATTTTTAAAAAAATAAAAATAAATGCCCCAGTTCGAACACCTGAGTGTGAAGGATATTGGGAAATGTAGTAACTCACATCCACATTAGTGCCCCTGTACTGTATTTTAGTGCCATTTGGGGACTACTGATCCTATGGTGCACTCTGAGTTGCGATCTTTGCAGACAAAAGTGGAGGTTTTGAAAGCGGTAAATAATGCACCACCGTACAAGAAAAAGAAAGCAGTTCCTACCGATTTCAACATTCAAACAAAAACTTTGTCAACCATTCGAAAAAAGGGATACAATAATATAGCCTTCTGAACAGCAAACTGTGGAGGCAAGTCGTTGATGTTTCCGATTTTCTCAATACCCTGATGTTGAGGACGCCTTGCTTTTGTAGTTTAAATGCCTGTCATTAGAATCATGTAGGTTTCAAGTGTAGTTCATTTGCAATGTACATTTTAAGAGTTCACTTACAGCTGTAGTTTCTATAAATCGCATAGTACTTTTAATTGTATAATACTTTTCATTGCGGTGGATTTGTTCAATAAATTTCTATGCATTAAAGTGTGAAAAATCTCAATGAAAATGGGTATAATTCGCATACATTTTGCAGTTACAAAAAAACACAAACTTTCAAAACATTTCAAAGCATATTTTAAATGTTGACATTTTGAGAAAATGTGAATTAAGGTGCCTTAGTACGCATAAATTTAAATGGAAACAGGTTTATTTGCATTAAAATAAGCGAATCTCCCAGTTTGCACTGCACTTCCTATTTATTTGAGTAGGCTATACAAAGGAAAGTATGGTGAACACAGAGACGGAGGAAATACGTTGTTTTTTTTACAACTTATACAGGAATATTGTATTTAGTGCCCTTGACGGAAAACTGCAGAGGAATGCAGCAATGTTTACAAATGTTGAAAAGTGGATGACATTACAGGGGGTTTACAAGCCCTGGGAAGTACTGAGAGTTAAATGGAAGCACAATGATAAACTAGGCGACTGCAAGAACAAAATGCAATTAGGATCAGCGATGAGCAATTAACATAATTTGTCACGTTTGTTTGAAATAAAAATTAAGTGAAACAGAATCTGGCTCAGTCAAGATATGAAGGTAAAAACAAGTGACTTTGCTTTGTAATTAACAGCTTTTTCTGAGTTTAATTAGGAAACAGAATCGGTTCAAAATAAGTTTAAAGGAACGTAATTTAATCAAAAATAAAACCTGAAAACGTCAAGCCCTAATTATAATGTACATTTACTGTGTAACACCACAGAAAAATAGTAGCTAAATCATGGTAGGATAGAGGCTATCTTAGCCGAGACAAGTAGCTGTGGTGATGAGTAATGGTGTGGTAAATGCAATTTCTGAAGAGACAATGCCACCTACCTCTGTTTTTTTTTTCACAAAGAATTTTTCCAGACAGTCACTGGATTTCTGAGCCTGAAAAGCCTGTTTGTGATGGTCAGAATAATTTTACAGCTGTTATGTCATGCAAATTTCACCCCCTCTATAATAAATATTAACAAACGTTATTAATACACATTAGAAACTACAAAACAACAGCACTGTCATTTGTGTGTCAGTAAAAAGAGACAAAGTGAGTCAAAATGTACTCAAATTTGGTTCGGGTTTTTCAATGTTATAAATAACGGAGCTACGGCTAAATATGTAAAGCATATTAATCATACACACACACACACACACACACACACATATATATATATATATATATATATATATATATATATATATATATATATATATATATATATATATATATTTGGTTTAATTGCCATTGTATTACAGTATATCGTAATGAAACCATATTTTATGTATTTTTGTATTTACTGAAAAGGTTGTGTATTTAATCACGCACAAACCAATGTAATCGAAAGCATCCAGAGATGATAAATACCAAAAGCAATACAAGTACAGTCGATGCGGCTTTATCGGAACGTCTCAGGAGAAGTAAAAATATCCTGAATAAGTGGCATTAAAATGACCTTAGTCACACTTTTTTGTTTCTAAATGAAAAGAAAAAAAATGAAATCACATTACATTGTGATTAAATGTTAAATACATAATTTTAAATATGAGTCAATTGTTTTTTTTTATTCCTAAACAAAATTAATCACTGTTTTTTAGTTATACATGAAATTAAAAAGAATGAAATCACATCTTATCACAAGGCGAGGCACCTGCTATGTTGACACGCCGACTATCTTTGCAACAGCAGCCTGACAAACCACAGGAGACTCCAGCTCCTTCAAGAGTTCAACATGGTTTACGCAATTTACGCAAGTCACAGCATAATCACGTACTTGCTGTACTGTGCTACGTGAACCTGCCTTGCTCTGAAAAGCCAATCTCCATTCATCATTTGAAAATACTGTATCCCAATTAAATGAAGTGACGTCTCAAGTAAAAGACATAAATACCCGGGCAGGTGGCAGCCCTAGCTGTAAGCGTGTTTGAACAATGGTTAAAGCCAGGTTTAACAAATGCAAAATGCTGAATTTAAATCTAACGTCTGTGCATTTAATGAAGATATACTAAGTGATGATGATTTTGTTGTTGTTCCTGAACCTGTCTAGAAGATATGTGAAATACAAATTAGAAGGGTGGTGTTTATGTGGAAATTAAGGTAGATAAATTGGACCCCAATTGTACACAGTCTTTACCCTGGAATCCCTGGAATGTAAGGTAGGCATTAAAAAATGTGTGTGGGAGGACGCGGGGTTAGGAGAAATGTAGTTCTTGCTGTTTTAAAATGCCATCCAAGAACACTGATTGACTGGCAATCAGTTAAGGTTACACCTGTTCATAAGTTAATAAGCCAGGCTGGTATGAAAGGACAGGTTTCAAAAACAATAGCTGTCTTTGTGATGGTAAGGACTTGTATCTAGACCTGAATACGGTGTACGTTAAAACAAAGTATATTAAATTTGTGATTTCTGAATAATATATTAAAAGTCAGTAAGCCAAATTAGCAGTCTGACTGAAAGTTAGCGATCCTGTAAATTTAGTTAGCGCTCCAAAACAGGAGCTAGGATTTTTTTGTTTTGTATTGTTTGTTAAAAGAAGCTGTGTTCCTACTGGAAACAGAACACAGCTGAAAAAATAAACATACAGGTACTGTGTTTTATCCACCAAAGACAGTGTTAGGAACCCAGAAATGTGTTCAAAGTTATACTGTAAATAAAGAGACTTTGTCACAATTTGTAATTATGAAACTTTTTTTACATTAGGTTAATGTATAATTGTATTACTTTTAGCAAACAATATGAAATGATAAATTGAAATTGCAAGCCCCTTTCTAAGTGTTTCATTTTAAATGTGCAATACTCTAATTAACTTTTAGTTAGAAGATTAGTAGAATTAATCAATCAAAAGATCAACGGGTGAAGTCAAAGAAATGTTTTAAAACATATAAAGTTAGATAATAATAATAGCACGTAACTTTTGTCTTTTTCAATAGGCTATCTTTACAATGCGTGTTCTGAATTCAGTTCCCCTCCTTTCAAAAAACTAAATTCAGCTTGATTTTAAGATTTTATTTATTTATTTATTTATCTATTTGGCAGATGCCTTTATCCAAGTCAGTCAATTGTTGTCTACACCCCTTATATATCTAATTGCAGTAAACATGCACTTTTGGTATGTATCTTATTGGGTATTCATTATGAAACAAGGAAATATGTGCTTAAAATGTATTTCAGTTCTTACTGGTCACCTGCTCACCAGTAGTTTTCAGCAGGCTATCCAAGTCTTCGTGTTACGGAATATTAAAATATTCTTATAATATCTAAAATACATACTTGCCAACATTTGCATCAATCAATGCATCAATGCGTCAAATGCATCATACACATAGAAGGAGTCATAAGCCAAAAACACTTATTATCATAGAATAGACGTATCCCCCCCAACTCAACATGACAAGACCATCATGACAGTAAAAATAGACATAATGAAGCGTTCTTACCTTTGTTTAAGTTAGTGATCAGCAGATGTGTCAGTCGCACAAAGAGCACAGCGTGTGGTTTTCACTAACTCTACTGTGCAGATTAAATTATTTTTTTTTATGGGTAAATATCGGGACTTTCTTCCTATGCATCGTGACTGTCACAACCATATAGGGACTGTTGGCATGTATGAAAATATTACACCATGGCAATAGACTATGAAGATATAACAGACTCTGTTTGTGTGTGTGTGCGTGTAAATGTTTGAAAAATAGATTTGAAAAAATCAGGGGTGCAATCTGGTCCAAACATCCTGACCAAAGAATAACTGAGAACAAGGCTAAAGCATTTTAAAATCAACAGTACAGTTTGTTTCTTTGCAGCTGTGACTCACATATAGGAAGTAATTTGTTGGGCTTTGCCAATTTATGACTCCCTCTAGGCACAGGTCCACTTAACTTGCACTCAAGTCAATCCTCAGACAGCCTGCAATGCTAATGTCAATAAGTCTAAATTCAATGTCACATTATTGTGTTCATTGATATGCACGCCATTTAAATTTGGTTTTAAAAGAAAGAGAATCAAAGTAAATACTTCAGGGTATGAAGGTGACCTTAGCCAAGAGAGTTGAAAACTCTGAAGATGATACCCATTGAAAGGGATAAAGGGTGCACAGAATCTATGGGAGAAGGAAACAGTATGTTGAGGTGTTTCTTTTTTTTCAGGTTGCGGATAAACCTTACCACCCAGTATAAAAAACGAGGGATCATATTCCCTATTGAATGAATGAGAGAGAGAAAGAGAGCAAAAAGTACAACTTAAAGAGTTTGAAAATAAATCAATGTGACATTTCAATACACTTTGAAGTTTCCTCACAGCTTGAACCGTCACAACTTTTGTTTCCTTTTATTCCTTGTGCATTCATTACATTTCCATAAAAAGCAGTTTTGCTTGTGAAATAACAACTATCTTTCCCAGAGAAATTAATATTTGCCACATAGATAGTGGCATTCCATTCAATTAAAGCTCCATCTCTGAAAAGCTGATAATAACTTTGATCGCTGGATTTGTATAATTAAAGAACCGGCCTTCTAGTTTAAAGGCCTCTTCCTTTTTGTCTTTGAAGTGAGGATGGATGATGTGTTTTGCTGCTGCGGCATGGTGGGTAAGTCCCAGGATCCTTTGGTGTCACCTCTATCTGCGTCCCCAGACAGCCTGCTTGTTGTGCCAGTGACAGTGATTAGGCAGACCCCCCGCTGGCCACAGATGGAATGAGGCTGAGTGATAAGGCAAGCTGCAGTCTTCTGCACCTCAGATCCGCCTATTATCACAGGCGGCCCGATTGGGAGCCATTTAAACAAGTGCAAGAGAAATATTGGGGTAATTACTGAGCACAGGGAGGGGGTCACCACTATCAACAGGATTGAAAATGCCAGACACTGAACAGTTCGGAATTTCAGCGGATTAAGTTTGCCTCAATCTGTCACTGCTGAAAGTTTGCTTTCTTAAAGCTGCAGGGTAGTAAGAGTGTCACAGAAGAAAACCAAAAAAAGAGGGATTGCAATCCTTTGCTATGAAATAATTCCTCATATTTTTTTTCTTTATTTTTACACTGGCCTACTGCCACAAGGCTGCAAAATTAGAGCTACACGAAGAATGGATTAAATAAAGCTACTCTATATTTCCAATTGAAAACAGGGCTTTCTTGAGCAGTTCATATAGATCATCCATTTGGGGTAGGGAGAGAATAATATACCATTTGAGCTTCATGTTTGTTCAGCTTGCATAAAAATGTGCTTAGTTCGAGTTCTATTCCCTTGCATTAGGCACTTCAGCATCACAACCCATCCCAGTTGTTAGAAATCCCTATTCAAATTCCACACTTGCTGCATAAATCAAACTTGCAGCAAGTTTAACGCCCCTGCCGGGACTAGATTGCTGAAAGTAAATAGACTTAAGCATAGGAGGAGGGACACAGCACCGTAGTTGTGTCTGCATTATTCATTTCCACTGCCTATGTATATATTTTCCAGTAACACAGGAACAAAAATTCTGAAGTTACAATTTAATGTGAACTAACTAGTTTAAACTATATTTAAACATATGCCACCAGAAATATGGAACACACCATTATTAATAACTAGACAAAATACTAGGGGTTTTGCAAAAAAACATGCTGTCTTCTTTTTTGAGGTGATAGGGGTTGTTAGTAGCATGTTGTGCATTTTTCTAATTCAGAAAGTGGGTTTAATTCAGAAAGAAAAGTTTGGCAGTTTAGCACTAATATCAGAGTTCCAGGAAGATTTACAGTACAATATGCTCAAAACAGCTATTACAGTGGTAGCCACAGCCAGCTATTTACCTATCATGATACTGTCGCGGTGTGACAACGCAAAAATGTTGCAGCTTTGCAATCCTGTTTTTTTCTGACTACATTAAATCAGCTGCACTAGTTCTGCCACCAGGTGGAAAATGCATTAAAGAAACCAGCAGGAAGTGTTGATGCCAATAGTGTATTTTATCAGAGCGTTGATAAAAGGCACATGGTTTGGAGTTCTGCTCCTAGTCAATTGATTGTTCACGTTTGTTCCAACAGGAGGAGTTATTATTCCTGAACAAAAATTAATATAACAGGCTGTATAAAAAGTGCTTACAAGTATAAATACCACACAAAACACTCACCCTTTTTTAAGCTTACAGGAGATGATCAGTCCAGCAAGAATCTCAAGTGATCTGCAGGGTGCTTTATTATAATATGAATGTAAATCTGTATTTACAGTGGCTCTCAAAAGTATTCACCCCCCTTGGACTTTTCCACGTTTTATTGTGTTACAACATGGAATCAAACTGGATTTAATTAGGAGTTTTTGCCACTGATCAACACAAAAAAAGTCCATAATGTCAAAGTGAAAAATACAAAACAAAAAATAATTGATTGCATAAGTATTCACCCCCTTGAGTCAATATTTGGTAGAGGCACCTTTGGCAGCAATTACAGCCATGAGTCTATTTGGATAAGTCTCTACCAGCTTTGCACATCTGGACACTGCAATTTTTGCCCATTCTTCTTTGCAAAATTGCTCAAGCTCCGTCAAATTGGATGGGGACCTTTGGTGAACAGCAATTTTCAACTCTTTCCACATATTCACAATTGGACTTCAACTGGGCCACTCCAGGACATTGACCTTTTTGTTTTTAAGCCACTCTAGTGTGGCTTTGGCTGTATGTTTGGGGTCATTGTCCTGCTGAAAGATGAATCTTCTTCCAAATCCCAGGTCTCTTGCAGACTTCAGCAGGTTTTCCTCCAGGATTTCTCTGTACTTTGCTGCATCCATTTTGCCCTCTATCTTCACAAGCTTTCCAGGCCCTGACGCAGAGAAGCATCCCCATAGCATGATGCTGCCACCACCATGCTTCACGGTAGGGATGGTGTTCTCAGGATGATGTGCGGTGTTGGGCTTGCACCAAACATAGCACTGAGCGTTGAGGCCAAAAAGCTCTATTTTGGTCTCATCAGACCATAGAATCTTCTTCCACTTGGTCCCACATGCATTCTGGCAAACTCTAGCCGAGTTTTTTTTCACCAATGGCTTTCTTTTTGCCACTCTCCCAGAAAGGCCTGGCTGGCCTTCCTGCGTCCACCACCCGTCCGCTCCAGCTCATCCAGAACTCCGCTGCTCATCTGGTGTTCTCTCTGCCTCGCTTCTCCCACGCAACTCCACTACTCCGCTCACTCCACTGGCTCCCCACTCTGCTCCGCCTGCACTAGAAGACTGGCTCTACCTCCTCTATGCTCCCCTGCCTCCAGAGTACGCTCCTTCTCCACCCTCGCCCCGCAGTGGTGGAATAACCTTCCTACAGATGTCAGAACTGCCCAGTCCGTGACCACATTCCGGCGCCTCCTCAAGACTCACCTCTTCAGAAAGCATCTGTAGAACTCCTCTGTTTTTCCCCTGGGACACTTATCACCCTTCCTTACTTGCTCTTATCTGCCCCCTATTTTACTGCATTTAATCCTGTACTTCAGAGTACTGTAATCTGCCAAGGGTTTAATCTGTAGTATTTTGTATTTAATTATATCCTGATGTAACTATCACTGACACTGTTATCTGCTGTATTATTGAATTGTATTTTGTCACACTTGTATCTGCTTGAACCAAAGTCATTGTATTTATCTTGCTCTTAATTGTATTATTACTTGCACTGTGATTCTTGAAATGTATTTGTTTACGACTGTAAGTCGCCCTGGATAAGGGTGTCTGCTAAGAAATAAATAATAATAATAATAATAATAATAATAAAAAGACCAGTTTTGTGAAGCACCCGGGCTATTGTTGCCGTATGACAGTGTCTCCCAGCTCAGCCGTGGAAGACTGTAACTCCTTTAGAGTTGCCATAGGCCTCTTGGTGGCCTCCCTGACTAGTGCCCTTCTCGCCCAGATACTCAATTTTTGAGGATGGCCTGTTCAAGACAGATTCACAGTTGTGCCATTTTCTCTCCATTTCTTAATAATGGACTTTACTGTGCTCCAGGGGATATTCAATGCCTTGGAAATGTTCTTATATCCTACCCCTGATTGGTGCTTTTGAAGAACCTTATTCCGGATTTGTTTTGAATGGTCCTTCGTCTTCATGATGTAGTTTTTGTTAGGAAATGTACTAACCAACTGTGGGACCTCCCAGAGACAGGTGTATTTAACCTGAAATCATGTGAAACACCTTAATTGCATACAGGTGGACTCCATTCAACTAATTATGTGACTTCTAAAGACAATTGGTTGCACCAGAGCTTATTTAGGTGTGTCATAGCAAAGGGGGTGAATACTTATGCAATCAATTATTTTCTGTTTTATATTTGTAATTAATTTAGAACAATTTGTAGATTTTATTTTTCACTTTGACATTATGGACTTTTTTGTGTTGATCAGTGGCAAAAACTCCTAATTAAATCCATTTTGATTCCATGTTGTAACACAATAAAATGTGGAAAAGTCCAAGGGGGCTGAATACTTTTGAGAGCCACTGTATACTACCTGTACAGTACTTGTACACTTCCAACTATAATGATTCACTACTCTGTACCAAACTATTCTAGAGTCCTGTTAATTTTGTATTTGTTAATTGTGTATGCATGAAAGATGGAAAAATTTAAACTCAGAGCGTTGAACTTAATAATCTACTTAAGTCCAATGATAATCAAAAGCACAAAAGTTTATATAGTCTATAAAAGGGAGTGGCCTTTATATAGTTTATAAAAGGCAGTGGCCTTTATATAGTTTATAAAAGGCAGTGGCACAAACCTTGCTATGTAATCGGGGTGTGGAAAATCAAAATCATACTATATATGTTATGCCCATTTGTCATAACTTTATTCTGACTTTAGCCGGGATGTGTTTAAAGTCTCCATTGCCTCTTGGACAGATCTTGGAAAAAATTTAAGATGCAATGTTCTGGATGCTATAAAAATGAAAGCATGTAAAAAGTGAAACTGAATTCCCAAATGCAGTGTCTTTTATGTGCAACTGAATCAATTGTGTCCTGCTAAGAGCTGAATTTACTGCTTTAAATGTTTATGTGTGTGTGTGGTTTTCTTTTTTAGGTAAATAATGATCATTAAACAGCAACAACATACTATACTGTAGCCCAGTGATGATCTTGAATTTTTTAATGGTATTATATGATCTGTAAACCACTGTGCATAAATATTTCATGTTTGTTTAGCAGCTCAAAGTGAACCACAGATGAAAAAAAAAACCACAGAATCTATCACGTCCGCACTTTCCTCCTGTACACATGCGTGATTTCGATTGAGTGAATTTCCACTCTGATTATTGGTGGGTGAAGCAGTTGTCTGGTAATTCTGCCTATGGAGAGCGCTCTGTGTTGCTCATTAACTTTGCTGTTTCAGCTTGTCGTATCAGTAAAGCACTATGGGCCTCATTTATGAAAGGGCACTAAACATTATGGTGCACCATAATTGCAGTTAGTGTGCATGATTTCCGTATTTACTATTGCAATGTTATCCATTACCGCGCAAAATAGTGGGCATATTATGGTGCACACTGATTTTATTGTGCCACACTATGGTAATCACAATGAATATGTGATTTGTATGGTAATGCATGATAATGTGTTTAAATGAGGCACCCCGCTCTGAAATGAGCTTTATTCACACTGTATTAACTAAAGGGCGATAATCGTTGAAATAGTGGGCTGAAATCTATCTGGCATCATGGTGGCATTACTTGCATTTAAGTTTTCATATAGAGCAGTGAAAATTAACTGTAAATAATAGGTTATATTAAGTGTGAATAAACGTGAATTAATGTTATAATGTCTTAGATTTTATTTCATAGCTCATTACATTGGTTCAGTGGTACGAGTGATTAAATAAAACAATGGACCAAACAAGGTATTATAATTTAAAATAACCTCCTCCACTAGAATTTCGAACTCCTCTGCGTGCAGTTTCAGTTTGTATTGCCTCTGCCTGTCCCCAGCGGAGGGCTGCGTCTGTTGATCGCTCATTTTCGGTCAATGTAAGCCACCTCCACCTTTCACAATAAGCCACTGACCAAAAGATATGCCTGGACTGCCAGGGCTTTTTATATCACAGTGGCCACAGCTAAGTCTTGGACATTATCATGCACATTAAATTATCGCTCACAATACATGTAGTGTGCCCGCTATGGTATGTAAATGAGCCAAACAGTGTGAACGTAAATAAATGCGTTCTCTGTTAGCAAATGGGACAGTAAATTTAGATTTATGGTGCACTCTCTGCTGTAATGTGCACGTTATAGCTAGTTTCATAAATGAGTCCCAGTGTTTCTTTTTAGAAGTATAAATGCTCCTGTAAACATAAATAATAATCACAATACTCATACTTTGACGTTTTATTTATTAAGCGTGGCTGCATTTTAATAACAGCAATAGCGGCAGGTTCGATTTGTTTTTGGTGATTGAAATGGATACATTTCTTACTTGCAAAAGAAAGCGATGGAAGAAAACACAAGAGTCTACAAAAAGTGCAAAGTGACAGAAAAGTTATACAGAGTCCCTTTGGATTATTTTGATGCTAGCTTGTATCACTGTTAGTTACTGGAGTTTTACCTTGAGGTTAATGTTTTTAAATGGCACGCAATTATGCTGAGTCGGGAAGTAAATGTAACGTGATAAACAGTGCAGACTATTTTGTATTATTTACAATAACTTTGCCGAATAGAAAGCAGACATGTTTCCAAAGCGATTTCTAAATAGTCTTTTAATTCTGTACATCCAAAGACATGTAATTAAGTTTTAAGAATGAAGCCTACTGTTTGTCATTCCCAAACTGTTGTGACAAATTATATTAAATAAAAGGGAAAAAAGAAATGTGTTAATAATCAGATTATTCTTTCTTTTATTGCAACTGTGGTACTATTCAGTGTGCAAAAATTGTAAATTGTAAATTTGCTTTAACAAAATGCAACCTGGGAGGGGGGCAATTACGCCCAAACTAAACCACCACCGCTATGCTGTGTAATAGTCTGACAACGCCAGCTCTATAAAGAGCAACTAAAATTGAGAGTTTTCCCATGTTGCCCTAATTTACCAGCACAGGTTATTTTATTGGGAAAGACTACTGAAACCACAAGAAAGTGGAGAGACATAAATTAGTATTTTAACTATGGAAATAGAAACCAAGAAAAAGATAGTTCTTTATTACGGGTGTCAGTTTATTGGTGTTTCCATTGGGTCCTAGTGGTGACAACTATACTGACTAGTGATTATATGAATACATTATTGAGAAATAAAGATTTTAGTACTGCTGCAATGTCGTTGAGAAACGGAGAGGACGTGTCCCTATTCCCCAGTATTGAAAATTACTATTCTGACTTCTGTTCCAGATTCTGTGAATCCCCAATCCCGTATTCAAACTTCCATGCGGCCATGTAAGATTATTGTTTACCTAGAACCCTGCAGTTCTTTAGTTGTGAGTCTCCTTTCTGCCTCCTGACTACTATAGACACCCGGCCACAACTTCTTCCACAACTAAGTTATGAGATAAATTATCTTGTGATCGCGACATAACAATGGTTTTATTTTTATTTTCCATGGTCTCAACGAGCCAGTGTAAATATGTGTGTGTGTGTGTGTGTGTGTGTGTGTGTGTGTATGTGTGTATATATATATATATATATATATATATATATATATATATATATATATATATATATATATATATATATATTGAGAGGAACGGTAGTTCCTCGCAAGTTAGAAAAACGAGTCTCTATACAGCTCAAAGAGTTTAGCTGTTTTTACCATGTTGCAGCGGCAAAATTAAGTCACTTAGAAGTACCATCTGTACCAGTATCAAAAGTCTGAAACTTTCTTACATCAAATGTGAAAAAAACGTACATACCTTTTATACACAATGAGATATAAGTTGTCAAAATAAGGTAACATTGTTATTCTCCTTCTTCCTCTTCTGTCTACGTTTTAAGGGTGTGTAGCGACTTTTCAAACAGAAAAGCTAAATTCCACATGTTGGTCAACGTCAAAATAAACCAGAGAATGCAAGCAGTTTGATAGCCACACCATTTATATTAAACAATTTATTTATGTTTTAAAACAGCACATATCGCAGGAAAAAAAAAATACAGTGGTTTGAACTTGCAACATGACGTTCTTGAAGAGCACACGACCTTAGCCCACAGCACCACTGTGCAGTTGTTGATAAATTGTAGTTCCTCGTTTAATTAAAAATAAAGGAATAATTTATTTGGTGGAAATAAATGATTTAAACAAATGCATAGAGGAATAAATACATTTAGAAATAAATATTTTTAAATAAATAAATGTAGAAATTAGTACATGTTTATATTATAAATGTATAAATAAATTAATAAATAGCAAGCTAGAAAACTACATGTCATATTAAATGATTTCACTGATGTGTTTATCCACAGCAATTGACATTTACTGTATATACCTCTATAAAAAGTACAAGTTTCATATATATATATATATATATATATATATATATATATATATATATATTATTTTATTATTATTTATTTCTTAGCAGACACCCTTATCCAGGGCGACATACAGTCGTAAACAAATACATTTCAAGAATCACAGTACAAGTAATAATACAATTAAGAGCAAGATAAATACAATGACTTTGGTTCAAGCAAGTACAAGTGTGACAAAATACAATTCAATAATACAGCAGATAACAGTGTCAGTGATAGTTACATCAGGATATAATTCTAAATTAACTACATTTGGTAACTTTGTAAGGTGGTGTTTGAATTAGCTGAGTTAGTGTGTGATTAGTACTAGGTGAGTGGTTTAATTGAATAGAAGTTGATTTGCTATTTGATTGGTTTCCACACAGTTTAGTTGGTTCTTTTGTCACGCAGTTGTTATATCAATCAGGCAGCCTATTTCCGCGCCAGCAAACAGAAGCGCCTCAACAAAAGAGCCGGGAGTCTAGCTGTGGGAGTCTACAGGTAACCAGCGTCTGAGGCAAGATAGGTAATTGATCCTGCTCCTACTAATTTTTGAATTAACTATTTAAGTATCATTATTAGTTGGTGTTTCAATTTAGGGAGGAGTGTGTTTATGTGATTTATACCAGGAAGTGTGGTTATTTGAAGAATAGGTTGATTTGCAATTTGTAATTGTATCAGGGAGGGTGGTTTTTTAACTTGAAGAGAGTTGTTTGCATTTGGATTGGTCTCCACCCAGGCTCCTGTAGTGGTGTGATCCCTTTTGAAGTGTGTGAAAGTATTGTCTTAGAGCAGTTAGCAGTTGTGCCAGTTCCCTTGCAAAGTGAGGTGGAACCTATTTAAGGGTGGGCATATAATAGTGGTCAGTCTACAGGAACCAGGGATTGAGTCAGATAGGTAAGTTGCTGCTTCAAATAATTTTAAATAAACTATATTCAGTAACATTGTAGGTGGTGTTTGAATTAGCTGAGTTAGTGTGTGATTAGTACCAGGTGAGTGGTTAAATTGAATAGAAGTTGATTCGCTATTTGATTGTTTTCCACGCAGTTTAGTTGGTTCTTTTGCCACGCAGTTGTTTTACATATATTAGGCAGCCTATTTCTGCGCCAGCTAACTGAAGAGCCTCAACAAAAGAGCCGGGAGTCTAGCTGTGGGAGTCCAGCGAGGGGAGGCCTGCGCCGAGACACTGTTCAAATAGATCCGAACCTAACGGCGCTCTGGAAGAAGCCATCTACTAGTCAGGTCTGTACCCTCCACCCCACTGCTCCCACTGTGCCTATTTGTCTCACCTGTCCTGCTATGACTGTCTCTCACATCCCTGTTCTGTCCTCTCGCCCTCGTCCTCTGCCCTCTCTCCGCCGCTGCTCCTCCAACCCCTCCAACCTCATCCCTCTGCCTCTCCCCCCTCCTGCGTGCACTCTGGAACTGTCACTCTTCTGCTAACAAAGCTGATTTCATCTCTGCCTTTGCCTCCCACCTCTCTCTCGATTTCCTTGCTCTCACTGAAACCTGGCTGTCTCCTGATAACACTGTAACTCCTGCTGCCCTGTCCTCTCTCTACGTCCTGTCCCATACCTCGCGTCTCACTGGACGGGGAGGTGGGACTGGTCTTCTCTCTCTCCCTCCTTACTCTTTTCTGTCCCCTCCGACCTCTCCTCACTCTCTGTTAATACCTTTGAATTTCATGCAGTCCAACTAACCTCTCCCTGTCAACTCCTGCTAATTGTACTGTACCGTCCCCTGGGCCTCTCGCTCACTTTCTAGATGAACTCGACTATCTACTCTCCTCCCTCCCTCTCTGTCTACCCCAACTGTCCTGTTAGGTGACTTCAATATCCATCTCTCCAACCCCAGCCACTCTGCTGGATTCCTCCCTCTCCTTCACTCCTTCGACTTCTGTCTCTCTCCATCCCCTCCTACCCACAAAGCTGGCCGTCAACTGGACCTCACCTTCTCCAGGGCCTGCTGCCCCTCCACCCTCTCTGTCACCCCCCTGGACCTCTCTGATCACTATTTCATCTCTTTTACTCTGTCTCTCCCCTCTCTCCCTGCTCCTCCTACCCCCACTGTCACCTCTCGTCGTAACCTCCGCTCTCTCTCCCCCTCTGTCCTTGCCTCCACTGCTCTCTCTCACCTCCCTCCTATCGACTCCTTCTCACAACTCTCCGTAGACTCTGCTACCTCCACCCTCTTCTCCTCCCTCACCTCCTCCCTCGACTCCCTCTGTCCCCTCACCTCCCGACCTGCTCGCCCCTCCCTCCCCAACCCTGGCTCTCCTTTGTGCTCCGCTCAGCAAGAATCACACTGCGATCTGCTGAAAAGAAATGGAAGAGAACCAAACTCCCTGCTGCCCTAGACCTTTACCGCACTCTCCTCTCCTCCTTCTCCTCTACTCTCTCCTCTGCTAAATGTACTTATTTCCAATCTGTAATCCAAGCCTCCACTAACAACCCACGTAAACTATTCTCTACCTTCTCCTCCCTCTTAAACCCTCCCCTCCTCCTCCCTCCTCTATCTCCCCTGATGACTTTGCCTCCTTCTTCTCTTCTAAAATCTCAGATATCCATAAACTCTTTAACACCTCTCCCTCCCCGCACCCCTCCTGCTCCAACCCCTACACCCACTGCATCCCCTACTAACTCACCCTCCTTCTCCACCTTCTCGCCCTCTCAGACTCTGACCTCTCCTCCCTGCTCCAGGGTCACAAACCCACCACGTGTGCCCTGGACCCCCTCCCCACTCACCTCTTTCAAGCTGCTGCTCCTGCTCTACTTCCCTTCATCTCCTCCCTTCTCAACACCTCTCTCCTTTCTGGTCTCTTTCCCTCTGCCTTCAAAAAGCCTCTATCACTCCCCTCCTCAAAAACCTACCCTCGACCCCACCTCCCTCCAGAGCTACCGTCCTGTCTCCCTCCTACCCTTCCTCTCCAAAACCCTCGAGCGGACTGTACACCGCCAGCTCTCTGCTTTCCTGTCCAACCACTCTCTGCTCGACCCTCTCCAATCTGGCTTCCGCTCTGCTCACTCCACTGAAACCGCCCTCCTGTCTGTCACCAACTCACTAAAGTCTGCCCGAGCTGCCTCTCTCTCCTCTGTCCTAATTCTCCTCGACCTCTCTGCTGCCTTTGACACTGTCGATCACTCTATTCTACTATCCTCTCTCGCTGACCTGGGAATCTCTGGCACTGCTCTGGCCTGGTTCTCCTCCTACCTCTCCAACCGCACTTACCAGGTAACCTGGCGTGGAGCAACCTCCACACCTCGCCCTCTCTCAACAGGAGTCCCCAAGGGTCAGTCTTGGGTCCTCTCCTGTTCTCTCTCTGCACCCGCTCCCTGGGCCCCCTCATCGCATCCTATGGTTTCTCATACCATTTCTATGCTGATGATGCTCAGATTTTCCACTCCTTCCCCACCTCTGACTCCACCATCCCCTCCCGTATCTCTACCTGTCTGTCTGCTATCTCCTCCTGGATGCACTCGCATCACCTCAAACTTAACCTCTCTAAATCTGACCTCCTTTTCTTTCCCTCCTCCTCCTCCCCCTCCTCTGATCTTTCTATCTCTGTTCCTCTGAAATCTACCACACTCTCTCTCTCTTCCTCCGCTAAGAACCTCGGAGTCACCCTGGACCCCTGCCTCTCTTATTTACACTTCAATGGGATCACACCACTACAGGAGGCTGAGTAGAGACCAATCCAAATGCAAAGAACTCTATTCAAGTTAATTAACCACCCTCCCTGATACAATTACAAATTGCAAATCAACCTTTTATTCAAATAACCACACTACCTGGTATAAATCACATACACACACTCCTCCCTAAATTGAAATACCAACTTAATAACGATACTTAAATAGTTAATTCAAAAATTACTAGGAGCAGGATCAATTACCTATCTTGCCTCAGACGCTGGTTACCTGTAGACTCCCACAGCTAGACTCCCGGCTCTTTTGTTGAGGCGCTTCTGTTTGCTGGCGTGGAAATAGGCTGCCTTATTGATATAACAACTGCGTGACAAAAGAACCAACTAAACTGTGTGGAAACCAATCAAATAGCAAATCAACTTCTATTCAATTAAACCACTCACTTGGTACTAATCACACACTAACTCAGCTAATTCAAACACCACCTTACAAAGTTACCAAATGTAGTTAATTTAGAATTATATCCTGATGTAACTATCACTGACACTGTTATCTGCTGTATTATTGAATCGTATTTTGTCACACTTGTACTTGCTTGAACCAAAGTCATTGTATTTATCTTGCTCTTAATTGTATTATTACTTGTACTGTGATTCTTGAAATGTATTTGTTTCCGACTGTATGTCGCCCTGGATAAGGGTGTCTGCTAAGAAATAAATAATAAAAAAAAATATATATATATATATATATATATATATATATATATATATATATATATATATATATATGAAACTTGTACTTTTATAGAGGTATGTACAGTAAATATTCAATTAAACCACTCACCTGGTACTAATCACACACTAACTCAGCTAATTCAAACACCAACTTACAATATTACTGAATGTAGTTAATTTAAAATTATTTGAAGCAGGAACTTACCTATCTGCCTCAGTCCCTGGTTACCTGTAGACTGGAGATATATATATATATATATATATATATATATATATATATATATTAGTCCAAGATTAGTGCTGATCACAAACCCTGATCAGCACTAATCTTGGACTACCGAGGTTGAAACATTTAATGGTAGCTAATGAGTCAACATTTACATTACATTTACGTTTAAAACAATCTTTTAAAATGTAACAAACAAGGGTCATTTAAATGTGTTGGCTGAAAAAAGTAACAAGCAGACAAAACTGATTAAAACAAAACAAGTTTGAATGACAAATTCGGCAACATTGTCAAGTTTTGTAAACATTTAAAACTATGTTTAAGGCTATGTTCATATAGTAATTAAACGGACTGTGTTGTATAGCGTTATGCTGACTTTGAAAAACACAATGTAAAAACCAGGGTTACGTGCAAGTAACAAAACCAAAACTTTGTGTTTTTCTTTACACACACTAAATTATACATGACGTTTTAAACCACATATCATCGTACTACTTGAGTGAATCAACCTATAAAAAATAATCGAAACAAGGATAGGAAAAACAAGGGTTAAATCACTTTGGGCCACCGATTTCTCTGCAGTTACCTGAAGAGGGGCAACCCTCCTGCAAGCCCCACTTCTATTTAGCCCGGCCCAGCGTGGTATACTGGGGCAGATCAGAGGGCAAACATGCCACATATGCCAATTGCACAGCTTCTTCACTGGAAAAAGCCTTGCATTTAAAGGGTTAAATCACTTTGGGCCGCCGATTTCTCTGCCGGTACCTGACAAGAGGCAACCCCTCTGTAAGCTTCATCTGTATTTAGCCCGGCCCAACGTGGTTTACTGGGGAAGAACAGCGGGTAAATATGCCACATATGCCAGTTACTCAGCTTCTTATTCGCTCTTTATGTATCTACGTTGAATAAGTAGCCTTGCATTTAACAGGTTAAATCACGCTGGGCTGCTGATTTCTCTGCCGGTACCTGACAAGGGGCAACCCCTCTGCAAGCCCCACTTGTATTTAGCCCAACCCAATGTGGTTTACTGGGGAAGAACAGCAGGTAAATATGCCACATATGCCAGTTACTCAGCTTCTTATTCGCTCTTTATGTATCTACGTTGAATAAGTAGCCTTGCATTTAACGGGTAAAATCATGTCGGGCCACTGATTTCTCTGCAGGTACCCAGCGAGGGGCAACCCCTTTGTAAGCTACACCTGTATTTAGCCTGGCCCAACGTGGTTTACTTAGGCCTATACATAATTATGAATTTGTCTCTAACATATATTTTATGTGTGCACGTAATAATTTTTTATTTTATTTAAGATATATATGCATGGTAAAATACTCCATATCAGGGCACACGGACTGCCTATAAAATATTCAACCAAGTGCAATGCAACAAGTACAAAACAGGGAAGGGGTGGTATGCCGAAGAAGTATCATAGATAATCATTTTTAAAAACACCCTGTGAAGAGCACTGTTTATTTTATTTTTCAATGTGCCCCCAGGTCCTACTACGTACTGTAAAATAACACTTAACTCACATTCTACCCACTGTGTCCCTACTCCTCAATATCCCTGCTTGCCCCTAAGAACCATGTCGAGTCCCCTCAAATTAAAGGGAATGAAAAGACTTGCTGCCCCCAAAATAAATAAAGAAAAATACCTGAAACCTGCTATCGCATACCACAGGCTCTCCATGAATGACTGTAATGCTGCCGACACCTTCCTTCATTATTAGTAGTTAACAGTATTGTAGTCGTAATGTAAGTTGTAATGTTATTTTACTATTACAATATCCGTACAGGCAGCAGATGCTTCAAATATACTATAGTGACGACATATATATGTGTATATTATATGCACACATTATTATTTCAGCAAAAATAAACTGGCAGTACATTCTGGGACTTTCACATGTCTTCCACTATTCCACTTAGTACGATACTAAAATTCTTAGTCCATAGCAAGAGTTATACTAAGTTGGTCCCGTACTTAGTATCCTCTAGAGCAGGGGTAGGCAACCCTTGTCCTGGAGTGCCACAATCCTGCAGGTTTTATAGGTATCTCTTAATTGTCAATTACTAAATACCTGGAACACATGGTAATTCTAACCAATTAAGCCAATCATTAAATCAATTAATTTATAAAGGGGCTTGGGTAAAACAAAAACCAGAAGTGTCTGTGGCACTCCAGGACAAGGGTTGCCTACCCCTGCTCTAGAGGGCAGCAGCAGTTACTTTTGGGTTTGCTGCAATTGAGACCTTTTTTAGTACGCAGCTGGGGACTAACTTCAGCCGCCAAGTTCGTTGCAATTGGTATTTAATTTGCATACTAGTTTAGTACGGAGCTGTGTACTAACCACGGGATCATCCCCAGTTACTACGCTGCTTTCAGTTCGTTGCAGTTGACCCTATGTGTTTAATCTGTGCCATTTTTGCTAAGTTTAATGTTTAGATGTTAAACACCAGTCCTGTTATAAATGTGTATGAATGTTTAAAAAGTGTTACAAATCATAAACACGTCCAAGAGTTTATAAAATAAACACCACACGGTGTTTAAATCCTAAACACATTTAAAATCATAAACCCAGTGACGTGTTTTAAAAGTGTGACAAATAAGTGTTTTACAGTGTAGCTTTTATACGTTGTGTTCTATTATTTCACAAACACAACATTTTACCCAAATGTATGAAGATCAGACACCTGGTTTTGCTCATTACACACTCCTATTAGCCACTGTACTATACAGTGGCTCTCAAAAGTATTCACCCCTTGGACTTTTCCACATTTTATTGTGTTACAACATGGAATCAAAATGGATATAATTAGGAGCTTTTGCCACAAATCAACACAAAAAAAGTCCATCATGTCAAAGTGAAAAATAAAATCTACAAATTGTTCTAAATTAATTACAAGGAAATGCATGCACATGGATTAGGGAGTGGTTAACATGTAGAAAACAGAAAGTACTGATTAGAGGAGAAACCTCAAAATGGAGCAAGGTAACCAGTGGTGTACCACAGGGATCAGTATTAGGTCCTCTGCTATTCCTAATCTACATTAATGATTTAGATTCTGGTATAGTAAGCAAACTCGTTAAATTTGCAGACGACACAAAAATAGGAGGAATGGCAAACACTGCTGCAGCAGCAAAGGTCATTCAAAATGATCTAGACAGCATTCAGAACTGGGCAGACACATGGCAAATTACATTTAATAGAGAAAATTGTACAGTATTGCATGCAGGAAATAAACATGAGCATTATAAATATCATATGGGAGATACTGAAATTGAAGAAGGGAACTATGAAAAAGACCTAGGAGTTTATGTTGACTCAGAAATGTCTTCATCTAGACTATGTGGGGAAGCTATAAAAAAGGCCAACAAGATGCTCGGATATATTGTGAGAAGTGCTGAATTTAAATCAAGGGAAGTAATGTTAAAACTTTACAATGCATTAGTAAGACCTCACCTAGAATATTGTGTTCAGTTCTGGTCACCTCGTTACAAAAAGGATATTGCTGCTCTAGAAAGAGTGCAAAGAAGAGCAACCAGAATTATCCCGGGTTTAAAAGGCATGTCATATGCAGACAGGCTAAAAGAATTGAATCTGTTCAGTCTTGAACAAAGAAGACTACGCGGCGATCTGATTCAAGCATTCAAAATCCTAAAAGGTATAGACAATGTCGACCCAGGGGACTTCTTTGACCTGAAAAAAGAAACAAGGACCAGAACAGAAAATAGGAGGCACTTTTTTACACAGAGAATTGTGAGGGTCTGGAACCAACTCCCCAGTAAAATTGTTGAAGCTGACACCCTGAGATCAATAAGCTACTAACAACCAAACGAGCAAGATGGGCTGAATGGCCTCCTCTCGTTTGTAAACTTTCTTATGTTCTTATGTTCTTATAAAACAGAAAATAATTGATTGCATAAGTATTCACCCCCTTTGCTATGACACACCTAAATAAGCCATGGTGCAACCAATTGTCTTTAGAAGTCACAAAATTAGTTGAATGGAGTCCACCTGTGTGCAATTAAGGTGTTTCACATGATTTCAGGTTAAATACACCTGTCTCTGGGAGGTCCCACAGTTAGCTAGTACATTTCCTAACAAAAACTACACCATGAAGATGAAGGAACAAACAAAGCAAATCCGGAATAAGGTTCTTCAAAAGCACCAATCAGGGGTAGGTTATAAGAACATTTCCAAGGCATTGAATATCCCCTGCACAGTAAAGACCATTATTAAGAAATGGAGAGAATATGGCACAACTGTGAATCTGTCTCAAACAGGCCGTCTTCAAAAATTGAGTATCCGGGCGAGAAGGGCACTAGTCAGGGAGGCCACCAAGAGGCCTATGGCAACTCTAAAGGAGTTACAGTCTTCCACGGCTGAGCTGGGAGAGACTGTGTATACGGCAACAATAGCACGGGTGCTTCACAAAACTGGCCTTTATGGGAGAGTGGCAAAAAGAAAGCCATTGTTGAAAAAAACTCACATCAAATCTCAGCTAGAGTTTGCCAGGAGGCATGTGGGAGACTCTGAGACCAAGTGGAAGAAGATTCTATGGTCTGATGACACCAAAATAGAGCTTTCTGGCCTCAACGCTAAGCGCTATGTTTGGCGCAAGCCTAACACAGCACATCATCCTGAGAACACCATCCTTACCGTGTAGCATGGTGGTGGCAGCATCATGCTATGGGGATGCTTCTCTGCGTCAGGGCCTGGAAAGCCAAGTACAGAGAAATCCTGGAGGAAAACCTGCTGAAGTCTGCAAGAGACCTGGGACTTGAAAGAAGATTCATCTTCCAGCAGGACAATGACCCCAAACATACAGCCAAAGCCACACTGGAGTGGCTTAAAACAAAAAGATCAATGTCCTGGGTGGCCCAGTCAAAGCCGGACCTCAATCCAATTGTGAATATGTGGAAAGAGTTGAAAATTGCTGTTCACCAAAGGTCCCCATCCAACTTGACGGAGCTTGAGCAATTTTGCAAAGAAGAATGGGCAAAAATTGCAGTGTCCAGGTGTGCAAAGCTGGTAGAGACTTATCCAAATAGACTCATGGCTGTAATTGCTGCCAAAGGTGCCTCTACCAAATATTGACTCAAGGGGGTGAATACTTATGCAATCAATTATTTTATGTTTTGTATTTGTAATTAATTTTGAACAATTTGTAGATTTTATTTTTCACTTTGACATTATGGACTTTTTTGTGTTGATCAATGGCAAAAACTCCTTATTAAATCCATTTTGATTCCATGTTGTAACACAATAAAATGTGGAAAAGTCCAAGGGGGGGATACTTTTGAGAGCCACTGTATGTGCTTAAACAATTTTTCTGTTTTCTTGAATTATCTTAAGTAGTTTTTTCTTTATATCAGTTTCCCCTACAAAATGTCTCCAAAACCATTATTTTGGTTAAAATCGACACATTACTTTTTGGCCAGCAGTGTGAAGTAGTGGTTAGGGCTCTGGACTTGACCGGAGGGTTGTGGGTTACCCAGGGCCGGATTAACAAATTCTGGGCCCCTGGGCACGAAGGCATCATGGGCCCCTCCCACCCCTCCTCCTATCAACTCAACCTCAGCTAGTTATATATGTAAAACTATGTTGGTTACAAAATTCAATTGATTGTTCAGTAGGCTACAGCAGCCAATGAAAAATGAACAGCACACCATCTATAAATGTAATTAAATCATACATACCAGCAGCGAGCATAATAGCATGTAATAATAAATAAACATGCCTCTTACCTTAGAAGATCGGCCTCTTTCTTGATTTCTTCCTTGAGAATTCAGTCACCACGTCATCAAAGTCCAGCTCTCTGACAAGTTCGGATTCAATAGCCATCAATGAAAGCGCACTAAGGCGTTTCTGACACATACTTGTTCTGAGTTCGTTTTTTATTCTTGCCATTTGCGAAAACGATCATTCACCCTCACAATTAGTTACAGGTAGAGTCAAGAAAAGTCTGAGGGCAACAAACACGTTTGGAAAGGTTGATTGTAGGCCATTTCTCAACACAATCTGCAGCAGTTTTGAGGGTGATTTATCCTGCTCACCTCTTACAAAGAATTTAAATTGAATGAGCTCGTCTGCAAAGCTCTGATCTAAATCAGTTGGGTAAGCAGAGGAAAGTGTATTGGCCCGCTTACGAATGTCACTGGTGTCAGACTCCTTGCCATCAAACAGAACTCCAAAGCAATCATTCAGAGGCCTGTATGCATCCAGTCGTTGATTGAGACAGCTGAGTAACTGATCAATCATCACGTTGAAAGTCTCAACTTGAAATTTGTGGCTTCCCTCAATTGTGACTTCATGCTCCCTGGTTTCATCTGCAAATGCTTTCCGTTTCCTTATCCGATGAAGGTTGTGCTGATAGGTCTGGCACACACCTCTAACACCCATGGCAGTCTTTTCAAAGTCTGAAAACTGATCCCAGTGATGCCACAAATGACAGCAAAGACTCCAGTAGTCGCACAGCAGTCTTTAAATCAATGTCGCTTTTCTGCAACAGCTCACTTGTCATCTTGAACCTGTGTAGGACGGCATCCCAGAAATGGGCCATGAAGGCTGTTTCCAAGCGTTCCATTTTGCCACACAACAAAGCTGCCTCACGTCGTGTATCAAGAGTTTCATGCATGTCACCTGACAAACTCCCCAAAGCATCCCTTATTGAGCTGTAGTTCTTCCAAAGTGCTGATGTTGAGTCAGCGCGACAGCTCCATCGTGTGCTTGATAGGGATTTCAGAGTCATATTTACTTTGATGTCAGCATTGTGAAAAACTTTATTCCACCGGTGAGTTGATGCAGCGCAAAAACTGTACATGGACTGCAGTATCCCAAAAAAATTACTAGCCTCTTGGCAGCTGTTCTCAATGGTATTGACACCAACCAAATTCAAAGAATGTGCAGCGCACGGTATGTAATGAATTAGTGGGTTTTGTTTGTTTAAATGGGCCTGAAGACCATTGTATCGGCCGGACATGTTACTGGCATTGTCATATGATTGGCCGCGACAATTAGACAGATCCAAGCCCAAGTCACTGATCATTGCAAGTACACTGTCAGCCAGGCTCACCCCAGTATGGCTTTCAATAGGCTCGAATCCAATAAATCGTTCAACAACTTTCCCCTCATTATTGACGAACCTGAAAATAAAAGTAAGCTGGTCCACATGAGATAGGTCCGTGTTGAATCCACGATCACTGAAAAATATTTGGCATGCTGTAGCTCGGCTGCAATGACCCGCTTAGTTTTCTCCCCATTAGCACAATTAATTCCTCGCATATTGTAGAAGACAAATAGGATGTACTGCCTCTACCCTTCTGACCATATTTCTGAATGTGATCAGCCAAAAGGGATCAAACTGAGAAATCAGCTCTAAAATTCCCAAGTAGTTTCCATTGTGCGCTGACCCTAGAAGCTCATCGTCGCCACGGAATGGGAGGCCTCTCTCACTTAAAAACTGGATCACGGCAACAACGCGCCTCAGCACCTCTATCCAATACTTGCTCTCTCCCTCCAGTTGCCGCACAAGGGATGCATCAACAGTACCAATTGCATTACATCGCTGTGATAACGCAAGCATATTAGTTCTATGCTGTAAGCTCTTCTCGTGTTCAGTTATACGATCACAGTGCTTCCAGTCGCTGAATCCTATTATAAACGCATTTGTTTTTGTGGACAAAACCTTGCAGGCAAAGCAGAACACATGTCCAGTACTAGGTGAGTAAATTAGCCAATCTCTTGAAACTATTTCTCCGTTCTGTAAGCGGCAAGAAAATAAATCATTTGTTAGGGAACGTGTCCTACCTCCAGCAACGTCCCGTGTTGACGCTGGATATTTGGCCGCTCGGTTTTGGAAAGCAGGCACCCCGCTTTCAATTAACGCTGTCCGGAGTCGCTCGTCTATCATGCCCCACAAAGACGGGTCATTCATATTTCCATGGGTTGTGCTTAAGCTGGTGGCACTAACCTCTGGGACCGTGTCGCATGTAGCACTGCTGGCTCCAGGTGGTGGCGAGAGACTCTCCGGCGGCTCGGGCTCGCAAGCGGGACTGGTGGTCTCACAATCAGCCTCATTGCTAACATTAGCAGACGAGCTAGCACTAGCAACAGGTGCCTCCTCTGACGAGCAACTAGCAACCTCCTTTTTAAAAAAGCTGTCGATAGAAGGCACACTTTGTAAAAGAGCTGCTCCTCTCGCTTCTTTCTCCTTTTTTTGCTTTCGCTTAATGTACCCGCTAGGAGTGCGTCGATCCATGCTTTTTTCTGGTTTTGCTCTTCGCTGTCTAGCTACGTTTTTTTCTTAATTTTGTCAGCCTTTACATTAAACCCACCCTCCCTTACCATTGTACCAATCGTAAAGGGTATGTCTTCTGGTAGAAAATATTCACACGATTTAATTGGTCAATTTGTCGCGCTTAAACAGTGAGTGTGTAAACATTGGACAGTTGACTTGCTCATTTTAATTTATTTCAGTGGCATAAATGCACGTTACATGACATGTCGTCGGGGGCCCCCTGGTGGCCGGAGGCCCCTGGGCAACTGCCCCAGTTGCCCGTTCGGTAATCCGGCCATGGGGTTACCCTTGAGCAAGGTATTTTACCTAGATTCAGTATAAACAACTGGATAAATTGGTAATTGTGTGTAAACATAATGTGATATAATTGTGACAATTGTAAGTTGCCCTGGATAAGGGTGTCTGCTAATAAATAAATAATAATAATTTAAGTGCAATGTGCTAAACTATTTGCATTTGACGTGGTATCTGTATATTCTGAAATATAAGAATTTGCATTTGAATTTCAAATCATGGGAAAGCTTCAAAATATTTCACTTTTAAATACTTTTCAATAATAATGCTCATAATAAAGTAGAGAGACTTTTCAGTATTGATGATAAAGTTGATCAACCTGAAAGACACAAACTAAAGGACACTTTTGAGAACTTCATGTTTATTAAACATAACAATCAAAACAAGTAAAAAGAATGCACACATATATAAATATATACATATATCTCATCATTTATGTCAGTTTTTCACAAGTATGCCACTGGTCTCATCAATAGGGGCAATAGGGAAGCTTCAAGATGTTTCCTACTATCTGCAAAACACAAGTATGCTCAAAACCATAACCATCAAATTTAACAATGGAGTAACCCATACCTTTCAACGTTTATGCTCAAAGTTTGAAATCATGCATGGAGTCTACATTGGTCGAGAGCAGTTCCCAGTCATTGGTGCTCATGCAATCACCATTCACAAATGCCAGGGGATGACTCTAAAAACAGTTATGATGGATCGCGGTAACTCCATTTTCCTTTGGACAAAGTTTTGTTGCATTTTCCACAGTTACTTCCTTAAGCGGTATCCACCTTATCAACTTTGACCCCATCTGCATCTACGCATGTCAAACTGCAGTTGAAGAGTACCATCGGCTCAGAGGGATTTATTGACCTATGTTGATAAGCTTGAAAGAGACTAACATGCACAATGGGCACAAGGTAAAAGATCATGTGCATTTCATTCACCGAGCCATCATTGATGTTCAGGAACAGCAAAAGCCTCAATCTTCTAAGAGAACATTTGCACTTACACATCCATTCAGAAGCTTGAGCAACCCCAATTTCACCTCATGCTATGCAAATGCAACATTGCAGTGCCTTCATCACTTGGAACCTCTGAAGGATTCGTTAAAACACAGTCAACAAGAGGCTATCAGGAGCTTTGTTCACAAATAGGATCACTTGCCAATCCACTGCGTCTCAAACTACTGTGGATATTTGTCACTTTTTAGGAGAACCTTTCAACAGAGGTGAGCAGCAACATGTTGCAGAGTTTCTCACCAAATTGTCTGAAATTTGTCCTGAAGTATCTCGCATGGTTTCAGTTACAATAAGTCATGACATTCTATGTACTAGATGTAACTACTGCTGATCAAACCGAGAGGTGTTGCATGTTTATCCTCTACATGTACCTGCTGGTACAGATTCCATGTGTTTGGAAGAACTCATTTATAAAAATGACAAATGGGCAATGATTCCTAGTAGCAAATGTAGGCAATGCAAAACTTCTCCAATCATGAAACGTGAACTTATTCAATCAGCAGGGAGACTGATTGCAGTCCAACTTATGCTTTGGGAAAACAAACCGGACGGGACCGTTACAAAGTGACATAATGCTAAGTTTACTGCTGTGCAGAAGAGCACAATTACTGTGGTCAACAGGAATTACCAATTAGCTTCCATTATCATACCCCAAGGACAGGGTGTTACTTCAGGACACTATGTGTCTGTTCTTGCTGTGGGTGCTACTGGAAAATGGGTGCATGCAAATGATGCACTTATTGAAGTCAAACCATGGTCAAGAAATGCAAACGAAATACATATGGCCTTTTATGAAGAGATCTAATGCTTTATCAAGGAGAATAATGTTTTTTCCCAGCATTAAAATGTGTTAGTATACTACCCTTTAGCACAGACATACATATGTACCTTTTGAACCATTCATAACATTGTAGTTTTGTACCTACGTAAATATCAATATATCAATACCTACCAAAATAGATATATTGTTTTCACCACTCATGCAACTATAAGAACCAATGTTTACACTTGCAATACTGTCCAAAAGTCCTTTCTACCATTATTTTACTTTCAAATCTTTTCTCATTTCTCTTATATTAGTCTACTTATTACTCTCTTGTAATGTCTTTCTGTCTATTTACCATACACATTCTCAAATATCTTTCCCTCGCTTTATTCATTATTTGATGAAGTAAAAAAAGAAGTGATATCTACAACAAAAACATTGTCAATGTAAAAAAACAAGTTAGAAAAACGCAACAGCCATTTAAAGGGGTGATATCAAACAAGTCCAAGTTAGGAGAAGCAATTAGTCCAATCTTGTCAAGCATCAAGCAAATAGGCACAATTGAAAAGGTGCTGGGGCCCAAGATTCACACAATTCTTGCTTCTAACTTGGTGCCTTTTTTTGATCGCTTCGCTCCACTTGAAATGCTCTTTGTATGACTTGAAGTGACTGAGACACACACTCACACACTGAGACACACACACACACACTGAGACACACACACACACACTGAGACTGTGTGTGTTTCTCAGTGTGTGTGTGTCAGTGTGTGTGTGTCTCAGTGTGTCTGTGTGCCTCAGAGTGTTTGTGTCTCAGTGTGTGTGTATGTCTCAGGGGATGAGCAATACCTTGAAAGATGCTTGCTTTAGCTGCAAAGAGTGGGTTGACACAGCTTTTCTGAATGGTTTCAACGATTTTGTCTTAGGATTTGGCACTTCTCCCTTTTTCACACTCTCGACATACTGGCTGATCAGGGGCCACAACTGCAGAGCTCTCTCAGTTATATTAACATTTTCCACCCATCGATGTTGGCAAAATTTGTGCATGAATTTGTCACAGCCTGTTACTTTGGTAAAATATTCTCTTCTGGCAGGAATATCTTTGAATAGCCAGTACAAACTGTCTGATCAATGTCCCATCTGCTTGCTCGACAGCCATCAC
The DNA here is from genome assembly GCA_030684275.1 of Acipenser oxyrinchus oxyrinchus. NCBI lineage: Eukaryota > Metazoa > Chordata > Actinopteri > Acipenseriformes > Acipenseridae > Acipenser > Acipenser oxyrinchus. The sequence continues at coordinate 64,202,355 of CM060247.1, read as the reverse complement.
AAAATGCATTGTGAACTCTGTGCCCACATTCAACAGGGATTTATTTAAATCCTTTTGCACTTGCCCATGTATAATGTCAAAGACTTTCCAGTTCACATTGGGTCCATCCTTAGACATCTGCAAAAGATTCTTAAACCCAAAGGCACCCACTCGGTCCTGCATTTTGTCAACTAGATAATTTGCTGATGCATGGCCTAGAAATTAGTTTTTACTTCCTCACCGTCCAAGGTATGAACATGGAAATGTAACTGTTTCGATTGCAGCTGTTTATTTAAACTTTGGTAAAAAAAAGAAGACATAACCTTCCTGTTCTGCAATTTGGTGTGTAAAGCGAGAAAGAAAATGGTGGTGCAAGGCCGAAAGTACACATGTGTAGTGTCAGATTTTGCACGTACTTCTTTTATTGCTCTGAGCACACTCTTAAATTCAGGGGAGACTTTATGGAGGACAGAGATGTTTTAGACTTTTAATAATCAAGAAAATCACACAGACTCATTTAATTTGAAGTTTTAATGAATAAGAGCAGTAATAGTGCTCCTTCTGTTTATTAAATGCTTAATAATGGATCGAGTGGTTGCATGTCACTTTAGATCCCTGCTAATAGGCAATCTGGGCATTTCCAGTACCTTTACAGGTTTAACAGCATTAATACTTCAAAACAATAATACAGGTATGGTTATCACATACCCAGCCCTTAGGCAAGACATGCAAACCGCTAAAGCGCCCACCACTAAATCCTAAAACATCCAATATATCACTCTCCAAAGCTAAAATGTAAATCCTATACCTTATAGCAATGCATCAATATAAATGAGATATAAATTCAAAATTGTTCTTACCTTCCACTATATGGAAATGTAGTTGTAGAAAACAACATAAAAACAAAAGGTGTCTTTAAAGGCAGACTTCTGAACACGGATTTTATAGAGTTTTGTCTCCATTTAATATGTCAGAAGACCCGATTAAATCTAATTATTTGCTCTGTTTTAACAGCTCTTATCTTCGTGTGAATAATATATTTCAAAAAGTACTGGTGACCTCCTTTTCAAAATTAATTGAGTGTGACCTCATGGTCCTCATGTTCTACCCCTCCTTCCTCTAAAAATTAGGTGAACTAGAGTTCACAGGGTCCTTGCTACCAAATAAAATACAAGTATACTGTATGTGTATATATGAGAGAGATGTTTTTAATATGTAACACCAGCTCTATTTGATTATATTAACCTGGGTCAAAAATATATGTCCCTCTTAGCAGCATATTATGTTACCTTTTCAGTGTGTTGTCAATGGGCCAGTTTAACTTCATATACAAATGTGTGATAATAAAATATTGGACAAAGACTGTAGTGGTTTACCACAAGCCTTTGAATAAAACCACAAAGCATACAGTGGCCAGTCCAGTTATTTTCATTTAAATTCAGGCTATAATGAACATGTTATAAATAATAGTCTCATATTAACTGTACCATGTTTGGACTAAGCCTGACCTTTCTCTGTTTCTAAAACATCTCCTGCACAAGCAGGTTTCAGACATGCTGTTTACCGTTTCAGGCTAGTTTTTTTTAATTAATATGAAACTACTGTAAGCTCTTTTCCAAATTCACTGCATGAAGTAATTTTTGACCGGATTCAAGAGACGCTTCGGACCGATATCTTTTCAGATAATAAAAAAGATTACATCCTAATTTTTATAACTAAGCTCTCATTATTTTCTTACTATAATGACGTACATATGTAAGGAGGCTGTATGGTCCTGTGGTTAAAGAAACGGGCTTGTAATCAGGAGGTCCCCGGTTCAAATCCCACCTCAGCCACTGAATCACTGTGTGACCCTGAGCAAGTCACTTAACCTCCTTGTGCTCCGTCTTTCGAGTGAGATGTAGTTGTAAGTGACTCTGCAGCTGATGCATAGTTCACACACCCTAGTTCTGTGTAAGTCGCCTTGGATAAAGGCGTCTGCTAAATAAACAAATAATAATAATAACATACTCCTGTCTTTCTTAAAGTACCGTCCGCTGGTTATCATTCAAGGTTGGCAAATTTCGCTTTTAAGAGCCAACACCGAATCCTGCCTCCAAAGACTAAGCCTTATCTTCTGAAGGTTTAATGCCCTTCCAGAATTATACTGTGTGTCTGAGACAAACTTTTAAACTCAACAGTTTCCCTGTAAATAAATACTTCTGATTATTACTGCAGTAAAACTAAAATAAATGCAACACTGTGACCTTTTTAGTTTTAAATGTAACTCTGTCCAACAGTTGCTTTTTCTTTTGTAATACAAAAGCCTCCGTATTTTTGGCTCACAAAAATCATCCCAATTAAAGTCGCTACCTTCCTGATAAGAGCTTATACTGTAGACAGCTCTTCTAATTTAAATGAAATGCTCGCTTTGGCTGCTAATATTGAGAAATATATCAGTTACTATTTTTGTTACACTAAAGCCCCATTTCATTCTGTTCCTTATTAGATCAAAATTCTTTTTAAAACCTCAGTGCTTCGTTGCAATAAAATCAAAGAAGTATAGCATAGCTTTTTTAGTTTTAAACATTTGTTCTGTCTAGAAAGGGTTACTTTTTCTTTGTTAATTTTCAATACCTAGCCTCTGTGTTTAGTTCCCCCAGATGCCTGCTTCTGCCAAGGTTACAGGCTTCCGCGCGCAATACTCTTTATTAATTTAAAGATAGGGGAGGCCCTATTTGAGTCTGACCAGCTTCCAAGACTTTATACACTCTAATAACAAAGGCAAACAGACACGCTTTTTTCCTAACACTAACACTTGTTCAGTTTTCTTAGTTCAAATCCTTGTAACCTGTTCATAATTTGCTGCAATATTATTAATGCTGGTTTTATATTCTTTTGAATTCATAAGAACATAAGAACATGAGAAAGTTTACAAACGAGAGGAGGCCATTCGGCCCATCTTGCTCGTTTGGTTGTTAGTAGCTTATTGATCCCAGAATCTCATCAAGCAGCTTCTTGAAGGATCCCAGGGTGTCAGCTTTAACAACATTACTGGGAAGTTAGTTCCAGACCCTCACAATTCTCTGTGTGAAAAAGTAGCTCCTATTTTCTGTTCTGAATGCCCCTTTATCTAATCTCCATTTGTGACCCCTGGTCCTTGTTTCTTTTTTCAGGTCAAAAAAGTCCCCTGGGTCAACATTGTCTATACCTTTTAGGATTTTGAATGTTTGAATCAGATCGCCGGGTAATCTTCTTTGTTCAAGACTGAATAGATTCAGTTCTTTTAGCCTTTCTGCATACGACATGCCTTTTAAACCCGGGATAATTCTGGTTGCTCTTCTTTGCACTCTTTCTAGAGCAGCAATATCCTTTTTGTAACGAGGTGAGCAGAACACAATATTCTAGGTGAGGTCTTACTAATGCATTGTAAAGTTTTAACATTACTTCCCTTGATTTAAATTCAACACTTCTCACAATATATCCGAGCATCTTGTTGGCCTTTTTTATCGCTTCCCCACATTGTCTAGATGAAGACATTTCTTAGTCAACATAAACTCCTAGGTCTTTTTCATAGTTCCCTTCTTCAATTTCAGTATCTCCCATATGATATTTAAAATGCACATTTTTATTTCCTGCATGCAATACTTTACACTTTTCTCTATTAAATGTCATTTGCCATGTGTCTGCCCAGTTCTGAATGCTGTCTAGATCATTTTGAATGACCTTTGCTGCTGCAACAGTGTTTGCCACTCCTCCTATTTTTGATTCTGGGTCTTCTGGAACCTGGAGATGAATGCATGATAGATAAAGCCTTTCTCATTGAGAAGATGCTGTCTGATGTCAGAGCAAAATTAATAATTCCACCATTTAAGACCAATAAAGTTCAGTTCAGCAAGGAAAAAACTGAACTAAACCAACTCATTGCTCGCCTAAGGATCGTGGTTGAGAGAGTCATAAGGAGAGTGAAAGAGTTCCACAGCTGGGATTGTGCAGTTCCACTGTCTCTAGCAGACATCATCAACCAGATTTGGGCAAACTGTTGTTTAATGGTAAACTACCGTGGGCCACTGGATTTGAAAGGTGACATTCCACAAGAAACAACAGTGTTGAAGCACATAAATATTTGTTTGTATAAATAAACCAAATAAGATTTAAGACTGTTGTTTTTAGTTAATAATACACTGTGTATTCCATCAACATGTTTATCAATCATGAATAGGCATTTTCTTGTTTACACTCCCCAATTCTATTCTTGTTACTGTCTTATGTGTAGGGTTATATCAATTACAATGAGTTTCTATTACATTTTATTCAGAGGTCAAATGTCTTAATCAAAAAAAATCACCATTCATACATTTAATGCATAATTGAAACCATGAAAAAAGACAAACAGCACATGTATTTTAAAGGTTTTTATTATTAATATTATTTTTTTAAAATCCCATGACTGTCAAGGATAATTTTACAAATTGGAACAATTAGATTAAATTACTTTTCCATTACAAATGATTACACCATATTATAATTATCACAGTGTGTCTTTTAAGGCAGGCATCTAAGTATATGTTGTAGTAAAATACATCAAGCATATCCTTCATTACATTAATTAGGGCATCATCTCTAACAACAGTCTCTACAGTAAGGTCACTTTTGGTGTCCGTGACAATGTCACAGCATGCAAGGCCAGTAACAGCCAGCTGTCCTTGAACTTGCCAGTAGTACTTGTGTGTTTTCTTTAGTTTTGCCTGACCATCAGCAATCTTGATGTATGTTGCATCCAAAACACTCTCTATATTTGGGCATTTTACCTCCACAAGACCAAATGGAGGGTAGTAGGATCATGCACTTTACCATCAGGGCTGGATCCTAGATGTGGAGCATCTGGGTGCACTATCAAACCACAAGGCAGGACATTCACATTGCACATGTCCGCATACTGCTATAGTCAGCACTCACATACCCAACCCTATAAAATTTTGAATTTTGAAAGTTTGGTTAAACGTGAGTGGCGCATATCTGATTATTTAATTTTGGCCCATTCTAACCCTAGTTTGTTTTTCAGGGAAAACAAACAAAAAAAATACAATATCAAAAATACATAGCTGAAAGGACTGTTTTAAAATAAGTAGGCTTCCATTTAGGTACTGTATTGGTTTTGTTGGGACAGTACTATATTTTCAACAGAATAAGTATTTTAATTCAGAACGATATGATTCTGAAAACATCCCTTGCCAAAACTGAAGAGACGACACGTTAACTGGAATACAGCACATACTTTTAAATCTGGTACAATTTCCCATTAATTACCTAACAGCAAAAATAATTATAAATGTTATCCATGCACAGAACTGCGTCAAATGTAAAAGGCAATGCAATTTAGCAAAACCAAAAGATTAAAAAAAAACAGCTTCCAGAATTAAAATAGTATTCAAAATTGCAGAATATGTCACAGTTCACTTGCAAATGATGATGCACAAAACAACTAAAGATCATAGATAAAAAAAATAATAATACATCACAGTAACTGTTACATTACCCTTCAGGGGCGTAGCTAGATTAGATTTTTACCAAGGCAAAAAAAAAAAGTTAAACAAATCTCTTGCAGATCCTGTTCATGTTACAAAGGTAAAAGTTATCATCTTATGAAGCCTGGAGACTTGTCATGCAAACTGCAAAGCAATATTAAGTCCTTTGGATGATGATGATAATGTTAAAATTTGATGAACCATATTATTTCAAAGATTAAAACTAATTGTCTCCCAGCAAAACCACAGCAACTTAAAACGACCATATTGACACTGTCAGAAATATGTTATTTTAAAAGGAGAAGAATATAACATCAATATTAATAAGTAGATGGGTTCATACCTTTATTGACATGCATTTGGTTCACTGCTACTTAAGTTGCCTTACACTGCTGGGACTGGTAGCTGCTGCTGACTGGTAAGACTGGTGCTGATACTGCTGGGACTGGTGCTGACACTGCTGACACTGTGACTGGTGCCTACACTGCTGGGACTGTTGCTGACACAGGGACTGGTGCTGACACTGGGACTGGTGCTGACATTGCTGGGACTGGTGCTGACACTGGGACTGGTGCTGACACTGCTGGGACTGGTGCTCATACTGTGACTGGTGCTGACACTGGGACTGGTACTGACACTGTTGGGACTGGTGCTGACACTGGGACTGGTGCTGACACTGCTGGGACTGGTGCTCATACTGTGACTGGTGCTGACACTGTCTGGTGCTGACACTGGGACTGGTGCTGACACTGAGACTGGTACTGACACTGCTGGGACTGATGCTGACACTGCTGGGGCTAGTGCTTGCACTGCTGGGACTGGTGCTTGCACTGCTGGGACTGGTGATTGCACACTGGGACTGGTGCTGACACTGTGACTGGTGCTGACACTGTGACTGGTGCTGACACTGACTGGTGCTAACACTGACTGGTGCTGACACTGTGACTGGTGCTGACACTGACTGGTGCTGACACTGCTGGGACTGGTGCTGACACTGCTGGGACTGGTGCTCCTACTGTGACTGGTGCTGACACTGTGACTGGTGATGACACTGGAACTGGTGCTGACACTGGGACTGGTACTGACACTGATGGGACTGGTGCTGACACTGCTGGGACTGGTGCTGTCACTGCTGGGACTGGTGCTGACACTGGGGCTGGTGCTGACACTGTGACTGGTGGTGACACTGACTGGTGCTGGCACTGCTGGGACTGGTGCTGACACTGGGACTGGTGCTGACACTGGGACTGGTGCTGACACTGCTGGGACTGGTGCTTGCACTGCTGGGACGTGGTGCTTGCACACTGGGACTGCTGCTGACACTGGGACTGGTGCTGACACTGTGACTGGTGCTAACACTGACTGGTGCTGACACTGTGACTGGTGCTGACACTGGTGCTGACACTGCTGGGGCTGGTGCTGACACTGCTGGGACTGGTGCTTATACTGGGACTGGTGCTGACACTGCTGGTGCTGGTGCTGATACTGTGACTGGTGCTGTGACTCCTGGGACTGGTGCTGGTGGGACTGGGTAAGGCTGAAAACTTAACGTTATATAAAGAGTTTGCCAATCCTCCTATGGCCTGATCTGTGGAAACGCTGTAAGACTTCCTCCTGGGACACCTCCTTGTCTCTGTGGACATATAGTAGGGCAAGGCCATTCAGTCCATTTTCACCCATGCTGCTGCGACACCAATCTTTGAGTTTTCTGAGGGCTGAGAATGACCGTTCACATGGCACACTGCCAACAGGCATTGTTAACAGCAGTCAAAAAACAATATTGTGGCATGGAAAGAACACAGCATCAGCCAGTTGAAGTGCCTGGCTTCTTTTTTCCATCATGGAGTCTTCCACTTCTGGACTTCTGCAGAAAAGATGATTTCATCTGAAATGGGAAGATGTTCTTCATAAGCAGAGAAGATGTCATGCACTACAGCTTTGGTAAGATCTTCCATATTTTGTGGCAGCAGCTTGGTTGCACAGATTAGTGTTTGAGACTTCACAGAGAAGCGGAGCTCAAATTGACTGACAACATGATAAATGAATGCATAGAATACATTCAGCCTAAAATATTCTTCTGCATTTTGGTCTGAAGCTCCAACATTTGGTCTGTGCATCTGACGCCCTGTTTGTCTTGGCTTGGACAACTCTACAGTGATGGAATGAGCCAGCACCTTAGCTTTTTTGTACTGAACATGAAACACAGTTTCAGATTGCTGACTTTGAATGGTGTCTTTACATAGATGAGCATCACTGTAAGCCTTTACAATGTCACACTCAGACCTCTGCAGTGCCATTGTTAGTGGGTAAGTGAAGTTCAGAATGTACTGAACAGTAATGACACTGATGATGAATGTGCTACTTTCCACCATATTCTGAAAACCAGTAGCTTTTATCTTTGCTTCACATGTTGACTCGGAAACAGTGGTTTTCAACGCAAAATACATAGCCTTGTATTTGGCAATTAGGCTAGAAAGTGTTTTGACTCTTGAGGTCCACCTTGTAGCATACATACGCTCAGGAAGTTTCTTGGATGCTCCAGTAACAAGGTCATTGCTCAGTGATTCCTCACCACAACATTCAGTGTCATCTTCAGTCAAATGTCTCAACAGAATTCCCTTTCTCTTGGAGCTTGCTAGAATAAACCATGTAAGCTTTTCTATGTGGTCAAATACATTTCTTATATCTGACAGCTGAGTGCAAGACGTTGACAGAACTAAGCTTAGGTTGTGGGAGCGGCAGTGTACATACTCATTTTGTATCCTTGTTTTACACCAGATACATTTCCAGCCATGACACTGGCACCATCATACCCTTGCCCACGACAGTTCTTCATGCTGAGCCCGAGTCTCTCTACCTCTCTGACCAGTGTATCTGCAATGCCTGCAGCATCAACTCTCTGTAGCTCAGTGAAGCCCAAGAATTCTTCTTTAACTTCAGGTTCACTGCCAGTCACATTCACGTATCGTATACAGATAGACATCTGTTCAGTGGTGGAAACGTCAGTACATTCATCTGCCAAAATGCTAAAGTATTGATTCGCTTTGATGTCTTCTGTAAGTTTGTTCAGAACAACTTCTCCAGCCAGCTGTATGAGTTCGTTCTGTATCTGTGGGCTTGTATACTTCGCGTTTTTGGATGAAGTAATGTTGTTAAGATGCTGCCAAAGAACAGGTTCAGACTTCGCTTTCCAGTGTAAAGCAGCAATAAAGCTGTTGTCTTCTTCATGTGTGGATTCTTTCCATGTGTGTCCCCGTAAAGCAATGTTTTGTTTGCTCTTGAATATTATCATGACTATGATACCCAGCATTACTTCCTGGTTTCTTTTCACTCTGTCTTCATATGCCTTATAAATGCAAGACTTAATGTCATTCTTCTGTGTAGTAACAACTTAAAGAAAGTGCAGTGCTTTGGTTTCTGCATTTATATGTGTTTGAGACTGACCGTGTAGAGATATGATTCCCCTTTGCTTACCACATGCATTTTTCCAGTCACAGAAGTCTGATTTCATAAACACAGGTGACAAACCTGAACCACTTTGTGCTGGAAACAGAACACAATAGGCACAAAAGGCAGCATCCTTGCTCACAGAGTACCGCAGCCACGGATACGCAGCTTCTCATTTCACAGAATACTTCCTATTCTGCTTGTTCAGTGGGAATTGAAATCCAGATGGAGGTGACCACCGGTTTTGTAGAAAATTCACTTTCTGTGTATCTGTTGCATTCTCTTCATTGAAAAAGTCTGCATCTAGTGGCAGAAGCTCAGGTACTATGCCAGATAACTCTACGACCAAGTTTGTGTAAAGTGCCGCACGATCCAGGACTTGCTTCAACGAGTAAGTCTGTTAGAAAATGAGCTGGAGGAAATGAGAAAACAACAGGAGCTTAAGGAGCTGACACACCCACAATTCATGGAAGTCTGCTCCCCTAGCAGACTGAAAGCCACCAGGGAGATAGAAGAGAGTCAAAACAGCTGGGTTCAGATAGGCAGAAGCAGGGGAAAAAAGAAACTTCATCAAAAACAACCACCAGAAATACAAACATCCAACAAATTTGAGCCACTTCAACATTTAGATGACCAAAACCACCATCAAGAGAATGAAAGGAACAACATCCAGGACACTATAAACAGTGCTGGTCAGGCAGCAAAAAGAAGGGAGGTCATGATTGTTGGGATTGCATTGGAAGACAAGCGTAACATGACCAATAAGTTGCCACCTGTTCCATCAAAACATTACACACAAAAGACAACATTCCTCCGCCCTGGAGAGCAACCACCAAGAAAAGGTGTTAAAACCAACCCTCGCCCAGGACAACTGGAAGCTGCTAGAGACTGGAAAATGCTGGCAGATGTTGGTCAACGGCTTATTTTTCCACCTGAGTGCCACCACAAACCTTCGACCAGATATTGTATTGTGGTCTGGATCACCACGCCTTGTTCACCTGGTAGAGTTAACAGTGCCATGGGAGGATGCTGTAGATGAGGCGTATGAGAGGAAGAAACTGCGGTATGCTCAACTAGCCACTGAAGCGGAACAGCGAGGATGGAGAGTCTGGGTTTACCCAGTGGAAGTGGGATGTCGAGGATTTGTGGCACACTCTACAACCCGGTTTCTCAGAGATGTCGGATTCAATGGCCAAGAGCTGCGTCGCACAGTGAAGAACTTATCTGAAGCAGCAGAGAGGAGCAGCAACTGGCTGTGGTTGAGACGGAAAGATTCTGGTTGGGGATCTCAAGCACAATAGAAAGAAAGAAACGCTGATGTACAGGTAAGTAAGCTGGGCTGAGTTGAGTGGGGACGGAGGGGTGATGCTGGGACGCCAGAATCACCGTCGAGCCCTCTTGAGGTGTCATGGGCTAGTCGACGAAACACCGAGGATGGAAGGTGCCCACTTGAAGACCCCAGAGATGTACCCTACTTAGCTCAATCCAGGCGGTTGTCATGCTGATGCGCTGGGGAGACCGCACTATGGTTGATCCCGGAGCCAGCATCGCAGCCGTTGTGTGTGCTAATGCGCTAGGGAGGCAATAAGCTGATCCCTGGAGCCAGCATTACACTTCAGCCATCAACACCAGACAGAAGGATATCTACATCATCATATGGAAGGAAGTGCAAATGGATGGAGACACATATGGATCACATTAGTTTACTGTGAAGCTACGTCTTAGTTGGTGCTTATCTTGGCGAGAGCCAAGTTCAAATCAGCATGAAGTTTTAACATCTACTCTCATGTAATGGAAATCTTAGGGACTCCATATTGAGAAACACAGCAAGTTCAATTCGCAGTTTGGACCCCCTTACTACAACAGTGTGCTGCCTTCCAGGAGTCTCTGTCAGGCACATCACTGAGAACGTGGACAGGCTCCTAGAACGAACAGGAGACGACCCGGTAGTAGTCGTCCACATCGGTACAAACAACATTGGAAGAGACAGACCAAAATCCCTGCAAAACAAATTCAGAGAGCTAGGAAGGAAATTAAAAGACAAGACCAAAACTGTGGTATTTTCTGGGATACTGATGGCACCTTGCAAAGGACCATATGGACAGCTGGAAATACAAAATCAAAATGCATGGCTGAAATCGTGGTGCACACAGCAAGGCTTCACCTTTCTTGAACATTGGAGCACATTCTACAGGTTAACTGTCTAAAAGACACAAATGGCAAAATCATAGATGAAGAAAAAAAAATAGCAAATATATTAAATGATTACTTTTCACAGGTTTTTACAAAGGAGGACACGGACAACATGCCCCACATGTCGACCTGTTCCTATCCAATTTTAAATAATTTTAGCAGAACAGAGGCAGAAGTGTTACAGGGACTAGGAGCTCTTAAAATAAACAAATCCCCTGGGCCAGATGAGATCCTCCCAATATTACTCAAAGAAATGAAAGAAGTTATTTACAAACCGCTAACCAAGATCATGCAACAGTCTCTTGACACAGGGGTTGTACCGACAGACTGAAAAATAGCAAACGTAACACCGATCCACAAAAAGGGAGACAAAACCGAACCAGGTAACTACAGACCAATAAGCCTGACTTCTATTATATGTAAACTTATGGAAACTATAATAAGATATAAAATGGATAATTACCTATATGGTAACAATATCCTGGGAGACAGTCAGCATGGTTTTAGGAAAGGGAGATCGTGTCTAACTAATCTGCTTGACTTTTTTGAGGATGCAACATTGACAATGGATAATTGCAAAGCATACAACATGGTTTATTTAGATTTCCAGAAAGCTTTTGACAAAGTCCTGCATAAAAGATTAATTCTCAAACTGCACGTAGTAGGGATTCAAGGAAATGCATGCACATGGATTAGGGTGTGGTTAACATGTAGAAAACAGAAAGTACTGATTAGAGGAGAAATCGCAAAATGGAGCGAGGTAACCAGTGGTGTACCACAGGGATCAGTATTAGGTCCTCTACTATTCCTAATCTACATTAATGATTTAGATTCTGGTATAGTAAGCAAACTTGTTAAATTTGAAGACAACACAAAAATAGGAGGAGTGGCAAACACTGTTGTAGCAGCAAAGGTCATTCAAAATGATCTAGACAGCATTCAGAACTGGGCAGACACATGGCAAATGACATTTAATAGAGAAAAGTGTAAAGTATTGCATGCAGGCAATACAAATGTGCATTATAAATATCATATGGGAGAAACTGAAATTGAAGAAGGGAACTATGAAAAAGACAAAGGAGTTTATGTTGACTCAGAAATGTCTTCATCTAGACAATGTGGGGAAGCCATAAAAAAATGCCAACAAGATGCTCGGATATATTGTGAGAAGTATTGAATTTAAATCAAGGGAAGTAATGTTTAAACTTTACAATACATTAGTAAGACCTCACCTAGAATATTGTGTTCAGTTCTGGTCACCTCGTTACAAAAAGGATATTGCTGCTCTAGAAAGAGTGCAAAGAAGAGCAACCAGAATTATCCCGGGTTTAAAAGGCATGTCATATGCAGACAGGCTAAAAGAATTGAATCTATTCAGTCTTGAACAAAGAAGACTACGCGGCGATCTAATTCAAGCATTCAAAATCCTAAAAGGTATAGACAATGTCGAGCCAGGGGACCTTTTTGACCTGAAAAAAGAAACAAGGACCAGGGGTCACAAATGGAGATTAGATAAAGGGGCATTCAGAACAGAAGATAGGAGACACTTTTTTACACAGAGAATTGTGAGGGTCTGGAACCAACTCTTCAGTAATGTTGTTGAAGCTGATACCCTGGGATCCTTCAAGAAGCTGCTTGATGAGATTCTGGGATCAATAAGCTACTAACAACCAAACGAGCAAGATGGGCTGAATGGTCTCCTCTCATTTGTAAACTTTCTTATGTTCTTATGATGGAGCATTTTAACCGCATGTTGATGAACCATCCCCAAGGGAACGGGATGATGGAGCGATTTAACCGCACGTTGATGAACATGCTGGGAACTTTGACTCCAAATCTGAAGGCCAAGATTCTGAAAAGGGAATTGCAGAAGTCTGGCACCAAAGCACAAACATTTGCTTACGTCCCACCCCTATCACTATTTTTTACGTCCCACCCCATCACTATTATTTACGTTTTTTTTTTAAATGAGCAAATAAGTGACACTGCTTTCTTAATACATGAACCTGATATTTAAATGCTACAATCTAGTAAAGTTACAAAAAAAAAGCCACCAGTCGCGAAGGTATTAGCTGAAAACTTGTGTTGTGGAATTTATAACACTTCATGGTCAATGTACTTATGTTTAAAAAAAATGTCAAGTTTACTGTTTAAAAGCATTTCAAGACAAACTTTCCCTGGTAAAAAAATTTAATATTTTTTTCTTTCAATTTTAGTGTTGCTAACCTAGTTTGCTATTTACCATATTTACATATTTTTTGATTTAAATGGTATATTACATTTTTTTTCTAGATTTGAACAGAAACGATATTAGTTATTTATTGAACATGACAATCCATCAATTTGTGAAACTTTTAAAACATGAAGATTGACAAATATGTTTATAATGATAGAAATGAAAAGCTTATATATGAGATTATCTATTCAATATGTATATTTTTTAATAAAATACAGACTGTAAATCTTATGGCAATCTGTTTATGTATTAATTAATGTATGTATTTATTTTTCAGTGAGAGTAGTGCAGGGAAAGAATGTTGCCCTCCCTAAACAAAAGAAATATATATATATATATATATATATATATATATATATATATATATATATATATATATATAGTCTTTGCAGAATTTGATGGAGCCTTCTGTAAATATTGCATGCATTTTGTAGAAAAACAGTAAAAAATGAAGAAACTTGACAGGTTATACACAAGTCCTTTTAAAAATCAGGGGTTCAGCAGTTGCAAAACTGAAAACTTAAAGAAAGATCAGAATTTCATAAAGCAGCAATAATAGTTGGCAATGATTTTGTATCTGTGATGTAATTATTATTTGTTTATTTAGCAGACGCCTTTATCCAAGGCGACTTACAGAGACTAGGGTGTGTGAACTATGCATCAGCTGCAGAGTCACTTACAATTACGTCTCACCCGAAAGACGGAGCACAAAGAGGTTAAGTGACTTGCTTGGGGTCACACAATGAGTCAGTGGCTGAGGTGGGATTTGAACCGGGGACCTCTTGGTTACAAACCCGTTTCTTTAACCACTGCACCACACAGCCTCCACCACACAGCCTCCTTGCTAAAGATGTAACAAACTAAAACAACTGTACATCAGGAGTTGGAGTCAGCTTAAAGAGCAAGTGAAAAAAATAATAATTTTACATTTGAATAACTCACAAGTATTACTTATTATAGTTGCTAAAGTTATTTAAAACTGGATAGGAACAGGTCGACATGTGGGGCATGTTGTCCGTATCCTCCTTTGTAAAAACTTGTGTAAAGTAATCATTTAATATATTTGCTATTTTTTTCTGCATCTGTGATTTTGCTATCTGTGTTCCATAGTAAGCATGATTCTATCTGCACTCTCTAAGCAGTTATAAGCTGGTTTTACATTTAACCTTAAGCAGAGGACAAAGGTTGCGATCAAGGTCATTTTTTAATAGAGCATATATGGGTTCCTAAATGTGTTATATAGTAACCATAACCATGTGTGCCCTGTAAGGAGTTATAAGCTAGTTTTACATTTGACCTTAGAGAGGTCAAAGGTCACAGGCAAGTTAATTTTTTGGATGGAGAATGTATAGGTTCCTATCTGTGTTCCATAGTAACCATTAACCTATATACACTCTGTCAGTAATTATAAGCTAGTTTTATATTTTAACTTAATTATAGGTCATTTTTGGATAGAGCACAGATGGTTTCCTATACGTGTTCCATAGTAACCGTTAACCTATCTGCACTGTGTAAGGAGTTATAAGCTAGTTTTACATTTGACCGAAGATTCTGAAAGGTTTTTAAAGAAATGTGTCAGGTGGCCATATTGGTTTACGCCCAAACACCATTTTTTAAAAAGTCAATTGTATTGACACATGATGCTTGTCAACTTTGGATAAAATCAAATAAACAGTTTTTTTAAACAGAAGCGGTTAAAAAATGTAATAGAAAATGTAGGTCTGTTTTACAAAAGAAGACCATTTTGCCCTATTTGAATTCCATTGTTCCTAAGATGATGCCAACCAAGTTCAGCTGGTTAAGCGGTTTTCAAACAGAAGCAGTTTGATATTTGGGGCGCGTTTCAGCGAATTTGGTGGCAGCCATTTTCATATTAAAATTAATCACAGCAACTTATGCTTACCAAACTTGAAGCAGGTTTGGTTGTTGATGACATGTGCCAAGTTTCAGATCAAGCGCTTCACCGGTTCCCAACTGCGCCTGCATTCGAGCAGTTTGAAGTCTTGGGAAGAATAAAAGAAATAATAATAATAAAAAACTTTACAATAACAATAGGCTTTCCCAGCCATTCTGGCTGGGGAAGCCTAATGATCTTAACAATAACAATAGGGTTCCACAGCAACTTTGTTGTGTGGCCTCCTAAAAATAATATATCTAAGTGACACTAATTATAAACAATGGTATGAAAGTGCAAATAAAAATATATTAAAATTAACACCATGTTACACAGTCACATTGGAGAAGTATATTGTTGGTGTTAAAAATACAAATGTGTTATTTCTAGTAATTAAAGAAAACCAGAAACTGAGCTATTTGTTGGTATATGATACTAAAAGATGTCAGCTGTGCGTCTGAAACCCCCTCCCCTGATATGTCTCCCAATGAGCAATTTCCAAGTGTTGGCAAGTATGGCTTTCACATCTTCCTCTCCTCCATGAATGTCACTGGCCATCATCCTGCCTGCCTCTCGCAATACTGTATAAAACCAATACGTGTTTGGAACAGTAACTATTTCACAAACGATTGTTCTAATGTGGTCAACATTTTTTTTGTATTGTATTTTCTAAATATTTGTATGTGTATATTTTTACCTTTTCAGAAATTAACATATTAAATGCACTTGCATACGCATAATTAATAGCTTGAAAATAAATACAGCAAACAATCAGTTACAATAGTTTTGTATGGTAGTTCCTAAAGACACATTTTTGTAAACTTACACATAACTTGTTTTGGCATACAAAGTAAAACAAAACTAAAACTGCTTCCAAAGTTAACAGTTACTGGCAACAAGTCTGGGTTTGACACGCACAGCAGTAGGGCTTATCTGATCCCTCAACCACTACCAGCAGCTCTCCCCAGGCTAAAAGGAGGTCTGCACAGGACCAGATAAGAAAAATGCACACTTCAAACAGCATAGCTTTAATCAGTCAGCATGGCTGGAAGCTCAGCACCACAGCAAAGGAATCAAGTTTACATGCTCTGTTACATTAAATGAAATTAGATGAAACAGACCCACTTAATTCCCACTTCTAAAGAGCACTTCAAGAGCTCTTTTAAACTAGTTAGTTGGTGATGTCACTTCTAATCATTGTGGACTGTGAGTAGGGGAAGAGGCTATGCCTCTGTGTCCTTGTTGGGGGAACTGTCAAGACCTTTGAAACTACCTCTGTAACATGTGTATTTCATGATCACGTTTTGGTGGAGGTTGTCAATTGTTATCTTAATTACCCTGTGGAGCAGGGAATGCTTGAAAGTTCCCGAGTGCATCAGAAGAACTTGTCAGGGATGAAAGCTTGTGAAGAAGCACTTTAGGACAATAGTGGATAACCGTTTAATTGCATCATTATGGTAACTCAGAGAATTCAAGTGATGACTTTAAAACATTATAGGGTATTTCATGAATCTGAGGGGGCATTAAGTTGTTAGTACCTCCCTTTCAAATCATTAAGAACATTTGTGAAATGAAAATGCCATGAAGACTCACATTAAATTTGTCTTTCAATGCAAATTTGGCTTTTTCATTTATTATAAATGTTGCCTATTTATAGTAGTTGTCTATATTATTATTATTTATTTCTTAGCAGGTGCCCTTATCCAGTGCGACTTACAATTGTTACAAGATATCACATTATTTTTACATACAATTACATCATTTTTTACACATTATTTTTACATACAATTACCCATTTATACAGTTGGGTTTTTATTCTACTGGAGCAATCTAGGTAAAGTGCCTTGCTCAAGGGTACAGCAGCAGTGTCCCCCATCTCGGATTGAACCCACGACCCTCCGGTCAAGAGTCCAGAGCCCTAACCAGGGGGCAGGTTTATTTACAGGGATAAATCAAAACAAACATTCATAAATAATATAAAAGTCTAATCCACTCTTCACCTTTTGCATCCCTAACTAATATTATTGTGTGGCTAAGCCAGACAATAAGCAAACAAACAAAAATAAACAAAAACAGAAGGACTTTTCTTCTTTGGGTCTCTTGGCCTGAATGTACAGGCTTGTATCTTCTCCGGATAATTTTCTAAGGTAAGTTGTGTTTCAAAAAGTCCATCAAATTACTTTTTGTATTGTGGTGTTATTTTTCCTTGTTAATTCTCTTCTTTTCCAACGGTCCTTCACTGTCTCTTTGGCATGTTTCAGGTTATCGTATTATTGCAGTCAAGTGCTCCAGTTCTCTCATTCCACCTTCCGAGGACCTCTGCTGGTGAAACCTGGAATCGCACTTTCGTTTATAGTCATTAATAAAACACTTCCACAAGTACTGTATATATATATATACAAGTACTGTTCTCTGCGTTGTCTCCTTCTTAACCCTTTGCAGTCCATTTATTAAGTGCGTGTCAGGCGCGTCAGGTCCAATTTATTTTCACACCCGCAGTTAATTTTAGACGAGCTGTTTAAAAGTATTTTTTTCCACAGTCAAATGGGTTTAAAAGGCCCTGCATATCAACAAAACTCTCACTAGACATCTCCAGCCCCGCCCCGCCATTTCGTTCACTATAGCTTTCACATATGCTAATAAATAAATAATAATAATAATAGTCGTACATACCGATCAATCATCTCCTGATCACTCGTTTTATCACCAAACGTCTCAATAATGCGATCCAAGTCATTATTTTATTACTATAACATCTCAAAAAAGCTCTGCAAATGTCTGTGATATTCTCTGAGCGCTGATGCAGTAGCAGCCAGCTTGTTTCCTTATGGCCGCCGTTATCTGATGCCAGGGGCAAGTATGACTATTCATGAGATACACCCTTTTTTTCGGCTTGTCTCGGCTCCTGTCGCTCCCACTCGGCCATTGAATGGTATTCTCGGCTTTTTCCAGAGAAAAAACGACTAGAAACCCGTTTTTTGTGTCTTTTTGATGATGTCGGACAGGGTCCGACATTGGACCGGATAGGAATAATTGCAATGTCGGACCAGGTACAACATAGGACCGCAAAGGGTTAAATAACTTTTGCTTGTTTGGTTATCACAGTCACAGGTAAGTACAATGATCCAGCTGTACTCTTAAGCCTGTCCTTCTGTTTATTAGTTCACAGTCTTTGCATTACAAACTTTTATCACTCGTTATCACAAGTTATATGTACTCATGGTCCTGCTTCGTAAACTTCAGAGTCCTGACACTTTCCAGGTGCGTGGATACTCCGTGGTGTTTTCTGCAGTTGTTCCCACACTGTTGTCAATCTTCCAGTGAAACGCTGCAGCTATTTTAACGTCTTTAGAAAATAACTTGTTAAAACAGAACAAAGTGAAACGGTCTCCTGCACACAGTTGCTTACGCTTGTCCTTTGCTTCTCTTCCAGCCACGGTTATACAGTTTGTCTACTTTTTCTCCTTTATTTCTCCTTGCCCTTTCACTACCATTTTCTAGTTTATACAATACTGAGCAAAAGTTTTAGGCAGGTGTGAAAAAATGCTGTAAAGTAAGAATGCTTTCAAAAATAGACATGTTAATAGATTATATTTATCAATTAACTAAATGCAAAGTGATTGAACAGAAGAAAAATCTAAATCAAATCCATATTTGGTGTGACCACCCTTTGCCTTCAAAACAGCATCAAGCATCAATTCTTCTAGGTACACTTGCACACAGTTTTTGAAGGAACTTGGCAGGTAGGTTGGCCCAAACATCTTGGAGAACTAACCACAGTTCTTCTGTGGATTTAGGCAGCCTCAGTTGCTTCTCTCTCTTCATGTAATCCCAGACAGACTCGATGATGTTGAGATCAGGGCTCTGTGGGGCCATACCATCACTTCCAGGACACCTTGTTCTTCTTTACGCTGAAGATAGTTCTTAATGACTTTCGCTGTATGTTTGGGGTCGTTGTCATGCTGCAGAATAAATTTGGGGCCAATCAGATGCCTCCCTGATGGTATTGCATGATGGATAAGTATCTGCCTGTACTTCTCAGCATTGAGGAGACCATTAATTCTGACCAAATCCCCAACTCCATTTGCAGAAATGCAGCCCCAAACTTGCAAGGAACCTCCACCATGCTTCACTGTTGCCTGCAGACACTCATTCGTGTATGCTCTCCAGCCCTTCGGCGAACAAACTGCCTTCTGCTACAGCCAAATATTTCAAATTTTGACTCATCAGTCCAGAGCACCTGCTGCCATTTTTCTGAACCCCAGTTCCTGTGTTTTCGTGCATAGTTGAGTCGCTTGGCCTTGTTTCCACGCCGGAGGTATGGCTTTTTGGCCGCAAGTCTTCCATGAAGGCCACTTCTGACCAGACTTCTCCGGACAGTAGATGGGTGTACCAGGGTCCCACTGTTTTCTGCCAGTTCTGAGCTGATGGCACTGCTGGACATCTTCCGATTGCGAAGGGAAGTAAGCATGATGTGTCTTTCATCTGCTGCAGTAAGTTTCCTTGGCCGACCACTGCGTCTACGGTCCTCAACGTTGCCCGTTTCTTTGTACTTCTTCAAAAGAGCTTGGACAGCACATCTGGAAACCCCTGTCTGCCTTGAAATTTCTGCCTGGGAGAGGCCTTGTTGATGCAGTATAACTACCTTGTGTCTTGTTGCTGTGCTCAGTCTTGCCATGGTGTATGACTTTTGACAGTAAACTGTCTTCAGCAACCTCACCTTGTTAGCTGAGTTTGGCTGTTCCTCACCCAGTTTTATTCCTCCTACACAGCTGTTTCTGTTTCAGTTAATGATTGTGTTTCAATCTACATATTGAATTGATGATCATTAGCACTTGTTTGGTATAATTGTTTAATCATACACCTAACTATATGCCTATAAAATCCCTGACTTTGTGCAAGTGTACCTAGAAGGATTGATGCTGTTTTGAAGGCAAAGGGTGGTCACACCAAATATGGATTTGATTTAGATTTTTCTTCTGTTCACTCACTTTGCATTTAGTTAATTGATAAATATAATCTATTAACATGTCTATTTTTGAAAGCATTCTTACTTTACAGCATTTTTTCACACCTGCCTAAAACTTTTGCACAGTACTGTATGTCCAAGGATTCCCGCCGTTCCCGTCATATGACACCCCGAACTTTTGGGTATTGTAGTTTTTAAGTGTGCTCATACAAATCTCATTACATACTCAATGTTTTTGATGCAAGTTCGATCTGCTTTTATTGCATATTGAACTTGCATCTCATCAAGAATCTCATCGCAGAATCTCATCAAGCAGCTTCTTGAAGGATCCCAGGGTATCAGCTTCAACAACATTACTGGGGAGTTGGTTCCAGACCCTCACAATTCTCTGTGTAAAAAAGTGCCTCCTATTTTCTGTTCTGAATGCCCCTTTATCTAATCTACATTTGTGACCCCTGATCCTTGTTTCTTTTTTCAGGTCGAAAAAGTCCCCTGGGTCGACATTTTCAATACCTTTAGAATTTTGAATGCTTGAATCAGATCACCACGTAGTCTTCTTTGTTCAAGACTGAACAGATTCAATTCTTTGAGCCTGTCTGCATATGACATGCCTTTTAAACCCGGGATAATTCTGGTTGCTCTTCTTTGCACTCTTTCTAGAGCAGCAATATCCTTTTTGTAACGAGGTGACCAGAACTGAACACAATATTCTAGGTGAGGTCTTACTAATGCATTGTAAAGTTTAAACATTACTTTCCTTGATTTAAATTTAATACTTCTCACAATATATCCAAGCATCTTGTTGGCATTTTTTTATGGCTTCCCCACATTGTCTAGATGAAGACATTTCTGAGTCAACATAAACTCCTTTGTCTTTTTCATAGTTCCCTTCTTCAATTTCAGTATCTCCCATATGATATTTACAATGCACATTTTTATTTCCTGCATGCAATACTTTATACTTTTCTCTATTAAATGTCATTTGCCATGTGTCTGCCCAGTTCTGAATGCTGTCTAGATCATTTTGAATGACCTTTGCTGCTGCAACAGTGTTTGCCACTCCGCCTATTTTTGTGTCGTATGCAAAATTAACAACTTTGCTTACTATACCAGAATCTAAATAATGAATGTAGATTAGAAATAGCAGAGGACCTAATACTGATCCCTGTGGTACACCAATGGTTACCTCGCTCCATGTTGAGGTTTCTCCTCTAATCAGTACTTTCTGTTTTCTACCTGTTAACCACTCCCTAATCCATGTGCATGTATTTCCTTGAATCCCTACTGCATTCAGTTTGAGAATTAATCTTTTATGCAGGACTTTGTCAATAGCTTTCTGGAAATCTAAATAAACCATGTCGTATGCTTTACAATTATCCATTTTCAATGTTGCATCCTCAAAAGTAGGTTAGTTAGACACGATCTCCCTTTCCTAAACCCATGCTGACTGTCTCCCAGGATATTGTTACCATATAGGTAATTTTCCATTTTGGATCTTATTATAGTTTCCATAAGTTTACATATAATAGAAGTCAGGCTTATTGGTCTGTAGTTACCTGGTTCGGTTTTGTCTCCCTTTTTGTGGATCGGTATTACGGTTGCAATTTTCCAGTCTGTCAGTACAACCCCTGTGTCAAGAGACTGTTGCATCATCTTGGTTAGCGGTTTGTAAATTTCATTTCTTTGAGTACTATTGGGAGGATCTCATCCGGCCCAGGGGATTTGTTTATTTTAATAGCTGCTAGTCCCTTTAACACTTCTGCCTCTGTTATGCTAAAGTTATTTAAAATTGGATAGGAACAGGTCGACATGTGGGGCATGTTGTCTGTGTCTTCCTTTGTAAAAACCTGTGAAAAGTAATAATTTAATATATTTGCTATTTTTTTTCTTCATCTATGATTTTGCTATTTGTGTCTCTTAGACATTTAACATCCTCTTTGAATGTTCTCTTGCTGTTATAATATTGGAAAAACATTTTGGAATTTGTTTTAGCCCCCTTAGTAATATTGATTTCTATCTCTCTTGGCCTTTCTAACTTCTTTTATGGCTTGCGTTTGCAGTTCCAAGTACACTTTCTGTGTACTTTGTTTTTGGTCCCTTTTAAACGCTCTGTAAAGTGCCTTTTTTCGCTGAATATTTTTTTAATTGATCTATTAAACCATTTTGGCCATTTTGTTTTAGATTTGTCTACTTTTGGGATGTAATTGTTTTGCGCCTCTAGTACTACATTTTTTTAAAAAAACAGCCATCCTTTTTCTGTGGATGTTTTCTCTATTTTACTCCAATCTACTTCTGTTAGTCTCTGTTTCATACCTTCATAGTTTGCTTTTCTAAAATTGTAAACCTTAGCTTTAGTCATTACTTTTGGGGTTTTAAAAAATACTTCAAATGAGACCATGTTGTGGTCTGAGTTTGCCAATGGCTCTCTGACCTCTGTTTTAGTTATTCTGTCTTCATTATTTGAAAAGACTAAATCAAGTCATGCCTCCCCTCTAGTCGGTGCCTTGGAAATGAAATGGTGGAAATGGTGCGTTCGGAAGCAGTCATTTGTCATTTCCACCATTTCAAAAAAATGAAAAACTATAATAAAATAAACATTTCAAAACAAAATATTGTGTAACCAGCTGTAAACTGGTTATATGTAGGCCTACATACACAATTGTAAAATCGAAATAATTATTTATAAAAAATAACATAAAAAAGAAATTAACTCAGTTCCAATTGTGTAACGGGAATGCGCGTTCAGGGAAACATACTTCAAAGTAGCCCCCATATTCGCACAATCCACACAGATGTAACGCTTATCAACTTGTCGTGTGCATTTACCACATACTGCTCTTTCACACTGAGCACAGATATCAGAAGTTTTGTTTTTATTGCATTTAGTTACCTGGCATTGTTTTCTGTTGCATGTGTCACTTGATGCGCACTGTATCCAGGTTGAGCTGCGTTTCCCTGCCGCTTTGCAGTTTTCTGATCGAAAACTTTCTGCTAAATCTCAGTGGCTACCATCATAAGAGATCTCTCCTACTGATATTTTCCCCGGTGCATTCATTGTACAAAACTAAGGAATTGATGGCTGCCATATCCAGTACATTGTAAAATACAGCAACTGGACACCGGTGATTGCTTTCACTGAGTACTACGTTTTGCGCAGATGGTGGAAACGCTCTTCTTTGTTTACTGTTGCAACCAGGCTGTTTTTTTTTTCTTCAACTTGACAACACATTGTCACCCAGTCTCTGACCAGCGGGGCGAGTTTCATCTTTGCACAGGTAGGGGTAGGGTCCACTGCCAGCCAAAACTTGATCCCAAATTTGACAGGTTTGTTTGTCCAGCGACACCGTGTTCTTGTAGGAAACAGCTGCTTTTCCATGTCGTGTTTTATGTTTAGCTTGAAACAGGCAATGTTGTTTTCAGTGAAGTCGTTCCAAATTTCTGATGCCAAGGGAAATATATCTGTAGTTGCTCTCAAATCAAAAGGCAAAAATATCAAGATTTCTTGTAATTGTAATATTATAATACAGCAGACTATATATGCTCACGTAGACAGCCAGACGGCAGTTCTGCAAGTAATTGATAGGATTACAATAGCTATTTGGATAACACATATCTAGACGTCTTCCTCTTACGTGCTATTAGAACATAATTATGTTTCAAACCAATTGTCTCCGTCAAAACAATGCCCCAGTGCACATTAAATAAGAACATAAGACATTTTACTAGTGAGAGGAGGCCATTCGACCCATCATGCTCGTTTGGTTGTTAAAATTCTTGCAAAGAAAGTAAATTCGACAAAAAACTACCACTATACTTACTATAATAAACTGCAAGTACTTTTTATTGCTTTCATGTTGAACCTGTAGCCGTCTGCATGGGCGGACTTTTGTTGAGTGACTCAGAACCTCTGCAGGTGAAGCATTACACTGATCCTGTTAAGGAAAGTGATATGCTGGCTGTGACGTGTGTATTCATTCTAGTCTTTCCACCGCTCATGCATGCAATTCAAAGCACAGGATTTTCACAGCTGTCCCATTACATGCACATAAAATACAGATTAAAACATAATCCGAAGAAAATAAAAACATCAATAACATCTGACATGCAGTAGAGTTTCAATGACACATGTCGACAAATTTTATTTTTGCACTTTCTAGCAAATGCACTGTAATGACGAAATAAACAAGCATCAATGAACTCCCTTTTGGTCAGCTTCTAGCGCATTACTGTTTTATATGGTATCTTTGTTGTCACTTTTTTATAAGTAATAATGCACTGGAATTCACTTAAACTAAAAGAGCGGAAGAAACTACAGTCAAAGTAAACTTTGGCAAAGAGATTGCGGTGGTGATCTGAAAGATATTTCAATAAATTGGTAGCTTTCCTCCATTTGTTTTTCACTTCTTTAAACACGTTCGATATTTTGACTGTCCGCCTTCAACCAGATTGCTGTTATCATCTGGATGAAATCCAAAATAGTTCCACATCAAGCTTCTGACAGGTGTCATATACAATAGTTCCCATCGTACAAATTTTCCGGAAGGTGAAGTGAAACTTAATCAATAGTCGATATGCTGTCGCAAGATTTTATATCACAAAATTCATAAAATTCAAAGGGCATAATAATAGGAGCATGCTATAGACTGCCAAATTCAGACGCCAAACAAAATAATCTGTTATACAATGACATTAGAAATGCGTGTAGCAAAGGAGAAGCCATACTAATGGGAGATTTCAACTTCCCCCATTTAAAATGGGAAAACCCGGTGGGGAGCACGACGGACGAAATTGAAATGGTTCCTAATGCAATTTGTCAAGGCACTGACTAGGGGGGAGGCATGCCTTGATTTAGACTTTTCAAATAATGAAGACAGAATAATTAAAACAGAGGTCAAAGAACCATTGACAAACTCAGACCACAACATGGTCTCATTTTAAGTGATTTTTAAAACCCATAAAGTAATGACTAAAGCAAAGTTTTACAATTTTAGAAAAGCAAACTATGAAGTTATGAAACAGAGACTAACAGAAGTAGATTGGAGTACAATAAAAGAAAACATCCACAGAAAAAAAGGATGGCTGTTTTTTAAAAATGGAGTACTAGAGGTGAAAAACAATTACATCCCAAATTTTTAAAAATGGAGTACTAGAGGTGAAAAACAATTACAACCCAAAAGTAGACAAATCTAAACCAAAAACAAAAAGGCCCATATGGTTTAATAATCAATTCAAAAAATATTCAGCGAATAAAGGCACTTTACAGAAGGTTTAAAAAGGACCAAAAACAAAGTACACAGAAAGAGTACTTGGAACTGCAAACACAAGTCAAAAAGGAAGTTAAAAGGCCAAGAGAGAGATAGAAATGAACATTGCTAAGGGGGCCAAAACCAATTCCAAAATGTTTTTTCCAATATTATAACAGCAAGAGAACATTCAAATAGGAGGTTAAATGTCTAAGAGATACAAATGGCACAATCATAGACGAAGAAAAAAAAAATACCCTCCTTTGTAAAAAAAAAGTTTTTACAAAGAAGGATTCGGACAACATGCCCCACATGTCAACCTGTTCCTATCCAGTTTTAAATAACTTTAGCGTGTTAAAGGGACTAGGAGCTCTTAAAATAAACAAATCCCCTGGGCCGGATGACATCCTCCCAATAGTACTCAAGGAAATGAAAGAAGTTATTTACAAACTGCTAACCAAAATTATGCAACAGTCTCTTTTTTTTTAATTTAGTTGTTGCCAATTTTTATTTTCTTTACCCCGTTTTCTCCCCAATTTAGTATGCCCAATTATTATCTGTATCCTCGGCTCACAGCTTGCAACCCCGCCGCCCGCCGCCCGCCACCCCGACTCGGGAAACGGCGGCTGGAGCACGCGTCCTCCGAAACGTGTTCCTGCCAAGCCGTCATTTTTCGCACTGTGAATCCACAGCGATGCCACTACACCTATAGTGCCGGAGGACAACACAGATCTGGCAGCTCCACTGCAGAACCACAGGTGCCCTATTGGCCACAGGAGTTGCTGATGTGCGGTGAGCTGTGGATTCCCCTGCCGACCTAAGCCCTCCCTACCCGGGCAGTGTTCGGCCAATTGTGCGCCGCCCCGTAGGAACTCCCGGTCACGGTCGGCTGTGACATAGCCTGGATTCGAACTTGCGATCTCCAGGCTATAGGGCACATCCTGCACTCCGCGCCGAGCGCCTTTACTGGATGCGCCACTCGGGAGCCCCATGCAACAGCCTCTTGACACAGGGGTTGTACCAACAGACTGGAGAATTGCAAACGTAATACCGATCCACAAAAAGGGAGACAAAACCGAACCAGGTAACTACAGACCAATAAGCCTGACTTCTATTATATGTAAACTTATGGAAAGTATAATAAGATCCACAATGGAAAATTACCTATATGGTAACAGTATCCTGGGAGACAGTCAGCATGGTTTTAGGAAAGGGAGATTGTGTCTAACTAACCTGCTTGATTTTTTTGAGGATGCAACATCGACAATAGATAATTGCAAAGCATTTTTTCACTTGTTTATTTAGATTTCCAGAAAGCTTTTGACAAAATCCCACATAAAAGATAAGCAAATCCCCTGGGCCGGATGAGATCCTCCCAATAGTACTCAAAGAAATGAAAGAAGTTATTTACAAACCGCTAACCAAGATCATGCAACAGTCTCTTGACACAGGGGTTATACCGACAGACTGGAAAATAGCAAACGTAATACCGATCCACAAAAAGCGAGACAAAACCGAACCAGGTAACTACAGACCAATAAGCCTGACTTCTATTATATGTAAACTTATGGAAACTATAATAAGATCCAAAATGGAAAATTACCTATATGGTAACAATATCCTGGGAGACAGCCAGCATGGTTTTAGGAAAGGGAGATCGTGTCTAACTAACCTACTTGACTTTTTTGAGGATGCAACATTGAAAATGGATAACTGCAAAGCATACGAAATGGTTTATTTAGATTTCCAGAAAGCTTTTGACAAAGTCCTGCATAAAAGATTAATTCTCAAACTGGACGCAGTAGGGATTCAAGGAAATGCATGCACATGGATTAGGGAGTGGTTAACAGGTAGAAAACAGAAAGTACTGATTAGAGGAGAAACCTCAAAATGGAGTGAGGTAACCAGTGGTGTACCACAGGGATCAGTATTAGGTCCTCTGCTATTCCTAATCTACATTAATGATTTAAATTCTGGTATAGTAAGCAAACTTGTTAAATTTGCAGACGACACAAAAATAGGAGGAGTGGCAAACACTGTTGCAGCAGCAAAGGTCATTCAAAATGATCTAGACGGCATTCAGAATTGGGCAGACACATGGCAAATGAAATTTAATAGAGAAAAATGTAAAGTATTGCATGCAGGCAATAAAAATGTGCATTATAAATATCATATGGGAGATACTGAAATTGAAGAATGGAACTATGAAAAAGACATTGGAGTTTATGTTGACTCAGAAATGTCTTCATCTAGACAATGTGGGGAAGCTATAAAAAAGGCCAACAAGATGCTTGGATATATTGTGAGAAGTGTTGAATTTAAATCAAGGGAAGTAATGTTAAAACTTTACAATGCATTAGTAACACCTCATCTAGAATATTGTGTTCAGTTCTGGTCACCGTGTTACAAGGTTATTACTGCTATAGAAAGAGTGCAAAGAAGAGTGATCAGAATTATTCCAGGTTTAAAAGGCATGTTGTATGCAGACAGGCTAAAAGAATTGAATCTATTTAGTCTTGAACAAAGAAGACTTTGTCACAAATGGTCACAAATGGAGTTTAGATAAAGAGGCATTAAGAACAGAAAATAGGAGGCACTTTTTTACGCAGAGAATTGTGAGGGTCTGGAACCAACTCCCCAGTAATGTTGTTGAAGCTGACACCCTGGGATCCTTCAAGAAGCTGCTTGATGAGATTCTGGGATCAATAAGCTACTAACAACCAAACGAGAAAGATGGGCCGAATGGCCTCCTCTCATTTGTAAACTTTCTTATGTTCTTAGCATAAACTAAAATTCAAGTTTTTTTTTTTTTTGGTTTTGCTTTCCGGAGGGTGAAGTGAAACTTAATAAATCGTCAAAGCACTGCAATTCAATTTAGTGGTTCGCTTGATCTGAAAGTTTTTTTTTTGGTAATTTGCACTTTTTAACTGCAAAACCGCAGTATTGCTTACACTAACCATCCACAACAATTCGTGACCAAGAGATAGACTCCTTGACTTGCTGCCAATGATTTTGCACACAGGAAGTGTCTGTTAGGAGCACAATTCAATAGTATGTTCAGGTTGTTGAGTACACTTGAACATATTTATTGGTACAACTTAATCCAGGTAAGTTTTCACTGTTTCAGCTTTGCACCAACTCTTACCAATAAGTCTGGAGAACAATTTGTACTTTTTTAGTTGGCTGAACTAAACTAGCACAAGCTACACCAACCTTCATGAGATAAAATATTATGTAGTACTCCTACAAGATAAAAATAAAAGCAAGAGGCCCTACTTGTGCTAAGTTGCAACTGCTGATAAGAAACTTAGCTACATGCGCATTCCAAGAGGCCCCATCAGGGTTATTGAATTATGTCAGTGTTTCATAGTTCACCGAGTCTCTCATTTAGGCTAACAGAGATTTCATTTTGAAGGCTTATTACAATACATGCTTTTACTGTTAATATAACCTACAATATGTATTTTTGTATATAAGCCAGTTTTTTATCTCTACCTCCAGAGTTTACAGCAGTATGTATTTGAATAGAATATTGCTCGTGAAGTCTAGATATGTGTTATCCAAATATCTATTGTAATCCTATCAATTCCTTGGAGAACAGCCGTCTGGCTTTCTATGTGAGCATATATAGTCTGCTGTCTTATATCTTGAGATTTTTGCATTTTGATTTGAGAGCAGTTACAGATATATTTGCCTTGGCATCAGAAATTTGGAACAACTTCATTGAAAAAGGCATTGCCTGCTTCAAGCTAATCTTAAAACATTACATGGACAAGCAGCTGTTTCCAACAAAAGCACAGTGTTGCTGGACACAATACATGTCAAACAAACCTGTGAAATTTGGGATCAAGTTTTGGCTGGCAGTGGACCCTACCCCTACCTGTGCAAAGATGAAACTTGCCCAGCTGGTCAGAGACTGGGTGACAATGTGGTACTTAGGCTGATGTAACCATACTTAGGAAAAGGGATGAATGTTACCAATGACAATTTTTTATTTCACTGTAATTAGCAAAACACAGAGCTTTATCAGAAACATTTCGATCAGAAAACTGCAAAGCGGCAGGGAAACGCAGCTCAACCTGAATACAGTGCGCAGCCATCAAGTGACACACGCAACAGAAAACAATGCTAGTCTTAAAAACAAACCTTTATGCAATATTTTTTTGTGCCGAATGTAATCTAGGTGAATTGTACAATCCAAAGAATTATATTTTGTGAGATTTATATAATATTTTGAGAAATTAATATAACGATACAGTTTTCATTGTCTTTTGCGATATGCAGTGACTTTAGAGCTCTGTAAACATAAAACTACTCAAACATAAATATTTTAAGACAGACGTGTAGTGGACAAAAATTGTATTAAAAAAATATATTTATTAAGCAATTGATGATTACTGGGATAATCTAACATTGATTTCAAAACTGCTACATTCATGATTCGCACACACTGTCCTCGGGATAATGTGATCACGCCCTGTTACAAAGTATGCGGTAGAGACACATTTTACACCTCATATAAAGAACAGTGCACAATTAAACACTGGAGCACCAAACCTCCTATAGACATGTGTGATGGGGTGTAGCCTATTTTGTGGTGGTTCTGTGTTTTTTGTACTGTTTAGAGTAGATATGAGTGAGTTTGGGGTGTGGTTCAGTGAATTTGTGTGAGGAATGTGTGGAATGTGCCTGGGCTAATGAGGTGCGAATTGCCCAATTAGCCCAGGCACCTGTATAAAAGGGAGTGGTTGGGTATGTTAGTGGGTGAGTGTTTGTAACAGTGAGAAGACGTGTGTGAGAGAGTGAGTGATTCTTTTGTATAGTTGGGTTTAGAGCCTGTTTTTGTGTTCGTCTTTTTGGTTGGCCATTGTGCCTTTTTATTTGTGTTTTGTCAATTAAAATATTTTGGTTTCACTGCATTTTCTGTCTCTGAGTCTTCCCTCTGCTGCTATCCTGCCACAGGTTGGTGTCAGAAGTGGGATAGCGCCCCTGGAGACTCAGAGCGGAAGTGCAGTTTTTTTGTTTTGTTTTGGGGAAAAAAAAGAAAATGGAGCTGGCCCAGGAGGAGGCAGATGACAGCTGGGAGCTATTTTTAAAGGGCTGCGAGCAGAGTTGTGCCCGGCTGTGGGGCATATGGGCACACAGTGGCCATCTGCCCCACCAGTATGAGGAGGAGGAGCTGCCGCTGCAAGAGCCGGAAGAGGAGGAGCCAGTGTGTCCTGTGTCGGAAGAGATGAGCCAGTCGTCCTGTGTCCGGAGGGAGGAGCCAGTGTGTCCTGTGTCGGAGGGAGGAGCCAGTGTGTCCTGTGTCCGGAGGGAGGAGCCAGTGCGTCCTGTGTCCGGAGGGAGGAGCCAGTGCATCCTGTGTCCAGAGGGGAGGAGCCAGTGCATCCTGTGTCCGGAGGGAGGAGCCAGTGCATCCTGTGTCCGGAGGAGAAGCTGAAGGCCCAAACCCCTATTTTTTTGGGAGGGGCGGGCGTGAAGCTCAGGCTCCACAGCAGCCACTGTTTTGCTGCTGAAGGGAGCCCAGCGGAGACGCCCGCCACCAGCCCTACCCCGCTGTCGGAGGAGCCGGCAGCGCCACCAGCCCTACCCCGCTGTCGGAGGAGCCGGCAGCGCCACCAGCCCTACCCCGCTGTCCGGAGGAGCCGGCAGCGCCACCAGCCCTACCCCGCTGTCGGAGGAGCCGGCAGCGCCACCAGCCCTACCCGCTGTCGGAGGAGCGGCAGCGCACCAGCCCTACCCCTGCTGTCGGAGGAGCCGGCAGCGCCACCAGCCCTACGAGCTGCTGTTCCCGCCTCTCCCACCAGAGGGAGACGAGCTGCTGTTCCCTCCTCCGCCACCAGAGGGAGACGAACTGCTGTTCCCGCCTCCGCCATCAGAGGGAGACGAGCTGCTGTTCCTGCTCCCGCCATTAGAGGAGCTGGAGCGGGCTCTACCTCCTGTCGCCAACAGCGAAGAGGAACTCTGGCCGCTGCCACCCTGGCCGGAGGTTCCTTCACTGTTGGCCACTGTTCGCCTCCCGAGGGTCCGCTGCTGCTGCCGTCGCCTCCCGAGGGTCCGCTGCTGCTGCCGTCGCCTCCCGAGGGTCCGCTGCTGCTGCCGTCGCCTCCCGAGGGTCCGCTGCTGCTGCCGTCGCCTCCCGAGGGCCCGCTGCTGCCTCCGTCGCCTGGGGTTGTCAGGGATCCTGCTTCGCCTGGGGTCGCCAGGGATCCTGCTTCGCCTGGGGTCGTCGAGGGTCCTGCTTCGCCTGGGGTCGCTACACTGTGGCCGGAGCCCCATGGAGGGGAGCTGCCGGCCATGAAGAAAGGGGGAGATCAGGAGACCAGCTCCCCAGCCGCACTTGCGGCAGGATAGTGTGTGGCGGGAGCCCGGAAGAGGAGCTGCCGGCCATGAAGAATTGGGGGTGCCGGACCTCCCACCATGGCCACCCCCATGGACACTGTGCTTCCCCTCTTCGGGACTTTGAGACTGAGGGGGGAGGTGGCCATTTAGGCCATGTTGTGCTGCGCACAAGGAGGGGAGGTGTGTGATGGGGTGCAGCCTATTTTGTGGTGGTTCTGTGTTTTTTGTATTGTTTAGAGTAGATATGAGTGAGTTTGGGGTGTGGTTCAGTGAATTTGTGTGAGGAATGTGTGGAATGTGCCTGGGCTAATGAGGTGCGAATTGCCCAATTAGCCCAGGCACCTGTATAAAAGGGAGTGGTTGGGTATGTTAGTGGGTGAGTGTTTGTAACAGTGAGAAGACGTGTGTGAGAGAATGAGTGATTCTTTTTGTATAGTTCGGGTTTAGATCCTGTTTTTTGCGTCTTTTTGGTTGGCCATTGTGCCTTTTTATTTGTGTTTTGTCAATTAAAATATTTTGGTTTCACTGCATTTTCTGTCACTGAGTCTTCCCTCTGCTGCTATCCTGCCACAACATGTTATTTATTTTAAAAAGCTGAACTATAGGTCCCCCCCCAAAAAGCCAGCCACTGTAAGCACTGTGCCTTCTCAGCCTGGTTTGCTAAATGTGTTTTATAACGCCAATACATGACTATTCAGCCACCTGCATACTGTTTAAAGTGTTTTTCTTTTTTCTTTAGACAAGATCGTCAATGTCATCAAATCAAGTGCGGTGGTGATGTTGTATGCTGCACAGGTGAGACGATATGTTTAAATCTGCCAAGAAAAATGGAGGTCCTATGATGGTTTCATTTCGGTGTGAGCACAAATCGCATCAATAAAATAAAATAAACACAAGCCAAGTTATTATTTGTTTACTTAGCAGACGTCTTTATCCAAGGCAACTTACAGAGACCAGGGTGTGTGAACTATGCATCAGGTGCAGAGTCACTTACAACTATGTCTAACCCGAAAGACGGAGCACAAAGAGGTTAAGTGACTTGCTTAGAGTCACACAATGAGTCATTGGCTGAGGTGGGATTTGAACCGGGGACCTCCTGGTTACAAGCCCTTTTCTTTAACCACTGGACCACACAGCCTCCTTCATAGAAACAATTGGGGCGACCTTGCCCCTCACTGCTTTTGCAGTTGTGCCTATTTGCTTGGTGCTGGCCAAGGTTGCCCCAATGGTTTCTTGAAACTTGGCTTGTGTTTTTGATATCTCCACTTTAAATGGTTGAGCACTTTTGATAACTTGGCATTTTTTTACATTTCCAATGTGTTTTTGTTTCAGATATACATATGCGTGGACAAAAGTGCCTGGGGTCTGCAAAAAAATTTTTTTAATTTATTTTTTGAGTACAATGCATGTGACTAGTCCATTTTAAAATATAAATAAATAGTTTAATATAAATGATACAGACGTCTAAATAAATGCATTCCCTAGTATATTTCCATATTGACAAAACAAGTTAATTATCATTAAAGTCGGATGTCCTGTAATATACATATGCGTGGATAAAAGTGCCTGGAGTCCGCAAAAAGATCTGCAAAACAGTGAAGGACATTTTTACCTTACTTTGGCGACTTATTTCTCTTAGTGTATGACAGATATTGACTTTTTTCTACATTTCATCTAAGAGTGTTGGGAACTACAAATTAAAAGTGAAATGGTGCTTTTGGCTGATTTACTTTTGCTGCACCAATACCCTGAAAACACATAAACTATCCTTGCTGTATAGAGAGAGTCTGGCAGTTCTCATTGATAACTTGGCTGATATTAATAGTTTACTTGGCATACATTAATAGTTTACAGAACATGAGGCTTTTTTTAAAAAAAATAAGGAGTTATATGTTGTGATAATTTCACTGAAAAAAACATTTACAGTAGTTCTTGTCTTTAAAATGTCTGGATTTTGCAGAGGAAGACTTCATTCAAGATACTTCAGCAAGCGTTCTGGAGCCGCTTTTTGGAAGATGTGCCAGAGTTTCAAAAATCTGCAATAAGTAAGTTTAATCATTTTTTTTTAAAGAGAGCTCAAAGGGTTAGGATGTTGTTATAGTGAAATAACCTGTAAAGCTGTATGTTACATTATTATTTGTTTATTTAGCAGACACCTTTATCCAAGGCGACTTACAGAGACTAGGGTGTGTGAACTATGCATCAGCTGCAGAGTCACTTACAACTACATCTCATCCGAAAGACGGAGCACAAGGAGGTTAAGTGACTTGCTTAGGGTCACTGAATGAGTCAGTGGCTGAGGTGGGATTTGAACCAGGGATCTCCTGGTTATAAGCCCTTTTCTTTAACCACTGGACCACACAGCCTCCTTATAGTGTATTATAGTGTATCTCAATAGTTTATAGGAATAAAACAGAATATTTGTATAATGTTAGATGTTATCATTTTAGACATCCCTAATATCTCTGAGAGGCTGGGGTTGCAGAGGATTATGACATCCCTAGGTGCGGGTATTAATTAATGTTTTGAATAACTTTGTACTGAATGATTTGTTTTATTTCATTTTACTCTCTAAGAGTACTCTGAAGACAGCCCTGCTGGAGGCTTTGAGACTGTTCAGTAAAGAGCTTGAGATATGTTGTATCTGAAATTATATTATCTGTTTGTCACATGTTTGTTTTAAATATATTAGATAGATGACTTTGTTCTATTTTATTTTAAAAATACAACACCTCTTAGAGAAAATTCACAATATCGAACACTTCCAGTTCAACTTCAGATGAAGAGGATCTTGTAAGACTACAAGGGTTCAACAAAAAAAAGCCACGTCAAAGAATCTCCAAGTGCCTGAACATTTCCCCAAAATCCAGAGGGTCTCCGCTGGCAACCTCAACCTCCCAAAGGGTCTCGAGCACCTCTATAGCTAACAGCGGACATTATTCCGAGGTTCTTCGTCAGGTAAAATTGACCATCACTAACATTATTGAGAATTATCCTGTTTTAGTGTTAGTGCATCATCCTTAGGTGGCAAGCAATGTGTTAACTTTGATTATTCTTTTAAGAACGTTAGGTTTTTTGAGAGATTTAAACAGGCTAGTGTAAAGGTATGGAATTCTCAAAAAAAAAAACTGGTAAAAGAACAAATGAGCAAAATTATGTGAATGTAAATGTCAAGAAAAAAAGTACTGCTATTTTACACCCCTCAAATCTGGTAAACAACTCCCCTAATAACAACCCCTCTGTACCACCACTAGGTCAGTGTGTCTCTAATAACTGCTGTGGCAAGATGGGGTGTCTTGTCACTGTGTGGGACCTTGTGGCAATGTGCCTGCCCCTGTGTGCATTTGTGTGTTATATGTTGTATGTTGCGTGTGTTAATGTTGGTATATTGTAGTTGGTACACGGGGTATAATGTATGGGCACGAGTATTTAAAATGGGCACGAGTATTTAAAATGTATAATTGTATTTAGACACTCCTTTCTGGTCTGACGTAACCACTAGAGGCTGCTTGTCACCCGTGGTGTCAGAACCGGGACAACAGCGCCTCCGAGACTCAGACCAGAAAGGAGTACACAGACAGACGGTGGATGAAATGGTAAATGCGCTTGCTTACGCCGGTTTATTGTAAAATAAAAGGTTTGAACAAAACAAAACACAGGACGCGGCGCTTGAGGCCAAATAAAACAGACAAACAAAACGGACTAACACTTAAACAAACGGTGGACGGACAGACACACAAACACGGTGAGTAAAAATAAACAAACAAGTATCGTGCTGGTCCTACCAGCACGCGATAGCAATTGTTATTACTTTATTTCTCCTTCTGTCTCTCCCGTTCTCCACTCACCGAACACACAACTCAGAGTGAATGAAACGTGCATCTATATATACTGTTGTGCCGGGATTCAATTACAAATTAATTATTCACTTGAATCCCAGCACGTGAATTAATTATGTGCAACCTCGCATATTAAATACTTTAAATGAAAGTGAAGTGAAGTGCAATCCCCGTGTCTAAATTCAATTATACATTTTAAATACTCATGCTCATTACCCACATTATATCCCGTGTACCAACTACAATACACCAACATTAACACACGCAACATACAACATATAACACACAAATGCACACAGGGGCAGGCACATTGCCACAGACCTTCACACTGTCTTCTCGGATAAAAATAAGTACTCAAAAAAACCCACAGTTCAGATGAAACAGGGCGGTGCCTGTGTGTTTATTTTTCATTTACAAAAAAAAAAAAAATAACAAACAAAACCCTAACTCCTTCTAGGAGTACTAAGTAAACTTTTCAAATCCTTAACTGTGAGCCGGACAGCTAAGCTGTTTACCGGGGTTTTTAAACACAAACTTCTTGTATTAACCCTTTGCGGTCCATTTATTAATTCTGCGTCAGGCTCGCCAGGTCTAATTAATTTTTTCACGCGCAGTTAATTTTAGGCAGCTGTTTAAAAGTATTTTTCACAGTCAAACGGGTTTAAATGGCCCTGCATATCAACAAAGCACTCACTAGGGATCTCCAGCCCGCCCACCCTTTCGTTTGCTATCGCTTTCACATATGCTACCAAATAAAAATAATAATAATAATAGTCGTACATACCGATCAATCGTCTCCTGATGACTCGTTTTATCACCAAACTCCTCAATAATGCAATCCAAGTCATTATTTTATTGCTATAACATCTCAAAAAGCTCTGCAAATGTCCGTGATAGTCTCTGTGCGCTGATACTGTACTCCCAGCTTGTTTCCATCGCCGCCCATCTGATGCCAATGGGGTACTATGACTATTCATGAGATACGCCTTTTTTTTTTTTTTATCGGCTTGTCTCGGCTCCTTTCGTTCCCACTTTCGGCCATTGAATGGTTTTCGGCTTTTTCCGTTGAAAAACCGACTTTTTGCGTTTTTTGCGTTTTTAAAATGATGTCGGACAGGGTCCGACAAAGGACCTGACGGGAATAATTGCAATGTCGGACCCAGTCCGACAAAGGACCGCAAAGGGTTAAATACCTTTTATTTATTTTGGTCTGGTCCTACAGGCTTCCTCCTCTCGGCTCTTAAGCCCTGGTCACACGTGGAATAATAACTGTAACGATTTTAAAAAATCGCTTCAGTTCAAATGAATGGAGGTGGTCACACCACAACGATAACGATCATTGTAAACGATGACGATAGCTATCGTCTTGATCGCTTTCAGAGCGATTTTTTCCTGCGACAACGATAACGATAACATTATCACCTACCTGGGCCCTGTTCCTCGTAGCTGGCTAACTGAGTTAGCCGGATAACTCTCAGGATAACTTGACAGAAGTCTGGCTTTTTCTGTTCCTCGAAGCAAGCTTAAAGTCTAGCTGACTAAGTTACCATAGCAACACATGCTTAATCTTAAACCTGCTCCAGTGCAGGCTAACTCAAAGTTAGCCGGTTCTGTGTATAAAAACACATATTTCTACCCAATGAAAGCACTTGACACACCCCTCTAAAATGGCAGCGCCCATCCTTAGAGATCCCGTAGATCAAGGAGCAATTTTAATTAAATCAGCTTTTTGTAGGGAAAGAGTACTGAGAGATCGCCAAGATCCTTTGCATTATTCAGATTTTTGTATTTGAGTGCTATAGATTCGGTCGGCAAGGTATCATTTACCTAATAAATCTACTTGAGCCGTACATTGCCCATACCACCCGACGCAGCCGTGTGTTGACAGCAACACAGACTACATGCATAGGACTGCGCTTTTTTGCTAGTGGCACATTCCTATACTCAGTTGGCAATGCTGAAAATATCGGCAAAGTCGCTGCATGCCGTGCAGTCCGAAGGGTCTATCTCGTCCTAAAGAGATTTCTTAATGTGTTCATCACATTTCCGGGACATACAAGGGGAAACACCATCAAAGAGGGCTTCTATGCAGTCGCAGGTAATTTACTAGGTTATATGCAATTTAATGACTAGGTAATCCCATCGTTATCGTTTATTAAGTAGGCTACATTATTATGCAGAGTTCCCCAACATCATTGGTGCTGTGGACTGCAGTCAGATCCCCATCAAGGCACCCTCAGGACCAAAAGAGGCAGACTTTGTGAACAGGAAATCCTTTCACAGCATTAATGTACAGGTACTTATGACATTATCACTTACATAAAATTAAAAATGAGCTACAATTCAGCAACTGATGCAAATAATCCAACATTTTAATGACAATTATACAGTGCTAGCAAGTAGGTGTCAGACTTTGGATAATACTGTACATCATCCATGACTTGACCTCAATTATTGGCAGATGATCTGTGACTCCACCTGCCTCATTTCAAATATTGAAGCCAAGTGGCCAGGCTCTGTCAACGACTCAAGAATGTCTACATGTGCCAGAGATTTGAGGAAGGTATAGGAAATAATCTTATTTGTCAGAAATCATTGCTCAATTTTTTTTTATTTTATTAAATGATCTAACAGTGCTCATCTCATAGGTCATTATGATGGGGTCCTAATTGGAGACAGAGGCTATGCATGTAGACCCTTCTTCATGACCCCATATGCAGAACCAGCACTAGGGCCCAATTCACAATTCAATGTGGCTCTTGCAAGAGCCCGAATTGAAATGACCTTTGGGCAACTAAAGGCACGATTCAACTGTCTTCGGGGTCTGAGGGTTGCACCAGACAGAGCCTGCAACATCTTTGGCACATGTGCGTTGCTCCACAACATTGCGACCATAAGAAAGGAGAGGGTCCCAGTCTTCCAAACCCAGCCAGAAGATTATGTGGATCTTGTGCACCTGGATCAGCAGAACGGCCGAGCTGCAAGGGATCGCATTGCATACCACTACTTTGGTTAATGGATGTATGATTTATTTCACTTGTTTAATGGATGTATGATTTGTTTCCTTTTGTTTTTTGTTAATCTTTGCCTTTTTAAGATCCCCCCAGTTTTCATAAACATTGCCAACAGTGAGCAATAGCATGCCAAAACAAGAACATCATGTTCAAAAATAAATCCTTTATTTGGAATTTCATGGATGGTTTAATGAAAAAGCAGAAGATTTATTTTTGGTACAGTTGTAATCCATGACAGACCATACCTCTCAGAATGTGTTTTTAGACAAAAGCCTTTCTTCACATGGTTACACTTACATCCAGCAGCTGTTTATCAAGCAATTGTATCTCCTTTTCTAGTTTTCTCATTTTCAGTTGACGATAAGCAATCTCCTGCCGAAGGTAGTGCTTGTATAGAGACCTCACATCTTCCTGGCTTTCGGTGTCTCTCTAAAAGACAGCATTCATAATTCAGTTTAATGTGGTGGTCAGTTGGTCACAACAGTCTTGCCTCTCCTTACTACAATGGCACTGGTATGTCTTGAATGACCTCTCTATTCCCAGCAGGTCCAGGCACAGCATGCTCTAGGTGTGGTTCAGTTCCCTAAAGAAATGTAAAGTTTAGTCCAATGTAGCACTCGATGGAGAGACAGTTTAATCAACTGTGATTAGCATAGTTGAATAGGAATAGTACTTCAGTTTTCACAAGAAGCTTTTACCTCCTCAGGAATAGAGCACACTGATATGGTCTCCACATCATCATCTGGATCAGCAGTCTGCTACAGAATATTAGGAATAATAGGAACTCAGGAACAATTTCATCCGTTTTAGATAACACATACAATGTAGCCTACGTATAGAGAACCATTACATGACAGACCAGGCACTATTAACTTAAATCAGTAGGTTCCTCTGCTGGTTCCAAAATTATTGGTGGCGGCTGCAGCAGGGTCACTGAATGTCCAGTCACTGCAAATTGGTTACCTCAATTACGAATTTTGAGAAAGCTCAGAGATTGAGGTGCACTTACCTTTGACCAGCAATGCCCTCCATCATTGGCCTTCCTCGATTGAGCTGGAGGGCCAGCTGCTCTGCAAGTGTGAAGTCAGGAGCCGCAGGTCCCCCGCCAGTCTTCTGCCGTTACACCCTCTTCTTGTTCGCTGTTAGTATAAAACACATCTCATTGACAAGTCATTCTACACAATGACATGCCATAATTAGTATAAATACTTACCACTTTGAATAATGTTTTTATACTTTACTTTAACCTGCTGCCAAGTCCGTTTAATGCCCATGGGATTGTTACTACATGTATGGGAAAGAGAAATACCTAATCATTTCCTGTTAATTTGGCTACAAAGTTAAAGAAACACCAATTATATCAGACAGATTAATTAGTACAATACTATAGAATTATATATTAAAAAACAAGGGCAAATTATGAAAAAACAATAGAGAGCTAACCATTCTCATGCAGCAAACTCTCAGTCCATGTTACATTCCATTACTACAAGCATGCAGATTTAAATTGGACGTGTGTGAAATAATTATGTTGGGGTAAATACATAGCCTGTGTAATAAAAAATACATTAAAAAATAAATTACGCATTTAGCCTATCTGCAATTTTTTTCCATGCTTCCTCTCTGGACTTGGCAGCAGCAGCAGTGTTGCATTTAGTTGTGATAATGCTTTTACAGTGGCTCTCAGAAGTATTCACCCCCCTTGGACTTTTCCACATTTTATTGTGTTACAACATGGAATCAAAATGGATTTAATTAGGAGTTTTTGCCACTGATCAACACAAAAAAAGTCCATAATGTCAAAGTGAAAAATAAAATCTACAAATTGTTCTAAATTAATTACAAATATAATACAGAAAATAATTAACTGCATAAGTATTCACCCCCTTTGCTATGACACACCTAAATAAGCTCTGGTGCAACCAATTGTTTTTAGAAGTCACATAATTAGTTGAATGGAGTCCACCTGTGTGCAATTAAGGTGTTTCACATGATTTCAGGTTAAATACACCTGTCTCTGGGAGGTCCCACAGTTGGTTAGTACATTTCCTAACAAAAACTACATCATGAAGGTGAAGGAACATTCAAAGCAAATCCGGAATAAGGTTTTTCAAAAGCACCAATCAGGGGTAGGATATAAGAACATTTCCAAGGCATTGAATATAACCCCGGAGCACAGTAAAGTCCATTATTAAGAAATCAACAATAGCCCGGGTGCTTCACAAAACTGGCCTTTATGGGAGAGTGGCAAAAAGAAAGCCATTGTTGAAAAAAACTCACATCAGATCTTGTCTAGTTTGCCAGAACGCATGTGGGAGACTCTGAGACCAAGTGGAAGAAGATTCTATGGTCTGATGAGACCAAAATAGAGCTTTTTGGCCTCAACGCTAAGCGCTATGTTTGGCGCAAGCTAACACAGCACATCATCCTGAGAACACCATCCCTACCATGAAGCATGGTGGTGGCAGCATCATGCTATGGGGATGCTTCTCTGCGTCAGGGCCTGGAAAGCTTGTGAAGATAGAGGGCAAAATGGATGCAGCAAAGTACAGAGAAATCCTGGAGGAAAACCTGCTGAAGTCTGTGAGACCTGGGACTTGGGAGAAGATTCATCTTCCAGCAGGACAATGACCCCAAACATACCTGCAAAGCCAAACTGGAGTGGCTTAAAAACAAAAAGGTCAATGTCCTGGAGTGGCCCAGTCAAAGCCTGGACCTCAACCCAATGGAGAATATGTGGAAAGAGTTGAAAATTGCTGTTCACCAAAGGCCCCCATCCAACTTGACGGAGCTTGAGCAATTTTGCAAAGAAGAATGGGCAAAAATTGCAGTTTCCAGATGTGCAAAGCTGGTAGAGACTCATGGCTAGTATAGTCTCATGGCTGTAATTGCTGCCAAAGGTGCCTCTACCAAATATTGACTCAAGGGGGTGAATACTTATGCAATCAATTATTTTATGTTTTGTATTTGTAATTAATTTAGAACAATTTGTAGATTTTATTTTTCACTTTGACATTATGGACATTTTTTTTGTGTTGATCAGTGGCAATAATTAAATCCATTTTGATTCCATGTTGTAACACAATAAAATGTGGAAAAGTCCAAGGGGGTGAATACTTTTGAGAGCCACTGTATATGCCTCAAAACTTTCCAGGATAAGGTCTTGCTCAGTCAGGCTGAAAAAAGTTGCTCTCTCTTTCGACGTCATCTTTCATGAAGATCATTGTTTCAGTGCTCTGCGATTCTACCTTTTGAGGTAGCACAAGCACGCGCAATTATCCAGATTTCTTAAGTCGGAATCGAGTTAACGAGACACTTTTAGCCTGTATTCACCGTTGAGCAACGGAGATAGCCTGACTTCAATTATTGGATTAATTAGCCTGAATTAGTTAAACCAGCTACGAGGAACAGGGCCCTGGTGTTATTTGATATATTATTTTAAACACGATAAACAGTAAATACAGGCATTGCAATGATTTACTACAGAGAAGACTGCCCTCCACTGTTCTACCGCAGAACATCACGTCGGAAAACTAGTTCTAGTATACATCAAGGAATCTTTCATTTTTTTTAATTTTTTTTTTTTTAAATTATGTGTTATAAATTATTTGCTAAAAAGCTATTAATGTATAATTATAGCACAAGCACGATGTATGATCCTATATGCTCCATAAAGATATGTCAGGTTTTTTTTGCTTTAAATAATAATAATAATAATAATAATAATAATAATAATAATAATAATAATAATAATAATAATAATAATTAGTATAAATATATACATAATTTATGGAGTATTGTCTATCGTCATATTAAGTAAGGTGTAATCAACAATACATACCATGTTCTTATTTTATGTTTTACTTTAATGGGAAGTGGTTGTACCCAAGGCGACCGTGCATACAGAAACCCAAACAGTAGGCTGCATTCTTAAAACTTAATTACATTTCTTTGGATGCAAAGAATTAAAAGACAGTATTTAGGAATCTTTGCAAACACTCATATTCATGTTCTATTGGCCAAAGTCATTATAAATAATACAAAATAGTCTGCACTGTAAATGTTTATTACGTTACTATTTACTTCCCACCTCAGCATAATTGTATACCGTTTAAAATGTTTACAATATCAAAAACATTAACCTCAAGATAAAACTATAATTAATTACTAACAGTAGTACACTTTTTTAAATTAAAGCAAGCATAAAAATGATCCAAAGGGACTCTGTATAACTTACTGTTGCTTTGCACTTTGTGACTCTTGTGTTTTCCTTCGTTTTTCTACTGCTAGTAAGAAATGTATCAAACACCGAACACATTTTCAACCAGCTGCTATTGCTGTTAATAAAATGCAGCCGCGGTAATAAACAAAAAACGTCAAATTCTGAGTATTGTGATGACTGTTTATAGTAAGCAAACTTGTTAAATTTGCAGACGACACAAAAATAGGAGTGGCAAACACTGTTGCAGCAACAAAGGTCATTCATAAGAACATAAGAAAGTTTACAAACCAGAAGAGGCCATTCAGCCCATCTTGCTCGTTTGGTTGTTAGTAGCTTATTGATCCCAGAATCTTATCAAGCAGCTTCTTGAAGGATCCCAGGGTGTCAGCTTCAACAACATTACTGGGGAGTTGGTTCCAGACCCTCACAATTCTCTGTGTAAAAAAGTGCCTCCTATTTTCTGTTGTGAATGCCCCTTTATTTAATCTCCATTTGTGACCCCTGGTCCTTGTTTCTTTTTTCAGGTCAAAAAAGTCCCCTGGGTCAATGCTTGGATATATTGTGAAAAGTGTTGAATTTAAATCAAGGGAAGTAATGTTAAAACTTTACAATGCATTAGTAAGACCTCACCTAGAATATTGTGTTCAGTTCTGGTCACCTTGTTACAAAAAGGTTATTGCTGCTCTAGAAAGAGTGCAAAGAAGAGCAACCAGAATTATCCCGGGTTTAAAAGGCATGTCGTATGCAGACAGGCTAAAAGAATTGAATCTATTCAGTCTTGAACAAAGAAGACTACGCGGTGATCTGATTCAAACATTCAAAATCCTAAAAGGTATAGCCAATGTCGAGCCAGGGGACTTCTTTGACCTGAAAAAAGAAACAAGGACCAGGGGTCACAAATGGAGATTAGATAAAGGGGCATTCAGAACAGAAAATAGGAGGCACTTTTTTACACAGAGAATTGTGAGGGTCTGGAACCAACTCCCCAGTAATGTTGTTGAAGCTGACACCCTGGGATCCTTCAAGAAGCTGCTTCTGGGATCTATATGCTACTAACAACCAAACAAGTAAGATGGGCTGAATCCTCTCGTTTGTAAACTTTCTTATGTTCTTATGTTCTTTACCAGAGCATTTATACTTCTAAACGCAGAAAAACTGTGCTTCACTGGTACCACAAGTTGAAAACAGCAAAGATTACGAGCAGCACAGAGCGCTCTCTTATAGGCACAATTGCCAGATGCCCGCTTCACCTATATATCAGAGTGGAAATCCACGCAATCGAAATCGCGCATGCGTACAGGTGGAAAATGTGGACAGATTGTAATTGTGTGATAGATTGTAATTAGCGGTTAACTTTGAGCTGCTAAACAAAGATTAAATAAGTATACATTGTGGTTTAGAGAATATATAATACCGTTAAAAAAATTC
The DNA here is from genome assembly GCA_030684275.1 of Acipenser oxyrinchus oxyrinchus. Taxonomy (NCBI): domain Eukaryota; kingdom Metazoa; phylum Chordata; class Actinopteri; order Acipenseriformes; family Acipenseridae; genus Acipenser; species Acipenser oxyrinchus. The sequence continues at coordinate 64,158,039 of CM060247.1, read as the reverse complement.
AAGATCAGTATTTTGTCTTACTTTCATTTTTATTTCTGCATTTCTGAGTCGTCATTCTACCCTATGACCCTTAGAAGTACCCCCAGGGGTTGAAAAACCCTGATCTAATATAACAGGAGTATTTCTAAATGTTCCTCATCACTGTCCCTCATCTTGCTGGAAATAAAAGTGGGTGTGTACTAAAAAGTTGATTGGCATTCGCTGTACAATATATTGGAGCCCTTTATCGTTCTGGTGTGACCGATCCATAAATGATTTATGGTTATCGTTATCATTATCGTTCCTGGTATGACGGGGCTTTAGCCCTTTCACAGCCACCAGAATAACCATTTTCACTTGCTTATATTCCTGCCTGCTAATTGCAACCAGGTGTACCTAATTAAATTGAGCTAGGTGATCCTAATTCTGGCTCCATGAACCACTGATACAATCAAACACAAACCAATTGACCTTTTTATAGGCATTCTTAAGCCCTTATCATTTTGTCAACCTTCACAGGATATAAGCTACGTGTGATTCTCTGACCCACATACCTCCCTCCTTTCACAGTACCATACACTCTTCCACACTTAAAGTTTTTTTTCCACGCTTAAAGTTTTTTTTTGGCTGTATCTGACTCTCTTCCAATAAAAATTCACTAAAAATCTATTCTATACAGTATAATCTTGGAATTGGTGTCCTTTGTTTTAGAGCTGTCTGGGGAACATTATAAATAGGCTTGCTACTTTTCGATATTAAATCGGTAAAGCTCGTTAAACATCAAATTCCCCAAAAATATGAGTTTGACTGAAATAAACTCACTATTTTTTATTTTCTTACCAAAAATAATAATTTAGAAAGCATCTCTAGTTTGTGTAGTTTTTATACTTACTGTCTGTCCTGTCTCCATTCCGCTCTGAATGGCTACGGGTCGCTGTCATCTCAGTGGTCCGTTAGTACTGTAGTTTCACTGTCACTGTCATTTCACCCTATTCTGAGAGATCTCGTTGACTGAAGCAGCGCTAGAATGCTCTCATTCGTTTAAATGACTGTCAATCATCAAGACCGGCACTGACTGTGCACTTTCATTTGCCAGCTACAGTGCATTCAATGCACCGACTTTGAAATTAGTGGGTAAGGTGTAGGTAAGCTTTTGCTATATATACGGTGACAGTTACTTGTTTGATATAAAAATGGGACGCAAGAGGAAAACACTAAATGAGTATTGTGCAGAATACTCTGACTGAAGTGAAAACTGTAAAGAAACGTGGGACAGGAGATGAAGAAGATATCCTGGTATGTAAACTGGTATGTAACTGTGCAAAGGAGAAGTCACTGCGAAGGCAAACAGAATGGTTGCACACATGCAATCACAAGGTCATAAAAAGTACTACCATGACCAACGGCTGAAGTCTCAGCGGCAGGACGAAGCGGGCCCGTCTGCCTTGCCTTCCAGTGACTCTGAATCCAGCTGTGCTGAAGCAGGAGAAGGGGGAGCTCAGACTCTGAATAATAAGTGCAAGTAAATTATGTTGAAATATAATGTTTTGTTTTGTACATATTATTTTTACTAGTAAATGTATGCTATAAAGGTCTGTGTAATACTGTGTAATGCGGTTTATTTGAGATAATTTTTAAATTAGTGTAGGATCTTTATCTATACAAGGTATAGATAGCTCTGCTGTGACCAAACATTATTTCAATTAGAATGTTGTTTTATTAGAATGTTGGTAACCATGGTTTTGTTGCATGTTGAATAATAAAGGGGTTTCACAGTGGCATAAAAGTTTGTTTTTAAGCATAAAGGTCGATTTCACCCATTAAGCTGCTTGAATTGAAAAATAAAGATTGAAAAAACTGTAAATTCTTTCAAAAATAAACCTCAATATTAAATCATCGATTTGGCAAAAAAATTTAAATCGAATAGCAGCAAGCCTAATTATAAAGTACTTCAGAAACCATAAAAATGTTTTGCTTTTTTTCCCTCCAACACAATACATACATTTTTTTAATGCTTGGAGATACATGTATAAAAACATGTTATTCTATGACCCGAGTGGTCTTACTGTTGTAAAAACATACATATTAATACAGTGTTTTCACATTTAAACAAATTCCGGTCATGTTTTGTTTCTACGTCCTGCTTTAAACTGTTAATTGATAATCAATAATTAAATTAATACCTGGCCACCTGCTGACCATCAAATTTCAATTAGGCAGGGAGGAAAGTCTAACCTCCCATTCCTACCATATCTAGCACACACTTTCAAATTATACAAACACATTCCTTTATAAACCACCACCAAAATACAGTAATTTATAGGAGCAGGCCTCAGCCCTGCCACATACCCTCCCACTCAGAATGGAACCCCTCAAATACCACTCGCACTCCCTGCTGTCTGATGCTAGCTGGCCCCAACACAAGCACTGTGTTCTGGGCTTCTGTAAGGGGGCGGCTATTTAACCCCCGTGGTGACCCCTGGGCTTCTGTAAGGGGGTGCCTATTCAACCCCCGGCCTACCCCTAAACCCAGTGTCCCTTTTGTCCCTTCTTAGGGCTCCTCTATGGAGGACGGCCCTGACAACAGTGCAAGCCCCGTGCTTACTGCTGGCATTGATTTCGAAGGGCCCTCCAGCAGAGACGCTGGAGAGAGGCACTCCGGCAGTGGTGCTGGCAGCAGCTCGGGGCACTCCGGCAGAGGTGCTGGCAGCAGCATGGGGCACTCCGGCAGTGGTGCTGGCAGCTCTGGACACGCAGATGCTGAACATTCTGGATGCGTAGATGGTAGGGGCACTGGCTGTAGCATGCCTGGCTTCCGCCGCGCTCCCCTCAGCATCATGAGCAGGGGCTGCTGACAGCGGCACAGTAATTGCACTTCTCTTACTGCTGGCAGCTCCTGCCCCTCTGGCAGTCGGGTCGGCTGCTTACCTTAGCACTCATAAGAAACTCAACCTACAAAAATGATTTATATATAAAAGTAAGAAGAACATAGAAGTTAGAAATCATGGTACCAGAATCATAAGTATAGACACAAGCAGGAATAAATAATTTAAACAAACATTTTCTTAACCCTTTGCGGTCCTATGTCGGACCTGGTCTGACATTGCAATTTTCCCTTTCCTGTCCGACATTATTAAAAAGAAGTAAAAACAGGTCTCTAGTTGTTTTTCTCTGGGAAAAGCATTCAATGGCGAGAAACGATAGGAGCCGAGAGAAGCCAAAAGAAAAAGGGGCGTATCTCATGAATACAGATCACATAGATAACACGGACATAAACAAACAAGATAGCTGCTTCTGCATCCAGCACTCAAAGAATATCACAGACATTTGCAGAGCTTTTTTTAGATGTTATAGTAATAAAATAATGACTTGAATCGCATTATTGAGGAGTTTGGTGATAAAACGAGTGATCAGGAGATGATTTATCGGTATGTACTATTATTAAGAGGTATGTGAAAAATATAGCGAAGAAGGGGTGGGGCGGGGCTGAAGATGCAGTACTGAGTGTCCTGTTGATATGCAGTGCCTTTTAAACCTGTTTTACTGTGAAAAAAAATACTTTTAAACAGCATGTCTAAAATAAACTGTGCATGTGAAAATAAATTGGACCTGGCAGCCTGAAGTGCTGAATAAATGGACATCAAAATGGTTAAGCACACAGGATTTCGTACGGTTACGTAGACGTGCATGCAGGATTTGTAGCACATTATGTACAGTAATGGTGTTAATCAGCGTCTGTTGTGTTGGTTGGAATGAAGGCTGCATTATGTTTCAACAAGTTCAGTTCGGAAGCAGTTTCACCTGCATTTAGCATTGAGTTGTAATATTAGTTGCTTCAAACTTGCAGACAAACTCAATGGTTCCAATGTTCGTAGTTGTTTTCCAATACACACAATATCCTCAGATTAGTTAACGTATTATCTTGTTTCAGTTGTTCCTCAAAGTAGCATTGTCTGTCTTTTTAATCTTAGAAAAGTGTTACGTTGTATTAAACGTTTTTTCTTCTGGTTTGCATGTAGATATTTCTTATGCAAACATAGTATTTGACTTGAATCTTAAACTCTTTGTAACCTAATACTTATTGTAGAGATGTGGTCATTGTTGAAAAACAAAAGTTGTAATGCAGTTGGTCTTCGAAACATGGAGTTGTATGTAGAGTCGACATCTTGGGAGGATGTCAGCATTACGGCGCTGAATGGAGCCCCATTCCAGCATCGGCTCTGTGGTCACTTCATGGTGAGAAGTTTCAGGAACAAGGATAAAGATTCCAAGAGAACAAGTTCATTCTTGCTTCTCTTTAAATATAGTGCCCAAAGAGGGGTTTACTTTGGTGATCTAATCACTTCCTGGTAAAACAGGAATCTAATCCCTAACCGAAATCAGTCCTTTCATTGGTTTACAGAGTTTTAATGACACTTTGTATACAGGTGCAGGTGTGATGCAGTGCGCAATGAACAAACAGAGAATTGTAATCCAGTTGGAAACAGGCTTTATTGATTATAATCCCGGTCTGGTGATAACAAACAAACAATTATAGACAAACAAAACAAAACACTCACAGTACTTTTCTCACTGGGTCTCCCACAGGTCCTTACAGGTTTAATATTCAAACCAAACGAAGGAACAGATTGTGATTCTCCGTCCCCTTTTATGCCGTCACATATGACCCCTTGGTAAAAAAGGGCAACCACCTCTCCAATCTGCAGCTGCCACGTCGTTTCCCTTCCGGGTCAATGTGTTATTGCAACTGAGTCTCGCCCCCTTCCCTTGAACCCTGGGAAAGAACTGTCAGACCAGCCCGCCCAGAGAACTCTGTTCCTGCAGCTTAGTGCCCTCACAGGTCGGGAGGGAGATTTACAACCAAGAATCATTGTATTTTGTACTGTCACATATCCCACCACTCAGAGTGGTGCCGAAGGAATACTTGGCTGAATCTATCTTTCCCATTACTCCCCCCACCCGGGAAAAATAATCTGCATTTTGGTGTTCTTTCCCTGCACGATGTACCATGTGGTACATGAAGGGCTACAATGCCAGATACCACCGATTTATCCTGGCATTGCAATCCTTCATTGTGCTTAACCACTTCAGTGGGGCGTGGTCAGTGACAAGATCAAATAAATGTCCCAGCAGGTAATATAGTAAGGAGTGAGTATCCCATTTAATGGCCAAACACTCCTTTTCGACTCTGGAGTAGTTGCGCTCCCGAGGTAGCATCTTTTTACTGAGATACAGTACCGGGTGTTCTACTCTGTCTACCTTTTGAGACAAGACTGAACCCAAACCCACATCCAACGCATCAGTGTGGAGGATGAATCTCTTGGTGAAATCAGATAAGGGTTGGGGCCTGGCACAGTTTATGCTTAATAGTATCAAACGCCCCAACACTCAGCTGACCACTTAATTAAACTTGGTGAGGTCGACTAAAGGGTTAACCACTGTGGCATAGTCTTGGTTTTGGGGATCGCCGCGTCGACCAAAGCCTGGATTTTGGTGACCACGGGTTTCACCCTTCATTTCTGTGACAGAGATCGAATGGTGCTTGGTGTTAGATCTCCCTCTCGACCTGTGAGGGCACTGTGTAACGGGAACAGAGTACCCTTAACTAAATGGCACGACAATTTATTCCGTAGGGTAGGTGGAAGTTGGTCATTTAGGAAAGGGGCGCAGCTACTGTATCCAAACTCAATGACCCAGACGGTAAATGGTGTGGCATCTGAGGATTGGAGGAGCGGATGAGCAAGGATATAAATAGGGGACTTAGCGTACGTGATCCGTTCCTTGGTAAATGGATAGTGTTGAAAACCTACAAGGAGTCTGTGTCCTCGTGAGTTTTGTCTTGTGTTTGTTAGTGTTTTGTTAACTGTCGTCTATTTTTTAATAGACTACCAGGTGCACGATCCGGAGCTGTAGCAAAAGCCAGCATAACCCGGTCATCAATTTCACCCCTGCATGTCACGGAGAACTGTATTTCACCACTTGCACGTATTCACTATCACTAAGAACTGTGTTTGTGTTTTGTGTTGGTGTGTAAAACTGGACTTTTGGTTACGGGTCAAACCCGGGAAATTACAAATACAGAGTGATACACACCGCTGTATCACTCCAACATTATTATTTACAGGTGTTTGTCATAAGGCTCTGGACATTGTTAATTAAATCAATAAACACCCTTGCACCTGGAAATCATTGTCTGTCTGTTTTATATCCGCTCTGCACTGCACTCACCTGTATTTACTCACCACTTTGCCACAATTTCCCATTAAAATTCCCAAATGTTGAGTTTCTGCTTTGGCAAATACACATTTTCTCAAGTTAGCTGTTAGCCGGGCTACCCTTAGAGACTGAAGGACGGCTGTGACCCTAGCCAAATGCTCTTGCCAGGTGGAGCTGTAAATCACCATATCTAGAAGTTCGTTGACCCGAGGCATAGGGTAGGGTACGCATCAAACTTGGCAATAGCGTTTACCTTCCGGAAATCCACACAGAAGCGATTGGTGCCATCTTTCTTGGCCACTATGACAATTGGACTGCACCACTCACTCCTGGAAGGCTTAATCACCCCAAGTCTGAGCATGTCCCATACCTCTTTGCGAACGCCACTTCGTCGACTTCCCGGGATCCAGTAATTGTCTCGTACTGTGACATTGCCGGGCACGTCAGAAAAAATTGCTGAACTCCTCAATAAGACACAGTTCCTGTTGCTGATCTGAAACCAATTGTTCCCCCATCAAAATATTTGTTGTGCTTGGAGTCTCTGGACAGGGGCCTACATTATCCTCTACATTGCCTGGGACTATAAATAAGACATCCCTTGCCTGTCAGGGCTTTAATAAATTTACATGATAAATTTCACGTTCATTACAGCAATCGGGCTGTCTAATTTCATAATTCACCTTTCCTATAGCCCGAATCACTTCATATGGCCCCTGCCATTTAGCACATAATTTTGATTCTGAGGAGGGAAGCAGCAGCATTACCTTGTCTCCTGGTCGAAAGGTTCGAATTAGTGCATTTTTGCTGTAATGCTGCTGTTGCTGGTGCTGAGCTGATTTGAGGTTGAGGGCCAACCAAATCTAGGTGATCTCTTAGTCGGAGCACATGCTTCACTACATTTTTAGACGAGCCTTTGTGCTCCTCCCACCCCTCACTCAACAGATCAAGGATGCAGCGAGGCTGTCGGCCATACCAGAGCTCGAAGGGGGAGAACCCTGTCGAGCTCTGCGGCACCTCTCTCACTCTAAAAAGGGTAGGGAAGAAGCAGTGCCCAATGTTTTTGCTCTTGTGTTACAAAACGTCTCAGCATCTGCTTCAAGGTCTGATTAAATTGTTCTTGCAAACCATCCGTCTGTGGATGATAAACAGATGTCCTGATGGGACGTATTTTTAATATTTTATATATCTGCTGTAACGTGTTAGACAAAAAGTTGGTTGCATGATCAGTCAAAATCTCCTTTGGGATCCCTACTCTAGCCATAGTTTGTTCTAACTCTTTGGCTAGTGCAGCGGCACTAGTGGAACTCACTATGTGGTCACACAACTGCTCCACAACCACCCTGGGGCGTGTCTCTGGGGATCTTCGGTACTCCCTGAACCGTACCCGGTGGGTCTCTGCTGCAATGTTGAGGCGGTGGAGAATGGCCAGCTTGACCAGGTCGTAACTGGTGGCGCTGAGGTCACTCATAGCCTGGTAGGCTGCCTGAGCCTCCCCGATCAGGCAGGGTCCCAGCTGGCTTGCCCAGAGCTCCCGTGGCCATGACGCTGTAGTAGCCAGCCGCTCAAACACAACCAGGTACGCCTCTGGGTCATCCTCCGCCATCATCTTCATTGCCCGAGCCTTCGGTGCCGACATTGCGGGTTTTCCTGTAGGGGCTGGTGCTGTGGAAAGTGACAGCCCTACCCGTTTTCAATGAGCGCAGTGTAACGCTCTCCCTCCTTCTCTCCTCTACATCCCGTCTGCTGTCCAGCGCCTACAGCAGCTCCGCCAGTGAATTGTGATCCATATCGCACTTCTGACACCATGTGTGGCAAAGTGGCTGATTGTGTACAGGTGCAGGAGTGATGCAGTGCGCAATGAACAAACAGAGAATTGTAATCCAGTTGGAAACAGGTTTTATTGATTATAATCCCAGTCTGGTGACCAAACAATAACTCCAAGCAATACACAACAATGTGTAATGCACTGGAAGTAAATAAATGGGCTACAGTCCCAAATAATAAACACACGTATCTTTCACACAATGTACAAAACATGGTCACCAGTCCTGGGTGCGTGCTGTAGTGCTCGTGGTGGGTGAAGTTTATTCGTGACAAAAGTGAAGTTCTGTTCCGGGTTTTGTGCTGGCCCTTGGCAACAGCTCTGGAATGTGTTAGCCCATCTAATAATAACAAACAAACAATTATAGACAAACAAAAACAAAACACTCACAGTACTTTTCTCACTGGGTCTCCCACGGGTTTTAATATTCAAACTAAACGAAGGAACAGATTGTGATTCTCCATCCCCTTTTATGCCGTCACACATGACCTCTTGGTAAACGAGTGCAACCACCTCTTGAATCTGCGGCTGCCACGTGATTTCCCTTCCGGGTCAATGCGTTATTGCCATGGAGTCTCGATCCCTTCCAGACTGGCCGACCTGAACCCTGGGAAAGAACTGTCAGACCAACCCATCCAGAGAACTCTGTTCTCACTGCTTAGCACCTTCACAGGTTGGGAGGGAGATTTACAACCAAGAATCATTGTATTTCTGTCACACACTTCCTTTTACACAACCAATGCATCACTAACACAAGTAGCATTCTTCCTCCAAGGAGAGAGATCATTTATTACAACAGCAACATTTATAGAACAAAACTTCATTTTGATATAACTTTAGTAGAAGAATAAAAATGTCAGTTTCATTTTCCTAATTAAATTCTTGTTACAAGCATGTTAAACATGTTATACAATAATTAAAGGAAAATAATTTAAGAAACACAATTAAAACACAATAAACATTTCAATTATATTGGGAAAACATAAGTTTAGTTATTAAAATGATTCAAAAACCAATTTAATCAGTTAAATTGTTACTCATTCATCAAACTACATTTGAATCATAGTTTTAGACATTTCATGGAAGAGTGTCATGGCACCTTGTATCCACCAGGTGTCACACTTCTTAACCCTTTATAGAAAGAAAGTTGTATATTAGCTTTTAGATAGGGTTACCATGTGGCTCCAGATTAACCGGACGCTGTGAGACAGAACGGGATTTCAAACTTGCCCCTAAATTGAAATAAATGAAGGTGTAAATGAACCATCCTTAGCTACAATTAATAATGGTGCTTAAATACCCGCATGTGCGTCAAATAATTGTGTTATACTAAGAATGAATTGCAGCCAGTCGCTATTTTTTTCTGTTTCTGCAAATACAATCGCATCATCATCTCGTTGCTCTATCGATAGATTAGCTATTCGTTCATTAAGATCTGATCAGAAGCAGCTGATCAGTGTGACTTGTTTGCTGCGCCCAAGCAATTCCACCACAGCAGGATTAATCTCAGCAAAGGTGGAGCTCATTTATATACGTAAATTACTTTCAGTTTAGGGGGAATTTTGAAATCTCAGTCTGTCTCAAACCGTCCGGTTAATCTGGAGTCATATGGTAACCCTATTTTAGACAGACGTTCTTAATTAAAATATAAGAATCAGCTTTGTTTGTTTAGACAAGACTGGCAGGTCAGCACAGCAGGTAAACTAAACCATTCCCCAATTTAAATCTTTACGACCCTGTTACCAAAATCTAGTCCTTTGAAGTAGATCAATGAAGAATATTTTTTTTGGGGAAGGTTGGGTAAAGACAAACTTAATTAATATCACAATATCTCAAGTCTCATAGTTTAAGACTTGAAATGTCATTTTACCAAGTACATTCAATTACAACTACTAATTTCTCCCACACCAATTAAACACATTCTTTATAAACCACCACCAAAATGCATCAGTTTATAGGGGCAGGCCTCAGCCCTGCTACAGTCTATTCACTTACACAAAAAATGGTTTAACTCAGTGTCCTGAGTTTTCTTACTTCACTACAATGCCTCATTAAATCCACCTCGAGGACCACACACTCGTCTATGTGAAAGAACTGGAGTCTCTCCGGACCTGAGGACGGAGCTTACACGTTCAAGGTGAATGATACTATTTCTGTCCTGAATGTGGTGTAACATACGGCTCAGCATGCTGTTATTCACATTGGTAACCTTTGGAGAAAAGGACTGGGAGAAGAGCGTCGCCACCCTACAAGATGTTTCCGCAAGGTGGCTGAAAGACCCCCCCCTCCTCTCTTTTGTTTGAGACTGAAAACCTGCCGTTTTAACCCCATAACATTGCTGGTATAGGGGTAAAACAGAGGTTTTTCATTCCCAAACTAAAAGTTTTCACAAAATAATAACACAGTACAGTAATTCATAAGCGTGTTGGAAAGTGGTGCTCTGTTGTACTGGGTTGTAGTACAGTGGTGCTCTGTTGTGCTGGGTTGTAGTACAGTGGTGCTCTGTTGTGCTGGGTTGTAGTACAGTGGTGCTCTGTTGTGCTGGGTTGTAGTATAGTGGTGCTCTGTTGTGCTGGGTTGTAGTACAGTAGTGCTCTGTTGTAGTACAGTGGTGCTCTGTTGTGCTGGGTTGTAGTACAGTGGTGCTCTGTTGTGCTGGGTTGTAGTACAGTGGTGCTCTGTTGTGCTGGGTTGCAGTACAGTGCTGCTTTGTTGTGCTGGGTTGTAGTACAGTGTTGCTCTGTTGTGCTGGGCTGTGCTGTGCTGTACAGTACTAGTCGTGCTGACTCTGTGGCTGTAGCTCCCGACAGTCCTCTGCTACACAAATAAACAAAAACACAGCGGTCTGGCTTCGTCCCCTTTGTACTGAGACTTGCAGCTGAGATCCCTTTTCTCTCTGTCAAAATGCCCTAAGGCAGTGTTAGTAATTTGATATGTGATTTGAAGATGGGGAGGAGAGATGGAAATCATCAAGTGATTTTATTATCCAGTTGCGTTCCGTGCAAAAGTCCCTATCTATCTGTGAAGACATTGAGAAGAGTTGGAGATACCACAGCAAACAATCAACAATCTAAAGTACAGTGTATACTAGTAATTAATTTTATTTTACCAAAAAAGATTTTTTTTGTATTCTTTTTATATATTGCATGCGTAATTTTGTACATAATATAAAACGTGAATATTTCTGTTATGTACAGAAAATGTTTATTTTACTGGGTTTACATTTTGCTAACTATATATATATACACTACCGTTCAAAAGTTTGGGGTCACTTAGAAATTTCCTTGTTTTCAAAAGAAAAGCAAATTTTTTGTCCATTAAAATAACATCAAATTGATCAGAAATACAGTGTAGACATTGTTAATGTTGTAAATGACTATTGTAGCTGGAAACGGCTGATTTGTAATGGAATATCTACATAGGCATACAGAGGCCCATTATCAGCAACCATCAGTCCTGTGTTCCAATGGCACGTTGTGTTTGCTAATCCAAGTTTATCATTTTAAAAGGCTAATTGATCATTAGAAAACCCTTTTGCAATTATGTTAGCACAGCTGAAAACTGTTGTGCTGATTAAAGAAGCAATAAAACTGGCCTTCTTTAGACTAGTTGAGTATCTGGAGCATCAGCAATTGTGGGTTCAATTACAGGCTCAAAATGGCCAGAAACAAAGAACTTTCTTCTGAAACTCGTCAGTCTATTCTTGTTCTGAGAAATGAAGGCTATTCCATGCGAGAAATTGCCAAGAAACTGAAGATCTCGTACAGCGCTGTGTACTACTCCCTTCACAGAACAGCGCAAACTGGCTCTAACCAGAATAGAAAGAGGAGTGGGAGGCCCGGTGCACAACTGAGCAAGAGGACAAATACATTAGAGTGTCTAGTTTGAGAAACAGATGCCTCACAGGTCCTCAACTGGCAGCTTCATTAAATAGTACCCATAAAACACCAGTCTCAACGTCAACAGTGAAGAGGCGACTCGGGATGCTGGCCTTCTAAGCAGAGTTGCAAGAAAAAGCCATATCTCAGACTAGCCAATAAAAGAAAAAGATTAAGATGGGCAAAAGAACACAGACACTGGACAGGGGAAGATTGGAAAAAAGTGTTATGGACAGACGAATCTAAGTTTGAGGTGTTAGGATCACAAAGAAGAACATTAAGTGAGGCGCAGACCAAATGAAAAGATGCTGGAGGAGTGCTTGGCGCCATCTGTCAAGCATGGTGGAGGCAATGTGATGGTCTGGGGGTGCTTTGGTGGTGGTAAAGTGGGAGATTTGTACAGGGTAAAAGGGATCTTGAAGAAGGAAGGCTATCACTCAATTTTGCAACGCCATGCCATACCCTGTGGATGGCTTGATTGGAGCCAATTTCCTCCTACAACAGGACAATGACCCAAAGCACAGCTCCAAACTATGCAAGAACTATTTAGGGAAGAAGCAGTCAGCTGGTATTCTGTCTATAATGGAGTGGCCAGCACAGTCACGGATCTCAACCCTATTGAGCTGTTGTGGGAGCAGCTTGACCGTATGAGTGCGTAAGAAGTGCCCATCAAGCCAATCCAACTTGTGGGAGGTGCTTCAGGAAGCATGGGGTGAAATCTTTTCAGATTACCTCAACAAATTGACAGCTGGAATGCCAAAGGTCTGCAAGGCTGTAATTGCTGCAAATGGAGGATTCTTTGTGAAAGCAAAGTTTGAAGGACACAATTATTATTTCAATTAAAATCATTATTTCTAACCTTGTCAATGACTATATTGCCTATTCATTTTGCTATATTTCCTATTCAAACTCATTTCATGTATGTTTTCATGGAAAACAAGGAAATTTCTAAGTGACCCCAAACTTTTGAATGGTAGTGTATATATATATATATATATATATATATATATATATATATATATATATATATATAGTGAGCTTAAAGCCCTGTTTTTTGTGAGGATCTTTGACTCTCCTGGACAGACGTGACCCGGAGACAGTATTCAGTAACCTGTATGTACAGGTCTTTTTTCTTTATTGTTTAATAAATCACAATTTGCTTTCCCAAAACACTAGGAAAGAAAAATAAACAAAAAAAACCTAACCCTCCACTGGGTATTAACTATCTCACTTTTGTCCCTCTCTCGACTGGGAAATATGCAAAATAAACAAACAAAACAACTTTCTCTGTCCCACAGATAAGTTTACACACAGTTTGTTAATAAGTTTCACCTGTGTCTTTTAATTTCCTTCTTGATCAAACTGTTCGTTTGCGTCCACAGGTATTTCCTACACAGGTAAGTTCTTGTTCCTGGTCGCCCTCAACTGGAGATGATAGGAAAAACTGGTAAGTAACAAAGTTCCACGGTCCACTGTCTCCCACTGCTGGAGACTGCAGGTGCAACAGGTAAGTATCAACAGTCCTGGTTCATTGTCCCCTTCTACTGTAGACGGCCGAGAATCACAGGTTGATTAACAGAGCTCCACAACACACGGCCGGCCCCACCCAGGATCCTGGAAACAGAGCAAGCCCGCTCAGACCAACAGTCCTTTGTTTGTTGCAAATGCAATAAAACATAGTTCCAACAACCTTGTCTTCTTTGTTCTTTTTGATGTGTAACCATGAGACACAGCAGGGCGTTTGTTTACCCAGTGTGTTTGTGATCCCCACAACATTGAGACCAGTCCTGAACAAAGGGTTTATAGACAAACAACTTGCACTTAATCACTTTTGCGCACAATATGCGCTTCGTGTTTTATTATTTAACCCGCAGCCCGTACACAAGCACTTTATGGTTTTTTTGACTAGCAGCGATTTTACTCACCCACTGCACAATTACAGACATACATCATATTACTGGAGAAAGCAACACTAGTTAAACAGACTTTCATATATTGGAAGCCAACCATCACATACCCTTCTGCTGGTAATAACTATCAGTAAAGCAGTCTTCGTTTTTTTTTTGTTCAGCCCCGGTACACACAAGCTGGCTTTGACCTCCCCCCCTACTCAAGTGCACACTTCCTTTTATCCCCAGTATGCCCTGCCCCCTTCCACTAACCAGAGCTAAGCACCCTTGGAATTGTATTTTTAATGCCACCCGCCATTTCTTAAAGAAAAATTGCCCCATTTCTCACAAGGATACAACACAATTTTTAAAAAGACTTGAATCAATAAAACACAACCTTCCAGAGAATACAATTTTATTTTGCATGGATGTAAAATCCTTGTACCCAAGTGTCCCTCGTAAAGAAACTTTAGAAGCTTGTCAAAAAGCACTAGATAATAGACTAGATAAATCAATACCAACAGCAGAAGTACTGAACATGATCAACGTAGTTTTAGAAAACAGTTATTTTACATTTGTTGATAAGAATTACAAACAAAGCGATGGTACAGCAATAGGATCTAAATTAGGAATGCATTTTGCCAGTACATACATGGGAACATGGGAAGAACAATTACTTAGAAAATCAGAAGAGAACCTTTAGAATACATTAGGTTTGTAGATGATATTTTGGGGTTTGGACACATGGAGAAGAGTCTCTCTTCCAGTTTCATAAAATGGCAAATGAAATACACAATAATATTAAGGTGGACCTTCGATGGACAAGGAAAGAAATAGAATTTTTAGATACCATAGTAAAACTTGAAGAAGGTTCAATTGAGACTGACCTCTTCTGTAAACCTGCTGACATGCACCAATATTTACACATGTCCTCTGCACATCCAATGCACACTAAAGGGCAATCCCAAAGGCTCTAGGAATAAGAATACGAAGAATATGCTCAAAAGAAAGTGACTATGTAAAACAAAGAAATGTATTAAAAACAAATCTTAAAAAAGAGGATACAAAGAAAGAATTATAGAGACAGAGTTAAGCAAAGTGGATAAACTTAAAAGAGATGATCTATTAGATTATAAAAATAGAGATAAAAAGGTCAAAAGAGTCCCATTAATAATGACTTACTCTAAACTTTTGCCCAATATTTCTAAGATAGTTTGGAAACACTTGCGGATTCTACATAATTCAGAAAAATTAAAAAAGTATTTCTTAAGGCCCCAGTTGTAGCATTCAAAGAGAAGCTAATTTAGGTGATATTTTAGTTCACAGTAAACATAAAAGAATAATTGACAAAATAGGTTCTCTGAACATGTGCAACAGTAGATGTAAAGTGTGTAAATACATAGATAAAAGTAAAAATATAATTAAACATAAGAACACCACATATCCACTAAAAACTAATACCTACTGTAAAAATAGCAATGTTGTTTATGGAATAGCCTGTGAAAAATGTGATGAAATCAAATATGTTGGAGAGACTGGAACTACTTTATATAAACGAATTCAGAACCACCTTTCATTAATTAGAAATAAAAAATGAATGAACCAATAGTACAGCACTTCACCAGTCAAGGACATGACATAAATGATGTAAAGTTTGTAGTATTAGAACAGCTAAAATTAGACAATGCGACATATAGAAGAATAAAAGAAAGTAAATGGATAAATAGACTGAATACAATTATGCCAGCGGGACTCAACAGAAAAGAATGAACTAATTAACTTCAATAGATATATAACATTTAAATAAATAAACAAAGTTTGTTCAAAAGTTGTGCATGCTGATGCTGGGGAGGCCAAATCTAGACTGATCCTCAGAGCCAGCATTGCATGATATAATAAAAATATAAATTTATATAAAGTAATGTTTATTAGAATTAATACAGATTCTAAGATAGAAGTAAAAATGATGTCACAATATATAGAACAGCATTACATCATGTAAGAATAAATCATAGATTTGAATGTAAACAATAACAAGTAGTTGTCATGCCGTCAAAAACCTATAAATACCTCCAATGTTTTGATTCAAACACAGGCTCCCTTGAGAAAGATATGTGCAACATATCGAAACGTTGAGCAGCTGGCTCTTTGAGCTAAAATATATATATATATATATATATATATATATATATATATATATATATATATATACACACATACACACACATACTTGAAGATAATATCCTTAATGAACAGAAAAAAGACAAGCATCAATATCTGTCCATCAACAGTCCAAAGCACCGTTGACCATTGTTCCATAGTCCAATTTCTGTGTTCTTGTGCATATTTTAGCCTTTCAGTCTTGTTCCCCTTTCTTAACAGAGGTATTCTTACTGCAACACATCCTTTAAGTCCTGATTTCAAGAGTGACTTTCATACTGTTGATTTGATGGACAACAGTCTGCTGCCCAGTCCCACAAGTGGTTTGATGGGGACGAACATGCTAATGTGAAACCGCTTTCAATCGCGGTGTTTAATCGCGACTGAAGGAAGAAAACTGCCTCCTCGTACATCAGATAGCACCACCACCTTTGCCATGGCTTTGACAAAGGCCTTGATTGAGCAAAGCTGAGACCGGACCAGGGCCCTGAACAGGGAGGGCCCTGAACCCTCCCTGGCAATCTTGCGCTTCCTGGTCTTGAAAATGGCCAGTTTACCAAGACCCAGGAGCAGAATAACCAGGTGGTCTCTCGCCTTGGTGTAGCCATGAACAGGGGGCCCAAAAATAAACAGGGTGGGGGAAATATGCAGCCAGACCTGCATCAGGAGGTTCCTCAGAAGAAGGGTTGCAGTCTGGTGCACAAAATAAATGTAGAACACCGACTTACTTACCGCAAAAAGGGCATGCGGCGTCTGAGTCGGTAAAGTGACGCAGGAGCTCTCCTGGCCTGCTGGCTCTGTGCTGTGTTCTCGAGGGAAGGCTGAGGAGGGTCCCGTGGTCTCAGTTATATAAGCAGGACTGGAGAGATGGGGGTGGGGAGTGATGTTGGCGCTCCGGTCCTAAGGACCCCCTCAGGATACCTGACAGAGGCTGGGTGCATGGCTGCTTTGCATTCCTGGATCGTTCAGAGGGAGTGTGGCAAAGTGCCCCCCCCCGTGTGTATTTTGTGTTACGTGTTGTGTGTAAATGTTGGTGTATAGTCATCGGTACATGGGATATAAACGGGTCTGTGTTTCACTTGTGATTTAAAAATGTAGATTTATATTTAGGCACGGAGGGCACAAATCACTTCACGTGCTAGTTAAAATGTAATGTGTGGTCACGGGAGTGCACTTAATTAATTCACGTGCAGTTGTACCGAGATTCCAATTGAATGATTGACTAGCAATCGAGTCTCGGTACAACTGCATAAAAACAGCATGTTTTCACTCACTCGGGGTTGGGTGTTCGGTGAGTGGAGAACGGGTTTGGAGACGGAGGTGATAGTGAGAGTATTAGTAAAAGTGTTCTTACTCACCGTGTTTGTCTGTTCGTGTGTGTTTAGTGTATAGTCCGTTTTGTTTGTCTATTTATTTTGGCGCAAGTGCCGTGTCCTGTGTTTGTTTGTACAACCCTTTTATTTTCTGTCTGTTTGTTTATTAAGCGCTGAGCGAAAGCATTCGCTCAGCTTCACTAAATCTCTCTCTGTTGTTTTTGTTCCTGCTTCTGGCGTGGCGTCACCGCTCAGTCGTCTTTGTGACACGTGGTGTCAGAACCGGGAAAACAGCGCCTCCAGGACTCAGGCCAGAGCAGGAACCGCAATTTGTTTAAAAAAAAAACCAACAACAACAAGAAAATGGAAGGCTGGAACTGGAGAGATGGCTGCCAGGATCTGGAGGTCCTCCTCGGTGGTCTAGAGGACCAAGGCTGGTGCCTTGCCTGTGGGGAGTTCGGGCACCCGGTGGTGCGCTGCCCCTACCAAGAGGGAGAGGAGGAACTGGCCCAGGAGAGGAAGGTGAGGAGGAGGCAGAGAAGGGGAAAGGGGAAGAGGAAGGCTGAATGTCCACAGCCCAAGTGGGAGGAGCCCGAACGTCCCTACGCCTGAGTGGGAGGAGCCCGAACGTCCTACGCCTGAGTGGGAGGAGCCCGAACGTCCTACGCCTGAGTGGGAGGAGCCCGAACGTCCTACGCCTGAGTGGGAGGAGCCCGAACGTCCTACGCCTGAGTGGGAGGAGCCCGAACGTCCTACGTCTGAATGGGAGGAGTCGGTGCGTCCACAGCCCAAGAGGGAGGAGTCGGTGCGTCCACAGCCCAAGAGGGAGGAGTCGGTGCGTCCACGGCCCAAGAAGGGGAAGGTAGAGCGTCCACAGCCCCAGTCTCCACCAGCAGAGGGTGAATTCCTGCTGGGTCCACCTCCATTGCCATGGGAGGACTGCTTGCAGCTCCCACCTCCACCAGCAGAGGGTGAATTCCTGCTGGTCCCGCCTTCGCCACCTCCATCGGCAGGAGCAGAGCAGCAGGAGCTGTCTCTGCCTCCGCCACCTCCACCGCCAGGAGCAGAGCAGCAGGAGCTGCCTCTGCCTCCTCCACCAGCAGAGGGTGCATGCCTGCTGGGTCCCTGTCCACCAGCAGAGGGTGAGCGCCTGCTGGTCTCCCCTTCCGAGGCAGAGCCGCACCAGTCCCCTGCAAGAGAGGGAGGGCCGCACCAGTCCCCTGAAACAAGGGTAGACTACACGCTGCTCCCACCTCCGCCGCCAGGAGACTACGCCGCTCCCACCTCCACTGGCAGGAGCAGAGCAGCAGGAGCTGCCTCTGCCTCCGCCACTTCCATCGGCAGAGCAGCAGGAGCTGCCTCTGCCTCCGCCACCTCACAGGCAGGAGACTGCGCCTCCGCCACCTCCATCGGCAGGAGCAGAGCAGCAGGAGCTGCCTCTGCCTCCGCCACCTCCACAGGCAGGAGCAGAGCAGCAGGAGCTGCCTCTGCCTCCGCCACCTCCATCGGCAGAGCAGCAGGAGCTGCTTCTGCCTCCGCCAACCCACCAGCAGAGGATGAATGCCTGCTGGTAACACTTCCCCACCAGCAGAGGATGAATGCCTGCTGGTATCACTTCCCCACCAGCAGAGGAGGAATGCCTGCTGGTAACACTTCCCCACCAGCAGAGGATGAATGCCTGCTGGTATCACTTCCCCACCAGCAGAGGAGGAATGCCTGCTGGTATCATTTCCCCACCGTCACGAGGAGAGGAGCAGGAGCTGCCTCTCCCTTCACCAGAAGGACCAGGACTAGATGCTGGCGGTCCTCAGCAGCCCTTGCATAGGCTGCTGAGGGAAGCATGAGGAAGAACCGCCCGGCCGCAGAGGCCGAGAGAGGGCCAACACCTGCACCCCAGCTAGTCCTGACTCCCTGCCTCGCCGCCCAAGGATGCCTGCCCGCTTAGCCCAAGGATGCCTGCCCGCTTAGCCCAAGGATGCCTGCCCGCTTAGCCCAAGGATGCCTGCCCGCAGCCCAAGGATGCCTGCCTCGCAGCCCAAGGATGCCTGCCTCGCTCGCCCAAGGATGCCTGCCTCGCTTAGCCCAAGGATGCCTGCCTCGCGCCAAGGATGCCTGCCTCGCATCGCCCAAGGATGCTTGCCTTGCATCGCCTGGGGTTGCCAGCCGCTCCGCATCGCCTGGGGTTGCCAGCCGCTCCGCGATCGCCTGGGGTTGCCAGCCGCTCCGCATCGCCTGGGGTTGCCAGCCGCTCCGCATCGCCTGGGGTTGCCAGCCGCTCCGCATCGCCTGGGGTTGCCAGCCGCTCCGCATCGCCTGGGGTTGCCAGCCGCTCCGCGCTCGCCTGGGGCTGCCTGTTGCTCCGCATCGCCTGGGGCTGCCTTTTGCTCCACACAGGGTACAGGGTGCGAGGGAGAAGTGGAGCTCCGCTGCCGCCTCTATGGCCAGGGGCTCCCCTCCCGAGTTCGCCTCCCGAGGGTCCGCTGCTGCTGCCGTCGCCTCCCGAGGGTCGCTGCTGCTGCCGTCGCCTCCCGAGGGTCCGCTGCCGTCGCCTGGGGTCGCCAGGGATCCTGCTTCGCCTGGGGTAGTCGAGGGTCCTGCTTCACCTGGGGTCGCTACACTATGGCCAGAACCCCATGAAGGGAGCTGTCGGCCATGAAGAAAGGGGGAGGTCAGGAGACCAGCTCCCCAGCCGCATTTCCGTGGCAGGAAACACGGTGGCCAGAGCCCCACGGAGGGAGCTAGCGGCCACGAAGGAGGGAGGTCAGGAGACCAGCTCCCCTCGCAGCAGTTTCGCTGCGGAGGTGGGTGGCAGCCCACGGAGGAACTGCCGGCCATGAAGAAGGGGAGGTCAGGAGACCAGCTTCCCCGCAGCAGTTTCGCTGCGGAGATTGTGTGGTGAGCCCCACGGAGGGAACTGCCGGCCATGAAGAAGGGGGAGGTCAGGAGACCAGCTCCCCAGCTGCACTTTGCGGCAGGAGATAGTGTGGCTGAAGCCCGGAAGAGGAGCTGCCAGCCACGAAGAATTGGGGGTGCCAGACATTTCACCATGGCCACCCCAGAAACAACTTGCTTCCCCTGTTCCGGGACTTTGGGACTGAGGGGGAGGTGGCCATTGAGGCCATGTGTGCTTTGCACAAGGGGGTATATGTGGCAAAGTGCCCCCGTGTGTATTTTGTGTTACGTGTTGTGTGTAAATGTTGGTGTATAGTCATCGGTACACGGGATATAAACGGGTCTGTGTTTCACTTGTGATTTAAAAATGTAGATTTATATTTAGGCACGGAGGGCACAAATCACTTCACGTGCTAGTTAAAATGTAATGTGTGGTCACGGGAGTGCACTTAATTAATTCACGTGCAGTTGTACCGAGATTCCAATTGAATGATTGACTAGCAATCGAGTCTCGGTACAACTGCATAAAAACAGCATGTTTTCACTCACTTTCGGGGTTGGGTGTTCGGTGAGTGGAGAACGGGTTTGGAGACGGAGGTGATAGTGAGAGTATTAGTAAAAGTGTTCTTACTCACCGTGTTTGTCTGTTCGTGTGTGTTTAGTGTATAGTCCGTTTTGTTTGTCTATTTATTTTGGCGCAAGTGCCGTGTCCTGTGTTTGTTTGTACAACCCTTTTATTTTCTGTCTGTTTGTTTATTAAACGCTGAGCGAAAGCATTCGCTCAGCTTCACCAAATCTCTCTCTGTTGTTTTTGTTCCTGCTTCTGACGTGACGTCACCGCTCAGTCGTCTTTGTGACAGGGAGTCACAGAACCCCAACAGAGACATGACAGGAAGCGAATCCACCTGCTAGGGACCTACCAATAACCCAGAGCATTTGTTCCAGTTGATCCTGACAGAACACGTGGCAGAGTAAGCACTGTGGCAGTTCCACATCCTCTCCAAAAAAACGGATCAGAGGCCACTAGGAGTATGTCATCGCTGTAAGCTTAGAGGACTACTCTCTTGTCAGGCCTGCTGAGCACCATCCCTGTGTGACTCCTTTGCAGGAGACAGAGGAAGGGCTCAATGCACATCGTGTATAATTGACCGGACAGAGGGCATTCTTGACGCACTTCTCTCCTGAAAATGAGGGCCGGCGTTAGGGACCAGTTAACCTTCAAATGGCACTCAACAGAGGCATACAGCATTCGGAAGCGGGTGACACATCCAAATGCTTTCAGGGTTCCAAAGAGATAATCGTGAGCTATATAAAATAAATATTGATTGATTGATTGATCCTCTGCCAGAAGACTGGTGATGTTCTTCTGGTCTCCCTTTTTCTCCAATGCGTAGAAGAAGTGTCTGGCACGGTCCATCTCCCAAAGGAACTGGACCCACGAGCGCACAAACACCCCATGGGACCGCTGGAGCTGCAGGTCCCACAAGGGGCTCTTCTTGTCCTAGGCACTCTGCATGAGTTGGTCTCCAAGAGCAAGGCGGCTTCAGCAGCTCCCTTTCTAGCCGCTTGATCTGCGAATCCCTCTGCCTGGTTGCGTCCCTCGTGTAATCCTGACAGATAACCTTGATCTACACTTTCCCCCACATCCTACCATTGGCTCCACGTGGGGAAGCGAGATCGTCCAGTAGGCCCGGAACAACTGCGCAAAGCACTCAACAAGGTGTTGTTAAAATGGCATCGGGGCTACTGTCACGACCACCAGATTGTGGTCTGTGAACGGTGCCAGAGGAGCTGACACAATGCACATGGTTCCGTGAAATGTAGAATCTGGGAATGATTTGTCAGCTCCCCCCTTAGCGCTCCTGTTGAGAGTGGGTAGGGTTCTCGTCCCACCCTGTCTTTGACCTCCATGGTGCAATTAAAATCCCCCCCTCCTTCCAAGGACCACACACTTGTCGGCACTGATATTGGTCATGTAGGTGGACATCCGGCGAAATAACTGGAGTCTCTATGGACCCGTGGACGGAGCGTACACGTTCAAGATGTGAACAATACTATCTCCATCCCGCGTCACAACATTGTTCACAGTGGAATCCTTTGGACGAAAGGACTTGGAGAAGAGCATCACCACCCCGCAAGATGTTCCCTTGAGGTGGCTGAAAGAATCTCCCCCCCAAACCCCCCCCGCCCGAAGTAGCCAGTTGGATTCGGCCACTGGAGTGGTGTGTGTTTCCTGCAGGAAGCACATATGAGTAACTTTTTTCAGGTAGGAGATTACCTGGGCCTTGTGGAAGTTGTCCTTACACCCATTGGTGTTTAGTGTACCGATGTAATACAAGATCTTTAGTCTGGATTTGTTGGTTATACTCACAGGAGCCCCTGAGTTCTCCCGTAAGCTCACCAACTGGTTATGAAACTTTCAAATGTTCACTCCCGAGCCCAAAGTTTTCTCGGCATTGCTGGCTCTGAGGAAGGATCATTCCATTTCTCCAGAGCCAGCTCTGCCTTCTTCCTGCAATGGATAGTGGCCTCTAGAAATTCTAGGAGCTCCGCTGAAGTGACATCTGAAGAAGAGGTGGACAACTCAGAGTCCACTCTCCTCTCGATGGAAAAGCACAACACCCTCATGCTGTTGTGTGAGCACGTTGCGCTTTATTTTTAATTTGACCGATCACCTCCCCCCACACCCTGTTGTTGCGAAAGAACTGGAGTCTCTCCGGACCCGTGGATGGAGTGTACACGTTCAAGGTGAACGATACTATTTCTGTCCTGGATCCAGTGGTGTAACAGACTGCCCGGCACGCCGTTGTTCACATTGGTAACCTTTGGACAAAAGGACTGGGAGAAGAGCATCACCACCCCACAAGATGTTTCCATGAGGTGGCTGAAAGACACTCCCTCCAGCCCCAGGGCCAGCTCTGCTTTCTTCCTGCAGTAGAAATTAGAAATTCTAGGTGCTCTGCTGCAGGGATGTCTGAAGAAGAGGTGGGCAACTTCTGAGTCCAAGCTACAAATGGACTTTGTGTCATCCTCCCTCTCCCCCAGGTCTCCATCGTCTTCCTCTCGATGGGAGAAAGCAAAACACACTCACAATTTGACTGATCCCGTCCCACAGGCTTCCTCTCCCTTTCCCCTTCAGGTGTTGTTGGGAGGGGGGCAGGTGTTGTTTTACCCCCCTCTGTTGGCTTAGAGGGCCCTGGGGGAGGTGGACTCAGAGGAGTGTGGCACTTGCGCCCTGCTTGAGCTTGGGGCACCTCGTTTTTTGGTGCCCCAGCTCCATGCAGTGGTAGCATCGCACTTCCTCCGAGGATTAGAAAATGACTTAATTGGTCCCCTCAAAGATGATGACAAAACTTCCCGCCAGGTGGATGGTGACCTGGTGGTGGAATAACAGCATGTATCTGAAGGGCTGGTCTTTAAGAACATAAGAACATAAGAAAGTTTACAAACGAGATGAGGCCATTCAGCCCATCTTACTCGTTTGGTTGTTAATAGCTTATCCCAGAATCTCATCAAGCAGCTTCTTGAAGAATTCCAGGGTGTCGGCTTCAACAACATTACTGGGGAGTTGGTTCCAGACCCTCACAATTCTCTGTGTAAAAAAGTGCCTCCTATTTTCTGTTCTGAATGCCCCTTTATCTAATCTCCATTTGTGACCCCTTGTCCTTGTTTCTTTTTTCAGGTTGAAAAAGTCCCCTGGGTCGGCTTTGTCAAGGGGGACAGATAAGAAAACTAAAATAAACACAAAGAAAAAGTCCCTCCTGCACTTGTAAACAAAACACAAGTGCAGGGAGAAAAAGACAAATAAAACAACTAAATAAAAAAGGTTTTAACAAAAAAGGTGCACAACTACTTTAGAAAGAATAAAAAACTTAAAGATTTGAAAAATAAAATGTTAAAAGAACAGGTTTTTTGTTTTTAATTTGTGAATGACGAGTACCACAAAAATGTGACTTTCTCTCAGTGCTGCAAGATCGGTCGTCGCACAAGGCCAAATTGGAACTCAGACAGAAACATTTAAATATACCCTCCTGTATGTAATATAAATTAGGTTTTTTCTCCAGCTAAAAGAAAACTACATGAAAACACACACAACCCAAAAGTACTACCAAAATAGAGTGAGAAAGGTGAGACTTATTTTTCTTTTTCCATGGAAATTACCCCATTGTCTAATTTGTCATGGCTTATTTCTAATTTACCCATAGACCAGATTTCATGCCTCATCAAATGTGTATGGCATAATAAACAGCTGTGCTACAATCTTCATATGGAGTGGTACTGCAAAAAGTAGAAACCATACATGATGAAACCATTGTGTTTCTGGTTATTATTTTAGTGAAGCCGTTTCCCATATAAGAAAGCTCTTGGTAGGATTTTTTGGGTTACCGTGAAAATAGCATTTTATGATGTTATATATTTCTCAAAGCAAACACCATTTCTGCACGCTGTCAATTTACTTACTGGGGTCACTACTTCCAAGAGACATCTTCAATCCAACACAGATAAGGGAACAGCAACAGAGGGTAAAAAAATGTTAGGAAATAAATTACCTGAGCACTGTGATAGTTAATGGCTTCAGGGATGGTTTTCAAGCAGGCAATATGGTCAGAATGAAGTCTCCATCTGTGTTTGTGCTGTCAAGGGAAATACATTTTTTCATATCTTTTTTTTTTTTTTACCTCAGTCTTGCCCCAATGACTTGTCAGCTCTAAAGTGTATAGTCTACACACCAGAGTAACTAATGGCATGGTAACATTGAATGGCAACTGCTCTCTGCTAGCTTGAAAATAAAAATGTATTTTTATTGACAAATACAGCAAAGAAATAACTAGTTTTTCTAACGGAAAACAGATAGATCAGTGAATCATTATTTATAAAAAAATGCACCATATTTTTTTAGTGTCTGCTTTTTAGATAAGTCAGAATTGTGTTTGCTGTCACCCAGTCATATCTAAATTTGATTAAGGGAAAATATAAATGGATATTAAATACACATCACTGGTTAAATGTGGCGTCCCACAAGGTTCTGTTCTTGGGCTAATTTTGTTCTCCCTCTACATGCTGCCTTTGGGTGATGTTATCCGTAGACGTGATGTCAATTTTCACTGCTATGCAGATGATACCTAATTATATTTATCCCTTAAACCAGGTGACACCTCAAACACAAATATCCTTACTGTCTAAAACTCTGATAAAACAGAGGTAATGGTATTGGGATCAAAAAATCTATTAAAACAATACAAATTCAGATGTTCTTGCAGTTGACAGCTTTCCATTTAACTTGAGGTCTGAAATGAGACCCAGATCTCTCATTTGAACCTCATATTAGAAAAATAACTAAAGTGTCTTTTTCATTTAAGAAATATCACTTTCTTTCCATGGAAGATGCAGAGACTGATGCATGCTTTCATAAAATCCAGACCGGATTATTGCAATGCTGTTTTCTGGTATTCCCAAATATGTGTTATCCCGACTGCAGCTTGTGCAAAACGCTGCTGCCAGGTTTTAACCAAGAAGTAGAAGACATGATCACATGACGCCGGTATTGGCAGCTCTACATTGGCATCCTGTAAGGTTTAGGGTCGATTTTAAGGTCATGCTTATTACTTACAAACAGCGTTCTCTCTAAGGCTAAAATGCGGATATCTTTCACAGTAACTGGCAACAACCTTCACACTCGGTTTACTAACTTTCGCAAGTTATTATGAATATCAACCTCAATCAAGACTCCAACCTCTCGAGGTAAACCTATTATTTTGAGACCATTTTTACAAAGCATTAACATAAGTATATTTGCTACTGGTACAGGGTGGGCGAAGCAGGCGTCTGGCAATTCTGCCTCTGTAGAGTGCTGTTTGGTGCTGCTCATGAACTTTACAGTTTTTAACTCGTTGTATAATTGAATACTAAAATCAGTGAAGCACAATCTTCCTGCATTATTTAGAAGTATAAATACTCTGGTAAACAAATAAAAATCACAATACTCACACTTTGACGGTTTTGTTTTATTTCCCTTTTAAAAACTGACCATTTCAGAAATCATCTCAAGCATTTTGAAACTAGTAAAAATGTAATCAGCAGATTAGTCAAAAATACACATTTAAGTGTACAGTAATTGAAGAAGACATGCCATTATTTTTTGTGAGTTTATTCATCATGTGATTTCACTCCATGTCTCTGCATCAACATGCACCAATGAAGAAAAAAGCAATGTTTTAATAAGACAGAACTAAAAAAAATCTGATTATCTGTATGAGGATGGTGCAGTAGTATTCTTAAAGTTTTGCTGTAATTCGTGTGATCATGTACAAGTAAATACTATTAAATATCATAATGACAGTCATAAACATGTAGAGAATAAGAAAGCAAATAAGACGGCAACAATGGCAACACACTGCATTCTTCTATGCTGAAAAACTAAGACCTAAGGTACTTCTCTCAAAGTAAGTAAGTAAGCTAAATTAATTGCATATTTCATTATTGTTTAGTTTATTTCTTTCCACTCTACCTATATGTAATGAAGCTATAATTAGTAATTTTAAACCATGGCTCTTTCTTAATTGAATTATATTTTCTGACGACGAAGAAATTAGCTCAAAACTATTTTTCTAGCTATACGATCATTAAAGGACAATTATCACTTTACTGTGTAAAGGATGTAGTCACTACACTACACACCGTTGGTTTCATAAAGACATTCTGTCTGGAGACACACCTCTTTTTAAATCTTGCAAATAACACTGAAGAAACAATTGAGAGGATTAATCATGCATTTACATTATTTTTAAATTACAATCAGGTAATACACAGCAATGAACCTGTCAACACGCCTTTATCAGTGTTTCATATTTTATCCTGGTTATTGTTATAATGCCAGTAAAACGCTAAACTTAATATGTGGAGTACTGTACATCTACTCTCACAGGACATTGCTGGACTGTTACTAAACTGTTTCATATTTTTTATTGTTATTGCAAATGCCAGCAATAAGCTAAACAGGTCTTTTCAAAACACCTTCATTTGTAGACTGAACTACTGTGTTAGCGGAAGACTGTAAATATGATTCTCACAACTGTGCTGGACGTTTGTTTTTCTGAACTGTTGTAATATAATTCTTAGGTTTTCTTGGTTATTTTAAGGCCAGCAATAAGCCAAGTGATGTCTATAAACATTATGACAGATTAGAAGTGTCTTCGGGTGCTTTACTTACTATTACAGCAACAAGAGTCTAAATGAAAAAACCTAAAGATGGTTACAATTGAAGGCAGTGCTGATGCCACTGTTTTATGCAGTAGTATAAATAAATTTTATGCAGACCACCAATTAAGCATGCAGTCTATATCTATGATAACAACTAACAGTGCTGCATAGGATCAGAGGGTGACTCAAAATCAGAGGCAAAGCCACAATAAATGTCTTGTTTAAATTTAAAGTAAATTGTAAAATTGTTGAGATACGTGTGTTGGAATATTGTTTCAAAATTGTATAATGCAACAAATATATATGAAAAGGGTTAATGCGTGGCCGAAGGTTTCTCACTGATAAGAACATAAGAACATAAGAAAGTTTACAAACGAGAGGAGGCCATTCGGCCCATCTTGCTCGTTTGGTTGTTAGTAGCTTATTGATCCCAGAACCTCATCAAGCAGCTTCTTGAAGGATCCCAGGGTGTCAGCTTCAACAACATTACTGGGGAGTTGGTTCCAGACCCTCACAATTCTTTGTGTAAAAAAGTGCCTCCTATTTTCTGTTCTGAATGCCCCTTTATCTAATCTCCATTTGTGACCCCTGGTCCTTGTTTCTTTTTTCAGGTCGAAAAAGTCCCCAGGGTCGACATTGTCAATACCTTTTAGAATTTTGAATGCTTGAATCAGATCACCGCATAGTCTTCTTTGTTCAAGACTGAATAGATTCAATTCTTTTAGCCTGTCTGCATACGACATGCCTTTTAAACCCGGGATAATTCTGGTTGCTCTTCTTTGCAATCTTTCTAGAGCAGCAATATCCTTTTTGTAACGAGGTGACCAGAACTGAACACAATATTCTAGGTGAGGTCTTACTAATGCATTGTAGAGTTTTAACATTACTTCCCTTGATTTAAATTCAACACTTCTCACAATATATCCAAGCATCTTGTTAGCCTTTTTTTATAGCTTCCCACATTGTCTAGATGAAGACATTTCTGAGTCAACATAAACTCCTCGGTCTTTTTCATAGTTCCTTCTTCAATTTCACTATCTCCCATGTGATATTTATCATGCACATTTTATTGCCCATGCAATACTTTACACTTTTCTCTATTAAATGTCATTTGCCATGTGTCTGCCCAGTTCTGAATGCCGTCTAGATCATTTTGAATGACCTTTGCTGCTGCAACAGTGTTTGCCACTCCTCCTATTTTTGTGTCGTCTGCAAATTTAACGAGTTTGCTTACTATACCAGAATCTAAATCATTAATGTAGATTAGGAATAGCAGAGGACCTAATACTGATCCCTGTGGTACACCACTGGTTACCTCGCTCCATTTTGAGGTTTCTCCTCTAATCAGTACTTTCTGTTTTCTACCTGTTAAACACTCCCTAATCCATGTGCATGCATTTCCTTGAATCCCTACTGCGTTCAGTTTGAGAATGAATCTTTTATGCGGGACTTTGTCAAAAGCTTTCTGGAAATCTAAATAAACCATGTTGTATGCTTTGCAGTTATCCATTTTCAATGTTGCATCCTCAAAAAAGTCAAGTAGGTTAGTTAGACACGATCTCCCTTTCCTAAAACCATGCTGGCTGTCTCCCAGGATATTGTTACCATATAGGTAATTTTCCATTTTGGATCGTATTATAGTTTCCATAAGTTTACATATAATAGAAGTCAGGCTTATTGGTCTGTAGTTACCTGGTTCGGTTTTGTCTCCCTTTTTGTGGATCGGTATTACGTTTGCTATCTTCCAGTCTGTCGGTACAACCCCTGTGTCAAGAGACTGTTGCATGATCTTGGTTAGCGGTTTGTAAATAACTTCTTTCATTTCTTTGAGTACTATTGGGAGAATCTCATCCGGCCCAGGGGATTTGTTTATTTTAAGAGCTCCTAATCCCTTTAACACTTCTGCCTCTGTTATGCTAAAGTTATTTAAAATTGGATAGGAACAGGTCGACATGTGGGGCATGTTGTCCGTGTCCTCCTTTGTAAAAACCTGTGAAAAGTAATCATTTAATATATTTGCTATTTTTTTTTCTTCATCTATGATTTTGCCATTTGTGTCTCTTAGACATTTGACCTCCTCTTTGAATGTTCTCTTGCTGTTATAATATTGGAAAAACATTTTGGAATTGGTTTTAGCCCCCTTAGCAATATTGATTTCTATCTCTCTCTTGGCCTTTCTAACTTCCTTTTTGACTTGTGTTTGCATTTCCAAGTACTCTTTCTGTGTACTTTGTTTTTGGTCCCTTTTAAACGCTCTGTAAAGTGTCTTTTTTCGCTGAATATTTTTTTTAATTGATCTATTAAACCATTTTGGCCATTTTGTTTTAGATTTAGATTTGTCTACTTTTGGGATGCAATCGTTTTGTGCCTCTAGTACTACATTTTTAAAAAACAGCCATCCTTTTTCTGTGGATGTTTTCTCTATTTTACTCCAATCTACTTCTGTTAGTCTCTGTTTCATACCTTCATAGTTTGCTTTTCTAAAATTGTAAACCTTAGCTTTAGTCATTACTTTTGGGG
Source organism: Acipenser oxyrinchus oxyrinchus (assembly GCA_030684275.1). Classification (NCBI taxonomy): domain Eukaryota; kingdom Metazoa; phylum Chordata; class Actinopteri; order Acipenseriformes; family Acipenseridae; genus Acipenser; species Acipenser oxyrinchus. Next base: position 64,128,170 of record CM060247.1, on the reverse strand, counting down.
TTTTAAAAAATATTTCAAATGAGACCATGTTGTGGTCTGAGTTTGCCTATGGCTCTCTGACCTCTGTTTTAGTTATTCTGTCTTCATTATTTGAAAAGATTAAATCAAGGTATGCCTCCTCTCTAGTCGGTGCCTTGACAAATTGCGTTAGGAAGCAGTCATTTGTCATTTCTACCATTTCAATTTCGTTCGTCGTGCCCCCACGGGTTCTCCCATTTTATCCGGGGGAAGTTGAAATCCCCCATTAGTATGGCTTCTCCTTTTCTACACGCATTTCGAATGTCATTGTACAACAGAATATTTTGCTCAGCGTCTGAGTTTGGCGGTCTATAGCATGCTCCTATTATTATGCCCTTTGAATTTGTGTCCATTTTTTAAGGTTGCGTGGCTACCTTAACTTACAATTTCCTAACCTTTTGGACATTTGCAAACAAACCTTAACGTTACTTTAACAAAGCTTTTGCCATTGGAATTTCCATAGTTTTGCAGAAGGCACCTTGCAAAATCAAACAACCAACAACAAGTATGTAAAGATTTTTTTTAAAAGCCAGGTTTATTGAGGCAAAATCAAATGTTGTTAATCCCTGCCCCTGAGGATAGAGGAGGGGGGAAAGCAAAGACTGTCCCTGGAGGCTGGAGAGGTGGGGACAGCAACAGCTGCCCTGGTGGCTGGAGAGGTGGGGACAGCATGGACTGTACCTGAGGCTGGAAAGGTGGTGATAGCAAGGACAGTACCTGAGGCTGGAGACGTGGGGACAGCAATGGCTGCCTTGGAGGCTGAAGAGGTGGGGACAGCAACGGCTGCCCTGGAGGCTACAGAGGTGGGGACAGCAAGGACTGTACCTGAGGCTGAGGACATGGAAGCAGCAATGGCTGTACCGATGCTGGAGAGGTGGGGACAGCAACTGCTGCCTTGGAGGCTGAAGAGGTGGAAGCAGCAACGGCTGTACGTGAGGCTGGAGAGGTGGGAAAAGCAACGGCTCTGTACCTGAGGTTGGAGAGGTGGGGACAGCAACGGCTGCCTTGGAGGCTGGAGAGGTGGGGACAGTAACGTCTGTACCTGAGGCTGCAGATGTGGCGACAGCAAAGACTGTACCTGAGGCTGGAGAGGTGGGGACAGTAATGGCTCTATCTGAGGCTGGAAAGGTGGGGAAAGCAAGGGCTGTACCTGAGGCTGAAGAGCTGGTGACATTATTTGAACAGTACTGCCGGGGAGCAGTTATTCTTCATGTTGTGTGGCTCTGTCCACTCTCTCTAGAAAGATGATGTAAGAATCCTGCAGGTTTTTAGGCAGACGGATGCGTTGTGTGCAATTAAGGTCTTGATGCCATATTGGATTTGCCGTTGCTTCTTCTCTCTTCTATCTGTCAGGCGCATCTTTCAAGTAATATCAGTTCTTACCTGAATTAGATAGGAGATATTTGGATCAACCACCAAAGGAAAAAAAGGTTTCTGAAATGTAATAAGTATAATTCTGTGTAGTGATTTGGATATCTGAAAATGTATATAATAATCTGTGATATACTAAGAGTATTTATTAAAAATGAAATAATAACAATACCAGGTTACATGCATTTCTAAATTGAATTGCCAAAAAGTTTACTCGAAATGTAATAAATATAATTCTGTATAGTTTTACTTTACTGTACTGTCTTGACGAGTTGTGCACATAAACAATTACAATCCGAATATTACTACAGTTGTATAGTCACCATATTAATAATATACTGTATTGTAATGTTTTTTATTGTAATTTTTATTTTTTTTACCGGCTTTGGACTACTCACTGCGAGTAGTATTAATTTATTTTTGTTCTCAATTCAATTGGTACTCCTGAACCTCCCACCTGTACAAAGCGAGAGTTACTCAGGTCTCACAGAGGCGCACGACTGCTGCTACGGTGGCCTATCAGACCCAGGTGGCCTCATTTTAGACTTCCGTCGGTGGTTACGGCAACCCGGAGAAAAGCTGGAAAACTGGCCTCTAATTTGGAGAGGGAGAGCCAGTGGCTGCGACCCCCAGTGTACAGGAGGATAATAGATAATGCCCGCTACCAGTTTGTGGAGGCACTCGGATCGGGCCATCTTCGGAGGTACTTGAGGCTACAGAGGCCGCAGACCCTTCAGGCCACATTGAGTGTAGCAGGGAGTGGGAGAAGGCAGCAGAAGAGGAAGAGGCCGACAAGCCTCAGGTCACGGTGCGGCAAGTGACTGCGGAAGAAGGGGCAGCAGCGACCCCAAGCCCCCCACCACTGGTGACTGCTGATCTGGTTGCCCTTGAACGTGCCCTGACCATGAATCACAACAAGCTCCAGCGCCCATCCAGCGTCAGTGCCCCGGTTCCCAAGGGCCCAGCCCTATCTCGACCCCTATCACCCGCAACCCAACCGGGTCCACATCCCTCAACCCTGCCGCTCCTGTGTTTATCAATCTGACAAGCCTGCTTGCCTACCCTACCCCCCTATACCCCACATTACACCACAGCCTGTCAAGCACCACCCCTGGTGCCAACTGTCGTTGTTGGAAGGAAGTCACTAGCCGATTTCTGCCATGTCCAGGTGCAGATCGAAGGGGTCCCCTGCCTAGCGCTAGTGGACACAGGGTTAACCGTCACCATGGTGCACCCTGACGTGGTTCCAGCAATGATCTGCCTGGAGCCTACAGCAGTACACCTGAGGACAGTGACGGGAGAGCTCGCCCCCATGAAGGGAAAAGCTCTCCTGTCCATTCAACTTGGGAACAAGTTCTTTCGTCACCTGGTGTGGGTAGCCGCTGTACAGGACCCCCGTATACTGGGGTTGGATTTCCTCCGTAGCACCAGGGGGCTCCTAGACTTGGCAACCGGAGCCCAACAGCTGAGGGGTGAGCCCACACTCCCGATAGCGGACCCCAGAATAGATCCAGCGACTGGACAGAGAGGCGAAGGGGAGCGGAGTCCAAACCGGCTGGACTACATCACCCCACACCCTTCCACCGCCTCATCCCAGGAGGCCAACACAGGGACCACACCAGAAAAGAACCCCAAATGACAGCCTGTGGCTTCAGAATAGGCCACCACCTCTGCCAAACAGCCACCCTGAGTTATCCCCACCAGCTCCCCTCCAGCGTCCACCCAACCCAACCCCCTCCAACATGGCACTACAACCCCTGCACAAAGACATCAGAAGTGCCACTCTAACTGCAGTGACAGCTATCTGGCATCGCAACTGCGGAGCAGAAGACCCAGCTGCTGGAACTGGTGTTGGAGTGCAAGGACAGCTTCGCAATCAACACAGGGGAAGCAGCTCCCGTTAAACTGAGGCTTAACCGGTTGAAAGATATGACAGAGGCAGGACTGATCAAACCGATGGACAGCCCCTGGACGGCGCCAGTGGTGATGGTTCCGAAGTACGGCACGTGGTGACTTTATGTGGACTATCACTGCCTGAATGACAAGAAAAGTAACAAGAAAAGACTCATACTGGACCTTGTGGCAGGCTCCACCTGGTTCTCCTCCATCGACCTGCAGAGTGGCTACTATCAGGTAGCCCTGGCACCTGATGCCCGACCAAAGACAGCCTTTTCCACCGGCAGGGGGCTCTGGCAGTTTAGAGTCATGCCTTTCGGGCCCCTACCACTTTCGAGAATCTTATGGAGACAGTCTTGGTTGCAACGGGACAGATATCTTACCAATGCCCCCTGTGTCCCCCCAACTTGTTCTAGGTGCAACCAACAGGGACATCTGGCCAGGTCATGCCCCGCTGTCATGGAGTGTGACGTGGCCGCGTGTAATTGGGCACCTGAGATAGGTAAGTGCGGGGAAAATGGTCAGGAGGGGCCTTGTATGATTGATGTGGTTTTAGGAAATGTGAAACCCACGCATTAGTGGACACAGGATGTGAGCAGACCTTGATTATAACAGCTCTCTTGGGTGGTGTGTCGTGGCGGCCACAAGGTCAGGTGGCCCTCCTGTATCCATGGAGACACACCACACACTAAAAATGTACTTATCGCTAGGACCAATAAAACGTCACCTGGTAGTAGGGGTGGCGGGAAGGTTGATACACCCAGTTATTCTGGGCCGAGACTGGCCAAAATTTAAAGAATTAATGCAAATAATAGCAGTCTCAGCTGCACACATAAACGTGGCCGAAAAAAAGAAAAGGGAACGAATTGGTGATGTGTTTCCTTTTCAAGCTGAAATGTTTTCTCCTATTTTCCATCCTAGAAAAACGAATAACGAGAGAAGGACAACAAAATGGGAGGGAGCATCACTGAGACAAGGCTGGGGTCTGGTGGGAGAGCACTCGGGTGGTAACAAACGGCAGTCAAAGGGAGTTGGAACGCAGTGTGACAGAGGACGAGGTTACTCCTGCCCCTCTCGATGTATCGGACATGTGGTACTCAAGCGTGGACATAGTGTGGGGCCAACATAATGACCCGTCACTAGTGCACGCTTGGGGGCAGGTCTGGTCTATTGAAGGTAAGGATGTTGATGGCACTGGGGTGCTAGTATTTCACCACTTCAGTATCAAGGGGCAATTACTGTATAGGGTAAACCTAGCCACGGGCACAGAACAGCCTGTAACACAATTATTGGTTCCCCCTTGTCTTGTCGGACTGAGGTCATGAGGCTGGCGCATAATATACCTTTTGCTGGGTACCTCACCTGGATTTGGTGGGTTGTTTGGCCCAGGACAACCTCAAATCGGCTCAGCACCGGCAACAACAGCATTACTATAAAAATGCAAGAATTCAAACCTTTTGACTAGGAGACAAGGTAATGCTGCTGCTTCCCTCCTCAGAATCGAAATTATGTGCTAAATGGCAGGGGCCATAAGTGATTCAGGCTATAGGAAAGGTGAATTACGAAATAAGACAGCCCGACCGCCAGAATGAACATGAAATTTATCATATAAATTTATTAAAGCCCTGGCAGGCAAGGGAGGTCTTATTTATAGCCCCAAGCAATGTAGAGGATGATTTAGGCCCCTGTCCAGAGACTCCTAGCACTAAAATAATTTCGATGGGGGAACAATTGGTTCCAGATTAGCAACAGGAACTGCGTAATCTTATTGAGGAGTTCAGCAATATTTTTTCTGACTTGCCCGGCAGGACTAACTTGGTTGAATATTACATTATCTCTCCCTCAGGTGTCACAATACGAGAGAGACCTTACCAGATCCCGGAAAGTCGACGAAATGGCGTTCGCAAAGAGGTATGGGATATGCTCGAACTTGGGGTGATTGAACCTTCCAGGAGCAAGTGGTGCAGTCCAATTGTCATAGTGGCCAAGAAAGACAGCACCAACCGCTTCTGTGTGGACTTCTGGAGGGTAAACACTATTGCCAAATTCGATGCGTACCCTATGCCTCGGGTCGACGAACTTCTAGATAGACTGGGAAAGTTTATCTCTGCTCTGGACCTGACAAAAGGATACTGGCAGATCCCCTTAACCCACAGCTCTAGAGAGAAAACTGCATTTTCAACACCAGAAGGGCTGTTCCACTTTAAAACCATGCGGTTTGGGCTACATGGTGCGCCCGCTGCCTTTCAGAGACTGATGGACCAGGTTTTACGCCCACATCATGAATATGCAGCAGCATATATTGATGATGTGGTGATTTACAGCGCCACCGGGCAAAAGCATTTGGCTAGCGTTACCGCCATCCTTCAGTCTCTAAGGGTAGCCCGGCTGACAACTATCTTGAGAAAATGTGTGTTTGCCAAGACAGAAACTCAATATTTGGGATTTTTAATGGGAAATGGAAGGGTGAGACCCGTTGTCACCAAAATCCAGGCTTTGGTCGATGTGGCGATCCCCAAAACGAAGACTCAGGTGAGGTCACTACTGGGATTAGATTGTTATTACCGCCGCTTAATCCCCATGTATGCCACAGTGGTTAACCCTTTAGTAGACCTCACCAAAAAGAGTGCCCGAAATTTCACCAAGAGATTCATCCTCCACACCGATGCGTCGGATGTGGGTTTGGTGCTGTCTTGTCCCAAAAGGTAGACGGAGTAGAACACCCGATACTGTATCTCAGTAAAAAGATGCTACCTCGGGCGCGCAACTACTCCGTATTTGAAAAGGAGTGTTTGGCCTTTAAATGGGCTACTCACTCTGTACGATATTATCTGATGGGACATTCATTTGATCTTGTCACAGACCACACCACACTCAAGTGGTTATTATAGGAAATGCGGTTATTCTGGAGTGTTTATTGCGCTTATACAATGGTGTGACAGGACAACTCACCTCCCCCACGTACAAAGTACGAGACCGCATCGGCCAAACCCCACCCCCCTTTGAACCCAAGCCCTCCCCCCAAGAGTCCCTTTATGTCCCTCGGGTGGGCTATTTCTGCGGGCGGTGGTGGGCGGGTTTGACGTCGGATCCCCCAAGCTTTCTTCAATGGCGGGGGTCCCAGACCTTCAAAGCACGCGTATGCTAGCAGGGAACCTGGCCCCTCCAGCAGGAGCAGCGCAGGAGGCACCGCTGGTGGCACCTCTGGTGGCGGAGGCGGGAACGGCGGCCCATCTCCCTCTGGTGGCGGAGGTGGGAACGGCGGCCCGTCTCCCTCTGGTGGCGGAGGCGGGAACGGCGGCCGTCCCCTCTGGTGGCGGAGGCGGAACGGCGGCCCGTCTCCCTCTGGTGGCGAGGCGGGAACGGGCGGCCCGTCCCCTCTGGTGGTGGGAGGCGGAACGGCGGCCCGTCTCCCTCTGGTGGCGGAGGCGGGAACGGCGGCCCGTCCCCCTCTGGTGGCGGAGGCGGGAACGGCGGCCCGTCTCCCTCTGGTGGCGGAGGCGGGAACGGCGGCCCGTCCCCTCTGGTGTCGGAGGCGGGAACGGCGGCCCGTCTCCCTCTGGTGGAAGAGGCGGGAACGGCGACCCGTCCCCCTCTGGTGACGGCAGACCATCAGGAACAGCAGCCGGAGACGGCGGACCCTCAGGAACAGCAGGCAGACCCTGGGGAACAGCAGGTGGAGACGGCGGCCACTCCGGCAACGGCAGTTCCAGCTCCTCAGTTCTCCAATAGTTTTCTTTTTTTCATTTATCTACACATCCTACCCCACAACTTCCAAGTGAAAAAAATATTCTAGAAATTTGTAGAAAATTTATTAAAAATAAAAACTGACATAGCTTGGTTGGATAAGTGTCCACCCACCTTGTAATAGCAATCCTAAATTGGCTCAGGTGTAACCAATCGCCTTCAAAATCACACACCAAGTTAAGTGGCCTCCACCTGTGTTAAATTGAAGTGATTCACATGATTTCAGGATAAATTCAGCAGTTCCTGTAGGTTCCTTCTGCTAGGTAGTGCATTTCAAAGCAAAGACTCAACCATGAGCACCAAGGCGCTTTCAAAAGAACTCCGGGACAAAGTTGTTGAAAGGCACAAATCAGGTGATGGGTATAAAAAAATATCAAAGGCCTTGAATATCCCTTGGAGCACGGTCAAGACAATTATTAAGAAGTGAAAGGTGTATGGCACCACCAAGACCCTGCCTAGATCAGGCTGTCCCTCCAAACTGGATGACTGAGCAAGAAGGAGACTGATCAGAGAGGCTACCAAGAGGCGAATGGCAACTTTGCAAGAGCTACAGGCTTATGGCCAAGACTGGTCAAAGTGTGCATGTGACAACAATATCCCAAGCACTCCACAAATCTGGCCTGTATGGTAGGGTGGCAAGAAGGAAGCCATTATTCAAGAAAGCCCACCTTGAATCCCGTTTGAAGTATGCAAAAAAACACTCAGGAGATTCTGTAGCCATGTTGTGAAAAGTTTTGTTGTCTGACGAAACTAAAACGGAACTTTTTGGCCTAAATGCAAAGCATTATGTTTGGCGCAAACCCAACAAAGCGCATCACCCAAAGAACACCATCCCTACTTTGAAGCATGGTGGTGGCAGCATCATGTTATGGGGATGTTTGTCATTGGCAGGGACTGGGGCACTTGTCAGGATAGAAGGCAAAATGAATGGAGCAAAGTACAGAGAAGTTGTTTAGGAAAACCTGCTGCCCTCTGCAAAAAAGCTGAAACTGGGACGGAAGTTCACCTTTCAGCATGACAATGACCCAAAGAACACAGCCAAAGCTACACAGGAGTGGCTAAGGAACAAAAAGGTAAATGTCCTTGAGTGGGCCATTCAGAGCCCCGACCTAAATCCAATCGAAAATTTGTGGCATGACTTGAAGATTTGTGTCCATCAACGCTCCCCAAGGAACTTGACAGAGCTTGAACAGTTTTGTAAAGAAGAATGGTCAAATATTGCCAAATCTAGGCGTGCAAATTTGGTAGAGACCTATCTCAACAGACTCATAGCTGTAATTGCTGTCAAGGGTGCTTCCACCAAGTATTAACTCAGGGGGGTGGAGACTTATCCAATTATGATCTTTCAGTTTTGTATTTTTAATATATAATTTTTTTCTCAATAAAAACTTTTTTCCCCTTAAAAGTGTGGAGTATGATGTGTAGATAAGTGGAAAAAAATCCTCATTTAAATGCATGAAACTCTGAGGCACTCTGGGGGTGTAGACTTTCTATAGCCACTGTACTTCCCATCTCAGCATAATTGTGTGCTGTAAGAAAACAAAACCTAATATTTTCTTAATATTTATTGAAACATGAGAGTGAAAATTACTAGACACAACTAACAATTTCAAATCACAGTAATCAGGTTTAATTATCGACATATAGGTAAAATTATACAGAGAAACTCACAACTACTAGAGTTTATGAATTAGCCCTGATACAGAGTAACAGATAAACTAAAATACTTAGCTATAGGTTTGGGACAGTTGGTGTGTGTCAGCCTCTCTCCTGTTTTTCCATCTGTGCTGATTTTAACATTGTAACAATACATAAAGCCTCCAAGCCTCACCCACAGCCCTTACATTCCTTGACAAGCAGCCCCTCCTTATGAGCAACGAGGGGGAAAGAGGGGGAAGAGAAAGATAGAGAGAGTGAATGACACAGACAGAGAGGAGGAAGGTGGAGGGAAAGAGAGAGACAGATAGAGGGCAAAGTCTTTTTATTTTTGTCTTATCATAAAAAAAACAGCTATTTCTGAGCACATCACCCAGAATCGAAAAAGTTTCTAAGTTACCATAAAAAACTAAATCCATGGAAAGCAAAAACTAAAAATCCTTCCCCCAGCCAAAGCCCAATACCTTGTCTGTGGGAACCTGACTCTGTCGAGTGTGATCATGTTTTTAACACCAATGCCCAAATCCACACTATAAGGGGAAATAGCACCTTGAAAAGCAGGATCTTTTGCCTGAGTTCAAAGGGCACTTTGAACTTCAAAGTAACCAGATCTTATCCTGTTTCCCCAGACAGACAGGGCATTTGGCAGTGTGTGAGATTACAGGGTAGAGATAATTAAGGATTTATACCTTCTTACTATAACAAGAGAATTGTAAAATGTTTAAAAATGTCAGCCCCTGTTGCTGCATGGTCTGAGTGAGATACATTAAGCATGGAGGGGAAAAAAGTTCAGGTTTCTCAATGCACACACAGAAATAAAAGTAAAGTGTGTGTGTGTGTGTGTACCCCATTTGAGAGAAAAGTTTAAAAATAAAAGCAGCAGCCTTAGAACTTAGAACTTTACAGCTCTAGATGTCAAAAGGAGCTGAAAGGTTGTGGTGTGTATGCAGTGCCGCTGTTTTTGCCTTGTACTTAATGGCTCCCTGTGTATCATTCATTTGCTCTTTCAATTCATTTTCTTTTATAAAATTATTATTATTATTATTATTATTTGTTTATTTAGCAGACGCCTTTATCCAAGGCGACTTACAGAGACTAGGGTGTGTGAACTATGCATCAGCTGCAGAGTCACTTACAATTACGGCTCACCCGAAAGACGGAGCACAAGGAGGTTAAGTGACTTGCTCAGGGTCACACAATGAGTCAGTGGCTGAGGTGGGATTTGAACCTGGGACCTCCTGGTTATAATCCCTTTTCTTTAACCACTGGACCACACAGCCTCCTTAATGTAATTGGATGTCAGCATTAAGTGCTGCATCAGATTTGTTGTTTAATCTTGCATGCATTCTCGTGACATGAAGTTAACTTTTATTTTTTTTTATCTGTACTTTGTGACTTGCCTCCAAGATCAGCAGTGCAGTAGCCAGCCTACTTTTCATTTTTATTAAGTTGTGTGGTACGCACTATATCCAGATGCTGTGCTCTGGCCCTCGCGGCAATAACAACTCCCAACTTTTCTACTCGTATGGTAGTGTACTCTGGCGAAACTGTGGCACTTATACCCCCTCACAGTTCTCTTCAGCCACTCTTTACACTACCCATTCGTTCTCCCGCTACACGCTTTATATCAGGGGTTGGTAAAACCAACACTATTTCCCTACCTATAGTAATTAGGTTACAATCTTTATTTACCAATAGGTTCTCTATATGCAATTATAACAGCTAGTCAATTCTAAAAACCTGTTCCCTGTTCAATTCTTACGCTAGGAGTGAAAATGACTGATGTGTCTTAATGCGGGTATTCCTGACTTCTTATTGAATTTGGTTGCCAAATTGTAAGAAAACAAGGCCTAATATTCTCTTAATATTTATTGAAACACGAGAGTGAAAATTACTAGACACAACCAACAATTTCAAATCACAGTAATCAGGTTTTATTATCAACATACAGGTAAAATTATACAGATAAATTCACTACTTCTAGAGTTTATGAATTAGCCCTGATACAGAGTAACGGATAAACTAAAATACTTAGCTATTAGCTCTGGACAGTTGGTGCATGTCAGCATATTCTGTTTTTCCAGCTGTGCTGATTTTAACATTGTAACACTACATAAATAAGGCCCTGTGAAAATCATGGATATTTTCTTTAAAATTCACGGCATTGTCACGGGTAAAGTATCGTATTTCACGGAATGTGCACAGAAATATAAAATAAACGACTTGTACAGATTATTATTTTTTTAAAAAACAGCAAATATACAGAGAAATGCACTGACATCAAAATTAACATCAAAGTTACTCAAGCACTTTACGATAGCTTGTGAAACGGTGTTATAATTAACAGCCTGTAGGTAAAGTGTATGTGCAAAGACAGCTTTCAGTTCTGGTACGTCCATGCATGTTCACCATTTAGGTCTTGCAAAACAAATACAATGTGTAACCCATACTGATCTTGTGCATCAGTCGACTCGTCAGTTATCACTGACAAGTAGCCAGACTGTTTTACCAATTCCATAATCTCCTGCTTGTGATACTCGGCAACTTTAGGTAAGTATTCTCGTCTCAGCTGGGCTAATGAAGGAATCGCGCCACCATTTGCTACACTCTGAAGAATTTCCATAACGTTTGGTTGTCCAATTTTTCAAAAGGGATATTTGCGCAAACAAACGCCTCTGTCAGGTCAAAATAAGTGGACCTTTGGAATATGGAAGTCACCGTTTTTTGTTTCTTTGCAAGTAAAGCAGTCGCAGTACTGCTCTGGATTTCTGCCTTTCTCTTTTCGGTGAATCTAAATGCCTGTCAACAGTTTTGGTAGTGATCTACAGTAACGTTGCATGACATACAGAACGTTGCATGACATACAGACATACAGAACAAGAGCTTACCTCCTTCACTGTGTAAAACTCCTGCTGGATACTGCTTTATATGATCTGCTGCAGACATCCATTTTCTTGTTTGCAGTGTGTAGTATTTTAATTTCCCGCTTAGATTGTATATAGTGACATGACATAATCACTGCACAGCACGGTGTGCATGGTGAATATTACACGCAGGCACATAGCAGAGCTGTACAGTTTTGTAAATGTGATTTTTGTTTTATTTTTTGTGTGAAATACAAGTAATTATGAAATTATTTTCATTTCTTAAGAATATTGTAAAAATCGTGGTATTGGGCTAATTTCATGATTTCCGCTCAGCCCGTGAAATCGCGATTTTCACAGGGCCTTATTAAAGCCTCCAACCCCCACCCGCAGCCCATACATTCCCTGATAAGCAGCCCCTCCTTATCAGCAACTTCTCACCTAACAAAGAATATATGCCACCTCCCCCAACCGCGCTCAGATCAGGGAGAAGGGGAATAGATGGAGAAATAGACAGAGAAAGAGGGGGAAGGGAAAGATAGAGAGAATGACACAGACAGAGGGTGGAGGTGGAGAGAGAGAGAGAGAGAGAGGGAGTGAGAGAGATAGATAGAGGGGGAGGGAAAGAGAGAGAGAAAGAACCCCGGACACACACACACACACACACAAGCTTGGAAATAAGACTCCTATTGCATAGCACTTTCCCATTCCTAGCAACCATTACATGTATTGAACTAATTCAGTTATCAGCAAGATCTTACCAGATCTTAATGTTTAAAACATTAACCATTAACTTTCTCTCGCTTTGCACCGTTCCATCGTTTTTTTCTTTTGCAAGTAAGAACAACGAAAATAAATTCAACTTGCCGTTGTTGCTGTTAATAAAATGCAGCCACGCCTAATAAATAAAATGTCAAAGTACGAGAATTGTGATTATTATTTATGTTTACCAGGGCATTTATACTTCACTGCTTCACTTATTGCAGTTTCCATGGAACTGGCAGCGAGGGAAGCTCAAGAGCTGAGCGCATCAACCAAACTGCATAAAGTTATGTCAGGGCTTGCAAACAAGACACTGCATATCTTGGCCATGGCAGGTGCATCACATGACTGTTGGGTAACCCCATTGCTGCAGGAACAGCCACTGCGAATGGAAGTGGATACTGGAGCAGCAGTATCACTGGTGTCACCTTCCATTACAGTCAACGAAAACTGTGCTGAAGACATATAGGGGAGAACCTGTACCAATGAGGGGCACCACTGATGTTAGGGTGGAACTTAATGGACAGACTGCTAAATTGCGACTGTTTGTGGTGAAGGGCAATTATCCAGCTTTACTAGGTCGCTCATGGCTTGAGAAGATCTGACTAAATTGGCCAGAAGGTTTGTTCTTACTTGGATTTTCTTGATTGCTTTATTTTGGATGACTTTGAACTGTTCTGATAACCCTGCTGGCTGTTTTGACCTTGTTTTGGAAAACTACCTGATTATTGGACTTCCCCTTGAAAATAAACACACAGGTACCATCCTGTTTAAAATAACTTGCAGTTTTGTGTCAATTGTGTTGTCCCCGCTCAAACTTGTGACTACAGTATACCAAGAAGGAACTACTTTGTTGCACATGGTGGAGAATGCGAGCAACTGTTTGTCAACACTGACACAAAGTTGTAAAAAAATGGATGCAGTTGTACAGGCAAGCCTAGCAGGAGGCCACCAGGATCCAGCAGACGACGCAACAAGTGGCAATGTGGATGCACCAGGAGGCACTACAGGTCCAGCACTCCACAAACCAGTTGCTTAGGGAGGAGCAAGACAAAGTGACCAAAGAATTAAAAGCAAGCATCCAGGAGCTCTCCTCCAAGATTGGACCGACCCACCAGTCTGTAGCACAACCGATACGCACAAATCATTATCTGCAAAAGATGACTCCGCAGGATGATGTAGAGGCGTATCTCGTCTGAGAGAATGGCCGAGAGCGAAAAGTGGGCAAATGAGGAATAGGTGGGGTACATCGCACCTAACCTTGCGGGAGATGCTCAGAAAGCTTACTTCGACCTGGAAGGTGAAAATGCCAAGGATTATGACAAACTAAAAGCCGAAATAATGATGCGGCTTGAAGTAACCAACGCAGTGAGGGCTCATCAGTTCCACAAATGGACATACCAACCCAGACAACCACCCAGAGCCCAGATGTTTGACCTGATCCATCTGGCTCGAAAATGGTTACATCCAGAAACCTGCTTTTCAGCCGAAATTGTGGAAGCCATTGTCCTAGACCATTACCAGCGATGTCTACCCAGAGATGTTTGTCACTGGGTCGGACAAAATTAAGCCATCTCTGCTGACAGTCTTGTCACTCTTGTTGAGCTATACGGCGGAGTCGTGTGAGCAGTTGCTGGAAGACAGACACCCATTCCCCAGGCCCTCACGAACCAGCGGACAGGGTAAGACTGTTCCTATGAACTTAGGGGAAGAAGAACAGCGTAGCTTTGTGAAGAATGTACGGGACTTTGGCATGGAAAACAAGACACTGGCAAAAATAGACAGTAGGGGTGAGACGCGATACACCAAGGTCACGATACGATATGTATCACGATACACAAGCCATGATACTTATCATGATACTTATGAAAAACTCATCTCTGCTTGATGGACTTGAGAATATTTCAGATCTATACACAGATTCAGTTGATCAAGTAGTATAGCACTTGTTTGAGTTTAAAGACAAAGCAGTGTGTCAGCTAGAGTTTCTAGGATATCAGATTTAACTTAATTAACCAAATCTCCTTACCACATTTCTGAGAAAGGAAAAAAATACTAAGCAATGTGTTTGATAACTATTAAAGTACAAACTTTGTTCATGTGTTTCTTTAGAAAAATCTAAATATCAAGTCTTTCAGCATTATGTTGTGATGTTATTTTTTTGTTGTGATGTTTTTGATTGCATCATACTTAACTTTAACTCAATAGATTATTATTATTATTAGGGCGCTGTGACAGAAAGACAATGATTCTTTGTGGTAAATCTCCCTCCTGACCTGTGAGGGCGCTAAGTAACGGGATGTGGGGCTAATTACGTTAGTTAGTTTAATAATTAATGTAAACAATTCATTAATTTGAATAATTACATTAGTTCAAATTAATGTGTGTTAATCAATTTGAATGAATACTATATGACCATTACCATATTAGATCATCGACTAAACACAGACAATATTAGTTATCTGTTAAATAATCTGAATATTCATTCACGTTAATTAAGACCTCATCATAATCATTTTATTTAATGACGTGTATAAGATCGAGGAATTACAATGAACACAAAACACCCTCAACCACAACAAGGTAGGTTAAAATATCGGAGCAGTTTATTAGATACTAATACAAACGGTACAGAAAGGAAAAACTTAGATAATTATCATGAGGTAACAATTCACATACATATCAATGCAGCACAAGTAAATACTTATTCCTTGAATGTATATGCTTCTATATATGTCATTTTTTAATAATGCAATTAAACTACAGTACAAGTAAAATCCTATTGCTTTCCTAACATCCCGTATAGGCTCAACATTTCATTCTAAAACAGTACATTAACTCCTCTGTCTCAGTCCAGGCTGCACGGATCTGCTAATAGGTGATGACGTCACTCTCGTGACAGTTCCCTCAGCGCAACTACACAGACAGTGGCCCTGTGTCTACCGCTCACAGGCGAAATAACTCTAGTTAAACACAAACATTTATTATTAAAATGCAAAACAAACTTTGCTCAATTACAATTCTTCTAATAACATATCACAGTTAAGGCTGGACTACAATTGTTTACTAACAATTACGCAAGTATACTTTCAAATAAGCACTTCATATGACAATATGAGTTAAGCAGCTTAGTTACTTTTTAACAAGGTTAAAATTCTGAGGTTTTTCATGCGCTTGTTAGAAGCGCAATTTAAGATAACTATTTTATCAATTTCTATGTGTTGTAATTATCATTAATTACTCTGGTTCCACAAGGGAAAGGTAAGGGAATTATGCTCAACGGTTCTTTGAAGAAGACCCCAAAGTCTGATGAACAAATCTTCTGTTGTAGTTATATTTTCGCTTATATTTCGCCTCAAATGCAGACACAGTCTCGTTATGCTGTGTGGTTTCTCTTTTCTTGAATGCTGCACCTCGCAGGTAGACACAGTGTTGTTATGCTGTGGTTACGACTGGGAACAGAAGCTTGTATCCGAGCCGGGAATGGTTCTTTTCGATGTGTAGATAAACTAACTCTCAGATGTCTCTTTTTCCTATTAGCAGGAGTCCTGAATACGGAGCTTTCTTTGACGTTCAGGTACAGAATCTTCTTGCAGTCAAGAGGTATAAGCTTAATGCTATCTTCTCTTATGAAGTCATGTTTGACTCAGAAACCAATTCGGGAACCAAAATTGGAAACCAATTCAAAGTTCTTGTTGCAAGTTGCCATTTCTTATAGGACTTTCACACAAAGACCTATACATCCCCCTTCCCCACAACTGTCTTCCATTGTTTTGGACCATGGGTTGTCTTACCACATGATCTCCTTTATGACTCCCCTTCTCCTGTCTCCAGATTTCGTTTCCTCCATAAATTCCGATCAGATGCTCCGATCTATTTATGATCCTGTAGAGACCCTTTGTATCGGGTTCAGTTAAAGTCCACCGGCCCGTGGTTCACTCCCCCCCTCCTTTGTATCAGGTGGTTCAGGAGTTGCTCCAGTCAATAGTTCACATGCTGCCCTGCATACTGCGTGTTCAAGAATGAATCCAAAAGATTAATTCAGATATGTACTTGTATCAAAAATAGTTATTAATTCCAGGCAGTTGTGCCTACAGGGAACAGAGTGCTCTGGACTGCTTGGCCTGACACTTCATTCCGAGGGTTAAAAGGAAGTCGGTCATGTAGAAAAGAGATGGCGCTTCGGTACACGAACTCATTGACCCGGAAGGGAAATGATGTGGCAGCTGCAGATCATAAAAAGCAGCTGTAATCGTTTACCAAGGGGTCATGAGTGACGGTATAAATAGAGGTCGAAGCAATGTTATCTGTTCCTTTGTTTTGGTTGTGTCATTGACATGGAAGGACCTGTACTGTTGGTGAAATAATCGTGAGTGTTTGTTTGTACTGTCTATTGTTGAGTGTATTCACTAGACGGCTAACACATTCCGGAGCTGTAGCCAGAGGCCAGCACAGACCCAGAAACAGCACTTCACTTGTACCACAGTAAAACTGTATTGCACCACAATCACTAATTCACGCACTAACCGGACTTGTGTTTTGTGTTTAATGTGGGGACACAAGAACGGGACTATTATTTCGGGACCAGCTTGGGGATTATAAACGTAAGTAATACACGCGGCTGTATTACTTACCAGCTTTATTATTTCCTGTTTGTTTCGCTGTCAGGCACGAGACAAAAACAACTAATAAAAACAAACCTTTTCACCTGGATTACAATTGTCTATCTGTTCTTTAATCACCTGCACCTGTACACTATTAACCACTTTGCAGCACGTGGTGTCAGAACAAGGGACTATGGATCATGCAGCGGATCATGCAGCACTTTCAGCGCTACTGCAGGCGTTGGACAGCAGACAGGAGTCTGCGGAGAGATGGAGAGAGGAGCGGTACGCAACGTTGGTGGAGAAGGTCGGTCTGGCGGGCCAGACTGTGGTACCAATGGCACCCATGATGATGGCCCCAAAGGTACGGGCAATGAAAATGACAGCGGAGGATGACCCCAAGGCTTACCTGGTCGCATCATGGCCCAGAAGGTACTAGGCGAGTCAGCTGGGATCCTGCCTGATCGGGGAGGCTCAGGCAGCGTATAACAAAATGTTGTATAACATGACATTGCAATATCAGATTGGAATGCAGCAAAGTAAAAATGTATAATTATTTGTACTTACTGTACGACTGGCCCAATTGGTTCAGAGGGCCGTTTCCTCGTTGAATTTCTGTGCAATTCAGAACTTTCCGAAGCGTGCATTTCCCATAGAAGAATCAGTTATTAATTGTAATGTAATCCAATGGATAGATTGGTGATAGACTGAATGAAACAAGTATTTTCTTAAAACAACAGTTTGTGTTTACATAAAATCCAACAAAACAAAGCATAACAACAGTACAAAGAACATTCATGTTATGTCTGGTAAAATAGCATTTTGATAAACTTGATAAACGATGTGAAATGCAGAAGCAATTAGCTGTTCTAACACATTACCGATAATAACACACACACATTACGAGAATAGCAAAATTGTTCAACCTATATTGAGGCAATGTATTGCCATTTAGATAGGGTAAATGTAAATAGTAGCCTAAACTATGTTTGAATTTGTCATCAGCCATTGCCTCGTTCTGGACGTTGAGACAGAAAACTCGCGCTTGTCTGAGTGTGGTCATGGACTCACGTCAACATCTCTGCGTGCTCATTGGAAAAGACAATAACAGGACATAACAATCAATCTGTTCATGTTTATTTGTTCAATCTATCTGTTCAACTCCACCAAACTTTCATTTACCACTACACCACTGATACTAATGTCTGATAAAAAGTGTAATGGGATACTGTCCTACTTTTCTGAAGAAGCCTAAAACAAATGTGTCAGGTAAGTTAAATTTCCATATCTCCACATAAGTGTACAATACTGTATTTATTAACAATAAATACATAAAACCAGCAGGTGTGTAACTGTTACAGTATGTACACTTTAGCACTGTACGGTATGTGCATGTTTGTTATATAGATTCACAAAGACCTTTTAATATATGTTTGAAACACTCGTCTTATCATATATTAAAGTTAAGAAAAGTAACATTTATTTTGGGTCCGTGACCACTGATTTATATACACAATATTTAGAAATTACGAAAGCAAATGTAAAAAAACATAAAATATTAGTTTATTTAACTTTTACTCATTATATACTGTGGGAAGAGGGATATCATTTTTATTTCTAGTATGTGCTGACCGTGATTTACACTTACAGTCGCTTCCACATATGCTTCAATTTCAAGTTCTTAGTTATCTGCTTGTGCCGTGTCCAGGGTTTTGTTTCTAGTAATTGTTTGTAGCTGCATGCAGATCTTTGCCTAGCCATGTTATATAATCTTCAATTTTGAACAATTCAGTTTTTAATTAAGTGAAAACGTTTTATGTTGTATGAAGAGATAAGTTAAAATAGCAAATGTGAATTTATTGATAAGAAACATAAGTTACAAATTATAGGTGGAACCCTAGTTAGACAAGCTGTTAGAAAGACATGATACTGCATTATCGCTTATTTAATTTAAAACGTCATAAACTATGTTCGTTGTTGTTTTGGGGGAAATATCCACACAAATGTAAGCATAGAACTGTAGGACCAACAGCACTCTGGAATACAGCCTGCTGTTTTGGGAATAGTATTGAAACTTGTTTTCAGTACTGTATTCAGTTTATAGTTTTTCCTTTTTTTAATGTTTAAAAAAAATGTGAAAGCAATGCACTGATATGTATGTGCCTACAAATAAAAAAAAAACAGTGCTTAACTTGTTTGAATCAGTTTTACATTTAATGTACTTGTATATAACGCTTCAGTACCGCTGTCAGATGTGCTTTTCAGAGTGACGTTATATACAGTTTGGGGGTATCAGAAAAATACTCATTTTTAAATAAACCTTTAGAGTGCAATGTATGTACGTGTATTGTTGTTTTTGTAAATATCTGAACACTCATTAATATGAACCATTGCTTTTTTCCCCAGCTGTTGGGATGAATGGGCTTCTACTGTATGTTATTCTTAGTTAATGTTTAACTAATGTTGAAATGATATAGTGCATTCCAGCACATTTTTTGGGGGGGGGGGACTCAAGCACTGATATTGTAACAAAGCAATTGTCTGGGTCGTTACAATATATTTTTTAATTTGAAAGTAAAAATACATGAAAGCATAATGACCTTTATGTACAAAAGTCTTCACAAATATACAATTGAACAAGAACTGTTGAGTATTTATTTTGTTTCATACAGTATTAAATATCAGTGTTTATATTATCTGATCGTGAAAAATAAATAAATAAATATCAAGATAGATCAAGAAAGAATTGTCTGTATTGATTTATGAAATCATTTATTTTAATATTTATTAATGTATTTATTTATTTATGTTTTACTTTTAAGAAATATATAGGCTATCCTTCAGCATATAGCTAATTCTCAGAAATGAACATTCCTTTTTGTCAAGTTGTGACCACAAATAGCGTTATTCTCATCAACCAGTATGGAGAGGAACCATACTTCCTTGCACCAATAGGGACCACAATGAGCGTTACACCGACAGGAAACCAACATTTTTCAGAGATCAAGATCAGAATCTCAGCATGATCATCATGATGATGATGATGATGCTGATGATGATAATGAAGATGAATGATGACTCCAGTATAACAAAGTCCTGACAATTCTCAGCTGGCTGACTTCATTTTTCAAAATACTGCTTGTCTCAACTAATCGTATAGCACTGACAGTAAGACAACACGCTTGCAAATTACCATTCCTCTCAAAAGTGTTTTGCAAGGCTAAAGAGTCACTGCTAAATTCAGAACTTTTAACACATTTTGATCCTGTGTTACCTCTACAATTGCCTTGTGATGCATCTCCTTATGGGGTAGGAGCAGTTATGTCTCACATTATGCCTTCAGGAGAAGAGAAGTCAATTACTTTTGCAACCCGGACATTAAGCAAGGCAGACAGTAACTACGCACAAATTGAATGTGAAGCACTGGGAATCATCTTTGGTGTCCGCAAATTTCACCAGTACTTGTTTTGGGTGAAAGTTTATACTTCTGACGGATCGTCATCCTCTCACTTCAATTTTTGGACCACACACTGGCTGCAAGTAGGATGCAACATTGGGCTTTGCTGTTATCTGCTCACACATATGACATCAAGTATCAGAGATCCACACTGCAAGACAACGCTGATGGTTTTT
Source organism: Acipenser oxyrinchus oxyrinchus (assembly GCA_030684275.1). NCBI lineage: Eukaryota > Metazoa > Chordata > Actinopteri > Acipenseriformes > Acipenseridae > Acipenser > Acipenser oxyrinchus. The sequence continues at coordinate 64,107,619 of CM060247.1, read as the reverse complement.
CCAGACTGCCATTACCAGTCAGCCAGCCAGACATTCCTCAGAGAGAAATGTTCTATTTTGGACAAGTAGAGAATGCACCTATAACTTCTACCCAAATAAGGAAGTGTACACAAGTGGATCCAGTCCTGTCCCAAGTTATGGTCCTGGTGATACATGGAACTCCAGGGTTTCATCAGACTTATGTTGCAAGAAGAATGGAGCTATCAGTTCAGTCTAGATGCTTGCTGTGGGGGGTGTAAGTCATCATTCCACCACCATTGCGACTGGAATAGTTTGTATGAAGGAAACTGCACAAAGTTACTTCTGGTGGCCTGGCTGGACAATGCTTTTGAGGAGAAGGCAAGGGCTTGCACCTCATGTCAGAGGGTGAAGAACATGTCTCAACTGGCACCCCTGCATCTCTGGGATTGGCCTGAAAATCCTTGGCAGCGCATCCGTGTTGATTTTGCAGGACACGTTGAAAGAAACATGTTCTTGATAGTTGTGGATGCTCATTCTAAATGGCCAGAAATCTCTGTGATGACATCTACCACAACTGAGAATAATATTCAGAAGTTATGAGAAATGTTTAGTTCGTCTTCCAGAGCAACTAGTGAGTGATAATGAGCCTCAGTTTGTCTCTCATGAGTTTGGAACCTTTCTGAAAGCAAATGTAATACACCATGTCAAGTCAGCGCTTTATCATCCATCTACCAACGGATTGGCAGAGATTTGTTCAGACAATGAAACAAGCTTTCAGATCAGTGCAGGGACACTCGTCCATTCAAAACGTCTGGATAACTTCTTCTTTCCTACAGGAATACACCTCCTGTAGGACACCTCCTAAGAGGTATAGACAATGTTGACCCAGGGGACTTTTTTGACCTGAAAAAAGAAACAAAGACCAGGGGTCACAAATGGAGATTAGATGAAGGGGCATTCAGAACAGAAAATAGGAGGCACTTTTTTACACAGAATTGTGAGGGTCTGGAACCAGCTGCCCAGTAATGTTGTTGAAGCTGACACCCTGGGATCCTTCAAGAAGCTGCTTGATGAGATTCTGGGATCAATAAGCTACTAACAACCAAACAAGCAAGATGGGCTGGATGGCCTCTCATTTGTAAACTTCCTTATGTTCTTATGTGTCTCCAGCACTTCTACTGATGAGACTGCGTACCTGTTTCTATCTACTGAAACCAAAGCAAAACAAGTTAAGAAAATGAATAAAGGAGTTAATGCAAAGTCACCTCCGTGTCTCACGTCTGCTGAATAAACAATAATAAAGGATATATTACTGCCTTCCCGAATATAACAAGTTGCATATAAAAAACACTATGGGCCAATTGCAGCTTACCAAATTTAGTCCACTAGTGTTTAACTAGTGGATTAAGCAGGTTTAGTCCACTTGATTGGATTCATTTGTACACCTGCTAATCCAGATTGCAGCATGCCAGACTAAACAAGGTCCTGATTGCAGTTTACCAAATCAGATTTGTGATGATCCTATTCAAGTGGATTAAATTAGTACTGCAAAGAATGAGATTAATTTAGTACGCTTGCTCATCCAAAGCATTTACTTTTCAGTTTAACGCAATAAAATGTCAGTTAATATGCTAATTAACAACTAATTGACCATTATCACACAATTAAATGTTTCTGTGCTTATGCAGCCATGTTGGCATCTTAAAATGCAAGTATGATCTGCCAGTTTGAAATGTGCACAAAAGGACATGAAATTTTTACTTAAATATGTTTGATGTAATAAAAATGTGTCTTTCTTTTATATATTTATCTTACACTGAATATCACATATCGGATTAGTAAAGGTTTAGTAAAGGGTTATATAGCTATGGTCAAATGTTAGGATAGAGGCGTAATTTTAAAAAGAATACATAAATTAACATAATTTAGATATTTTATTTAACATCATGTAATCAAATAAACTACAGGCACCGACCAGAGGGGAGGCATGCCTTGAATTAGTCTTTTCAAATAAAGAAGACAGAATAACTAAAACAGAGGTCAGAGAGCCTTTGGCAAACTCAGACCACAACATGGTCTCATTTGAAGTATTTTTTAAAACCCCAAAAGTACTGACTAAAGCTAAGGTTTACAATTTTAGAAAAGCAAACTATGAAGGTATGAAACAGAGACTAACAGAAGCAGATTGGAGTAAAATAGAGAAAACATCCACAGAAAAAGGAGGGCTGTTTTTTAAAAATGTAGTACTAGAGGCGCAAAACAATTACATCCCAAAAGAAGACCAATCTAAATCTAAAACAAAATGGCCAAAATGGTTTAATAGATCAATTTAAAAATTTTCAGCGAAAAAAGGCACTTTACAGAGCGTTTAAAAGGGACCAAAAAGAAAGTACACAGAAAGAGTACTTGGAACTGCAAACGCAAGTCAAAAAGGAAGTTAGAAATGCCAAGAGAGAGATAGAAATTAACATTGCTAAAGGGGCTAAAACCAATTCCAAAATGTTTTTCCAATATTATAACAGCAAGAGAACATTCAAAGAGAAGGTTAAATGTCTAAGAGACACAAATGGCAAAATCATAGCTGAAGAAAAAAAAAATAGCAAATATATTAAATGATTACTTTTCACAGGTTTTTACAAAGGAGGACACGTACAACATGCCCCACATGTCGACCTGTTCCTATCCAATTTTAAATAACTTTAGCATAACAGAGGCAGAAGTGTTAAAGGGACTAGGAGCTCTTAAAATAAACAAATTCCCTGGGCCGGATGAGATCCTCCCAAAAGTACTCAAAGAAATGAAAGAAGTTGTTTACAAACCGCTAACCAAGATCATGCAACAGTCTCTTGACACGGGTTGTACCGACAGACTGGAAAATTGCAAACGTAATACCGATCCACAAAAAGGGAGACAAAACCGAACCAGGTAACTACAGACCAATAAGCCTGACTTCTATTATATGTAAACTTACGGAAACTATAATAAGATCTAAAATGGAAAATTACCTATATGGTAACAATATCCTGGGAGACAGTCAGCATGGTTTTAGGAAAGGGAGATCTTGTCTAACTAACCTGCTTGACTTTTTTGAGAATGCAACATTGACAATGGATAATTGAAAAGCAAACAACATGATTTATTTATATTTCCAGAAAGCTTTTGACAAAGTCCCACATAAAAGATTAATTCTCAAACTGAACGCAGTAGGGATTCAAGGAAATGCATGCACATGGATTAGGGAGTGATTAACATGTAGAAAACAGAAAGTGCTGATTAGAGGAGAAACCTCAAAATGGAGCGAGGTAACCAGTGGTGTACCACAGGGATCAGTATTAGGTCCTCTGCTATTCCTAATCTACATTAATGATTTAGATTCTGGTATAGTAAGCAAACTTGTTAAATTTGCAGACGACACAAAAATAGGAGGAGTGGCAAACACTGTTGCAGCAGCAAAGGTCATTCAAAATGATCTAGTCAGCATTCAGAACTGGGCAGACACATGACATTTAATAGAGAAAAGTGTAAAGTATTGCATGCAAGCAAAAAAAAATGTACATTATAAATATCATATGGGAGATACTGAAATTGAAGAAGGGAACTATGAAAAAGACCTAGGAGTTTATGTTGACTCAGAAATGTCTTCATCTAGACAATGTGGGGAAGCTATTAAAAAGGCCAACAAGATGCTTGGATATATTGTGAGAAGTGTTGAATTTAAATCAAGGGAAGTAATGTTAAAACTTTACAATGCATTAGTAAGACCTCATCTAGAATACTGTGTTCAGTTCTGGTCACCTCATTACAAAAAGGATATTGCTGCTCTAGAAAGAGTGCAAAGAAGAGCAACCAGAATTATCCCGGGTTTAAAAGGCATGTCATATGCAGACATGCTAAAAGAATTGAATCTATTCAGTCTTGTACAAAGAAGACTACGCGGTGATCTGATTCAAACATTCAAAATCCTAAAAGGTATAGTGTTTACCCAGGGGACTTTTTTGACCTGAAAAAAAGAAACAAGGACCAGGGGTCACACATGGAGATTAGATAAAGGGGCATTCAGAACAGAAAATAGGAGGCACTTTTTTACACAGAGAATTGTGAGGGTCTGGAACCAACTCCCCAGTAGTGTTGTTGAAGCTGACACCTTGGGATCCTTCAAGAAGCTGCTTGATGAGATTCTGGGATCAATAAGCTACTAACAACCAAACGAGCAAGATGGGCTGAATGTCCTCCTCTCGTTTGTAAACTTTCTTATGTTCTTATGTTCTTATGTTCTTACAAAATGATATCACGAAAATCTACCGGAAGCCATAATAGTAGTGTAGTATTTCATGTTAGATTTTGAAATGTCACATTTTTCAATTTTTGTCAGTTTTTTATTAAGTATATAGAAATGACAAAGCGTTTTGTAATTTAAAATATTAAAGTAACATTATTCAGCAGATTTTTATACAGCCTGCTATATTGATTTTAGTTCAATAAGTATAACTCCTCCTGTTTGAATAAGTGTGAAAAATCAATTGATTAGGAGCAGAACTCCAAACCATGTGCGTTTTAGTAACGCTCTGAAAATATGCACGATTGGCCTCAGTGCTTCTTGCTGTTGTTTAACGTTTTAAGGACCAAGCATTTTTCAGTGGGATGCTGCCCCAGGACCAGGGCTTTTCAGTGGGATGCTGCCCCAGGACCAGGGCTTTTCAGTGGGATGCTGCCCCAGGACCAGGGCTTTTTTGGCAGTAATTAACGTTAAAAATTGACAAAAAAAATCTATTTTTTACATTAGCATCAAATGCAAATATCCTGAATATGCGTTAACAATCTGTACTGCCACTGTATGGTGGCCCAGTAAGTCAAAGAAACAAAGTGCGTTTTTTATCGTGTTTACCCAATCACGGACCTAGAATGACACTTCAGTATGATCGTGTTTACACAATCACGGTCCTTAAAGGGTTAATGCATTTTCTGCTCCCATTTTCCACCTGGTGGCAGGAATAATAAAGTGCAGCTGATTTAATGTAGTCCAAAAAAACAGAATTGCAAAGTCTCGACACTACTGCGACAGTATCGTGGCAGGTAAATAGCTGGCTGTGGCTACCGGACAGATTCAGGAACAACAGCAGTTTCATCATCACTTCAATCTCCATCAGTTTCACATACTTTAGATTTAAGCTCAGCTTTTGCATTTCTTTCCTGGCTTTAACCATTGTTCAAACACTTCAGCACTCGAAACAGTGATTCTTTTTTTTTTTTTACTGACTCAACACTGTGGCAAAGTGGTTGCTGATTATGAACAGGTGCAGAGGTGATGCAGTGCAGGAATAAACAGACAGAGATTTTTAATCCGGTATGGAAAATAGTCATTTTATTTTTGTTATAATCCAGGTCTGGTGACCAAAAAATAAACTCTGGTTATACACAGCGATGTGTAAAACACGGACAACAGCAACAGGGATTGCAGCCCTAAACAATAAACACAGTATCTCTCCCACAATATACAACCACGGTCACCAGTCCTGGGTGTGTGCTGTAGTGCTCGTGGTGGGTGATACAGTTTAAAGAGTGACAAATAGTGCAGTGCTGTTCCGGGTTCAGTGCTGGCCCTTAGCAACAGCTCCGGAACGTGTTAGCCGTCTATAAATACACAAGTAACAATTATAGACAAGACAAACAAAACAAGCACCCACTATACTCTTAATACACAGTTTTCGAAACCAAAAGCGAAGGAAAAGATTTACAATTCTCCGGCCCCTTTATGCGATCATGGATGACCCCTTGGTAAACGATTGCAGCTGACTCTATTGCCTGCAGCTGCTACCTCGTTTACCTTCCGGGTCAATACGTTCCTGCAACAGAGTCTCGCCTTCTTCCAGGCTGACCGACTTCCCGACCCAGGAAATGAACTGTCAGGTCAACCCGTCCAAAACCTTTCCCTTTCGCTACTTAGCGCCCTCACAGGTCAAGAGGGAGATTTACAACTAGAACTCATTATATTTCTGTCACCATCACTTATCGTTGTCACTTATCCCTTACTTAGTACATTGGGCAGTCTTTACTAGAAATGAGGTTGCAGAAGCCAAAATCAAACAGAACATTAGGTTATTATCAGGCCCAGATGGAATCTACAGGGAATTTTTTCAAATTCTGATAATCATTTTACCTAAATTCTGCGGAAATTAAAACATTTGATTTTATGTAAAAGGCTATTTTGTTTTATGTATAAAAATAATATGAAACCTACTGCAATGTACATATTTGCTGTTTATTAACCTCTGTAACAAAAAATTGCATTTATCCATAATGTTGAAATCTTAAATTGTAAGATACTTTGTAAAATTATACAACTTTTTTTTTTATTACCAGCATGTCACATTTTAGGGTAATAATAATAATAATAATAATAATAATAATAATAATAATAATAATAACTTCCCCCATACTTTCTGAAACTACAATGATCATAATGTTTTTTGTTTTTTTTTAAAAAGCATTTGGCTGAAACTATCAGCTAAACCCATTAAAAATATATCAAGTAGCGCCAAAAAATAAGCTTGGCATGTTTAACTAAATGTAATACTTTAATTTATTATAATGGATAACTCAATTTAACCCCCAACCAAATAACATTCAGTGTTTTCATACAGTAACTATATTAATGTGATTCATACAATTTATTCCTGACATAATAAATGTATACTATTCAAAACATAGACTACTTAGAGGAATCTTTAAACACATGAAACTGGAAATTAGCTGATCCATGATTTTGTGTTCTCTTAATAATACTAATCTTAATGCTGCTGTTGGCTAGTTCTCAAAACTTGAAGAAAACTTAAATCTGCTATCCATGTCTACAGTGCAAAACCGAAACAAATTTAATAATAATAATAAAAATAATAATATATTGTTGCGTTTTCGGTCCTAGCGAGATGGTGGAATCAAGCGAAGGGACAATAATCAATTTTGGGGCAGGTGAAGACCTGTATTTATTTAGAAATTAAAAGGCGACAGGAAAGTGGTCAAGTAAGGGGTGTTTGGAGAACACACACACACACAGACACAAGACTGGGGCCAGCTCCTCTCAGCCTACTACGATTCCTCTCTAGCCTCCAGGCTCTCCTTTTGCCTCTCTCTCTCTCTCTGGTCTACTCAAGCAGGGGTCTTACTGCCCCTCTCACTCTTCTCTGTCAGTCACATCCTGTCACTATTCTTCCTTCACGTCAGTTACCCCTTGTAACCTCAAGGTTGTTTTCCCTTCCAATTACTCTTCTTTTAATGTTTGTTTATGTTTGTCATGTTGTTCCTTTTTACTCTCGTCTAACTGCCACCCCCGCGATGACACAGAGCCCCCTTTTTATCACCTTGTAGGCTACACCCCTAATTGTCCTTTTCACCAATAGGGGTGCCCCTTGGGTGTCACACCACTGCTGGAACGTCTCTTCCTCGCGAAGTCTGCGAGCCCCCTCAAGACGTTACTTTTTTGTGTATTCTTACCTGCTTGATTTTTTGCTTTTGTGTTGATGTGCCTGAGATTTCACGTGTACAAAGACTGTCTGCTTCCAAAGGTAATCGATCGAGTGCTGACAGAATGTACAAAAATGCAAACCCCATCTTCATAGAAATCGCCTGGAAATTGTTAAGCATGATCCCGTGCACTAATCTTAGTTGAAACTCTACCTTGCATCATCAGTGTTTTGCTTCCTGTTTTTGTCTGATTTTAGCATTTGTCTAGTTTTTAATAACTACTCAATACTGGTAGATATTTCAATATTTCAAATCAAATTATTGTGTGCTGATCATGTGATCGGAAATGCAACGATAGCAACGAACTCTGCCAAAGCCATGGACAGTGTAATTTACACCAATATGAATCCAGATGTAGTTAATTTACATTCATCTTTACTGTTTATTAAGGTATATGTAGTGAATGATTATGCTTGTACTTTTGTTACTGTTATAGTGTGACACTAGGCAATACTTTATTTCGAGCATCATTTGAATACATTGAATTCCGTGGGAATTCTACTTTTTTACATTTTGAGTGAAGTACGGCAGGCACGTATTCCAGTAATGACCCCGCCCCAGAGGGCCTTATAGGAGGCTGTGTGGTCCAGTGGTTAAAGAAAAGGGCTTGTAACCAGGAGGTCCCCGGTTCAAATCCCACCTCAGCCACTGACTCATTGTGTGACCCTGAGCAAGTCACATAACCTCCTTGTGCTTCGTCTTTCGGGTGAGACGTAATTGTAAGTGACTCTGCAGCTGATGCATAGTTCACACACCCTAGTCTCTGTAAGTCACCTTGGATAAAGGCGTCTGCTAAATAAACAAATAATAATACTGCGTTCACAGATCTCAGCGTAATTTTTCCTTCAAGCCTGCTGCAAACATGGACGCAGCGACCTTGAAGGTTAATGGTTACATTTCTATTTCAGGTAACCAGGGTTAAGATAATAACCTAACGTTCCCTTTCAAGTATGAAATGTAACCATTACTGAATGTACCAAAGCCATCACAGTGGCAAGATTGCAGAATGACCGGAATGCTACAAGGCTATGCCGAAAGAAAACAAGGGCAACAACTCAGGTAAGACAACTATTAAATGTATTTATCTTAATGCTAGAAGTCTCAGAAACAAAATGTTAGAACTTGAAGCTACTGCACTAACAAGTACCTACGATGTGATAGGTGTTACAGAAACTTGGTTGTCTGAGAGTGATGGAGACGAATATAATATTAGTGGGTACACACTATATATGAAAGACAGGCAGGACAGAAGAGGCGGAGGGGTAGCGCTATACATAAGAAATAGTCTTGAAGCCCAGGTGTTAAATCAGGACAAAGAAAACAATGCAGAATCAATATGGGTCAGAATAATGGACACAAATTCAAAGGGCATAATAATAGGAGCATGCTATAGACTGCCAAATTCAGACGCTGAGCAAAATAATCTGTTATACAATGACATTCGAAATGCGTGTAGAAAAGGAGAAGCCATACTAATGGGGGATTTCAACTTCCTCCATATAAAATGGGAAAACCCGATGGGGGGCACGACGGACGAAATTGAAATGGTGGAAATGACAAATGACTGCTTCCTAACGCAATTTGTCAAGGCACCGACTAGAGGGGAGGCATGCCTTGATTTAGTCTTTTCAAATAATGAAGACAGAATAACTAAAACAGAGATCAGAGAGCCATTGGCAATCTCAGACCACAACATGGTCTCATTTGAAGTATTTTTTAAAACCCCAAAAGTAATGACTAAAGCTAAGGTTTACAATTTTAGAAAAGCAAACTATGAAGGTATGAAACAGAGACTAACAGAAGTAGATTGGAGTAAAATAGAGAAAACATCCACAGAAAAAGGATGGCTGTTTTTTAAAAATGTAGTACCAGAGGCGCAAAACAATTACATCCCAAAAGTAGACAAATCAAAAACAAAATGGCCAAAATGGTTTAATAGATCAATTAAAAAAATTATTCAGCGAAAAGTGGCACTTTACAGAGCGTTTAAAAGGGACCAAAAACAAAGTACACAGAAAGAGTACTTGGAACTGCAAACACAAGTCAAAAAGGAAGTTAGAAAGGCCAAGAGAGAGATAGAAATCAATATTGCTAAGGAGGCTAAAACCAATTCCAAAATGTTTACTTAAATGATTACTTTTCACAGGTTTTTACAAAGGAGGACTCGGACAACATGCCCCACATGTCGACCTGTTCCTATCCAATTTTAAATAACTAGCATAACAGAGGCAGAAGTGTTAAAGGGACTAGGAGCTCTTAAAATAAACAAATCCCCTGGGCCGGATGAGATCCTCCCAATAGTACTCAAAGAAATGAAAGAAGTTATTTACAAACCGCTAACCAAGATCAAGCAACAGTCTCTTGACACAGGGGTTGTACCGACAGACTGGAAAATAGCAAACGTAATACCGATCCACAAAAAGGGAGACAAAACCCAACCAGGTAACTACAGACCAATAAGCCTGACTTCTATTATATGTAAACTTATGGAAACTATAATAAGATCCAAAATGGAAAATTACCTATATGGTAACAATATCCTGGGAGACAGTCAGCATGGTTTTAGGAAAGGGAGATCGTGTCTAACTAACCTACTTGACTTTTTTGAGGATGCAACATTGAAAATGGATAATTGCAAAGCATGTGACATGGTTTATTTAGATTTCCAGAAAGCTTTTGACAAAGTCCCACATAAAAGATTAATTCTCAAACTGAACGCAGTAGGGATTCAAGGAAATGCATGCACATGGATTAGGGAGTGGTTAACAGGTAGAAAACAGAAAGTACTGATTAGAGGAGAAACCTCAAAATGGAGCGAGGTAACCAGCGGTGTACCACAGGGATCAGTATTAGGTCCTCTGCTTTTCCTAATCTACATTAATGATTTAGATTCTGGTATAGTAAGCAAACTCGTTAAATTTGCAGACGACGCAAAAATAGGAGGAGTGGCAAACACTGTTGCAGCAGCAAAGGTCATTCAAAATGATCTAGACAGCATTCAGAACTGGGCAGACACATGGCAAATGACATTTAGTAGAGAAAAGTGTAAAGTATTGCATGCAGGCAATAAAAATGTGCATTATAAATATCATGTGGGAGATACTGAAATTGAAGAAGGGAACTATGGAAAAGACCTAGGAGTTTATGTTGACTCAGAAATGTCTTCCTCTAGACAATGTGGGGAAGCTATAAAAAAAGGCCAACAAGATGCTCGGATATATTGTGAGGACTGTTGAATTTAAATCAAGGGAAGTAATGTTAAAACTTTACAATGCATTAGTAAGACCTCACCTAGAATATTGTGTTCAGTTCTGGTCACCTCGTTTCAAAAAGGATATTGCTGCTGTAGAAAGAGTGCAAAGAAGAGCAACCAGAATTATCCCGGGTTTAAAAGGCATGTCATATGCAGACAGGCTAAAAGAATTGAATCTATTCAGTCTTGAACAATGAAGACTACGTGGCGATCTGATTCAAACATTCAAAATCCTAAAAGGACAGACAATGTCGACCCAGGGGATGACTTTGACCTGAAAAAAGAAACAAGGACCAGGGGTCACAAATGGAGATTAGTTAAAGGGGCATTCAGAACAGAAAATAGGAGGCACTTTTTTACACAGAGAATTGTAAGGGTCTGTAACCAACTCCCCAGTAATGCTGTTGAAGCTGACAACCTGGGATCCTTCAAGAAGCTGCTTGATGAGATTCTGGGATCAATAAGCTACTAACAACCAAACGAGCAAGATGGGCTGAATGGCCTCCTCTCGTTTGTAAACTTTCTTATGTTCTTATGAAAGGCTGCCCTGTGTATTACCATATGGAACCCCAGTAACAAGAAGCTAGGGTGAAAAAATTGAGGGAGAATTTCACCTCTTTGCCTGTGTTGTAAGGGTCGCCTGGGAAGCCGTCCTTAACATTCAGGACCACACGATGGAGACTGGGTGACTGCAGGCCACCCTGTTGGTAGGCCATCAGTGTCGTGTTGTCTGTGCGGACAAGCACATGTCTACCTTAAACCTCCTGCCTAGGCCTAGGTGTAGACGGGCTGGCTGTTTCCACCAAGAGAGTGCCCTTAGACAGAGATAGGACACTGTCAATAGGTGGTCATGGTTCAATGTGGGCTGGAAGACCCTGCTGTTGAACCAGGCCTGCAGAGGGTGCATGTGCAGGAGACCCAATGGGAGGGTCTGGGAAGCTGCTGCCATCAAGCCCAGAAGTTTCTGGTACGTCACTACCGTTAGTGACTATTCTGTGCACTCTGCTGTCCATCAACCTGGCCAGCATGGACTCGGAGTCCAAGCAGACTCCCAGATAGGAGGCTGTAAGGCCCAACCGATGGAGGTGGCCGGTGACAAGTTCTGTGTGGGCCTCTGATGGAGACAGATCAGCCAGTCATCCAGATAATTGAGTATTCTGATGCCTTTGAGTCTCAGTGGGGCCAAAATAGCTTCCATGCACTTTGAGAAGGCACGTGGAGCTAGAGAGAGGAACTCGTTTGAAAGGCGAACTGCAGGTACTTCTTGTGTTCTAGTTTTATGGGGATGTGGAAATAGGGATCTTTGAGGTCCATCATGGTGAACCAGTCACCTGGCCTGATTGACTGCAGCAGCTGTTGCGTTGTCAACATTTTGAACCTCCTTCGGCTCAGATACAGGATGACCTGTCTGAGGTATAGGATTGGTCTGAGGCCACCATCCTGCTTTGGCACTAGAACCTACCTGGAGTAGAACCTTTTCTCCAACTCGAGGGGGTCTATCATGCGAATAGCCCGTCTTTGCAGCAGAGCTGCTACCTCCTGAGACACCACAGCAGCATCGCTGAAAACCTGAAGGTGCTGCTCGAGTCTAGAAATTTTCGATTTCCTGTTTGAAAATTTCTAGTTTCCTGTTTGTTTGGTAGATAACATAGCAGTGTGGAGTAGTGGTTAGGGCTCTGGACTCTTGATCGGAGGGTTGTGGGTTCAATCCCAGGTGGTGGACACTGCCTCTGTGCTAAAATAAATAATAATAATTGTGCATCTTGTTGTAGTTTCAACACTCGTGGTTTGTCTTTGTGGTGTAAAAAGCTGTCCATATGCAGAAACTGCGTGTGCTGCATCGACAGAGTTTGGTGGAATTGACAAAAAACAGCGTGCAATTTTTGCCATGTTTCTGATTTCATACCTCAGCCAGAAATTAACAATATTTACATTTTTCATGGTAGGCAATCAAATACGTGAAATCATTAATTTTCCGTGGCCTTATACAGTGAGACACTAGTGATCCGTCGCTTGCAGCAACTGTGGAGTAGCGGTTAGAGCACTTTGTTCTTGACTGGCCGTTTGTGAGTTCAATCACATGTGGGGGGACACACTGCTGCTTTATTATTATTATTTGTTTATTTAGCAGATGCCTTTATCCAAGGTGACTTACAGAGACTAGGGTGTGTGAACTATGCATCAGCTGCAGAGTCACTTACAATTACGTCTCACCCGAAAGACGGAGCACAAGGAGGTTAAGTGACTTGCTCAGGGTCACACAGTGGGTCAGTGGCTGAGGTGGGATTTGAACCGGGGACCTCCTGGTTATAGGCCCTTTTCTTTAACCACTGGACCACACAGCCTCCTATAAGGCCCTCTGGGGTGGGGTCATTACTGGAATACGTGCCTGCCATACTTCACTCAAAATGTAAAAAAGTGGAATTCCCACGGAATTCAGTGTATTCCAATGATGCTTGAAATAAAGTATTGCCTAGTGTCACACTATAACAGTAACAAAAGTACAAGCATAATCATGCACTACATATACCTTAAAAAACAGTAAAGATGAATGTAAATTAACTACATCTGGATTCATATTGGTGTAAATTACACTGTCCATGGCTTTGGCAGAGTTCGTTGCTATCACAGTTGCATTTCCGATCACATGATCAGCACACAATAATTTGACTTGAAATATTGAAATATCTACCAGTATTGAGTAGTTATTAAAAACTAGACAAATGCTAAAATCAGACAAAAACAGGAAGCAAAACACTGATAATGCAAGGTAGATTTTCAACTAAGATTAGTGCACGGGATCATGCTTAACAATTTCCAGGCGATTTCTATGAAGTTGGGGTTTGCATTTTTGTACATTCTGTCAGCACTCGATCGATTACCTTCGGAAGCAGACAGTCTTTGAACACGTGAAATCTCCACACAGCCTCCTTTATCTAGATTGGTCCAGTAAAAAAAACCTGACGGTATAAATGGGTAATTGTATGTCACAATTGTAAGTTGGCCTGGATAAGTGTGTCTGCTTAAAAAAAATAAAAATAATAATAATATGCGTGTTTGGTTGGTACTTGGATGGGAGACTGGCTGGCAATAGCAGATACTTCAAACTTTTCTTTGAAGTTTTACTTATTTTACTTACTATTTGCTATTATTAACAAAGAGTAGATTAAACAGCAAAAATGAGCTGATTTACTTTTAATTTATTGAAATGGACCGCAAAGGGTATTAATCGTTATTGAAATAATTGCATAAGAGAAGTTATAAATATATTTATTTCACGCCTCCACCCTCTGTTTTGATTGCATTTGGATCATTCCAGACACCACCTGATACTTGAGCACAACAAACTCAGCAATGCATTGATCAGTAATACATTTTAATAACAAAACATCAGTCACAGCATGCATTATATTCTGGCCGGGACATTTCAATTTGATGAGAATAAGCAGAGTGTGACATTAACAGAAGTGACATTAAATTTGACTGTATTATGGCTACGTTTGTCTTCTTTTCATACATTTACACTGTAAGACACAAGGCTGAAGTTGGCTTATTCGCCAGCTTCTTATTCGCAAGCTTTTAAGTGCATAAATGTATTTGTCTACATTGAAGAAGTAACCTTGCATTTAAAGGGTTAAATCACTTTGGGCTGCCGATTTCTCTGCAGGTAACTGAAGAGGGGCAACCCCTCTGCAACGCTCAGCTTCCTATTCGCTCTTTATGTATCTACGTTGAATAAGTACAGAAAACGGTGACACAAAGTGATTTAACCCTTTAAATGCAAGGCTTTTTCCAGCGAAGAAGCTGTGCAATTGGCATATGCAGCATGTTTGCCCTCTGTTCTGCCTCAGTAAACCACGTTGGGGGTGCCCCTTGCCAGGTACCTGCAGAGAAATCGGCGGCCCAACGTGATTTAACCCATTAAATGCAAGGCTACTTATTCAACGTAGATACATAAAGAGCAAATATGAAGCTGAGCGATTGGCACATGTGGGAAGTGTACTCGCTGTTCTGCCCCAGTAAACCAAGTTGGGCCAGGCTAAATACAGGTGTAGCTTGCAGAGGGGGTGCCCCTCGCTGGGTACCTGCAGAGAAATCAGCAGCCCAACATGATTTAACCCGTTAAATGCAAGGCAACTTATTCAAAGTAGATACATAAAGAGCGAATAAGAAGCTGAGCGATTGGCATATGTAGCATGTTTGCCCGCTGTTCTGCCCCAGTAAACCACGTTGTGCCGGGCTAAAAAAGGTGTAGTTTGCAGTGGGGGTGACCCTCGCCAGGTATCTGCAGAGAAATCAGCAGCTCGACGTGATTTAACCTGTTATATGCAAGGCTACTTATTCAACGTAGATACATAAAGAGCAAATAAGATGCTGAGCGATTGGCATATGTGGCATATTTACCTGCTGTTCTTCCCCAGTAAATGGTGGGCCAGGCTAAATACAAGTGGGGCTTGCAGAGGGGTTGCCCCTTGTCAGGTACCGGCAGAGTAATCGGTGGCCCAAAGTGATTTAACCAGTTAAATTCAAGGCTATTTCTTCAACGCAGACAAATACATTTATGCACTAAAAGCCAGTGAATAAGAAGCTGAGTGAATGAGAAGCTGGAGAATAAGAAGCTGGCGAATAAGAAGACAACTTCAGCTTCGTCTGTAAAACCACAGACGTGTGAAACGTTTGTATGTAAATGGAATGTGTGTATAGTAAAAAAGTGCTCTATTCCTAAACAGCAGTGTTTATACCTCATTATACCTGGACTCTTGACCGGAGGGTTGTGGGTTCAATCCCGGGTGAGGGACACTGCTGTTAGAACATAAGAACATAAGAAAGTTTACAAACGAGAGAAGGACATTCAGCCCATCTTGCTTGTTTGGTTGTTAGTAGCTTATTGATCCCAGAATCTCATCAAGCAGCTTCTTGAAGGATCCCAGCTTCAACAACATTACTGGGGAGTTGGTTCCAGACCCTCACAATTCTCTGTGTAAAAAAGTGCCTCCTATTTTCTGTTCTGAATGCCCCTTTATCTAATCTTCATTTGTGACCCCTGGTCCTTGTTTCTTTTTCAGGTCAAAAAGTCCCTGGGTCGACATTGTCTATACCTTTTAGGATTTTGAATGTTTGAATCAGATCACCGCGTAGTCTTCTTTGTTCAAGACTGAATAGATTCAATTATTTTAGCCTGTCTGCATACGACATGCCTTTTAAACCCGGGATAATTCTGGTTGCTCTTCTTTGCACTCTTTCTAGATTAGCAATATCCTTTTTGTAACCAGGTGACAAGAACTGAACACAATATTCTAGGTGAGGTATTACTAAATCATTGTAAAGTTTTAACATTACTTCCCTTGATTTAAATTTAACACTTCTCACAATATTATCCAAGCATCTTGTTGGCCTTTTTTATAGCTTCCCCACATTGTCTAGATGAAGACATTTCTGAGTCAACATAAACTCCAATGTCTTTTTCATAGTTCCATTCTTCAATTTCAGTATCTCCCATATGATATTTATAATGCACATTTTTAGTCCTGCATGCAATACTTTACACTTTTCTTTATTAAATGTCATTTGCCATGTGTCTGCCTAGTTCTGAATGCCGTCTAGATCATTTTGAATGACCTTTGCTGCTGCAACAGTGTTTGCATCTAGGTATTTTACCTAGATTCAGTATAAACAACTGGATAAATTGGTAATTGTATGTAAACATAATGTGATATAATTTTGACAATTGTAAGTTGCTCTGGATAAGGGTGTCTGCTAAAAAATAAATAATAATAATTTAAATGCAATGTGCTGAACTATTTGCATTTGACTTAGTATTTGAATATTCTGACATATAAGAATTTGCATTTGAATTTCAAATCATGGGAAAGTTTAAAAAATATTTCATTTTTAAACACTTTTTAATAATAATGCTCATAATAAAGTAGAGAGACTTTTCAGTATTGCTGGTAAAGTTGATTAACCTGAAAGTTGCAAACTAAAGGACACTTTTGAGAACTTCATGTTTATTAAACATAACAAAGAAAACAATTAAAAATAATAATTGTGCAATGCACACATATATAAATATATACATATATCTCATCATTTATGTCAGTTTTTCACAAACCTGGTCCTGCGGGCCCACTGTGTCTGCTGTTTGTGTTCCAACTGAGTTCTCAATTATTAAATTGATCCCCCAATTGAACTAACAATTATTGACTTAATACAATGTTAGAAATAACTTGAAATATCTAATTCTTTTGGCTGCTTTCACAAACCCTGATCAGCACTAATCTTGGACTACCTTACCTGAGTTAACATTAGGTAGTCCTAGATTAGTGTTAATTGAGGCCTGTGCAGCCAGCCATTTCTACAAATAATTCAAATGCTCTGATTAGACATTTTATTCATTCAATTGAGGGTTCAAATCAGCAAACACTGGGTCCTCAGGACCAAGATTGGGAAACACTTTTATGTAACTTCCTATATTGGTACATACCTGTTAATTATTATGAACTACATGATTACTGTGTTTATGTTGCTATTATATAAACTGCTTTCCTTGTATGTCACCCTGGATAAAGGCCTCTGCCAAATTCATGTTAATAAATTAACATTTGTTGTATGGGAAAGTATTTGAAGTCCATTTAGCATTTGTCACATATTTGCATTTGTATTTAGTTTGGTAGTAAATGTATCACATTTGCATTGTATTAAGCAAATTCACAAGAACATTGACATTGCCACTGGTCTCATCAATTTCCTTCTATCTAGAAAACACAAGTATGCTCAAAACGATAACCATCAAATTTAATAATGGAGTCACCCATACCTTTCAACATTTATGCTCAAAGTTTAAAATCATGGATAGAGTCTATATTGTTCCAGAGCAGTTCCCCAGTCATTGGTGCTCATGCAATCACCATTCACAAATGTCAGGGGATGACTCTAAAAACAGTTATGATGGATCGTGGTAACTCCATTTTCTCCTATGGACAAAGTTTTGTTGCACTTTCCACAGTTACTTCCTTAAGCGGTATCCACCTTGTCAACTTTGACCCCACCTGCATCTATGCATGTCAAACTGCAGTTGAAGACTACCATCGACTCAGAGGGCTTTATTGTCCGAAGTTGAAAAGCTTGAAGGAGACTAACACGCACAAGCGACACAAGGTAAAAGATAATGTGCATTTCATTCACCGAGCCATCATTAATGTTCAGGAACAGCAAAAGCCTCAGTCTTCTAAGAGAACATTGCACATACACATCCATTCAGTGTTTTGACCAACCCCAATTTCACATGCTATGCAAATGCAACATTGCAGTGCCTTCTTCACTTGCAACCTCTGAAGGAGTCATTAAAACACAGACAACAAGAGGCTATCAGGAGCTTTGTTCACAAATAGGATCACTTGCCATCCACTGCATCTCCAACTACTGTGGATATTTGTCACTTCTTAGGAGAACCTTTCAATAGAGGTGAGCAGCAACATGTTGCAGAGATTCTCACCAAATTGTCTGAAATTTGTCCTGAAGTATCTCGCATGGTTTCAGTCACAATAAGTCATGACATTCTATGTACTACATGTAACTACTGCTCATCAAACCGAGAGGTGTTGCATATTTACATATGTACCTGCTGGTACAGATTCCATGTGTTTGGAAGAACTCATTGATAGAAATGACAAATGGGCAATGATTCCTGGTAGCAAATGTAGGCAATGCAAAACTTCTCCAATCATGAAAAGTGAACTTATTCATTCAGCAGGGAGACTGATTGCAGTCCAACTTATGTTTTGGGAAACCAAACCAGACTGGACTGTTACAAAGTGACACAATGCTAAGTTTACTGCTGTGCAGAAGAGCACAATTACTGTGGACAACAGGAATTACCAATTAGATTCCATTATCATACACCAAGGACAGGGTGTTACTTCAGGACACTATGTGTCTGTTCTTGCTGTGGGTGCTACTGGAAAATAGGTGCATGCAAATGATGCACTTATTGAAGTCAAACCATGGTCATGAAATGCAAACAACATGTATATGGCCTTTTATACTTTACAAATGCCTTAGCCTAAGTTCATAACACCACTATATCAAGGAGAATAATGTTTTTTCAGCATTAAAATGTGTTAGCATACTACCCTTTAGCATGGCCATGCATATGTACCTTTTGAACCATTTATAACATGGAAGTTTTGTACCTACGTAAATATCAATATATCAATACCTACCAAAATAGACATGTTGTTTTCACCACTCATGCAACTATAAGAATACAATGTTTACACTTTCAATACTGTCCAAAAGTCCCTTCTACCATTATTTTACTTTCAAATCTTTTCTCATTTCTCTTATATTACTCTACTTATTACTCTCTTGTAATGTCTGTCTGTCTATTTACCATACACATTCTCAAATATCTTTCCTAGCTTTATTCATTGTTTGATGAAGTAAAAAAAGAAGTGATATCTATAACAAAAACATTGGCGGTGTTTACATGCAAGTTTTAATCGCGCTGCTATAGTGCATTCATGACGTGTCACGCACAAATGACGCATGATTGTGCTCATTCCAAAAGTGCATGGCAAAAAAAGTGTGTGACTTAAGTGTCATTACACTTTGGTAAAGTGGACGCTAATTGGCCTACTTAGTCCCATAGCAACAAACTCCACAGTCGTGCAAAATACTTAACGATAGACTTTCATGAAATAACACAATATCTCCTCCACTTCCCCTATGTAAAAGAACGCTTTTCTCTGGGATACGGTCTTTCTGTCCTCCTCTGTAGCATAAGTAAGATTTTCCTTATACCTGTCTTACTAATACAAATCAGTTAAATATCCATCCATCCATTATTATCAATCCGCTTCTCCTGATGAGGGTTGCGGCTAAATTATATATAAATTGCATATAGAGATGTTGATTTATACCATTATTTATTAATTTCAGTGTATTATGAACGATGCAATAGAACTACCAGATCATTAAGACCACCATTATTATCATAATAATAATAATACTACGAGTAATGTAGCTTTTTTCCCGCAGGATGTTTCAAGCTTCCACCCCTTCTGACAGCACGCAACACCTGGTCCGCTGGACGGATGAGGAAACTCGTTCCCCCCTCCAAATTATTGCGGACCTGGGGGTTATGGGTGAACTGGATTGACCTCGCCAAATAAATGCCATCATTTTCACCAGTATTACTGGTGCTGTGGTTGGTATAAATAGAACGCTCCTGCAGGTACGAGATAAATTCAAGAAACGGAAATATCTGTACCTGCAGGAGAGAAAACGCCTGCAGTCCTACGGTCAAAGCTCGAGGTCCCAATTTCGGAAATGCACCGGTTAATGGGTGACCGGCCAGTGGCAGTGGCATCGGACCATTTGCTGGAATCCTCATCATTCCAGACGTCCTGTAAAATACCAGCCCCATCAATACAATATAGTAACTTCCCTTCATCTCCTCCCTTCTCAACACCTCTCTCCTTTCTGGTCTCTTTCCCTCTGCCTTCAAAAAAGCCTCTATCACTCCCCTCCTCAAAAAACCTACCCTCGACCCCACCTCCCTCCAGAGCTACCGTCCTGTCTCCCTCCTACCCTTCCTCTCCAAAACCCTCGAGCGGACTGTACATCGCCAGCTCTCTGCTTTCCTGTCCAACCACTCTCTGCTCGACCCTCTCCAATCTGGCTTCCGCTCAGCTCACTCCACTGAAACCGCCCTCCTGTCTGTCACCAACTCACTATACTCTGCCCGAGCTGCCTCTCTCTCCTCTGTCCTAATTCTCCTCGACCTCTCTGCTGCCTTTGACACTGTCAATCACTCTATTCTACTATCCTCTCTCGCTGACCTGGGAATCTCTGGCACTGCTCTGGCCTGGTTCTCCTACCTCTCCAACCGCACTTACCAGGTAACCTGGTGTGGAGTAACCTCCACACCTCGCCCTCTCTCAACAGGAGTCCCCCAAGGGTCAGTCTTGGGTCCTCTCCTGTTCTCTCTCTACACCTGCTCCCTCGGCCCCCTCATCGCATCCTATGGTTTCTCATACCATTTCTATGCTGATGATGCTCAGATTTTCCTCTCCTTCCCCACCTCTGACTCCACCATCCCCTCCCGTATCTCTACCTGTCTGTCTGCTATCTCCTCCTGGATGCACTCGCATCACCTCAAACTTAACCTCTCTAAATCTGACCTCCTTTTCTTTCCCTCCTCCTCCTCCCCCTCCTCTGATCTCTCTATCTCTGTTCCTCTGGAATCTACCACACTCTCTCCCTCTTCCTCCGCTAAGAACCTCGGAGTCACCCTGGACTCCTGCCTCTCTTATTCCCAGCACATCTCCACTCTGGCACGCACTTGCCGATTCTTCCTGAGCAACATCCGAAGAATCCGACCCTTCCTCACCAACTACGCCATCCAGCTCCTGGTCCAGGCCTTGGTATTCTCCCACCTAGACTACTGCAACTCCCTCCTGGCTGGCCTCCCTGCGTCCGCCACCCGTCCGCTCCAGCTCATCCAGAACTCCGCTGCCCGCCTGGTGTTCTCTCTGCTTCGCTTCTCCCACGCAACTCCACTACTCCGCTCACTCCACTGGCTCCCGATCACCGCTCGCATCCAGTTCAAGACTCTTGTACTACAGATGCCTTGACCAGACTGCACCCAGCTACCTCCAAACCCTCATCTCTCCCTACACCCCCACTCGACCTCTCCGCTCCGCCTGCACTAGAAGACTGGCTCTACCTCCTCTACGCTCCCCTGCCTCCAGAGCCCGCTTCTTCTCCACCCTCGCCCCGCAGTGGTGGTGGTCAGTCCCTGACCACATTCCGGCACCTCCTCATGACTCACCTC
The DNA here is from genome assembly GCA_030684275.1 of Acipenser oxyrinchus oxyrinchus. Taxonomy (NCBI): domain Eukaryota; kingdom Metazoa; phylum Chordata; class Actinopteri; order Acipenseriformes; family Acipenseridae; genus Acipenser; species Acipenser oxyrinchus. Next base: position 64,086,047 of record CM060247.1, on the reverse strand, counting down.
TTCAGAAAGCACCTGTAGAACTCCTCTGTTCTTCCCCTGGGACACTTATCACCCTTCCTTAAATGCGCTTTACTTGCTCTTATCTGCCCCCTATTTTACTGCATTTAATCCTGTACTTCAGTGTACTGTAATCTGCCAAGTGTTTAATCTGTAGTATTTTTTGTATTTAATCATATCCTGATGTAAGTTTCACTGACACTTATCTGCTGTATTATTGAATTGTATTTTGTCACACTTGTACTTGCTTGAACCAAAGTCATTGTATTTATCTTGCTCTTCATTGTATTATTACTTGTACTATGATACTTGAAATGTATTTGCTTATGATTGTAAGTCGCCCTGGATAAGGGCGTCTGCTAAGAAATAAATAATAATAATAATAATAATAAGGTAACTGTGCCAGCCATCAATTACTTTTCTAAACCAAAATATGCGTAAACCTCGGTAAAGTTAGCTTGACGTTTGATATTCGTTTGATATTCGACTCAAGCTAACCCGACATGAATGAAAATGGCTGTATCTCGCCAACCACAGAAGCTAGAGTGCTCAAACCAACTTTAATTTAAAGGAGACCAATTGTGAATTGTTTCACAGTCTGTTTTACATGTGAATCCTAAGAATAATTTATGGAAAATTATAACATACCGCACATACGCACACTTAGCCTCAGCCACGCGTAAAAGGGCTTTATCTCCTCAACCACGGTAGGTAGAGCGTCCAAGCCAACTTTAATGTGAAGAAGACCAATTGTGAATTGTTTCACAAGCTCTCCTTTACATGTGAATCAAACAAATAAATTGTGAAAAACAATAACATACCGCATATACGCACACAGCCTACCTGACACTCGTAAAATGGCTTTATCTCCTCAACCGCAGCAGCTACAGCGCTCAAACCAACTTTAATTTAAAGGATGCCAAATGTGAATTGTTTCACAGCTTCTGTTTTACATGTGAAGCCTAAGAATAATTTGTGAAAAAACAAATAGTTGGGGATATCAAGCCATTTTACGCATGTCGGGCTAAGTGTGTGCGCATATGCGATATGTTTTGTCACATATTATTCTTAGGATTCACATGTAAAACAAAAGCTGTGAAGCAATTCACAACTGTTCTTCTTTAAATTAAAGTTGGTTTGAACGCTGGAGCTGCTGTAGCTGCTGATCCAGGAGCATCGTCTGATCAACAGGACCAAGAGGTGGTTGCGTTGCACGCCGAATTTCTGCACACAATACGATTCCTTTCCTGCAAACCCATTGCATGGGACTGAAGGAGTTCTTCCCATACAAGACTTAATCTAGCCAGTGTTTGTCTGCGTCTTCTCCATCCATCCATTTTTGTCGCAACTACGTTGTAAGTAGGCCTATGATTTTATATACCCTTATAACTAATTAGCAAATACACACAAATTATGTATTTATTATATTAACAGCGTTTGTGTAAGTTTCCACATTTTCTGCATAATTAATTTTAATATTTCAACAAAGTACCTGTGTTTGAAACCAACACATCATGAGTTGTTTTTAATATATTTGTTCCACATTAACGCATATGTGTGATTATTGAACGCATAATCCTTTTGTTTAGCACATTAACAGTTACGCAGTTGGCTAAGACTAATATATATGGGTGTGTGAAAGGACATCAGTAGCCTAAGAAGCATAAGAAAAGCAGCAATGGGAATTGGTGAGTGCTGTTGGTTTTTGTACTCATGCTACTTCTACCATTTCTAGAACAACTAATTTTAAACAATAATAGTAATAACTATTATTATTTTCTTCTTCTTGGCAGCATGAACCGTTTTAACTGCAAGCCCTTTGCATTCTAGACAGATGGGGGGTAACCTTCTCTTCATATCTGCCTAGCGTGTAAAGCCTCATGTAAACCCCTGAGCATTATTTGAACGATATTCTTTATCGCGCAGCATTTCTTTTCAGAGCGTTTGGTGATTTTTAAATAAACCCTCCCATTATTTTACTATTAATGAGGTTGTTTGCATTTGGACGACTAAATTCTCTCTCTAAAATAAACTCTCATGTAAACGTGGAAGCAGAACTGTCATGACCATAAAAGCGCAAGAGATCTGTTGTCACGCTTTTCAGTTTTTGCTTGTAAACTGCCCCACAGTCAAGGCGCCAAGTTTGAAACAAGAATTGTGTGAATCTTGGGCCCCAGCACCTTTCCAATTGTGCCTATTTGCTTGATGCTTGACAAGATTGGCCTAATTGCTTCACCTAACTTGGACTTTTGTGTTTGATATCACCCCTTTAAACGGCTGTTGCGTTTTTCTAACTTGTTTTTTTACATTGACAATGTTTTTGTTATAGATTTTTATTGCACTTGCCAACCTGGCATTGGCATCTCTTGCGGCTTTCAGCGGGGTTGCCAGCTTCAGCTGTGGGTACATGCTTGGTAGTCTCCCTCTGTTCCAAATGCTTATTGCGAAGTTCCTGTGCTAACTGTAAAATATGTTCTCTCCTTGGTAAATTCTGCTCCGTCCATTCTTTGTAAAGTACCCAGGAGTTGATGGCTGCTAGGTCCAATACATTGTAAAAAACCTGAACAGGCCACCGTCGGGAGCCAGCTTTCACGGAATATTTCCGTGCCATCTGATCCAAACGTCAATTTAATATTTTGCTGCATTGTAAAACTCCATGGTCTCTGGTATTTATTTTCACTAGTCCCAATGCTAATTGACTGACCAAAGCAGCACAGCTGGCAAGCAGGCACCAGCATTCAAAAGGCTGATTGAAAACAATAGACTGTCAGTCATTCACTCAGGCAGAGAGTACAGACTAATCTAATTACAGCTAAACACAATGCAGACTGGTAAATAAAAATAATAAAGTAGAATAGCGTTCTGTATTATGAAAATACAATTGTTTTCTGTGTGGTCGTCAATGTGACTGCTCCCAGGGCTTTTAGGTATAATGTAATATATCTCCTTTATTTCTGCACTCCCTTGTTTCATGCTTTGTGAGAATATTTAATACATACAGACAGAAAGGTACACGAACGCACAGCCCCATATGTGTTACACGACTGGAGAAAATTACATTTTTAAACCAAAAACTGCCAAAATGACCGCCGCGGGGCTTCTAGTGTTAATAAGCTTATGTTTTTAATACATATATTTTTGTTGCATTTGTGATTACTGTAGTTACACGTGGTTGCTATGTATACGGTACGCTGTCCCCCGCGGATTTGACTTAAGCTAAATTGCATATTGGGTGAATCTACTTTATTTTGTTTTAGGGATTTAAGGAAACGTACATTGCTGCCTGAAACTGAAATCTGTTTTTATTTTAACAGGTATGTTGTCCTCCCTTTTATCATTTGTACATAATTGTTTTGAATGTTTTTATATTAGGGTTTAACGGTAGGATCTAGTAGACTATACAGCGATAGCATGTACACGGGGTTTTGTTCAATTTTGTTTTTCTGCAAATGCATGTTATAATTGTACTGTCTACTGTGTCCCAGTCACTGCTTGAATGGAAAGAGGGGATTTAAGGAAACGTACATTGCTGCCTGAAACTGAAATCTGTTTTTATTTTAACAGCAATAACTACAATAAACTGCCTGCCGTACCTGAATTGTGTCGTCCGTCTATGATAAGGATAGTGGGACAGAGTAGCAGAAGCGAGAATAATAAATTAAACACAACGCAGAGACATTCACATTACCGGAGCAAAAGTGAACTGGTTACATACACAAGAAGGGCATGTAGCTTCCTTGTCTAAATCTCTGATCTCTGATAAATTGTAGTTCCTTGTTTAATTAAAAATAAATAAAAGAATAATTTATTAGGTAGAAATAAATAAATGATTTAAAAAATGCATAGAGGAATAAATATATTTAGAAATAAATATTTTTAAATAAACATATAAATTAATGTTTATATTATAAATGTATAAATAAATAAATAAATAAATAAATAGCAAGCCAGAAAAATGTCATATGAATTGATTTGGCTGATGCTTTTATCCAGAGCAATTGCCATTTGTATGTTTTATGTAAAAAAATAAATAAATATTAAAAAATTGTTATACAACGGGACATTAGTGGTGCTTCATTATAAAGCTGAATCTATATATGTCAATAGAGTAATTAGAAATTATAGAAATCACTTTCTTTGTAATTTTTCTAATTTTTTTTAGCTGTTCAAATACTTTTGTCTGCGAATGTAAAAGCACCATGCAGGCAACTGTTATATAATTCTCTTTTTGGGATACACACTCCTCATGCTCTGCACTATTTTCTGAGTGGAATATTCCAGCTCACTTAGTAAAGATTCTGGGCAATAATAGAAATTCAGTATGGTATACACATTATACCAATTTTCTAGCAGTCGTTGAAATACATCAATGTTGAGGCAATGAAGCAATGCACAGAATATTACTGTTACTAAATCATAATGTTTTAACACTGAGGATTATTCCATTCTATTGTGCTTGTTTATATGTCCACCTAGAAGGTTCTTGTTCAGAGCTTTTGTGCTTTTAAATCCCCTGTGAGGCGTCAGCTTGAATAGTAATTGTTTCAAGTACCTAACTGTATTGCTGGCTAATCCACTTTAATCATCAAGATACTTTGTGTGAACACATTGATTGACATATTAATGCACTCTGTAAGATTTATGTTTTTGAATAATGTTGATGTTATAATGTTTTGTTAGATGTATGACATTATGGTTCACATACAGCTATAGATTGGGATGTCTTGATAGCAGTCATTTACTGGGTTGATTTGGCCTAGGTTTCATTTTAAAATGAACACACTTGGACAGCTAGTTACTTTAGCAAAAAGCAAGGGTTTATTTATTCATAACATATTTATACATCCCTGAGAGATGCAACATCTAATTTTCAGGAGCACCCTGTTGGTCACAGTGTCATAAATGTAAAGTTAACATTTGAGCTGACAAATTTATAGGTTAGGTTTAATATTTCTATTTCATTTTGAATCTGATAAGATAATTGATTAGGTGTGTAATTATACAACAAACATAATTATTTTAAAACAACGTAATTGACTGTGCCATGTTAAGTGTTACTGTACTATTACTACGGTATTTGTTTTCTCATATACACATTACTCTGAATGCTCACAACCTGTATCTGTTGTATAAAAAACGATATCAGGGGGGCATGTAAATATGATATCAAACAAAATGCTAGTGACATAAGAACATAAGAAAGTTTACAAACGAGAGGAGGCCATTCGGCCCATCTTGCTCGTTTGGTTGTTAGTATCGGTAGCTTATTGATCCCAGAATCTCATCAAGCAGCTTGTCAAGGGGTGGATGAGATCTCTGTACTGTATATTCAACAAAACAGCATGCCACAACAGTGTGCAGCATTTGCAGCAACTGTGGAAACACAGTGCATAAAAAAGGCGCTATCTCCTTTTTTAGATTTCCGTGGGACGATCTCTTGTAAGTGATTATCTAACTAGCTAATGATACAATATTTGAATAATCTTGGTTTAATAAACTATTTTATTTTATTAAATGTATGTCTTATTCTTTATCTTAATTTCTTAATATTTGTCATATTATGTAGGTTTAATGTCAAGGTTATTTCAAATCTGTAATGAATATATATTTCAGTATTGAGTTATTTTGAGGGGACACTCTATTTGTGCATTACTAATATTGTTGGGTTTACATAATTCTTTTTTATATATAGGCCGAACCAAAAACATTATTTTCATTTGACACACACACACACACACACACAAAAAAAATCACGTTCAGATTTTAACCTATGTAGTGGAATATCGTGATGGTGATCTTTAAACAGTATTTATAAGTAAATGGTTTTTCAATTTAAATAAATATATATTTAAAACATGGTTTAATTATATATATAGCCTAATAATATAACAATTCGTAATCACTAATCTCTGTATTCTCCCTGAACTCTTCTCTCCTGTCCAAATTTCTCATCTCATCATATCAGTCATATCTCATCCACCCCTTGACAAGCAAGCCACGCCTCCAAAGGCAGTGTGCTCATGATTATGCACGAGCAGCAAACAATTTCAGGACAGACTTGGGCGATATAAAGTTGTTGACGGGCCACTGACATTCTCCTGTAGAGAAAGTGCCTAAGTAATCAAAAGGGGAATAATTTGTATGGGAGAAAAAATGCCCACGCCATAGTAAATAAATTAGATGGGCATTTGCACAAAGGGAAAATCTGGGGTGGATAAAACGTTCTTTAATTTATTTAAAAGTCGAAATAAAGACCTTTAACTTGCTAATATGTGATGTGATCTAAGATAATTTAAAAAGTGTTTTGGACACATTTTAAGTTTTGTGTACTACAGTACATTAGCATGACTGTACCAATGGAATATGACAAGAATCAATCCTCCTGTATTTTAATTCGGGTTGTCTTTTCTTTATTCTCGTCTTATGTAAACAGAGGAATTATGGCACCATACTACTGCAAAGCACTGGGGGATATCGGAGGATACTGTGTAACCAGACTCGAACACGGGTCACATCCAGATTACAGTTAAACCAGTTTATCTAACCCAGTTATGCCGACAACCGAGTTCGAGACTACCTCCTGAGTAGGATTCAAACTTGGTTGTTGAACTCAGTTATGAACCGTGTTTAGTGTGGATGCAAATCGATTTAAGCACTTTTAAACATGCTTCGAACTCTTAACTCGGTTCTAAAACACTAATGTGGCCAGGGCCTAAAAGTCTTTTTAAAATAGCATAAGAAACATAAGAAAGTTTACAAATGAGAGGAGGCCATTCGGCCCATCTTGCTCGTTTGGTTGTTAGTAGCTTATTGATCCCAGAATCTCATTAGCAGCTTCTTGAAGGATCCCAGGGTGTCAGCTTCAACAACATTACTGGGGAGTTGGTTCCAGACCCTCACAATTCTTTGTGTAAAAAAGTGCCTCCTATTTTCTGTTCTGAATGCCCCTTTATCTAATCTCCATTTGTGACCCCTGGTCCTTGTTTCTTTTTTCAGGTCAAAGAAGTCCCCTGGGTTGACATTGTCTATACCTTTTAGGATTTTGAATGTTTGAATCAGATCACCGCGTAGTCTTCTTTGTTCGAGATTGAACAGATTCAGTTCTTTTAGCCTGTCTGCATACGACATGCCTTTTAAACCCGGGATAATTCTGGTTGCTCCTCTTTGCACTCTTTCTAGAGCAGCAATATCCTTTTTTTATCCTTTTTTATAGCTTCCACACATTGTCTAGATGAAGACATTTCTGAGTCAACATAAACTCCTAGGTCTTTTTCATAGATTCCTTCTTCAATTTCAGTATCTCCCCATATGATATTTATAAAGCACATTTTTATTGCCTACGTGCAGTACTTTACACTTTTTTTCTATTAAATGTAATTTGCCATGTGTCTGCCCAGTTCTGAATGCTGTCTAGATAATTCTGAATGACCTTTGCTGCTGCAACAGTGTTTGCCACTCCTCCTATTTTTGTGTCGTCTGCAAATTTAACAAGTTTGCTTACTATACCAGAATCTAAATCATTAATGTAGATTAGGAATAGCAGAGGACCTAATACTGATAATAAACGAGCTGAGCGACGTTGCGCTTCAGTTTTGCCCCGCTATTCATTGTTTTGGTTTTGTGTTCCTGGTCCGTGACGTCACCAAACCTGCGCACGGCAAACCACTCTGTCACATACACTACCGGTCAAAAGTTTTAGAACACCCCCATTTTTCCAGTTTTTATTGAAATTTAAGCAGTTCAAGTCCAGTGAATAACCTGAAATGGTACAAAGGTAAGCGGTAAACTGCCAGAGGTTAAAAAAAAGTTTAGGTTACCAAAACTGAAAAATAATGTACATTTCAGAGTTATACAAAAGGCCTTTTCAGGGAACAAGTAATGGGTTAACAACTTACAGCTGTTCTGCAGCAATGGAAGTAAATTAAGCCTTGAAAGTTGATGCTAACAATTCCTACAGGTGTCCCAACTTTTGTTGATTACTTACAAACCCTCTGTCTGTATAAAAGCAGTGTTGGAACAGACTGTGTTACTACACCCTCTTAAGCATTATTTGGACAGTATTGTACTGCAGGAAGTAGTATATTGCTATCATAATGGCGAGAAAAGGCAATTAACAAAGGAAGACAGACAGACCATTATAACCCTTAAAAGTGTAGGTCTTTCCTTTAGAGAATTGCAAAGAAAGCCAAGGTGTCAGTGAGTACAGTTTCCTACACCATCAAAGGCACTTGGAAACTGGAGGAAACTCTGACAGGAAGAGGTCTGGCAGACCCAAAGCCACAACAGAATCAGAAGACAAGTTTCTGAGAGTCAACAGCTTGCGTGATAGGCAGCTCACAGGACAACAGCTTCAAGCACAGCTTAACACTGGTCAAAGTAAGCAAGTCTCAGTTTCAACTGTGAAGAAGACTTCGAGCTGCAGGTTTGACAGGTCAGTGGCAGTAAGAAAGCCATTGCTAAGATGGCAAAATAAGAAAAAGAGGCTTGCCTGGGCCATGAAGCACCGCCAGTGGACTACTGAAGACTGGAAGAAAGTCTTATGGACCCGATGAATCAAAATTTGAAATCTTCGGTTCATCACGCAGGGTTTTTATGCGCCGTCGAGTAGGCGAAAGGATGGTTCCTCGGTGTGTGACACCAACTGTCAAACATGGAGGAGGAAGCGTGATGATCTGGGGCTCTTTGCTGGATCCAGAGTCGGCGACTTGCACAGAGTGAGTGGCACCCTGAACCAAAACGGCTACCACAGCATTTTGCAGCGCCATGCAATACCCTCTGGTATACGCCTAGTTGGTCAGGAGTTCATCCCACAGCAAGATAATGACCCAAAACATACCTCCAGGCTATGTCAGAACTACCTTAGAAGAAAAGAACAAGGCGGTAGGCTTCAAATCATGGAATGGCCAGCACAGTCTCAGACTTAAACCCCATCGAGCTGGTTTGGGATGAACTGGACAGAAGGGTGAAAGCAAAGCAACCTACAAGTGCAACACATTTGTGGGAACTTCTGCAACAGTGTTGGGAAGAACTTTCGAACAATATTTGATTTCCATTGTAGAAAGAATGCCACGAGTGTGTTTGGCTGTTATATCTGCAAAAGGTGGCTACTTTGATGAGTCAAAAATTTAGATTAAATTTTGTTAAACAAAACGATTCCATGATTTCTTTTTTATCTCCAATTGTTTATTTGTTCTATGCTTTAATTTCAGAGTACATTGAGACATTAAACTGCGGAAATTTCAATAAAAACTGGAAAAATGGAGGTGTTCTAAAACTTTTGACCGGTAGTGTAGACCTAATCATTAATATGGATTGATTGATTGATTGATTGAATCAATCAATCAATCAATCAGTCAATCTTTATTTTATATAGCGCCTTTCATAGTGGACCACCATCACAAAGCGTTTTACAAGATGCAATAATGTTCAGTTCATGAAGTATTATCTTCCAAGAGAGAGCAGTGCCTCATCATGGTGGGTATTGTTTAGTGTACCATTTTCTCTTTTTCTGCAAAGTCAAAGTCATGGCTAAAATTGTTTTTCACAAAGTCCTTGGCTTCTTCCACTGTTTTAAAAGGTTGAATCTGCATTTTCTAATACTGATGGTCTGTTCCATTTCATTACCATGCCATTTGGATTACATGGTCTGCCCGCTGCCTTTCAGAGACTGGTGGACCAGGTCTTACGCCCACATCGTGTGTATGCAGCAGCGTATATTGACGATGTTGTTATCTACAGCTCCACCTGGAGAGAGCATCTGGCTAGGATCAAGGCCATCCTACAGTCTCTAAGGGTAGCCTGGCTGACATCCAACTTCAGTAAATGTGCATTTGCCAAAGTAGAAACTCCAGGCTTTGATAAATGCAGAAATCTCCAAAACCAAGTCCCAGATGAGGTCTCTATTGGAGTTGGCCGGTTATTACTGAAGATTCATCCCCGAGTATACCACAGTGGTCAACCCCTTAGTAAACCTCCCTAGAAAGTGCACTCCAAATTTGATTAACACTTTGCAGTCCATTTATTAATTGTGCGTCAGGCTCGCCAGGTCTAATTTATTTTCACACGCGCAGTTAATTTTAGGCAGCTGTTTAAAAGTATTTTTCCACAGTCAAACGGGTTTAAATGGCCCTGCATATCAACAAAGCACTCACTAGGCATCTCCAGCCCCGCCCAACCCTTTAGTTCGCTATCGGCTTTCACATATGCTACCAAATAAAAAATAATAATAATAATAGTCGTACATACCGATCAATCATCTCCTGATGACTCGTTTTATCACCAAACTCCTCAATAATGCAATCCAAGTCATTATTTTATTGCTATAACATCTCGAAAAGCTCTGCAAATGTCCGTGATAGTCTCTGTGCTGATACAGTAACACCCAGCTTGTTTCCATATGACCGCCCCATCTGATGCCAGGGGCAAGTATGACTATTCATGAGATATGCCTTTTTTTTTTCTTTTTTTTATCGGCTTGTCTCGGCTCCTTTCGCTCCCACTCGGCCATTGAATGGTTTTCTCGGCTTTTCCGTAGAAAAACGACTTTTGCGTTTTTGCGTTTTTGGATGATGTCGGACAGGGTCCGACAAAGGACCTGATAGGAATAATTGCAATTTCGGACCCAGTCCGACAATGGACCGCAAAGGGTTAAATGGTCAGGAGAATGTCAGGGGGCGTTTGACACTGTCAAGCAGAGACTTTGCCAGTTCCCTACCCTTATCACACCAGTTTAACAATGGATTCATCCTCCATACCAATGCTTCGGATGTTGGTCTGGGGGCGATCTTGTCCCAACAGGTAGATCGAGTAGAACACTCCATCCTGTACCTCAGTAAAAAATACCTCAGTACCTCCGTAGTCAAAAAGGAGTTTTTGGCCATTTAATGGGCTACTCATGCCTTACGATATTACCTACGATCTCGTCACGGACCACACCCCACTCAAATGGTTAAACACCATGAAGGACAGCAACGCCTGGATAACTCGGTGGTATCTGGTGTTGCAGCCCTTCATGTATCATATGATACATCGTACAGGGAAAGAACACCAAAATGCAGATTTTTTTTTCCCAGGAGGGGGGTGTAATGGGGAAAGTAGATTCAGCCGAGTGTTCCTTCGGCTCCACTCTGAGTGGTGGGATATGTGACAGAAAAAGAATGAATCTTCGTTATAAATCTCTCTCCTGACCTGTGAGGGTGCTGTGTAAAGGGAACAGTGTGCCCCAGTGTGCCATCTAGAAAGGGGGGTGGAGCCACAGTACACCAATCATCGCCCCCAACGGTAGGCGATGTGGCAATCGCGAACTGGAGGAAAAGCGATTGCACTCGCTAACCAAGGGGGTGTGGCTGAAGGTACAAAAGGGGATGTGGTAAAGTAAACTGTTCCTTTGTTATGGTTGCGAGAGAACCGCAGAAGGACTGTTGTTTTGTCATTCTAATTGTACTTGTTTGTTCTTGTTAGACAACTAACACATACCAGGAGCAGTCACTAAAGGCCAGCACCAACCCGGACAGCACTGCACTACTGTTCACTAATAACTAATTCACCACTTGCACGTTAGCACTTACTCTGGATCGTATTTGGGTTCTGTGCGTGTTTATACTGTGTTTATTATTTCGGGACTGAACCCTGAGGTTTCACTGTGCAGTACACATTGCTGTGCATTGCCAGGGATTATTATTTACGGTCGCCAAATGACCCGGATTATAAAAACAAATAAAGGATTGTTTGGACCGTGAACTTTGTTGTCTGTCATCTGTTTAAGCATTGCATCACATCTACACCTGCACACTGCAAACCACTTTGCCACAGTAGGCTACACATTACATTATGAAAAAAATATATAAATCTGTACAGTACACCTATACAGTATACAGTACAGTGGTAAAATCGAATGAACATCTAGCACACTTTCTTTTACTTTAGACTGTAACCTACCAGTATGGTAACACAAAATAAATCATGCTGCTGCATTGTACACATTGGTGTACAATGTGAATAAGAAAGAACATAAGAACATAAGAAAGTTTACAAACGAGAGGAGGCCATTCGGCCCATCTTGCTCGTTTGGTTGTTAGTAGCTTATTGATCCCAGAATCTCATCAAGCAGCTTCTTGAAGGATCCCAGAGTGTCAGCTTCAACAACATTACTGGGGAGTCAGCATCAACAACATGTTATTGAGGGTCCTATTAAAACACACCACTAGAGCATCAGTCAGGGTGGTCAATTGAGGTGCGTGTTCTGTATGTGGCGCACTTCTCCTGGGCCTCGACCATGTCTACCCCAATACTCTCAAACAGAGCTTCCACAGGGCTTATGGGACAGCTCTGGGATTGTCCAGCTGACATTCAGGGCAGGTCACACAAAAGTGGCCCACTTGTTCACACACTTCCCCGGTCTAAGGTAATTTATCACCCAGTAGAGCAGGTCTCGAGCCAGTTCGAAGTGGTGGTACATGACAGCGCATCTGGGGTCAACCACCTGACCATGTACTATGGCTGCTTATCTATGAGCTGTCCTAGCACATCATTGCATCCTTGGGCAAGCCTGAAATCATGTGTTTTTGTGCATTTTTGAGGCTGCGATTCAATAAGCAGCCATTAGCCTAATATATATATATATATATATATATATATATATATATATATATATATATATATATATATATATATATTTCACAGTACCGGAGCAAGGCCACCCGAGGTGATGTTTAGCAACATGGAGTTAGTAACAGATGGAACATATGAAGAGAGGGGCTCCACCTCTTCGAATGCCCAACACATAGAAGGGGGGTTCCGTCACTAAGGAGACCCGACAAACAGGAGAGGAAGAAAAGATCATGCAATGCTAAAAGGTGGGGTTTGGCCAGCGGTCGCCGCTGACTTGTGGAGAATCTTCCTCTTAGAGGTAAATGAAGCGCAGCTTAACAAAGGGTTGGAGAAAGTGGAATCACTAACCCCCGTCTCCCCACTAAAGACTCCTACGTGTGTAGACAGACAAAGCCTGCCTCGCTTCGCCCAAGGATGCCTGCCTCACCCAAGGATGCCTGCCTCGCTTCGCCCAAGGATGCCTGCCTCACTTCGCCTGGGGTTGCCAGTTGCTCCGCATCGCCTGGGGTGGCCAGTTGCTCCGCATCGCCTGGGGTGGCCAGTAGCTCCGCATCGCCTGGGGTTGCCAGCCGCTCCGCATCGCCTGGGGTTGCCAGCCGCTCCGCATCGCCTGGGGCTGCCTTTTGCTCCACACAGGGTACAGGGTACGAGGGAGAAGTGGAGCTCCGCTGCGCCTCTATGGCCAGGGGCTCCCCTCCCGAGTTCGCCTCCCGAGGGTCCGCTGCTGCTGCCGTGCGCCTCCCGAGGTCCGCTGCTGCTGCCGTCGCCTGGGGTTGCCAGGGATCCTGCTTAAGCCTGGGGTGCGTTGAGGGTCCTGCTTCGCCTGGGGTCAGCTACACTGTGGCCAGAACCCCATGAAGGGGAGCTGCCGGCCATGAAGAAAGGGGAGGTCAGGAGACCAGCTCCCCAGCCGCATTCCGTTGCAGGAAACACGGTGGCCAGAGCCCCACGGAGGAGCTGGCGGCCATGAAGGAGGTGGGGAGGTCAGGAGACCAGCTCCCCTCGCAGCAGTTTCGCTACAGGAGATCGTGTGGTCGGAGCCCCACGGAGGGAAATGCCGGCCATGAAGAAGGGGGAGGTCAGGAGACCAGCTTCCCCAGCCGCACTTTCGCGGCAGGATAGTGTGTGGCGGAGCCCGGAAGAGGGAGCTGATAGCCACGAAGAAGTGGGGAGTGGAGGACATTCCACCATGGCCACCCCCCAGAAACACCTTGCTTCTCCCTCTTCCGGGACTTTAAGACCGAGGGGGGAGGTGGCCATTGAGGCCATGTGTGCTTTGCACAAGGGGGGGTATATGTGGCAAAGTGTGTATTTGTGTTATGTGTTGTGTTTTAATGTTGGTGTATAGTCATTGGTACACGGGGTATAAACGGGTCTGTGTTTCACGTGTATTTGTAAATGTAGATTTGTATTTAGGCACGAGGATGGCACAAATCACTTCACGTGCTGGTTAAAATGTAATGTGTGGTCACAGGAGTACACTTAATTAATTCACGTGCAGTTGTACCGAGATTCCAATTGAATGATTGACTAGCAATCGAGTCTCGGTACAACTGCATAAAAACAGCATGTTTTCACTCACTCGGGGTGGTGTGTTCGGTGAGTGGAGAACAGGTATGGAGAAGGGGAAAGTAACCAAGGAAAAAGTGAATAAGTGTCTTACTCACCGTGTTTGTCTGTTCGTACACTGTCTGTTTACTGTGTAGTCCGTTTTTGTTTACCTGTTTATTTTGGCCGCAAGTGCCGTGTCCTGTTTTGTGTTCTGTTTGTTAAACCTTTTTATTTATTTGTTATTAAACGCTGAGTGCAACCATCGCACTCAGTTTCTCTCATCATCACCGTCTGTCTGTGTGTTTCTCTCTCTGGTCTGAGTTCCTCCCTGCAGCCAGCCTGTCACACTGGGCCACTCAAGAACATTAATTCTCTTCTTGTTCAACCACTCCACTGGTTTTTTGGCTTTGTGCTTCGGGTCATTGTCCTGCTGAAATGTGAATTTCCTCCCGTTACAGAGTCTTGGCTGAATCAGATAGGTTTTCCTCAAGGATTCACCTGTACTTTGCACCATCCATTCTCCCCTCTATCCTGACAAGCTTCCCAGTCCCTGCTGAAGAAAAGCATCCCCATAACATCATGTTGCCACCACCATGCTTGACAGATGGGATGGTGTTGAGTGGGTGATGTGCAGTGTTGGGCTTGCGCCAGACGTAACGCCGAAAAGTTCAATGTCATCTGCAAATTTGCATAGCTTAATGATTATGTCTTGGTCCAGGTCATTTATATAGATTAGGATAACATTGGTCCCAATACTGATCCCTGTGGTACCCCTCTTGTTCCATTACTCCAGCTTGATGTCTGACTTCTAATTATAACTCTCTGCTTTATATCTTTATATAACCAGTTATGAATCCATGCTGCTACTTTACCATTTATTCCCACTGATTTAATCTTTAGGTATAGCCTTTCGTGTGGCACTTTGTCAAATGCTTTATGAAAATCTAAGTAGATTGTGTCACACGCACTATCCTTGTTGACTATTGTAGTCACCTCCTGAAAGTAATCTATTAAATTAGTTAAACAAGATCTACCCTTCCTAAAGCCATGTTGGCTGTCTCCTATAATGTTGTTACTATATAAACATTCCTCCATTTTGGTCCTTATTATAGTTTCCATGATTTTACATATGATTGATGTTAAACTTATTGGTCTGTAGTTCCCAGGGTCAAATATATCTCCATTTTTAAATATAGGAACAATGTTGCCAATTTTCCAGTCCAGTAGGATGGCTCCTTTATTTATAGATTTGTTGAATATATAACATATTGGTTTAACCCTATGCGGTCCTATGTCGGACCAGGTCCGACATTACAATTTTCCCTTTCCGGTCTGATGTCAGACCCTGTCCGACATCATCAAAAAGACGTGAAGCACAGGTCTCAAGACGTTTTTTCTCTGGAAAAAGCTGAGAAAACCATTCAATGGCCATGTGAGACCGATAGGAGCCATTCAATGGCCATGTGAGACCGATAGGAGCCGAGAAAAGCCGAAAAAAGAAAAACATGGGTGGATCTGAGCAACAGCCCCGGCACCACAGAGATAACATGGCCATCAAGAAACAAGATAGCTGCTTCCGCATCCAGGGCTCAAAGAATATCACAGACATTTGCAGAGCTTTTTGAGATGTTATAGTAATAAAATAATAACTTGGATCGCATTATTGAGGAGTTTGGTGATAAAACGAGTGATCAGGAGATGATTTATCAGTATGGACAACAATGAAGAGGCATGTGAAAAATACAGTGAACAAGGGGTGGGGCGGGGCTGGAGATGCAGTACTGTCCTGTTGATATGCAGTGCCTTTTAAACCTGTTTTACTGTGAAAAAAATATTTTTAAACAGCGAATCTAAAATAAACTGCGCGTGTGAAAATAAATTGGAGCTGACACGCCTGCGACGCGCAGAATAAATGGACATCAAAGGGTTAAAAAAAAAAACCCATTGCTTCTTCGGTGCATAAAAATTTTTTACATTTATTTGCAAATGTTTAAATTACAGCATGATTGATCATTATATGTTTTGATTTTGTGTGTTTGGATCTATAAACCTGTTTGCCCACCCTAGTGTTGCAAATCAGTGTTTGATTTCAGCTTTTAAAGTAGGATACCTGTTAATCCAAATATTTATTAAAATAATTCTCATTTTGGAGAACCTCATAGATATACAAGCAACCAAAACATTCAGTAACTACAAACCAGTTTCATCCTGATTGAGGCTCACCAGTGCAGTGTAACCTCGTGTCTTGACCATACTCTTGTTGTAATTTTGCCCTTCATTTCAACTGACAGCTCCAGTTATTGCTAAGTACAGGAATACCCAAAAATGATTTTTGGGTATTTGCAGTCTTATTGCATACCCAGTTAACATTGTTTGGGTATCCCTGTCGTTAACAATGACTGGAGCTGCCAGTTGAAATGAAGGGAAAAATTACTACACTGCACTGATGAGCCCCAGTCATGGCTAAACCATTGCTGAATGTTTTGACTGCTTATTTATCTTATTATTAAGTTATTACTAATTTATCTAGCAGTTATTTGTTTATCTATGAGGTTCTCTAAAAAGAAAAGTGTCACAATGTTATTAAATTTGTTATTGATTTTGTTCTTCATCCTTTATGCCTTTAAGGTCAACTGAACAGTTTATAACTTATAACTTATAAAACTAATTAACAAAGAGCACTCTATTTCCTTATTAGTATGTATTCAAGACTTATTGTCTGTCATTTATTATATATTAAAGACTGGTCTGTTGTTTTAGCCGTTGGGATTGAACAGTCGATTAAATGGCATGTTATCAATCAAAATCATCCCATATTAATTGACAAGCCTAAATAAAAAACGGTCACATGACAGACCTGTTAAAGTATTTTTTAAAAAAAAGTATATATAAGAACATAAGAACATAAGAAAGTTTACAAACGAGAGGAGGCCATTCAGCCCATCTTGCTTGTTTGGTTGTTAGTAGCTTATTGATCCCAGAATCTCATCAAGCAGCTTTTTGAAGGATCCCAGGGTGTCAGCTTCAACAACATTACTGGGGAGTTGGTTCCAGACCCTCACAATTCTCTCTGTAAAAAAGTGCCTCCTAATTTCTGTTTTGAATGCCCCTTTATCTAATCTCCATTTGTGATCCCTGATCCTTGTTTCTTTTTTGAGGTCGAAAAAGTCCCCTGGGTCAACCTTGTCAATACCTTTTAGAATTTTGAATGCTTGAATCAGATCACAGAGTAGTCTTCTTTGTTCAAGACTGAATAGATTCAATTATTTTATCCTGTCTGCATACGACATGCCTTTTAAACCCGGGATAATTCTGGTTGCTCTTCTTTGCACTCTTTCTAGAGCAGCAATATCCTTTTTGTAACGAGGTGACCAACACTGAACACAATATTCTAGGTGAGGTCTTACTAATGCATTGTAAAGTTTTAACATTACTCCCTTGATTTAAATTAAACACTTTTCACAATATATCCAAGCATCTTGTTGGCCTCTTTTATAGCTTCCCCACATTGTCTAGATGAAGAGATTTCTAAGTCAACATAAACTCCTAGGTCTTTTTCATAGATTCCTTCTTCAATTTCAGTATCTCCCATATGATATTTATAATGCACATTTTTATTGCCTGCATGCAGTACCTTACACTTTTCTCTATTAAATGTCATTTGCCATGTGTCTGCCCAGTTCTGAATGCTGCCTAGATCATTTCGAATGACCTTTGCTGCTGCAAATACCTACTAGCCTACTAACCCCTAAGTCTACCACCTACCCCTAAACCTAATGTCTACAACTAACCTAATCTCTACCCCTAAACCTAATTTCAACCCCTAAACCTTACTATTAAAGTAATTTTTACTATTATTTCAACACCGCTTTTTAGCACCCTCTAGCGGCTACTACGTCCGTTAAAGCGCTTCTGTACCTCTTGGGAGGCTACTAGGTACCTACTAGCCCATTCCTATGGGATGATTTACCTTGATAACGTCCCATTCAATCAACTGATTCCAGTCAGATCAGATGGTTGTTTATTAATTTGTTGCAAGACTTGCTGGAAAGAATTTATATTTTGAAATTAAACAACAGTTGTTTCAATAATTAAAGGCTCTGTGTCCGTCCTATTACGTGAATAATAAAATGGCATCATCACTTTCACTTTTTTATTTATTTTTTAATCTCTATAATATCAATGTTGTATTAACTGGAAATCACTTATTTATGTGCCTGCAAGAAGTCAAGTAAGTTTCAAGTGTAGGAGATAGACTAAATTGAAGGATTCAAGTTTTGATCAACAGTGAACTTTCTGCGAAGTCATACCAGGCAAGGACTAATTTATGTGGTAAATCAAATAACTAATCATTAGTTTTTATGTGTATTTAATATCCATGTTCTAGCCTCTTGTAACACAACTATCACTTTTAAACAAAGTTAGATGAGAAATAAAAAGTGTAGTACACATGTATATGAATGCATTTGAACTTGTCCGTCCTGTTGCGCGAGTATGAGGTTGTGTTATGAAAAAAACAATATGTAGGAAGGCTGCTTTAAAGTGATCTTTTTAGTTACACAATTTGAAACAGTGCATGTCAGTGTAAAAGAAAAACACTGTTTCGAATGATTAACACTACCTTGGTTTTCTTGCTACAATGTCCCCACAAAGGAGCAAATACAGAGCCAAAACTGAAGTTATCAGGAGGCCATCTTGCTAAAGGCATCCTATATTGGTTAATTTATTATTTAATTTAGGATAATGAGAAAATACTAATCAGCTGCGACAGATTAAGTTCATTAATAAAAATACCACAGTTTGAATGTTCTGGTGGTTGGGGGTTGGAGACAGAGTTTGTGTGTGGATTGGGAACAAAGGGACAAAGGTATGGTGTTAAAGTTACACTTGTGTATAAGTGTTTGTGACTGGTAAGTGGCTTAGTCGTCCGGTCTGGTACTGAGGGATAGTGGCTAGTTTAGTTAGCACTCCAAACTGGAGTTAGGTTTTGTTTTGTTTATTTTGTTTGTGTGAAAATAAATAAATATACAGGCACCACCCTGTTTATACCTACCCTTGCTTGGGGAGAGCTGTTCTTTATGTACATGAAGGGTTGCAGCGCCAGATACCACAAGTTATCCAGGCATTGCTATCCTTCATCGTGCTTAACCATCTTTTTCTACTCCACCAACCTGCTGGGACAAGACTGCCCCCAGACCAACATCCGAAACGTCAGTGTGGAGGATGAATTCCTTATCAAAATCTGGTGTGATAAGGATAGGGGCTTGACAGTCTCTGCTTAATGGTATTGAACACCCCCTGACATTCTACTGTCTATTTAATTAAATTTGGTGCACTCTTTTTAGTGAGGTTTACTAGAGGGTTGAACACTGTGGCATATTCTGGGATAAAACATTGGTAATAACCGGCCAACCCCAAAAGAAACCTCACCTAGGACTTGGTTTTCGGGATTGCCGGGTCCATCAAAGCCTGGACCTTGGTGGCTACGGGTTTCACCTGCCCATGTCCCATAATAAATCCCAAATATTGCATTTCTAATTTGGCAAAAGCACATTTACCCAAGTTGGTTGTCAGCTGGGCTACCCTCAGGCACTGCAGGACAGCTGTGAGCCTAGCCAAATGCTCTTGCCAGGTGGAGCTGTAAATAACCACATCGTCAATATACGCTGCTTCGTACTCACTATGTGGGCGTAAGACCTGGTCCATTAGTCTCTGAAAGGCAGCGGGTGCACCATGTAGCCCAAACGTCAAAGGGCCTATTATGTCCATTTCAATGTGCTCAAAGGGAGTGGAAATGATTGGCAGCACTCGACCCGGCACTACTTGCTGGTAGTCTAGGCATGTGGTTACATATTTCGACACTTAATTATGAAGCCCTACCCAATAAAACCTAGCCAATATGTGTTCCCTCATTTGATTGACTCTGAGGTGCCCCGCAAAAGGTATATCATGTGCCAGCCTCATGACCTCAGGCCTACAAGACGGGGGAACCATCAATTGTGTTACAGGCTATCCTGTGCCCATAACAGGGTTCACCCTATATAATAATTGCCCCTTGATAATGAAGTGTGGATGTACTAGCACCCCAGCGCCTTCAACATCCTTACCTTCAATAGACCGGACCTGTCCCCAAGCGTGCACCAGTGTGGGGTCTTTGCTCTGGCCCCACGCTGAGTCAGCTGCATCGGTCCTACCGATATAAATGTTTTTAGCATGGGATATGTTGCCGTGTCTCCATGGATACAGGAGATCACCACCTGGTCTTGTGGCTGCCACAACACACTGCCCAAGAGAACTGTCCGAATTGAGGTCTGCTCACACCCAGAGTCCACAAATGCATGGGTACTCACTTTACTGACAACCACATCAACAATACAAGGTCCTTCCCATTTCCCCATCGCTTACCTGCTTCCGATGTCCTGTTTGGTGGCACCTGGAACAGAATGGAAGGGCAGAAGGTACTGGGGCTACATATCTGTCCCGCTGCTGATAAGGCAGCGGGTCAGGGGCATTGAATCTACCCCAGCTGGGGGCCAACCGCTGCCTCCATGGTAAGGAGGTGGGCCAGCCTAGTGGGGTCGGTGGTCTAGATTCCAGAGCGAGGCAGGGTTGTGGTGGAAGTGGAGCCAGTCCCCGGCTGCTCGGTGGTGGTGAGAGAGAGGTCAACATGCTGGTCTTGGAGGAGATCAGGGAGTCCTCAAAGTCCTCTGCCAGTTTGCCTGCGGCCTCCAGGGTGGCTGGATTGTGGCACCGTATCCACTGGGTCTCGGCGCCGACCACATGGGAAAATTGCTCCAGGGCAATGGCTTCGCCTGTTTTTACCCCCGTCTTCCTGAGGGGGCTAAGCCAGTGCACCACATGGTCGCACAATCGCTGCGCAACCACCCTGGGATGGGTCTCCGGTATCCTTAGGTACTCCATTAATCGTACCTGATGCGTTTCCCCCATGATGTTGAGTCGCCAGAGGATGGCCTGTTTAACCAGGTTGTATTGGCTGGCCTCTTCATCGGTCATGGCCTGGTAGGGTGCTTGGCCCTCCCCGATTAAACAGGGGTTCAGCTGGCTAGCCCAGTATTCCCAAGTCCATGACTGGAAGGGCACCAATCTGAATGGAATGAACATTTATTTTTAAATTGTATTACTACATGCCCCCCTCCACTTTTTAAACCAAAGTTAAGCCTAATTAAACCAATTTAAAAAAGAAAGTTATTGCTTTACTAATAGTTTCATATTATAATAATTATATTTGTAAATCAAATGTAGAAACTAATTCAGTAAAAAGTGAAATTAAGAATGTTTAGAACAAGTCAATGCATTTATTTATTATGAAATTATTTTTATCTCGGAATTTCAAAAATGTTTACTCCTTGAGAAAATAAATAATAATTGTGTTTTGGTTGTTCAGTTTTATATTTTATGGAGCACCACAAAATGTAACAGCTTGTTAGAAATACTTGTGAGGCAGAAACATACGGGTGGCATGCAGATCCCCAGCAGGCAGCGTCTGTGTTGCTTCAAACAGGAAACTTTTCTGCTTTGATCTAGGCGGTTTGCCCTGCTGTTATAGTGCTTGTTCCAGTGCCTCCAAACACAACCCAATGTTATTTCAAGGAAACAGCATAAGTAATGTGAAGAGATTCAGGAGTGTTGGAGTTGGCACAGCTTTGGAGCAGGTGAAGCTGGCAGGGAGATGGACAGCCCTGCCATCGCAGGCTCTGACTGCTCCCTAGCTTCTCCAACTGTTGATGTGTCTTAATAACAGAGTGTGTCAGCTGCAATCAGGATCAGTGACCAGCCGAGTGTGCGGCTCCAGTCTGCCACTGAGGCTGCTCCAACAGAAGAAATACATGACTTTTCATTAGAATCGTAATGATTATCAATTTTTTTCAGTCATGCTGTAATTAGGACAGATGATTAATCATGTCTCCTCCGAGAGCCTTTGAATAAATAGAGAAAACTCAGAAGGAGACAATGTGCTTCCTCACTGCCTTCAAGGGACGTACAGAAGTCACTTATCTTGATGTATGATTACTGTTCTGCATGCTGCACACTTCCCTTTGTACTGAGAAATAACCTTTAGAGTGGGAATGCCTCTTTGGCTCTGTGTGCTGTGAGCCAACATTTCTTCTAACTGGATTAAAAATGTAAGTAAAGCAATAAACAAAAAACTGTGTTTGTATTACCCTGTTCAAGAAATACCATTTCAAACATTAAATATTACATTTAATGTCTATTTGAATTCATATCGAAGTAGCACCCTTATATGCTGTATTGATTAAACCATAAATATCCTTAATATATTAACTTTAAAACTCCTTTATAACACTTCTATATGGTTATACTGTTTGCTTAATTCACATTTAAAGGAATAAAAACGTTTTCTGTACCTTTGCCGCTGAGAAACAGTAGCCATGTGATGATACGTACTGTCTTGGAGCTGTTACCAGACTCTGCATTGAAGTCAAGCCAAAAGACTCATAACCAAATTGCTCTGTTCAGATACCTTCATTGTGTAAATATAATGTTATCTTAGTTCTGATCTTACATTCTGTTTGTACAGTTTCCATTTCCAAGTCATCTCAAGCAAGTGCAAAGATTTGTATTGAAACAATCTAAGGCTCATACAAACACCTCAGCCAATGGATGACCTTTGCTGCACATTTTGGCCAATCAAGACAGATGTGTTTTTTTTTAAGTTGTTAACAAAGAGCAATCAAAGCCAATGATAAAGTAATTTGTGTTGAGAAACCAGTGATCCTAAGAGGAGAGCTTTGAGGGACTTTCAGTTTAATTTGTGTTGAGATACTTGCAATTTAATTTGAAGAACCCTGTTCTATACTACAAATGAGAAGTCAACAAAGTAGATTGATTTTCACACTAAAGTGAGGTACTGTCACAGAACAGATATGCCACAACATGTCTGGATATATCCCCAAGTTAAGTGACTTTATGCCAGCTCTGTATAGTCAGTTTCAATCACAATAACAAGAACTTGAGACAGATGATAGTAGCTGCTTGGTTGGCATGTCCTTCTGTATTCAAGACTACAAATTATTCATGTTTTATGAGGAAGACTCTTGAGCCAAATGACAGCGTGGTAAATAACCCAGGTAAATAAGTAACTCGCTAAGCACAGCAGTGGCCAAATAATTATCTTATTTTATGATTCTCACAAATACATTACCACACAAAATAGTGGATATATTTGGTCTATGAAGTATTTAAGCTTCTCCTTATAGAATAATTGTGCAAATTGGTATGGGGATAAATGCATGTTCTTGTATGCTGTTTTTTTATAATCAGACTGTAACAGGGCGAGGAGCCCTGTAAAATGTATTATTTATTTATTTTTAGAACGGGGTCTCCCCCTCCGCCCCTGTGTTTATTTTGTATTTGTTTGTTTATGTATTTATTATATAGGATGAGCGAGGTGCAGTCCTTCAGTGTTTTGTATTTGTTTTTTTTGTATTGTTATGATTTATTTTATGTATAAATGCGACGGCGAAGCGCTGCTGGTTTTGTTGTTGTTTTTATTTTTAAAACGTGTTCTGGCAGAGGCGAGATTGGTGCTCGTCCTCTGCCAGGGATAAATTAAAAACCTTGTGCAGAAGGTGGCCATCTCCCGAGTTAATTAAGTGATTAATTTGTTGCTAATCGGGAGATGGTCACCTGTATATAAGCCTGCAGCTCTCTACCCTCGGGGTGGGGTGTGTTAGGAGTGAGAGGAGCGAGAGAAAAACAAAACTAAAAATTAAATACAGGATCAGTGAAGGCTACTGCCCAGCCTGACCGGTATTGTTTATACTTTGTGTTCGTGATTTTGTTTTGTTTACCTGTTTTATTTATGCTCTGTGATCATCAAGTGTTTTGTGTTTAAATATTTTATTTATTTTGTGTTATTTGAATAAAACGGTGCACGCTGCGTCTTTCTTTTTGAGTCTTCAGTATTTGGTGTAAATTTTTAGTTCCTGCTTCTGACCTGACGTCAGACGACTCAGCCAGCCTGCCACACAGACATAAGAGCATAGGCTAATATATTAAACTAAAGTAATTTGGTGTCATTTTATACTACACATTATGATACTGTATTTGTTTCTTTAAATAACAGATCAGTAATATTTAACATTAATTAAATTCATTTAATGCTGAAATCTTCTGTCGGCGCTCTTGGTGTTGAGGTATTTTGAGTTTAGCATGTTCCTTCTAGGTGCAGTGATGCAGCGGTGTCCTTTTCAACGGAGTAGATGGTCCATTAATTTTTTTTGTGCGGAGCTCTTAGATCTGGCTGTAAAGTACATCTTCTGGGTGAGCTCTATCACTTCATCTCTTGGCATGTTTTGTTTCCATAGCCTGGTGGTGGTCAGGGCATTTACAGTTTCCACGGGTGAGTGCATCAAGAAGACTGACCGGAGTGTGGCCTCATTCTCTTCCATCCTAGTTCTTTCCCCTGCACAGAAGATGTTCTAGAGGGCTAAATAATATTTATTATCTTTTTTTGTTTAGTTATTAGTTTACTCTCATCAATGTTAAAACTAGCCCTCTTTGTAAGAAAGCAAAATATAACACACCCCCTTTTACATTACACCATGTGACAGAGAGCGAATGAATCCTAGTCAACAATCTCCCTCCCAACCTGTCAGGGCGCTGTATAATCGGAGCAGAGTGCCCCGTAATGGATGGTTTGCCAGTTCATTCCAGTGTAAGTCGGAAGTCAGCCATCCAGGAAGGGGGCGGAGCCACAATACCAGAAGTCATCGCCTTAATACGGTAGGCAATGTGTCAGTCATGGATTGGAGGATAAGAAAATAAGAAAGTTTACAAACGAGAGGAGGCCATACAGCCCATCTTGCTTGTTTGGTTGTTAGTAGCTTATTGATCCCAGAATCTCATCAAGCAGCTTCTTGAAGGATCCCAGTGTGTCAGCTTCAACAACATTACTGGGGAGTTGGTTCCAGACCCTCACAATTCTCTGTGTATAAAAGTGCCTCCTATTTTCTGTTCTGAATGCCCCTTTACCTAATCTCCATTTGTGACCCCTGGTCCTTGTTTCTTTTTTCAGGTCGAAAAAGACCCCTGGGTCGACATTGTCTATACCTTTTAGGATTTTGAATGTTTGAATCAGATCGCCGCATAGTCTTCTTTGTTCAAGACTGAATAGATTCAATTCTTTTATCCTGTCTGCATACGACATGCCTTTTAAACCCGGGTTAATTCTGGTTGCTCTTCTTTGCACTCTCTCTAGAGCAGCAATATCCTTTTTGTAATGAGGTGACCAGAACTGAACACAATATTCTAGGTGAGGTCTTACTAATGCATTGTAAAGTTTTAACATTACTTCCCTTGATTTAAATTCAACACTCCTCACAATATATCCGAGCATCTCGTTGGCCTTTTTTATAGCTTCCCCACATTGTCTAGAGGAAGACATTTCTGAGTCAACATAAACTCCTAGGTCTTTTTCATAGTTCAACTTCAATTTCAGTATCTCCCATATGATATTTATAATGCACATTTTTATTGCCTGCATGCAATACTTTACACTTTTCTCTATTAAATTTCATTTGCCATGTGTCTGCCCAGTTCTGAATGCTGTCTAGATCATTTTGAATGACCTTTGCTGCTGCAACAGTGTTTGCCACTCCTCCTATTTTTGTGTCGCCTGCAAATTTAACGAGTTTGCTTACTATACCAGAATCTAAATCATTAATGTAGATTAGGAATAGCAGAGGACCTAATACTGATCCCTGTGGTACACCACTGGTTACCTCGCTCCATTTTGAGGTTTCTCCTCTAATCAGTACGTTGTGTTTTCTACATGTTAACCACTCCCTAATCCATGTGCATGCATTTCCTTGAATCCCTACTGCGTTCAGTTTGAGAATTAATCTTTTGTGCGGGACTTTGCCAAAAGCTTTCTGGAAATCTAAATAAACCATGTCGTATGCTTTGCAATTATCCATTTTCAATGTTGCATCCTCAAAAAAGTCAAGTAGGTTAGTTAGACACGATCTCCCTTTCCTAAAACCATGCTGACTGTCTCCCAGGATATTGTTACCATATAAGTAATTTTCCATTTTGGATCTTATTATAGTTTCCATAAGTTTACATATAATAGAAGTCAGGCTTATTGGTCTGTAGTTACCTGGTTCGGTTTTGTCTCCCTTTTTGTGGATCGGTATTACGTTTGCTATTTTCCATTCTGTCGGTACAACCCCTGTGTCAAGAGACTGTTGCTTGATCTTGGTTAGCGGTTTGTAAATAACTTCTTTCATTTCTTTGAGTACTATTGGGAGGATCTCATCCGGCCCAGGGGATTTGTTTATTTTAAGAGCTCCGAGTCCCTTTAACACTTCTGCCTCTGTTATGCTAAAGTTATTTAAAATTGGATAGGAACAGGTCGACATGTGGGGCATGTTGTCCGTGTCCTCCTTTGTAAAAACCTGTGAAAAGTAATCATTTAAGTAAACATTTTGGAATTGGTTTTAGCCTCCTTAGCAATATTGATTTCTATCTCTCTCTTGGCCTTTCTAACTTCCTTTTTGACTTGTGTTTGCAGTTCCAAGTACTCTTTCTGTGTAGTTTGTTTTTGGTCCCTTTTAAACGCTCTGTAAAGTGCCCTTTTTCGCTGAATAATTTTTTTAATTGATCTATTAAACCATTTTGGCCATTTTGTTTTAGATTTGTCTACTTTTGGGATGTAATTGTTTTGCGCCTCTGGTACTACATTTTTAAAAAACAGCCATCCTTTTTCTGTGGATGTTTTCTCTATTTTACTCCAATCTACTTCTGTTAGTCTCTGTTTCATACCTTCATAGTTTGCTTTTCTAAAATTGTAAACCTTAGCTTTAGTCATTACTTTTGGTGTTTTAAAAAATACTTCAAATGAGACCATGTTGTGGTCTGAATTTTATGTGATTGCACTTGCTGCTGAAGGGGGCGTGACTACGAGTATATCAGGGGATGTGACAAAGCAATTTGTTCCTTTGTTATGGTTTTATGAAAGGACCAGGAAGGAGTAAAAGCGAAGCGTGAGTTTACGTGCTGTATTCTGTCTGTCTAATAATTGTTACTTGTTTGTTATTGTTAGATGGCTAATCACCGGGAGCTGTTGCTAGGAAGTCAGCTCTACAATTATTATTATTATTATTATTATTATTATTATTATTATTATTATTATTATTTATTTCTTAGCAGACGCCCTTATCCAGGGCGACTTACAATCGTAAGCAAATACATTTCAAGTGTTACAGTACAGGTAATAATACAATAAGAGCAAGATAAATACAATGACTAGTTCAAGCAAGTACAAGTGTGACAAAATACAATTCAATAATACAGTTTAAACACTACAGTTTAAACACTTGGCAGATTACAGTACTCTGAAGTACAGGATTAAATGCAGTAAAATAGGGAGCAGATAAGAGTAAGTAAAGCATATTTAAGGAAGGGTGAAAGTGTCCCAGGGGAGAAACAGAGGAGTTCTACAGGTGCTGTCTGAAGAGGTGAGTCTTAAGGAGGCGCCGGAATGTGGTCAGGGACTGGGCAGTCCTGACATCTGTAGGTAGGTCATTCCACCACTGCGGAGCGAGGGTGGAGAAGGAGCGGGCTCTGGAGGCAGGGGAGCGTAGAGGAGGTAGAGCCAGTCTTCTAGTGCAGGCGGAGCGGACAGGTCGAGTGGGGGTGTAGGAGAGAGATGAGGGTCTGGAGGTAGCTGGGTGCAGTCTGGTCAAGGCATCTGTAGGCTAGTACAAGAGTCTTGAACTGGATGCGAGCGGTGATCGGTAGCCAGTGGAGGGAGCGGAGTAGTGGAGTTGCGTGGGAGAAGCGAGGCAGAGAGAACACCAGGCGGGCAGCGGAGTTCTGGATGAGCTGGAGCGAACGGGTGGCGGACGCAGGGAGGCCAGCCAGGAGGGAGTTGCAGTAGTCTAGGCAGGAGAGTACCAAGGCCTGGACCAGGAGCTGGGTGGCATAGTTGGTGAGGAAGGGTCGGATTCTTCGGATGTTGCTCAGGTAGAATCGGCAAGTGCGTGCCAGGGTGGAGATGTGCTGGGAATAAGAGAGGGAGGGGTCCAGGGTGACTCCGAGGTTCTTAGCGGAGGAAGAGGGAGAGAGTGTGGTAGATTCCAGAGGAACAGAGATAGAGAGATCAGAGGAGGGGGAGGAGGAGGGAAAGAAAAGGAGGTCAGATTTAGAGAGGTTGAGTTTGAGGTGATGCGAGTGCATCCAGGAGGAAATAGCAGACAGACAGGTAGAGATACGAGAGGAGATGGTGGAGTCAGAGGTGGGGAAGGAGAGGAAAATCTGAGCATCATCAGCATAGAAATGGTATGAGAAACCATAGGATGCGATGAGGGGGCCCAGGGAGCGGTGTAGAGAGAGAACAGGAGAGGACCCAAGACTGACCCTTGGGGACTCCTGTTAAGAGAGGGTGAGGTGTGGAGTTTGCTCCACGCCAGGTTACCTGGTAAGTGCGGTTGGAGAGGTAGGAGGAGAACCAGGCCAGAGCAGTGCCAGAGATCCCCAGGTCAGCAAGAGATGATAGTAGAATAGAGTGATCAACAGTGTCAAAGGCAGCAGAGAGGTCGAGGAGAATTAGGACAGAGGAGAGAGAGGCAGCTCGGGCAGACTTAAGTGAGTTGGTGACAGACAAGAGGGCGGTTTCAGTGGAGTGAGCAGAGCGGAAGCCAGATTGGAGAGGGTCGAGCAGAGAGTGGTTGGACAGGAAAGCAGAGAGCTGGCGGTGTACAGTCCGCTCGAGGGTTTTGGAGAGGAAGGGTAGGAGGGAGACAGGACGATACACATCGTTGTGTAGAGCCAGGTAGTTATTATTTAAGTGTTGTGAGCCCGCAACCCAGCCAAATAAAGGAACTGTTTCATTGAACGTTCACTGTCTTGTGTGTGTTATTCCTGAGCACTGCACCATCTATACCTGTGCACTGCAATCTACTTGTTCACACACCAGTATCAACTTTTCTGAAAATATACATTTATGTCATTCTCCAAGTATAGTTTCTGTAAATCTTTATACTCTTTAGTTTAATTTGGAATACGCAATTTATTTTGCAGAGTTGAGACGGTGCTTGATGACTTAATCTCACAAAACCACACTAATCCATTCTGTCCAACAGACACATCACCTTTAATTCAAATTCCTCCACCACTTACTGTACCTGTCTTAATAAGATATAATATCTGTAAGTAACCACTAAATTTAAAAAAAATGTCAGACCCAGAATCAAATTGTGATCTCTTTAATGGAAAAACTGTAGAAGAATGATATGAAGATGAATTTCCTAAACCGGACAGTACCAGTAATTCAACTTTCTTTAAAAGAAAAACAGCACAGTGAAATAATAGAATCAGAACGGAACTTGACTGAATCGGAAAAAAAACCCCACAAAGGCTTCTAAATGGGCTGTGAATATCCAACAAAACTGGATCCAAGAAAAAGCCAGACCTCTTACCTTTCATTTACTTTCTAAAGATGAGTTTGCTCAGGGAATTTTTGATGCCGGTTCTGTAAGGAATAAGGATGGAGAGCAGTACAGTATATCAAGCTTTATAAGTCTGAGAGCTGGGATTAATCGCTTTTTGAATGACCCACAGAACAGCAGAAAAGTGAATTTAGTGAAAGACGCAGCATTTAACATTGCTAACAACGTATTCGTAGCAATAATTGAAAAACTAAGACGAAGTGGAAAATACAAAACAACACACTATCCCCCAATAGGGTTGCCACCTCATGACCTCAAAAATAAGGAACAGACCCTAACGCAACACCACGCAACACCCGCCATTAAGTTCTTTATTTCCTTTTCCATGCATATTTTTGGTTGCTTCTTGCAGCAGCAAGGAGAGGTTTGTCCTCCATGATCAAGGAATGGAAGTCTGCACACCCCACATCAAAACAGAGGCTCACAGGAGCTCACTTTTGATAAGTCTAGAACACCTGTTTCGGCTGTTGCTCCATTTGTTTTGCGATGGACACCATAGTTGACGTGTGTTGTCGCCACTAAAAGCTGAAACTGAGTTCAGAGATAATCCAAACCTCTCCAGTGAGCTGGTGATGTATTTCAAAATGGCATCTGCAGATTCATCTGGATTTTAAATAACATTATATATATATATATATATATATATATATATATATATATATATATATATATATATATAATGAATAAGGAATAAAACTTCACTCTAACTACATTAAGTAATACTAGCTAGTTATTTCAATATTTAAATACAAATACAATAATAACAGCAACACGTTCAATACATACTATTAAAATGCAAATATATAAATAAGCTACATCTTAGATTATAAGAACCCAGAAAATGATTGATACATTAAAACGCTATTTACATATCACACATCAAGAAAATACACTTAGAATGATGAACGGATTATGAGTGCACGCACGTAAAGTATAAAGTCCATTTAAAACGTTAAGAGTAACGTTATCTACTAATTGGTGGTGCGCTTTGAGTTGTGAGAGCGACCCAGAAAATGTATTTCATAAACGATCAAAAGTCAAAACTACACAAGAACAACACTGTCCAATGCGTAATTAATTAAAATAATTACACTTAAAGTCCACAAGAAAGCAAAAAGAGAGACCGGAGACCACATTACAGAAGAAAATCATAACTTCGTGCTCGGGTCCGTGAATGGCTAGAAATTGCGGTGGGTAACGTTAGCTATCTAACGTTAGCTAATATAATTGTAATCGCTCTAGCTAGAGAAATAAATTATGCAAGGAGTAGTACAGTAGCATGCCTACCTTATCAGCTTCAGGTGATCTCTCTGGAACAAAGAACAATTGAATAGCCTGATTGGTTCTCCGTGTTCGTTATGAGCATAGCCTTCTCCTGCTTCATGCTGCCTAAGGTCACAAACTCCACCGTGAGAGATCGAAAATTCTTTTCTGCACACAGTGCACCGGGCTTTGAAAATATTGTCATGAACTTTGTTCACCCATGTAAAATCCTACTCCCATTCGTCTTTATATTTTTGCATCGTTTTTCTTCTTTTTTTTTTTTTTTGTGGTGTTACTGAATTTGCCATCGTGCCCGAAATCGGTCAGCTAGGTTATATGTTTCATAGCTACATAGCTGACAGCGGCACACACCACCCAATAGGATTTAGAACTGCCTCGCGCTAGTCGATCCTTTTCACGCAGTATGTGTAAAGTGAATAATTGTTAATCAAATGAACTACACCTCCCATAATTACCTGCTAACTGAGATGGATCTGTTTCCCGTAAGAAGTTGGTGCGTCACCAGAGACGGAGATCTCTGACTTCACATGCTTGAAAAATACATTTGGCTCAGTAGTGCAAAATACGGAACAAATTGCGTTCCGTATCGATTTGAAACGGAACACAACATTTTATTTACCAATCCGTATTTACAGAATGGGTGGCAACCTTATCCCCCAATAACACCAGCAGAGCTGGAGAAGCTAAAAACACTGCACATTATCAGGCAATAACATAGTAAATTGGCATATAATAGTTTAATATAATTGATACATAGACATTATTTACTTTATACATATTTTAATCAATGGTTATGATATATTTTTAAAATAAATAAAAGACAACATTTAAACAAATGTTGTTTACATTTCACTGGAACAATTTTCTTGTGTGTAGTGATATTCACTTTTATTGGAAATCTGTTTTTTGAATTTGCTATGTTCATTTAAAAAGTAAATAAATCTAATAATTTATAATCATTTTATTATAGCAATAGGTACTCCAGGGGATGGGTTGCATGATATAACTGCACACTTAAGGGTTAAAGGCACTCTGCTTCGCGTCATGCCTTGTAACACTTTAAGTGTGCGGTCATATCATGTCAACCCATCACCTGTCGTGCCTTAATACTTCATTAACCTGTTATGTTTCTACAACTAATACGAGGTCACCTCACACCTTGGAGATACGTTCTAAAGGACATTAGAAAATGAATCTGAGATCTCCTTTAACCTGATTGGTCAATACGAGGACCTTAATCTCTGGTAAAGAACCTATAGACACCTTCAATGGCAAATGGTGTAAATCATACATCAGCCCTGATCGGTTTAGGTTTTAAAATCTCAGAGTATAGGAAGGAAATTTATTTGTTTTATCTTTCTGTATGTCCTACGTCCTAGGGCCTACACTGGCAAAAAGCTTAGACTGTCTACATTTCATTTATTATATAACAATCCAAGTCAACAAATACAGCTAGATATGGAGCTTGAATAAGGGTAGCAACTAAAAACGGGGTGCCATGTAACCATAGCAAACACCCATTTCTCGCTGTCATCACCGACACATTGAGATCACTATAGGGGAGCAGTGTGGAGTAGTGGTTAGGGCTCTGGACTCTTGACCGGAGGGTCGTGGGTTCAATCCCAGGTGAGGGACACTGCTGCTGTACCCTTGAGCAAGGTACTTTACCTAGATTGCTCCAGTAAAAACCCAACTGTATAAATGGGTAATTGTATGTAAAAATAATGTAATTGTATGTAAAAAATAATGTGATATCTTGTAACAATTGTAAGTCGCCCTGGATAAGGGCGTCTGCTAAGAAATAAATAATAATATAGAACAGTGGTTTTCAAACTTTTTAGGGCCTGTACCCCTTTCCAAATAATCCAGTCTACCGCGTACCCCCATCTGAAATAGGGTCAAAATATACTGTAAAACAGGATTTTTTTGCGGCAACTTAATTTCGCTAATGACCCTCAAGGTACATGTTTGTGGCAACAAATGTTTGTGCTTTTGGCCTGCTAGATTACATGACTCAAAATCACAATCTTAGTGTTTAAAAAAAAACAACTTTATTTATTGGCATATCAAAATCAGGTACAGTACCTTTTTTTATTTTATCCCGCAATTCTATTTTTGTAATAATAATAATAATATCGTGCTTTTGCTTTTATTAATACTAACCGGTGTGGAGGAGTAGGGTTATGCACTCACACCACAAAGGAGTTCTTCAACGAATCATTGCAAGCATTGCAAGTAAAGATTCGTATTGCTCCAGCTCCAGCGCAGAACAAGTACCATCTAAGGCAGCCCAAAAGCTCAACTCAATAATACTGTTATTTACAAAAACGTAGATAAAACACTGAAGTGATTAAACTACTAACACTGAACATTTAAACTCCAGAAAGTAAACTTACCTAGTAAAACTACACTTTTTTTAAAAGAAGCAACATCATACAATGACAATCTTTTTTTTTTTTTTTTTAGCCCTCAGACTGCAGTAACCAACGTCCTGCTATTTAAATATGTAAATTAGCCATGTGTATGCTCAACGCTCACTCACTGACAGCAGCCGGCTGGGTTTTATAGTTAACCTCGCCCGACAGAAAGGAAATGTACAACAGCACGGCTGTGGTTTTATTTGAAAGGAGACTCAACATTTTTTATTCGATTGCTAAGTCTTAATGTACTATAACCTGGTAAAAAAAAAAAGTGTTGTCCGCCATTATAGGATTTTTCTCGAATACTCCAGTTTGAAAACCACTGCTATAGAAGATACTACAAGCAAAAAGAAAAATAAATTCTAAATGGTATGCCTTCTTCAATTGCTATACTAAACTTAAATTTGTATTTTTGACTCTAAATTACTAGTTTTATTACATTTTTACAAGTTTCAAAATGCTTCAGATGATGATATTTTCTAAAATGGAAGATTTAAAAGGGAACTAAAACAAAAATCATCAAAGTATGAGTATTGCGTTTATTATGTATGATTACCAGAGTATTTATACTAAAAAATGCAAAAAGATCGTACTTCACTGATTAGTATTCAATTATATGACGACTTAAAAACTGCAAAGTTCATGAGCAGCACATAACAGAACTCTCCATAGGAGCAGAACTTTCAATAGGCAGAATCGACAGAGCCCCGGTTTTCCCACACTAATCTTAGTCAGAATATGCACGAGACAACTTTAAAAGCAGTAGCTTTGATACACACAGAAATGATCAGCAGCAGGCCTCAGCCATCACATGGTAAGAAAATGCTTTATTTATATGCAGGGTGTTATTTTGTTTATTGCGGTAAAATACAAAAGGATCAGGGGTCACAAATGGAGATTAGATAAAGGGGCATTCAGAACAGAAAATAGGAGGCACTTTTTTACACAGAGAATTGTGAGGGTCTGGAACCAACTCCCCAGTAATGTTGTTGAAGCTGACACCCTGGGATCCTTCAAGAAGCTGCTTGATGAGATTCTGGGATCAATAAGCTACTAACAACCAAACAAGCAATATGGGCTGAATGGCCTCCGCTCGTTTGTAAACTTTCTTATGTTCTTATGTTCCCAGGAGTGGCCGTCCTGCCAAAATCTCTCCAAGATCAAGGCGTACAATCGTCCAGGAAGTCACAAAGAACCCTAGAACAACCTCCAGGGATCTGCAGGCCTCTCTCGCCTCGGCTAAGGTTAGTGTTCATGACTCTGGTCAAAAATGGGATTCATGGCAGAGTAGCAAGGCGGAAACCATTGCTCACTAAGAAGAACATTAATGCTCGTCTCAAGTTTGCCAAAAAGCACCTGGATGATCCTCAAGAGTTCTGGAACAATGTTCTATGGACAGATGAGTCAAAAGTGGAACTTTTTGTCCGACATGGGCCCCGTTATGTCTGGCGAAAACCAAACACTGCATTCCACAGTAAGAACCTCATACCAACGGTCACGCATGGTGGTGGTAGTGTCATGGTTTGGGGATGCTTTGCTGCATCAGTACCTGGATGCCTTGCCATCATTGAAGGAACCATGAATTCTGCTTTGTATCAGAGAATTCTACAGGAGAATGTCAGGCCATCCGTCCATGAGCTGAAGCTGAAGCACAGCTGGGTCATGCAGCAAGACAATGATCCGAAACATACAAGCAAGTCTACATCAGAATGGTTGAAGAACAAGAAATTTAAAGTTTTGGAATGGCCTAGTCAAAGTCCAGACCTAAACCCCATTGAGAAGTTGTGACAGGACCTGAAACGAGCAGTTCATGCTCGAAAACCCACAAATGTCACTGAGTTGAAGCAGTTCTGCATGGAGGAGTGGGCCAAAATTCCTCCATGGCGCTGTGAAAGACTAATCAATAACTACAGGAAGCGTTTGGTTGCAGTTATTGAAATATGTATCAAATTTTTGTGTTATTTGTTCACTCAGGGTCACTTTTATCTAATATTAGGTTTTGGTTGAAGATCTGATAACATTCAGTGTCAAAAATAAGCAAAAATTCAGAAAATCAGACAGGGCAAATACTTTTTCACGGCACTGTATATTCTCATCTCTACTACATATTTTATGCCTGGTCCTGTTGCAACTTATATAGTACAAAAAGAAATTGTGTGGCCTTTCATTTGATAAAAGTTACATGCATGTAGCAGAAACTATCCAGTAGTTACACATACATAAACGAAAACAGTGAAAAACAGGCGGAAATAGGGCTGAGTTTAAAGAGGTACTTAATAGATTTATTAAAGTTAAAACGTTAAAAAGTTAAAAAGTTGAGATAGTCAGTTCTACCAGGTGCAGCACATCATTATATTGAGAGGTGGTGTTTATAGGGGGTTTGTACGGTGGTCCTGAAGTGCAAAACACAACAACATTAAGGAAAACACAACAACATTAAGGAAAACGCTGCAACATTAAGGAAAACACAACGACATTAAGGAAAACGCTGCAACATTAAGAAAAACACAACAACATTAAGGAAAACATGACGACATTAAGGAAAACGCTGCAACATTAAGAAATACACAACAACATTAAGAAAAACACAACAACATTAAGGAAAACACAACGACATTGAGGAAACGTTGCAACATTAAGGAAAACACAACAACATTAAGAAAAACGCTGCAACATTAACTTCAAACCTGAATGGGTAGGTACATAGGAAAAGGGGTTCCACATCACTGATAGGAGGAACAACCTGTCAATCACTGTGCTGTGGAACTGTGTGACGAACACTGTCCATATTAACCTGCTCCGATCATCTTAACCAACATCAATCAATTCCTCCTTGCCAGTTTAATAAAAAACCCCACATATTTTACCACTTATAGGCTACTTTATTATTATCATTATTATTAATTAAAATGCGTAACACAGTCTATTATATATATAAGTGCTAAAATATGTTTTTTTTTTTGTTTTGTTTTTTTTATTAAGCTGGCAAGGAGGAATCGATTGATGTTGGTTAAGATGATCGGAGCAGGTTAAATGCCCCGTCCGGCAGGGTTTAACTTGGTCCGGCTTTTACCCATTCCTCTGTATTTACACACAAATATCTTTCTATATATATATATATATATATATATATATATATATATATATATATATATATACCTTACATGATATTAAGGACAAAGCGCAGGGAAATTATATTGTATTAATATGGACTGTATTCGTCACACAGTTCCACAGCACAGTGATTGACAGGTTGTTCCTCCTATCAGTGATGTGGAACCCCTTTTCCTATGTACCTACCCATTCCGGTTTGAAGTTAATGTTGCAGCGTTTTTCTTAATGTCGTTGTGTTTTCCTTAATGTTGTAGTGTTTCCTTAATGTCATTGTGTTTTCCTTAATGTTGTTGTGTTTTTCTTAATGTCGTTATGTTTTCCTTAATGTTGCAGCGTTTTCCTTAATGTCGTTGTGTTTTCCTTAATGTTGTTGTGTTTTTCTTAATGTTGCAGCGTTTTCCTTAATGTTGTTGTGTTTTGCACTTCAGGGCCACCATAGGTTTGAGATCCCTTGAGGTGTAGAGACGGCCTGTGGAGACCCTCTGGATCTTGAGGTAGTGTTCAAACGTCTGGAAGTTTTTCGATGCAGCTTTTTTGGAGTCTGTGGCAGTTTTACAAGGTCCTCCTCATCTGAAGTTGAACTGGAAGGGGGCAGTACTCTGTAGGGTCTCTTACGACTTTCTGTATTTTAAAAATCAAATCAAATCAGTCTGTGGCAAAGTGGTTTGTAGTGCACAGGTGTAGAGGTAATGCAATGAGTAAACAGATGACAAACAGCAAAGTTCACGGTCCAAAAAATTCTTTATTTGTTTTTATAATCCTGGTCGTTTGACGACCGTAAATAATAATCCCTGGCAATGCACAGCAATGCGTACTGCACAGTTTAAACCATGGGGTTCAGTCCCGAAATAATAAACACGGTATAAACACACACAGAACACAAGCACAATCACAAGTCCAGAGTGAGTGCTTTGGTGCAAGTGGTGAAATACAATTTATTAGTGAACAGTAATGCATTGCTGTCCAGGTTAGTGTTGGCCTTTAGCGACAGCTCCTGGCTAGTGTCAGCCATCTAACAATAACAAACAATGACAGTTAGAATAACAAAACACTCACGGTTATTTTATTTCTGTACTCTTTTTAGAGGTCCGTCTGTAACCATGATAAAGGAACAGATTGCTCGGCCACATACCCTGATATACCCTCAGTCACACCCCCTTCAGTAGCGAGTGCAATCACGTATCCTCCAATCCATGACTGACACATCTCCTACTGTATTAAGGCGATGACTTCTGGTATTGTGTCTCCGCCCCCTTCCTGGTTGGCTGACTTCCAACTGACCCTGGAATGAACTGTCATACCATCCAGTCCGGGGCACACTGTTCCTGTTATACTGTACCTTCACATGTCAGAAGGGAGATTGTTTACTCAGATTCATTCGC
This sequence comes from Acipenser oxyrinchus oxyrinchus, assembly GCA_030684275.1. Lineage (NCBI taxonomy): Eukaryota > Metazoa > Chordata > Actinopteri > Acipenseriformes > Acipenseridae > Acipenser > Acipenser oxyrinchus. The sequence continues at coordinate 64,048,196 of CM060247.1, read as the reverse complement.
TCTCTGTCACTTATCCCACCGAGTGAAGCCAAAGGAACCACTCGGCTGAATCTACTTTCCCCATTAAACCCCCCTCCTGGAAAAAGTAATCCGCATTTTGGTGATCTTTCCCTGCATGGTGTGTCATAAAATAAATGAAGGGTTGCAGCACCAGACACCACCGAGTTATACGGGCGTTGCTATCCTTCATCGTGCTTAACCATCTGAGTGGGGTATGGTCAGTCACGAGATTGAATGAATGTCCCAGTAGGTAGTAGCGTCAGGTCTGAGTGGCTCATTTAATGGCCAGACATTCCTTCTCTATGACGGAGTAGTTACGCTCCTGGGGGAGCATTTTTTTACTTATATAGAGGATGGGGTGTTCTACTCTGTCGACCTGCTGGGACAAGACCGCCTCCAGACCAACATCCGAAGCGTTGGTGTGGAGGCTGAATTCCTTATCAAAATGTGGTGTGATAAGGGTAGGTACTTGGCAGAGTCTCTGCTTAATGGTATCAAACGCCCGCTGACATTCTCCTGTCTAGGGCTGCAAAATTCCCGGGAATTTTGAGAGTGGTAAATTGTGGGAATATTGGGAATTGTCTGAAATATTTGGGGTACTCAATTGTTTCAGAAGAAAGTAAAAACATGCTCGAAACACTTTTAAACATTGGTTTCAAATTATTTTAACACTTTTATTAACTTAATTTTAGAACAAAATCACAACTCAATTTTGCTTAACATATTGTGCATACTGCAAGTTATTTAAAAGATACTGGATATGTCTAGCATAAAAGACTATAGGTTACAAGTATGCTGCAAATACTGGTCAGTAATATGCCACGCTCTAAACCATAACATTGGTTAGAAATGATTTGAATTTGTATCCTTTTAATTTTAGAACAGTCAACTCAATTTTTCATCTTAACACATGAATATATACATTATTTGGAAACAAAACCCTACTTGATGTCTATCATAAACAGACAATGGTCAGTAAAATATGAGGCGTTTGTTTCAATAGTGATTGACAACAATAAAGAATAAAACAAAACAAAACAAAACAAACAAAAATAATGTAACAGCCTTTCCAAACAGTGAACGGTGAAGGGACTATGCATATTGCTCAGATCTGCCTCCGTTTTTATTTATTTAATTTCTTTTCTCGGCTTTTTACAGGGAAAACGACTAGGGACCTGTGTATGATGCCTTTTTTGATGGCCTGGAAAGGAAAAATTGTAATGTTGGACCTGGTCCGACATAGGACAGCGAAGGGTTAAAAGAGTAGTAATAGTAATAGTAATAGAGTAATAGTAAGCTGTGGCAAAATATCCCCCCGAATGAGGGTAAATGGTAGTGGGGAGTAGTGGGGTTTAAATTATTATTATTAGGGGTCCAAGCAACGAAGTTGCTGAATCCCTATTGTTGTTAGGCTGGGAAGCCTATTGTTTCTGTTAGGATTTTTATTTTTTTTTCTTCCGCTCTTTTAAAAAAATCTCTAAAATCAACACCATTGCATGAAACTCACGAAACTTGGTAGGGTGGTAGGCACCTAAGGAAAGTTGTGTCAGAGCAAACATTAAGGTCATAGGTCACATGGTGTGGCGGCCATATTTGATTTTTTGAGAATTTTGACAATTTTAAAAAATCTTTCTCAGAACCGGTTTACAGCAGAGATCAAGAGAAATCGATTGGTCATATCGTTTGGCAGCCATATTGGATTTTTCAAAAATATTCAAACAACTTCTCTGAAATGATTATGCCGATCGAAACAAAACTTTGCATACATAGCCTTGGAAAGTTTTTCTATTACGTTTGTTAAAAGCAAATCACTACATAAAAAACATGGCCGCCATGAGCCAATCATTTCATCTATGGTCAATTTGCACATATTTGCACATATTGCGGTATTCATTTAAGGTACAATGTTGTAGACTTGTGAATCTTCATACAGTGGTGGTAGAGGCCTTTGGGAAGTTGTGTCAGAGCGAAAACGAAGTCATAGGTCACATGGTTTTGGCAGCCATATTGAATTTTTCGCAAATATTGGCCAATTTAACAAAATCTTCTTCTCCAAAGCCTCTATGGTACAGATGTGAAACTTGGCGTATGTTTAGATTTGTTCAACACAAGTTAGCCATATTGGATTTGTCAAAAATATTCAAACGTCTTTTTCTCTGAAACTGTTATGCAGATTTAATCGAAACTTTGCATACATAGCCTTGGCAAGTTTGTCTATCAAGTTTGTCAAAGCAAGTTGCTACATAAAAAAAAAAAAACATGGCCACCGTGAGCCAATCAAATTTCAGCTATGGTCAATTTTCATATATTGCAGTTTTTCTCTATGGTACAATGTGGTAGAGTGATGAAACTTCATACGGTAGTAGAGGCCTATGGGAAATTAATGTCAATGAAAGAATGAAGTTGATTGGTCACATGGTTTGGCAGCCATATTGGATTTTTTAAGAATTTTGGCCAATTTAAAAAAATCTTTTCCGAAACCGCTTATCGCAGAGATGTGGAACTTGGGGCAATAGACTACCCTCATGGCCTAGATTTACGGTTGTTCAAGAGAAGTCGATTGGTCACATGGTTCGGCAGCCATATTGGATTTGATAAAAAAATATTCAAACGTCTTTTTCTCTGAAACCAATTGAAGACAAAGGCTAATTACGTTTGTTTGTTTAATAATGAATTTAAACACTTAATTAACTTGTATAATTAATACAGTTCAAATTAACGTGCATTAATCAACTTGAATGAATACTATATGACCATTACCATATTAGATCACCAACTAAACACAGACAATCTATTAGTTATCTGTTAAATAATTTGAATATTCTTTCACGTTAATTAAGACCTCATCAATATTATTTTATTTAATGACGTGTATAAGATCGAGGAATTACAAGAACACACAAAACACCCTCAACCACAACAAAATAGGTTAAAATGTTGTAGCGGTTTATTACAGAAAGGAAAAACTTAGAAAATCATCATGAGGTAACAGTTCACATATATATCAATGCAGCATAAGTCAACACTTATTCTTTGAATGTATATGCTTCTCTAGATGTTGTTTTTCAATAATGCAATTAAACTATAGTACAAGTAGAATCCTATTGCTCTCCTAACATTCAGTATAGGTTCAACATCTCATTCTAACACAGTACATCAACTCGTCTGTCTCAATCTCAGTACAGGCTGCGCGGATCTGCCGGCAGGTGATGACGTCACCCTGCAGACAGTTCCCTCAGCTCAACTACACAGACAGTGGCCCTGTGCTCACTGCTCACAGGCAAAATAACTCATGAAACACAAGCACTTATTATTGAAATGCAAAACCAATTTCACAATTACAATTCATCTAATAACATATCCCAGCTACGGCTGGACTACAATTGTTTACTAACAATTACACAAGTATAATTTTGCAACACTTCATATGACAATATGAGTTAATCAGCTTAGTTACTTTTTAACAAGGTTCAGACTCTGAGGTTTTTCATACACGCGTTAAAAGCGCAGTTTAAGATAACTATTTTATCAATTTCTATGTGTTGTAATTATCATTAATTACTCTGGTTCCACAAGGGAAAGGTAAGGGAAGTATACTCAACGGCTCCTTGAAGAAGACCCCAAAGTCTGCTGAACAAATCTTTCGTTGTAGTTATATTCTCGCTTCGTCTCCGCAATTCTTCAAACCCAAGTTGGGCTCCTTTATCTTCAAAACCCAGGTGGGGGTTTCACACACGTGCTGTGTGTTTTCGTCTTTGAATACTTCGCCCCAAAGGCAGACACAGTCTCGTTATACTGTGTGTTTCTTCTTTGAATGCTTCGCCTCACAGGCAGACACAGTCTCGTTATGCTGTGGTTACGACTGGGAACAGAAGCTTATATCCGAGCCGGGAATGGTTCATTTCGATGCGTAGATAAACTGACTCGCAGACGTCTCTTTTCCTATTTGCAGGAGTCCTGAACACGGAGCTTTCTTTGACGTTCGTTTATTGCAGGGTACAGAATCTTCTTGCAGTCAAGAGGTATAAGCTTAATGCTATCTTCTCTTATGAGCCATATGAGACTCAGAAACCAATTCAGAACCAATTCAAAGTTCTTGCTGCAAGTTGCCAGTTCTTGTAGGATTTTCGCACAAAGACCTATAAATTTCCCCTACAACTGTCTTCCGTTGTTTTTGGACTATGATTGACTCACCCTGCATGGGATGACTTCATTATCTAATTTATGACTTCCTTCGGTCGTCTCCAACTTTTGCTTCCTCAATAAATCCTTATCTCGGGCCCCAATCTAATTATTATCTAGTAGAGACCCTTGGTGTTAGGTTCAGCTAAAATCCCCCGATTCTTGTCTCATTAACCCCCCTCCTCCTTTGTGTAGGATGTTTCAGGAATTTCTCCAGCCAAAAGTCCACAAGATGCACTGAATCCTGCGTTTTCAAGAATGAATCCAACAGATTAGTTCAGATATGTACTTATATCAAAAATAGTTATTAGTTCCAGGCAATACATACCTTTTTAATATAGCTTTTCCATAACATTTTTATGTTTTATTTATTGTTACTTCTGTTTTTAATAACTGTACTCTATTATTACTGTTTATTATTGTATTTTTGTATTTTTTTTCTTCTGTATGTAAAGCGCTTTGAATTGTATTGTACACGAATTGCGCTATATAAATAAAGGTTTATTATTATTATTATTATTATTATTATTATTATTATTATTATTATTATTATTATTATTGTGCCTACAATACATAGCCTTGGCAAGGTTGTGCAAAGATAGTCGTTACATAAAAAAAAATGGCCACCGTGAGCCAATCAAATTTCAGCTCTGATCAAATTGCACATATTTGCACTTATTATCTTGATAAAGCTCAAATGCAAAACTTGTTTAGAACTACTTTGAGAGTTTAGACAGTGTCATAGTTACTATAGAATACACAAATGAACCCATATATGCTCTATTCAAAAAGTGCCTTGAACGTGACCTTTGACCTGTCCTTAAGGTCAGATGCAAAACTAGCTTATAACTCCTTACGCAGTGCAGATAGGGTAATGGTTACTATGAAACGCATATAGCAACCCATGTATGCTCCTATGGTACAATATGCTACACAGATTAGTAGAGGCCAATGGGCTGCTATGCCACGTGTGAAATACAGTCATAGGACGTATGGTCTGGCTCTTGGAACCCGGTCATTGCTGCTTGCAGCTATATTTTTATTATTATTATTATTTTAATCTGTGCTGTCCAATTTTTACCCACGCGCCAAATAATCGCAAATCAGCATTTCCTCTTACAGGCAACTGGTGACACAGAAGCAGCTGACTTGGAGAAGGGTGCTACTCTTTTTCTTGGAAATATAAAGGAAAAATATAACTTGACATAAGTATGCAATTGCTCTAATTATCTAATATTTACATATTTACACAATATTTTGCATTAATGTTTCTTTTCATGTCTTTAATAAATAAATGCATTGTGTCCTTCCATATGCTTTACAGGAGAGTATTGTTTTTACTAACATTAGTACAAATTGTGAAACATATATTTATATTTATAATATCTGTATTGACATTTTTATTATCAATTATTGCATCATGTGAAATAAAATATGGATTAGCTATTTATTTTGTTGTGAACAATTATTTTTATAGATTTCTTTTCTTTTCCCCACCCTTTGGGAATAGGATAATGGGGGGACAATACAATAAAAAAAATACAGAGATACAAAGAACAATATTGATAATATGCACTTGATCTTACTCAAAGAACTGTGCCACTTTATCGGCAGCAGTATCCCATGCTGCCATTATTGTAGGAACAATTCAATCATTTATAATTCAATGTTTATCTGGGTTGATTAGTTCTCTTACTAACAATATTTAATTGTTACAAAGATCGAGGCTTTACTATGAACACACATTCACGCGCAAACACAAGGAATGTTCAATCAATAGCAGCATTTTATTAAGCACACAAATAATAAACAGAAATCAGAACAGTCAGAAAGTAAATGTCTTAGTCTCTAAGCACAAAACACAATTAAAAAACTCACTGCACTCATGCTGGCTAGCAGGCAATTGAAATATGACATCGCCCCTCTCCTCACACACAAGCTGCAGCTCGAGCAAGCTGTGACGTAGCTAGGCACTCGCTCACACACACACGCCCATATCCAAGCATAGAGTAAATCTGAGATAATGCAGACAATCTTAGAATATATCACATTAAGCTAATTAATGGTGTATAGACTGAGTATGGCAAGTTTACTTTTAAAGAAATATGAAGTAGATTACTTATAGTTACTTCATCAAGTTTCACTAAAAGTTATTTCACATGCAACGTGTGCAAACTAAATAATTAACAGTTCAATTCTATGTGAATGTGTTACAATTATTTAATTTAGTTCCATGAAAGGAACATGCAACTGGAATTATACTCAATGGTTCCTTGAAGCTTAGACTTTTGGTCTGCTGGCTTGGAAACTTAATCTGTTGAAGTGTCCAGTACAAAAACTCTCCTCTCCACAACAAAGTCTTCAATCCTATGTTGGATCAAACTCGGCAACAAAGCTTTCAATTCTCAATAGAATCAACAAACAGCTGCAACAAAGTCTTCAGTCCTCTGTATAGGATCCACAACAGCGCCCATCCGCTGTGTCTGCTTCGCTGAATCTTTTAGATACGCAGGTAGCAGGGCACAGTTTCTTTTGGATACTGTGGTTTTGGGTGTACAGCAGACCTAGAATAGTTTGTCTGATAAGTCTCTGTAAGTTTTACGGCAGTCCAGGCCTCAGTCTCGTTGCTTGTGGTCGTTGACTTGCTTGCAGCTTGCTTCCTCGTCTTGGGTCTGTTTTCAGGCAGAGTCCTGTCTTGGTTCCGTGTTAGGCAGAGTCCCGGAGTTGGAGCTTTGACAGAGAGTGACAGCATCTTGTTTAGCATTCGATGTGGAGCGCCAAATGTTTAATTTTGCTTGGATATTTATAGTCTTTTTCACTCTGCTAAATAGCCACTTTCATGAGATCATTTGTGTATCTTGCCTTTTTTTAAACTCACATTCCTTTGATGTTTTAATGTCCTTTTCCACTGTGACATCACTAGTTTATGTCTTCCTTGCGTAAAAAGGATTGTTGTTGCATGTGTGAATTATCTGTACATAATTCAACTGTCTGCTCAGCCTAATCCAGTTCAGGCGCCGGTCCTCTAATCAGTAGGTCATATAGTTCAGCATGTCTGCAAGCCAGAGGCCCCCTTCTCAAGACACAGCAGTTTGCTCTGTTTCTCAAGACACATAGTTTCATTAATGTACACAGTTGCATTTCTAATACACGTTCATGTATTATTATCATATTCAGGGAATATGTCCCACATCGTGTTAGCAGTGGCTAAGTGTAGCCGAGCCGTGGATCTTTCTGAAATAATAATGTCATGCAAATAGTCCAACCAGATAGAGGAAAAGAAGATCTACGGCTCCACCCAAACGTTCAGGATAGTTTATTTGATTGCCGTCATCCCTGCCAGGAAAAACCTCCTTGATTGTAATGGCAATGCTAACTAAGAGTCATCAGCCAACCTCAGGAGAGCCCACCCCCTCAACTAGAGAGCCCATAGTAAATACAATGAACTGCCAAAAGTTAACAATTTTCAGGCACTCCTAGAACATATGCAAGTATGTGCCCGTCACTCCCAAGGTACATGCCTGGCAGGCAGGGTTGGGGAAGATACTTTGAAAAAGTAGCAAGCTAAAGTTAAAAGCTACTTCTAAAAAAAGTAGCTAGCTACACTATAAGCTAGTCTGAAAAAAAGTAGCTAGCTACACTTAAAGCTACTTGGAAAAAGTAGCTAGCTACTTTCAAAGCTACTTTTCCACCAATGAAAAGATACTATGGTTTTAACATATTTATAAACTGTACTTCAGAACTGTGGTGTTTTGGCTGATACTATGGTTATCATTATGGCATTAACTTACAGGTTCACATGTTGCAATCCACTGAAGAACAGCTCTGTGTCCTTAACCCAGATCCTTTTATACACATAGGCATTATAGCATATATATAAAACAGTGATTATTATTTCTAGAAAATAAAGATCGTCTCATGTAGTCCTCAATATTTCAAGTTTAATTCAATACTGTTCTTGTTGCATTTGGCACGTCATCAAATAAAGCAATAACAAGAATTGTACTCCAAGCCTTCTACAAAGTGTGCACTCTTTCACCACGGGAGATAGCAGAGACACTAAGCAGTCCTGTTGTGGTTAGCACGAATATCCAGCACAATAATACACCTGCTTTATATCAGAGCAGTGGTTTTCAACCCTGGTCCTGGAGGACCCCTGTGTCTACTGATTTTTTATTTCAACTGACTTCTTAATCACTAAATTGAACCCTTTACAATCTTTTCAGTTGTTTTCAGCTCTTAAACAAGTGTTCAGTTAAGTAGCTGACAACTGAGATGGAGAAAGCCAGCACCAGGTTTGAAAACCACTGCTTACTATGGTATTACATAAGGTAAACATAATAACTGAAATTAAACCATGGTTATTATAGCAAACCATAGGGCATTTTCACTTTTAGAAGGCTATCTAGATTCAGCATCTAGTAACGGAAGCTCTTTGATGCGACATAGTAGTAACATTTTAAAATGTGAATCTGACAAGCGATTTAGTTTTGGACAAAAAATGTCCTTGCCAACGCTGAAGAGACATTCACAGGCTGCACTGGCAGGCAAACATGTGTTGAACTTGATGAGCACCTTCTTCAGGTGTGGCAAGGACTCGTATGCTTTTACAAGTGACTTCTCACTGGATTCGAAAAACCTGTCCACTTCATTACCACCCGATCCTCGCGGTTGTACATGCATTGAAGTGGTAAAGTAGCAGAATTTTTTATGCAATTGTTGCGAGTTGGGGGCTGCCCCTCTTCTGCTAGAAGCCAAGGTAGACGCATTTAGCCTTCTAACCCATTTTAGTGTATGGAACAACTACGATCTCTGCAGCAGCCCCACTACAATGCTTTGCAGGTGAAATTGTGATGTTTTCAAAACGTATATTCCAATTGTTGCATTTATACCTTGATGCTTTCAAAAAATGAAAAATGAATATTTAATAACGAATAATTAACACTTCAATGCATCATTGTTTGAAAAATAATGGTAAAATATAATATTTTAATTTTTTAATTACAATGTATAATATTATTTTGCGTAATTTATGTTACCAGTGTCTTGACACAATCCGATTTTTTGTTAATTCTAAAATACCCTGAGTGAAACTGTGCCTGCATAATATAAAAACGTTATTTAAATGTACATATTGTTTTTACAAACAAATAGAGCTTTTGACACATTAAAAACTACTTATTTATTGACGTATGTTTGTGATTTGTGACATTATGGGATTAAAACTAAAAGTAATCTCTGCAAACAAAGCTCCCTGTGGTATCATATATTTTTTCATAAACATATTTAAAATAGGTGTAACTCATCATAATATGGGTCCTTAAGTTGGTGCTAGATGTCTTCGACGTTTGCAGGTATTTCTTTTTAGGTTTACAAAGTTCACAAAGGAACACGTAACCCTTCTCTGTGATGGATTGGCACTTGATAAATTGTTTCAAGTAAGGCCACGGTTCAAATCCTGCCTCTGCCGACATCCTTCCCTGGTCTATATTGCTGCCCTCAGCCATATTACAGATGTTATTTATTTTTCTAGGCCCAATTATTTTTTTTGCCGTTTTTTCCCCCTCAATCTGAAATGCCTCCTGAATTGTTATGTTATTTGCAAGGGCGTCGGTGTTGGGGATGAACAATTTAATAAAAATAAAATAAAAAAGACAGGTTTAATTAAACCGATGTAAAGAAAACACCGGTATTAGAGCAAAATAGATCCCGCACAACTTCAGAACAAACCCAGAACACAGAAGCAGGTGCCTCTTATTTATTAATACACACCAGAAATAAATGTACATATTGTTTTGAGGTCTTTTAATTTTTTTTTTTTTTTTTTATTCATAGGAGGCTGTGTGGTCCAGTGGTTAAAGAAAAGGGCTTGTAACCAGGAGGTCCCCAGTTCAAATCCCACCTCAGCCACTGACTCATTGTGTGACCCTGAGCAAGTCACTTAACCTCCTTGTGCTCCGTCTTTCGGGTGAGACGTAATTGTAAGTGACTCTGCAGCTGATGCATAGTTCACACACCCTAGTCTCTGTAAGTCGCCTTGGATAAAGGCGTCTGCTAAATAAACGAATAATAATAATTAATGAGATGCAGACCAATATTGATACATTTTCCCGCCATACTGTACACCCACCCCACCTCCCCAACAACCCAATCAGTGCCATGCATTTTGTGCACATTTAATTCTGCACAATTCCTGCAAAACCCAAGTAAAGGATGAATTGCTGTATGCCTGCACAAATAATTACTGCTTAATAAGTTGTTTCATCCAGTTAATAAAAACACCATCTACATCTAAAGATGTAGGCCTATACTTTAAGTATACTTGTACCAAAACAGTATAGATTAAAACTAAAACCATACTATTTTGGCGCAAGTATACTTCTTTTATACCGTCTGAAGCATTTTGTCTTTGTGTGTGTATTTCACTTTTGCTTTCTTAGATTTCCTTACGATGGGCTGTATACTCAAGTTTTGTGTTACACTGTTTCAAAAAGGAATACAATACTAAAGAAAATTGGAATGAAACAGGTCAACCTGCATTCAGTTATTTTATAGGTTCTAGCCTTCAGAAAAAATAACGCACAGCAAAAAAAAAAAAAAAAAAAAATTGAAAGACCTCTAAACAATATGTACATTTATTTCTGGTGTGTATTGATAATTTATTAATTGACCAGTTCTTTGGTAAACAAAAAAAGCATTGTGCATAACAGCCGATCAGCATGCAGCACCCAAACATTTTGGTTTATAAACACTTTATGGGCGGGGGTTCTGTGGTATTAAAACTAATATTGTAATAGAGTAATATTGATAGCCCAGCCTATCAAACTATAAAGAGAACACACAAACAGGAAGTGCGATAGTCGTCCACAGTGCTCAGTGATTAACACATTCGGGGGCAACAGAGTTATCGAAACAGTTTATTTATGCTTCTGCTGAAGAAGAAGAAGAAAAAAGTAGCGGCTAAAGTAGTGGTAGCGGCAGCTACATTTTGCAGGAAAAAATAGCTGGCTACTGTAAAAGCTACTGTAAAATAAAAGTAACTCGCCACAGCAAAGCTACAGAAAAAAGTAGCTTGCTACAGAAAAAAGTAGCTTGCTACTATTAGCTCGCTACTCCCCAACACTGCTGGCAGGTATCTCCTACCATTTTCATCTGGAATCTCCTAAGTGGAGTAGCGTAGAATCTGTGAGCCATTTTAAATAAGCAAGAAGCTGATGTGTCAGATTTTTAAACGACACAAAAATATTCTCCCAGATAGTATCCCAGTAGGGGGGACTGCAAGCTTACTCAACTCCCTATCCTAAATGGTAGTAATTGGAAGGGTCTTAACATTGTAGGATACAACTTTATCATATATGAATGAAACAATCCCTACACTGGGAGAAGAGCTGTAAAATAGATTTACCAGAGGATGAGGATGTAAAGGGGATGAACATAGCCTGAGAAATAGAAAGAAAGAAAAGCCCGGAAGAGAGTATTGTTTTTGCAAATACTGAAAAGAACGGAGGCCAGAATTATTAAAAATATCACTCAGTGTGTGTATGTTGCCCATCAACCAAGGAGAATAAACAAAAGGGTGTGAGCCATAGGAAGGCAATACGGCAGATAGTGGATAGGGGATAGTGTGTGTAGTACAGTAGGCGTATGAAAAAATATGGTTTTAAGCCAGAAAAGGGGAGATCCTGCAAGCGGTACGGTTGAACTAAAATATCCTCAATGGGATGCCAAGAATTAAAACTGTCTGTGCAAGTAAGAATAGGTGCTAAGGTTATAACTCGGCTTGCTACCTTTTGATTTTAATCGGTAAAGCTCATTAAAAATTGAATTCCCAAAATATTTTGACTGAAATAAATTTATATAGGATAAACGTTGGTAAAACCACTTGCTATTTTTTTTCTTACCTAAAATAATAATTTAGAAATTATTATTTAGCAAGGTAATTTAGAAATCATCTCTAGTCTGTGTAGTTTTTATACTTGCTGTTTGCCTCGTCTCCATTCTGCTCTGAATGGCCAGTCAACTCAGTGGTCCCTTAACACTAGACCCGCCAGATTTTCGAACTACCTAGAACCGCCACGTGGGTCACTTTGACCCATACATTTTTAAACTGCTTTGTTATGAAAATGAAAGACATGCTATCAGATACAACTGAAAAGGTTTATTCATGAACATCATATCTAACATTTGCATCGCAGAAACACCGCATTTAAATGGAAAATTAAACATAAAAGGCTTTATGTTTAAAATGAGCACATATACAGTATGACTACAAATAGTGAAAAAATATAATAAAATACAAATTTCAAAAGAAACGGGTATGTACATATACCCGTGTATAGGTGTAAACGGGTATATGTACACACAAAAATGTAAAACCGAAATCAATTGTTTCCAATACTACATAAAAAGAAACACTAACACTACTTCCAGTATGCTGACTGCATTGTACTCTATGGAATAGTGTACGCGTCTGCCAGCTGACTGCCTGCATTCAGGAGCTGTCAAGTTGTAAACACAGACATATTTCCTTTGAACACTATTGTGTAAACACGTGTAAACTGGTACATACAAACCTGTAAAACCGAAATGTTATTTTTTCTAAAAGTAATATAAAAAAAGAATATATAACATACGTTTCATATTAGGCCAGTGGTATTCAAACTGTTGGGCGTCCCCCCCTTGGGGGGTCGTAGAGGAATTGCAGGGGGTGCATGATGTACGGAATAATTTCTGTCTACATTTGTAATAATCAGATATGCCTAATGGCACAATATTTAAACCATTTAAAAACACTTAAGCACCTCAAAATAAATTAAATCCATTATTGCATAATTGCCATAATATAAGAGTCTTTCACATTTTAATAATTTATTGTTTTCCGCTTTCCGGATCACATGCATGTAAACCCGTTTTTTGTCTGTGGCGTTTGCGCAGTGCATACTAGCGGGAGACAGGAAGTCTGTTAACAGGAGAAAGCTAATGTTAGCTGGCTGCAAAAATTGATCGATTCCTGATCTCGAAAGGCACTGTACCAAAGCGAAAGCCCGAATCCACTGCATCCACCAACATCTACTTACAATGCCCAGCACTTCTGCCGACAACTTGTCCTGGATGAACACCTCGGAAGGCCCAGCTTACACCACCTGCCTCTCTGACTTCACCCTGCCTACTGCGAACTCCATCACTGAGCTTATCTGCAAATCCAGATCATTCACCTGCCAACTTGACCCCCTGCCTACCAGCCTTGTCAAAGCCTGCCTGCCTTCAATCTCTCCCCTGCTCGCTGGCATAATTAACTCTTCCCTCACCACTGGCATCGTACCCTCCACTCTCAAGATTGCTGCCGTTACTCCCATCCTCAAAAAGCAGAATGCTGACCCCGATGACCTGAACAACTTCCGTCTCATATCAAACCTGCCCTTCCTCTCTAAAATACTGGAGCGGGTTGTGGCCACTCAACTGCAACACCATTTAAACTCCAATAACTCACAAACTATTCCATTCTGGTTTCCGCTCCAAACACAGCACCGAACAAGCCCTGGTTAAAATCACCAATGACCTCCTCCGTGCAGCTGACTCAGGCCTGCTATCCATCCTCATCCTCCTCGACCTGAGTGCAGTCTTTGATACCATCTCCCATCCACTCCTTATGGAACGTCTGGCTGGTGTTGGTGTCATGGGTGTTGCACTCTCCTGGTTTTCCTCCTACCTCACTGATCGCCAACAGTTTGTGCAACTGAAAAATCACAGATCAGGGTGTGCGGCTGTCTCACAGGGTGTCCCCCAGGGGTCAGTGTTGGGTCCTCTCCTCTTCATCATATACCTCCTACCCCTGGGTAAGATCATGTGACATCACAAAGTTCACTTCCACTGCTATGCTGATGACACCCAGCTCTACCTCTCCACCAAACCCACAACTCCCCTCCCACTCACCTCCCTCATTAACTGCCTTCAAGACATCCGGAGCTGGATGAGCATGAACCTCCTCCAACTCAACAGCAACAAGATGGAGGTCATGCTCTTCGGCTCCAAATCCACTCTCCACACAGCACAACCTCAACATCACCATAGATGGTTTCCCGGTCCCTCTGTCAACACAAGTCAAAAGCCTCGGTGTCACCCTGGACAGTTCCCTCTCATTCGAATTCCACATAAAAAACATCACCCGGACAGCATTCTTCCAACCGCAATATCTCTAGGCTCCGACCCTCACTTTCACACTCCAGCACTGAAATCCTCATCCATGCCTTTGTCACTTCCCGACTGGACTATTGCAACACTCTCCTCACTGTTATCCCCACCAAACTCACCAACAGACTCCAACTGGTCCAGAACTCTGCTGCCAGAATCCTCACCCGCACTAGATCAACTGAACACATCACACCAATCCTCATCAATCTACACTGGCTCCCTGTGCAATACCATATTGACTTTAAGACACTCCTCCTCACCTACAAAGCCCTCCATAACCTGGCACCCACCTACCTTTATGACCTTCTCCCAGTCAATGCCCCCTCCCGCTCCTCCTCTGCTGGTCTCCTTGTTACCTCTCCATTCCGCCTCTCCACCATGGGTGCCCGGGCCTTTAGCTGCTTGGCACCCAGGCTCTGGAATGCACTTCCCCCACACATACGACATGCAGACACAGTCATCTCATTCAAAAACCTCTTGAAAACACACCTCTTCCAGGAAGCCTATAACCTTTAGTCTAATGTCTATGTTTAACTCTGTCCTACCCCCCCTTCTGTGCCTTCCCAGTATCCCTATGTGTCTCCCCAACCGAAATCCTTACCCTAAACTGGGTCCGTATCCTATTGCCAACCCTAGCCCCCTAAACCTAAACCCTTACCCTAAACCGGGTTTGTATCCTCTACCCAACCCCTCCCTCCATCTGTCCTGTTTTGTCTGGCCTTTTGATTTTAGATTTTTTGATTTTAAATTGCACTGTTGATTGATGCACTTGATTTTATGACTTTATGGATTGCGCTTGATTTTATGTAGGCCTACTTTTAATGTAAGATGTCCTTGAGTGTCCTGAAAGGCGTCCGCCAAATAAAATGTATTATTATTATTATTATTATTATTATTATTATTATTATTATTATTATTATCACTTGATCCTGGTAAAAGATTGACAAAGACAAGAAAGTATGATGAAGCATACTTGGATTTTGGATTTACTTCCATTACAGTAAGTGGAGAAGTAAGGCCTCACTGCGTTGTGTGTGCAGCAACTCTGGCGAATGACAGTTTGAAGCCAAAAAAATTAAAACGCCATTTAGAAACTAAACATGCCAGTTTTGTAGAGAAAAACAGAGATTTTTTCAAACACAAATTACAAGAAATCAATCAACAAAAAAGCACAATAAAAAATGCTGCATACACTCCAGCAAGTGCTTTGAAAGCCTCATATCAAGTCTCCTATCACATTGCAAAAACAAAGAAGCCTTACTCTATTGGAGAAAAACTTGTGCTCCCGGCTGCGATTGACATGTGCAGCACCATGATCGGTGACAGCGCGGCTGAAAAACTGAAAATGATTCCTCTGTCCGACACCACGGTTGGTCGTCGAATCTCAGATATGTCAGAGAATGTCCATGAGCAACTTATTACACAATTGCAAGCCTCTGAATTCCCAGTCCAATTGGATGAAGCAACTGACGTGGCAAAGGAGACTCATTTAATTGCTTATGTGAGGTACATTCATGAAAGTTCTATCTTTTTATTCTACAAATCAATAAAAGGGCGTGCGACTGGACCCGAATTGTTCAACATCCTCAACAACTTCTTTGATGACAACCAACTGAAGTGGGAATGCGTTGTAATCTGCACTGACGGAGCCCCTTCTGTGACAGGGGTGAGAGGAGGTTTGAAAGCGAAAGTGCTTGAGATCGCACCCCATGTGTTGTGGAACCACTGCATTATAAACCGCGAAGCTCTCACAACTAGAAATACGGAGCAGGAACTCAGTGATGTGTTGCACGCTGCTGTTAAAAGAGTGAACTTTATTAGGCACAGCCTTCAAGGTCACGCTTGTTTGCAGCCATTTCTGCTGACATGAGAGCCGAGCACGATGCCCTGTTAATGCACACCGAGGTTAGATGGCTGTCCCGAGGAAAGGTGTTGCAGCGCCTTTATGACCTGAGTAACAAAGGAGAATTTTCCTTTTGGACGTCAAGTACAGTAACGCAGACACGCTGTGTCATCCCCGCTGGCTTACACTTCTAGCCTACCTTGCTGATGTTTTTGATAAAATGAACTAAGTTCGACTTGACCCGCAAAATCTCTGCGTTCAAGAAAGGTTGAACTGTGGAAAACAAAGATTGAGGCCGGGAGCATCCCATTCTCATTGCTAAGTGATGCTATCGAGGAGACAGAATCAGACATGTCCAGCATTGTTGATCCCATCAGGAATCATTTGACCTCCCTCGGAGCCAGTCTGGATAAATATTTTCCAGAAAGCGTCGAACCCCAGGATGACTGGATTACACAACCGTTTCTCGCTGAGGCAGAGACATTCGCACATCTTTCAAATGATGTCCAGGAACAATTGAAACCCTTGAAATGCAGTTTAAAAGACTTGGAGAGTTTTGGTTGAAGGCAGGCTCGGAATACTCAGCTCTGACAAAACACGCAATCAAAGCTCTTTTGCCATTCGGCTCCTCTTACTTGTGTGAAGTCGGATTTTCGGCATTGGCTGTGCTCAAGACGAAATACCGATCGAGACTTGAAGTAGAAGACAACCTCAGACTTTCCATTTCAAAGATTTCTCCACAAATTGACATATTGTCAGCAGAAAATCAGCCACATCCTTCTCATTGAATTGGTAAGTTTGTATCCATACGTTTTAAACCTAAATGTAGTTTATCTGAAGTTATTTTGTGATGAGCTGTGAGTTTGAGTGTGCTGTGGTTATTGTTATGATTAGATATTATTAATATTATTACATATAAATTGGGGGGGGCGGTACAAAAAGTTATGGAATTTTAAAAGGGGGGCTCATGTAAAAAAAGTTTGAATACCACTGTATTAGGCACATAAGTTGTTATCCTACCTGTCATTTCAGTTTGCTGTATGCATCTGAGTGCAGTTTGCCGTATTCCAATCAAAATGACAACTTTCAAGATTAAATATTTCCTTCAGATATATTCCCAGTTGCTTTCGCTTCCACAATCATAGCAATCTCTGTCTCGTAGTCGGTCTACAAACAAAGACTTGAAATAAAAAAAAACATGTGTAGTAGGAGGAGGTGTGTCTTGTTTGCTGCATTTACAAAAAAAATTGAATATCTTACGTTACATTTAAAAAAAAGACAGGTATTGTAATATTGTAAGGTAGAACTGTTTATAACTTTATCATTTTTGCAATTCTGGCTATCAAACGCCGATATTTAATTCATATATTTAGGAAAAGTCAAAAACGGACATACACATACGATTTACAATGGAAGAGTAATTAACATTTAAAATCCAAAATGGGCCTGTGGTGGAGTGTCCCGCCCCTATATATATATGAGCACTGTTTATTATTATTTGTATTATTATTGTTTGCGGCACGGACGTAAAGTTGTCACCATTACGTGTTATCGTTTTGTATTTTTGTTTTTAAAACCTTGTGAGGATGCGTGACTGATCAGCTACTGATTGTTTAACTAGCTGACAGTCACACATCCTTATTAAACTCATGCAGACTATGGCCGAGGGGTAATAAGATAATTAATAGCTAGTTAACCCCTCGGCCAGAATATAAAAGCCTGTAGCTTTCTTTGTTCGAGGAAGGGGTGTTCGAGAGTGGAGAACGAGTGAGGTGTTAGGAGGTAAAAACTAGTCTAACGTAAACAATTGCTATACGTGCTGGCTGAAAACCACCACGATACTTGTTTGTTTCTGTTTGTTTGGCCCAAGTGCCCTTTTGTTTTGTATTTGTTTAAATCTTTTGTTTGATTATTATTTAATAAAATATTGACCGCCGTAGCACCTCAGTTTCTTCCGCTACTTCCTGAGTCTGTGTTTCTGGTCTGACGTTACCGCTGCAGCCATCCTGTTCACAGGGCCAAATTGACCCGCATGGCGGTTCTAGTGTTAATAGGCTATGTAACAGGGAGAGGACTGTGTGTTGCTCCCACCTTCACCAGCAGAGGGAGAGTTCCTGCTAGTTCCGCCTCCACTGCCCTGGGAGGACTGTGTGTCGCTCCCACCTCCGCCAGCAGAGGGAGAGTTCCTGCTGGTTCCACCTCCACCGCCCTGGGAGGACTGTGTGTCGCTCCCACCTCCGCCAGCAGAGGGAGAGTCCCTGCTGGTTCCACCTCCACCACCATGGGAGGACTGTGTGTCGCTCCCACCTCCGCCAGCAGAGGGAGAGTACCTGCTGGTTCCACCTCCACCACCATGGGAGGACTGGGTGTCGCTCCTATAGTGTTCTTGTGTGTTGAAAAGAACAATCCAAAACCAGTATGATGAATATTCATAACCTGTATTCATTTACTTATTGAACCTGAACAAACAACCTTGCGCTCCCAGCTTGCAACTGTGACTCCCCGCTCTCCCGCAAACCCGGACTGGAGCGACGTAACAATCAGCTACGTTACTTCACTCAAAACATGGACTGGACTCAAACAGCGCCACAGTATTATAACAACATTACAGCTCCCACCTCCGCCAGCAGAGGGAGAGTACCTGCTGGTCCCACCTCCGCCAGCAGAGGGTGAGTTCCTGCTGGTTCCGCCACCACCTCCATGGGAGGACGACTTGCCGCTCCCACCTCCACCAGCAGAGGTAGAGTACCTGCTGGTTCCGCCTCCATCGCCGCCACCAGCAGAGGGAGCATGCCTGCTGGTTCCGCCTCCATCGCCGCCACCAGCAGAGGGAGTATGCCTGCTGGTTCTGCCGTGACGTCACCGCCCAGCCACCCTGCCACACGTATAGTTTTTTAACCATTAGTCATTTCATCCTGTTCTGACAGATCTCGTTGGCTGAAGCAGCGCTAGAATGCTCTCATTCGTTTATAAATATAACTGTTTAGCTGCTCTGTCCCCACCCAGCTGTTATTTTAATCAGGCAGGCTTTTTGTACGCCAGCACGAAGTGCCAGCAAACAGAAGAGCCTCAACAAAAGAGCCGGGAGTCTAGCTGTGGGAGTCTACAGGTAACCAGCATCTGAGGCAAAATAGGTAATTGATCCTGCTCCTAGTAATTTTAAATGAACTATTTAAGTATCATTATTAAGTTGGTGTTTCAATTTAGGGAGGAGTGTGTGTATGTGATTATACCAGATAGTGTGGTTATTTGAATAGAGGTTGATTTGCAATTTGTAATAGTATCAGGGAGGGTGGTTAATTAACTTGAATAGAGGTTGTTTGCACTTGGATTGGTCTCCACACAGCCTCTTGTAGTGGTGTGATCCCATTGAAGTGTGTGAAAGTATTGTCTCTAGAGCAGTTAGCAACTGTGCCAGTTCCCTTGCAAAGTGAGGTGGAACCTATTTAAGTGTGGAAAGCTAATAGTGGTCAGTCTACAGGTAACCAGGGTCTGAGGCAGATAGGTAAGTTCCTGCTTCAAGTAATTTTAAATTAACTACATTCAGTAACTACATTCCTACCCTTCCTCTCCAAAACCCTCAAGCGGGCTGTACACTGCTAGCTCTCTGCTTTCCTGTCCAACCACTCTCTGCTCGACCCTCTACAATCTGGCTTCCGCTCTGCTCACTCCACTGAAACCGCCCTCCTGTCTGTCACCAACTCACTAAACTCTGCCCGAGCTGCCTCTCTCTCCTCTGTCCTAATTCTCCTCGACCTCTCTGCTGCCTTTGACACTGTTGATCACTCTATTCTACTATCCTCTCCTTCTGACCTGGGAATCTCTGGCACTGCTCTCGCCTGGTTCTCCTCCTACGTCTCCAACCGCACTTACAAGGTAACCTGGCGTGGAGCAACCTCCACACCTCACCCTCTCTCAACAGGAGTCCCCCAAGGGTCAGTCTTGGGTCCTCTCCTGTTCTCTC
Organism: Acipenser oxyrinchus oxyrinchus; assembly: GCA_030684275.1. Classification (NCBI taxonomy): domain Eukaryota; kingdom Metazoa; phylum Chordata; class Actinopteri; order Acipenseriformes; family Acipenseridae; genus Acipenser; species Acipenser oxyrinchus. The sequence goes on along the minus strand of CM060247.1, from coordinate 64,028,016 downwards.
TCTACACCCGCTCCCTGGGCCCCCTCATCGCATCCTATGAATTCTCATACCATTTCTTTGCTGATGATGCTCCGATTTTCCTTTCCTTCCCCACCTCTGACTCCACCATCCCCTCCCGTATCTCTACCTGTCTGTCTGCTATCTCCTCCTGGATGCACTCGCATCACCTCAAACTCAACCTCTCTAAATCTGACCTTTTCTTTCCCTCCTCCTCCTCCTCCCCCTCCTCTGATCTCTCTATCTCTGTTCCTCTGGAATCTACCACACTCTCTCCCTCCTCTTCAGCTAAGAACCTCGGAGTCACCCTGGACCCCTGCCTCTCTTATTCCCAGCACATCTCCACTCTGGCACGCACTTGCCGATTCTTCCTGAGCAACATCCGAAGAATCCGACCCTTCCTCACCAACTACGCCACCCAACTCCTGGTCCAGGCCTTGGTACTCTCCCGCCTAGACTACTGCAACTCCCTCCTGATTGGCCTCCCTGCGTCTGCCACCCGTCCGCTCCAGCTCATCCAGAACTCCGCTGCTCTCCTGGTGTTCTCTCTGCCTCGCTTCTCCCATGCAACTCCACTACTCCGCTCACTCCACTAGCTCCCGATCACCGCTCTCATCCAGTTCAAGACTCTTGTACTAGCTTACAGATGCCTTGACCAGACTGCACCCAGCTACCTCCAAACCCTTATCTCTCCCTACACCCCCACTCGACCTCTCCGCTCCGCCTGCACTAGAAGACTGGCTCTACCTCCTTTACGCTCCCCTGCTTCCAGAGCCCGCTCCTTCTCCACCCTCGCCCGCAGTGGTGGAATGACCTTCTGTGACAAAGAGAGAATGAATTCTTGTTTTAGATCTCCCTCCCGACCGGTGAGGGCGTTGGGGAGGAGGAGCAGACATCCCCAGGAAAGGTGGAAGTCGGCCATCTGGAAAGGCGGGGCCACGCGGTCGCGCGTCAACCCAGGCGGGAAGCGTTGTGGCAATCGCGCGTGGTCAAAGCGGTTGCCCTCGCTGCCCAATGGGAATGGGACAGCGTACAAAGGGGCGTGGCCGGGTTCTGTTCCTTCTGGCAAGGTACAGTGAGAGAGAGAGAGAGAAATAGAACACGAACACGGTTAACCAGGGGAAGGGAAATAAATAGGAAGGTTGTGTGTGCGGAGGTTCCTGCTAACCCCTTGTGTTTTATTCATTATCAGAGCACTAACGGGGCGCTCGGGCGACAAGGGAGGCGCTAACCCGGAAGTGCGGACTGGATCCGCCCTAGCCTACTGGCGGGGCTGCGGAAGGACGGACTATTCTTTTGTGTTGTGGTTGCCGGGTTACACATCGTTGTGTATCTCGGCACCATTATTATTTTTGTTGTAGGCAAAATAAAGCCGCACATTATTTTTCCCAATACCAATCCCGGACTGGTCTCTTTATTTTTCCCATCACTCGGCTACCTGTCACACGTGGTGTCAGAAGTGGGATGGATCCAACTACTTTATCAGCAATCCTGGGCGTTGGACAGCGGAGGAGGCTGAGAACGGAGGAGGGAGGAAAGGTACACAGCCCTTATCGAGAGGTCGGCATGGGGATGGCGTCAGCGGCAACGGGCCTGTGATGGTGGCCCCGAAGGCCGGGCCCAGAAAATGACGGCGGAGGATGACCCGGAAGCCTATCTTGTAGCCTTTGAGCGGTTGGCTACCACCGCAGCATGGCCCGGGAGTACTGGGCAAGCCAACTTGGCCCCTGCTTGATTGGGGAAGCACAAGCAGCGTGCGGGCCATGACTGATGACGGCGCTGGCCAGTGCGAATTAGTGAAGCAGGCTATCCTCCGCCCGTCTCAATATTGCGGAAACCCACGGGTCCGTTTCGGGAGTTCGGCGACCATCAAATACCGGCCCAGGGTGGTGGCCCAGCAATTATCGCGACCACATGGCACAATGGCTAAACCCCAGCCAGAAAACTGGGATCCAGATGGGGAAGCCATTGTGCTGGAACAATCTGCCATGTGGTCGGGGCTGAGGCGCAGGCGTGGATACGCCGACACAACCCCACCACTCTGGAACAGGCGTGGCTTTGGCGAGAATTTTGAAGACGCCCTCGTATCCTCCGCACCACCTTGCTGGACTGCTCCCCTCCTCCTCTACCAAGGACCGCCACCAAACCCGTTCCCGGACCCGACCCATCAGATCACCTGCCCGTCGGGTCAACCGCCCCTTACAATGGAGGCAGAGGTTGGCTCCCAGCTGGGGTAGAATGGTTCCCCCTGCCCGCTGTCATACCAACAGCGGGACAAATCGTACCATCCTCACCCTCTGCCCCTCCAATCTGTTTCAGGTGCCAGCAGTCGGGACACATCGCGAGATACTGCCCGGCCGCCATGGAATGCGATGTGGCTGCGTGTCATCTGGCGTCTGAGGCGGGTAAGAAATGGGGACATGGTCGGGAGGGCCGTGTATTGTTGGTGTTGTGCTGGGGAATGTGAACACCCACGCATTAGTGGACACAGGGTGTGAGCAGACTTTGATTCGGTCAGCTCTCCTGGGCGGTATGTCGTGGCAGCCACGAGGCCAGGTGGCAATCTCCTGTATCCATGGGGATACGGCGACATACCCACTCTAAAGTATACTTATCGGTAGGCCCGATGAAGCGCCACCTCGTAGTGGGGGTGGCGAAAAGCTGCCACACCCAGTTATTCTGGGTCGAGACTGGCCGCAGTGTAAGGATTTGTTAAAAGTATCGGCAGCCTCGACCACACGTGTAGACCACGGCAGATCCCGGAAAGGGAAGTAATGGTACTGTGTTTCCTTTCCAGGCCGAGCTGTTTTCTCCACTTTTTCGTCCTAGGAAAACGCGTAAGGAGAGAAGGAAGGAAAAGTGGGAGGCGCATCGATAAGACACGGCTGGGGTCTGGCGGGGAAGGTTCCGATGGTTCCAAACGCCAATCGAGGGGAGTGGGGACACAGTGTGACCGGGCGGGCGAGGTTACTGGACCCTCGAGGGCGAGACTACTCCAGCCCCTGTCAATATCCCGGACGTGTGGGCCTCAAGCGCGGACCTAGTGTGGGAGCAAACCAGCGACCCTACACTGGTGCACGCAGGAGCGGGTCCGGTCTATTGAGGGTAAGGATGTTGGCGGCATCGGGGCGCTGGTATATCCTCATTTCGTTGTAGAGGGCACTTGCTATATAGAGTAAACCTAGCCCGGGCACAGGACAGCCTGTCAAACAGTTGATGGTTCCCCGTCCTGTCGACCAGAGGTCATGAGGCTGGCGCATGGCGTCCCCTTTGCAGGACACCTTGGGGTTGACAAGGCGAGGGACAGGATACTGGCTCGATTTTATTGGGCAGGGCTCTACACGAGGTGGCGAAATATGTAGCTACCTGCCGGAATGTCAGAGAGTAGCACCGGGTCGAGTGCGCCCTGCCCCTTTGGTCCCACTGCCCATTGTCTCCACTCCTTTCGAGCAGCGTTGCAATGGACATAGTTGGGCCAGTGCTGCCTTCTGATTCCGGTACACACACATATTAGTGATGGTGGATTATGCGACGCGGTACCGGAAGCAGTTCCGTTCGGTCCACTAGTGCCACTGCAATTGCGAAAGAGTTGAGTCAGATTATGGCTAGAGTAGGGATCCCAAAAGAAATATTGACTGATCATGGAACGAACTTTTGTCAAAAGCGCTACAGCAGGTGTACAAAATTCTAAAAATACGTCCCATCAGGGCGTCTGTTTATCATCCCCAAGCGGATGGACTGGTGGAACGTTTTAACCAAACATTGAAGCAAATGTTGAGGCGGTTTGTGAGTCAAGAGCAGAAACATTGGGCTACTCTTCTTCCTTACCTGCTCTTCGCAGTGCGAGGTGCCTCAGAGCTCGGCGGGATTTTCCCCTTTGAGCTGCTATATGGCCGGCAGCCACGGGGCATCCTCGACCTGTTAAGAGAAGGTTGGGAGGAACACAAGGGCTCCTCTAAAAATGTAGTGCAGCATGTGCTCCTACTGCGAGATCGCCTCGATTTAATTGGTCGGTTGGCTCAAGACAATCTTAGATCGGCTCAACATCGGCAACAGCAGCATTACAATATTAATGCAATTCGAACCTTCGGCCAGGAGATAAAGTAATGCTGCTTCTTCCGTCATTGGAGTCGAAACTGTCGCTAAATGGCAGGGGCCATATGAGGTGATCGGGCCGTAGGATTAGTGAATTATGAAATTAGACAGCCCGATCGCGAAATAAAACAGAAATTTACCGTCAATTTGTTAAAGCCCTGGAAGGCAAGGGAGGTCTTATTCATAGCCCCAGGCAAGATGGAGGATGATTTAGGACCCTGTATAGAGGCCCCTAGCCCCAGCCAGATTTCAATGGGGAACAGTTACTTCCAGATCAGCAGGCAGAGTTGCGTGAGTTGATTGGGAGATTTGGGGATGTGTTTTCTGATGTGCCCGGCAGGACTAACCTTACCAAATATGCTGTTATTACTCCGCCAGGGTCACTGTTCGGGAGAGGCCCTACCGGATCCCAGAAAGCGGCGGAGTAGCGTCCGGAGCGAGGTGAGGCGATGCTTGAACTTGGGGTCATTGAGCCTTCCAGAAGCGAGTGGTGCAGTCCCATCGTTATAGTGGCCAGAAGGGCGGCACTAGTAAACTTCTGTGTTGATTTTCGAAGGGTCAATGCTATCGCCAAGTTCGATGCCTACCCCATGCCTCGGATCGACGAGCTCCTCGACCGACTGGGAGCGGCCAGGTTCATCTCAACTCTGGACCTGACGAAGGGATATTGGCAGATCCCTTTAACTCACGATTCATGTGAAAAACGGCATTTTCAACTCCGGATGGGCTGTTCCATTTTAAAACCATGCCGTTTGGGCTACATGGTGCGCCCGCCTTTCAGAGACTGATGGACGAGGTGTTACATCCCCATCGTGAGTATGCAGCAGCGTATATTGACGATGTGGTTATATATAGCTCCACCTGGAGAGAGCATGTAAATCGACTTGCAGCCGTCCTTCAGTCCTTAAGGGCTGCCCGGCTGACAGCCAACCTGAGGAAATGTGCGTTTGCTAAATTGGAAACTCAGTACTTAGGGTTTATTATGGGAAATGGACGGGTGAAACCCGTGGCCACAAAGTCCAGGCTTTGGTGGGCCGGCGATCCCCAAGACCAAGTCCCAGGTGAGGTCACTACTGGGATTGGCTGGTTATTACCGCCGCTTTATCCCCGAGTATGCCACCGTGGTCAATTCCTGGTGAACCTCACTAAGAAATGTGCGCCAAATTTAGTCAAGTGGTCAGAAGAGTGTCAGGGGGCGTTTGAGACCATTAAACAAAAACTGTGCCAGGCTCCTGCGCTAATAGCACCAGACTTTAGCAGGAGATTCCTCCTCCATACTGACGCGTCAGAGGTCGGTTTGGGGGCGGTCTTGTCCCAGAAAATTAACGAGGTGGAGCACCCCATTCTTTATATCAGCAGAAAAATGCTTCCTCGGGAGCGCAACTACTCGGTTGTGGAGAAAGAGTGTTTAGCCATTAAATGGGCGACTCACTCCCTCAGATATTACTTACTGGGACATTCATTTGATCTAGTCACAGACCACGCCCCACTCAAATGGTTAAGCACTATGAAGGATAGCAATGCTCGGATAACTCGGTGGTATTTGGCATTGCAGCCTTATATGTATCATATGGTACATCGTGCGGGAAAGATCACCAAAATGCGGATTATTTTTCCGGGAGGGAGTAATGGGGTTGGTAGGTTTGGCGAGTGTTCCTTCGGCTCCACTCTGAGCGGTGGGATATGTGACAAAGAGAATGAATTCTTGTTTTAGATCTCCCTCCCGACCGGTGAGGCGTTGGGGAGGAGGAGCAGACATCCCAGGAAAGGTGGAAGTCGGCCATCTGGAAAGGGGCGGGCCACGGTGCGCAACGTCAACCCAGGCGGGAAGCGTTGTGGCAATCAGCGCGTGGTCAAAGGCGGTTGCCCTCGCTGCCCAATGGGAATGGGGACGAAGCGTACAAAGGGGCGTGGCCGGGGTTCTGTTCCTTCTGGCAAGGTACAGTGAGAGAGAGAGAGAGAGAGCGGGAGAAATAGAACACGGTTAACCAGGGGAAGGGAAATAAATAGGAAGGTTGTGTGGTGCGGAGGTTCCTGCTAACCCCTTGTGTTTTATTCATTATCAGAGCACTAACGGGGCGCTCGGGGCGACAAGGGAGGCGCTAACCGGAAGTGCGGACTGGTTCCGCCCTAGCCTACTGACGGGGCTGCGGAAGGACGGACTATTCTTTTGTGTTGTGGTTGCCGGGTTACACATCGTTGTGTATCTCGGCACCATTATTATTTTTTGTTGTAGGCAAAATAAAGCCGCACATTATTTTTCCCAATACCAATCCCGGACTGGTCTCTTTATTTTTCCCATCACTCGGCTACCTGTCACACCTTCCTACAGATGTCAGGACTGCCCAGTCCCTGACCACATTCCGGCGCCTCCTCAAGACTCACCTCTTCAGAAAGCACCTGTAGAACTCCTCTGTTTTTCCCCCGGGACACTTATCACCCTTCCTTAAATGCGCTTTACTTGCTCTTATCTGCCCCCTATTTTACTGCATTTAATTCTGTACTTTAGAGTACTGTAATCTGTCAAGTGTTATTTAATCTGTAGTATTTTGTATTTAATTATATCCAGATGTAACTATCACTGACACTGTTATCTGCAGTATTATTGAATCATATTTTGTCATACTTGTACTTGCTAGAACCAAAGTCATTGTATATATCTTGCTCTTAATTGTATTATTATTTGTACTGTGATTCTTGAAATGTATTTGTTTACGACTGTAAGTCGCACTGGATAAGGACGTCTGCTAAGAAATAAATAATAATAATAAATGACTGTCAGTCAATAAGACCGACTGTGCACTTTAATTTGCCAGCTACAGCGCCTGTCATTCAAAGCGCCTACTTTGAAATTAGCGGGTTAAGGTGTAGATAAGCTTTTGCTATTATAGGTATATACAGTGACAGTTACTAATTTGATTTGAAAATGGGACGCAAGAGGAAAACACTTAATGAGTATTGTGCACAATACACTGGTCGACAGCAGGACGAAGCGGACCCATCTGCCTTGCCTCCAGTGACTCTGAGTCCAGCTGTGCTGAAGCAGGAGAGTGGCGGAGCTCAGAATAATAAGTGCAAGTTAGTTCTGTTCAACTATCTAATGTTTTGTTCTGTGCATATTATTTTTACTTGTAAATGTATGCTATAAATGTCTGTGTAATACAGTTTACTTGAGACATTTTTTTAAATTTGTGTAGGAACTTTAGCTTTACAAGGTATAGCTTTGCTGTGATCAAACATTATTTCAATTAGAATGTTGATAACCATGGTTTTGTTGCATGTTTCTCAATGGCATAAAAAGTCTAGGTTTTTTTTTTTTAAGTATAAAGGTCGATTTCACCCATGCTCTGCTTGAATTGAAAAATCGATAAAGGGGGCCCCAAGCCAAAGCACCGCAAAACAGCCCACAAATAATCCCATTCCTCTCTGTCAAAGGTTTTTTCAGCATCTAATGACAGAACAGCAGAGGGCAATGCCGATCCCTTAGACAGATCTATAACATGAAGCAAACAATGCAAATTATCCAAAGCAAGTCTGCCTTTCATAAACCTTGTTTGATTGTGGTGAATTAGGGAGTGAATACATTAATCAAGTCGACAGACTAAACACTTAGCATACATTTTTATGCCTGCATTCAAGAGAGACAGCGGACAATAGCTGGAACATTCTAAAGGATCTTTCCCCTTTTTCAAAAGAAGAGAGATCAATGCAGACTTCTGGTCACTGTGAAAGGAGCCGATTTCTAACAAATAGTTAATTGACTTTAGGAGGAGGGGGCCAATCTGTTTCCATAGTAATAAGAGGCGTTCTGGCAGCAAACCGTCCAATCCCGGGGCACAACCCTTATTCATTGCACGTACAGCGTCCAATGAGTACAATTATCCTTTCACAAACTCAGTCCTCACAGCTAAACGCTAGAAAAGTCAGCATATGATAACCAGACATATAAGAACATAAGAAAGCTTACAAACGAGAGGAGGCCATTCGGCCCATCTTGCTCGTTTGGTTGTTAGCAGCTTATTGATCCCAGAATCTCATCAAGCAGCTTCTTGAAGGATCCCAGGGTGTCAGCTTCAACAACATTACTGGGGAGTTGGTTCTAGACCCTCACAATTCTCTGTGTAAAAAAGTGCCTCCTATTTTCTGTTCTGAATGCCCCTTTATCTAATCTCCATTTGTGACCCCTGGTCCTTGTTTCTTTTTTCAGGTCAAAGAAGTCCCCTGGGTTGACATTGTCTATACCTTTTAGGATTTTGAATGTTTGAATCAGATCACCGCGTAGTCTTCTTTGTTCAAGACTGAATAGATTCAATTCTTTTAGCCTGTCTGCATACGACATGCCTTTTAAACCGGGATAATTCTGGTTGCTCTTCTTTGCACTCTTTCTAGAGCAGCAATATCCTTTTTGTAACGAGGTGACCAGAACTGAACACAATATTCTAGGTTAGGTCTTACTAATGCATTGTAGAGTTTTAACATTACTTCCCTTGATTTAAATTCAACACTTCTCACAATATATCCAAGCATCTTGTTAGCCTTTTTTATAGCTTCCCCACATTGTCTAGATGAAGACATTTCTGAGTCAACATAAACTCCTAGGTCTTTTTCATAGTTCCCTTCTTCAATGTCACTATCTCCCATGTGATATTTATAATGCACATTTTTATTGCCCGCATGCAATACTTTTCTCTATTAAATGTCATTTGCCATGTGTCTGCCCAATTCTGAATGCCATCTAGATCATTTTGAATGACCTTTGCTGCTGCAACAGTGTTTGCCACTCCTCCTATTTTTGTGTCGTCTGCAAATTTAACAAGTTTGCTTACTATACCAGAATCTAAATCATTAATGTAGATTAGGAATAGCAGAGGACCTAATACTGATCCCTGTGGTACACCACTGGTTACCTCACTCCATTTTGAGGTTTCTCCTCTAATCAGTACTTTCTGTTTTCTACATGTTAACCACTCCCTATGTGGTTGATGTGTTTCCCAGGTAGAAAATAGTGTGAGGCAGTTTACCCACACCATTAATTTCATGTGTGCGGCCCTCGACAGTTCACCAAAACTCGTGAAGTGGCCCTCCAGCCAAAATAATTGCCCACCCCTGGCTTAGAGTGAACGGCAAGCTCTAAGTTCCTCCGAATTGAAGCTTTCACCCTGTCTGAGGGAGGGTTAGACAGGCTGACAAGAGCCTTTTATTCCCCAGTGTTTCACTGCTCATGGACCTGAAATCTGAAAAAAAGACGCGCCAGGACTGCAGTGCTGTGAGTAAGACTTGGATTTCTAAATGGGACACATAACCATACATAATTAATTTGCTGACTTGGGGTGTGTGTGTGTCACTAATACATGCCTGAAGGGACTTTTGCAGCCACACCGCAATGTTTTTTTGTTTTGTTTTCTTTCTTTATGTATATTAGTCCTACTGGCGTGGTAGTGTGACCGAGTGCAGGGTGCAGATTACTTGAATATCAGACTCAGGAGATGGTGATTGCAGTTTGTATTGATTATGTTTTTATATATTTTTAGAACACAAAAAAAAAATCGAACCAGGGGACTTTTTTGACCTGAAAAATGAAACAAGGAGTAGGGGTCACAAATGGAGATTAGATAAAGGGGCATTCAGAACAGAAAATAGGAGGCACTTTTTTACACAGAGAATTGTGAGGGTCTAGAACCAACTCCCCAGTAATGTTGTTGAAGCTGACACCCTGGGATCCTTCAAGAAGCTGCTTGATGAGATTCTGGGATCAATAAGCTGCTAACAACCAAACGAGCAAGATGGGCTGAATGGCCTCCTCTCGTTTGTAAACTTTCTTATGTTCTTATGTTCTAAATCCTTTCTTCTTCCGAAGATCCTAACTAAACTGTTGACAAACGTTTCCCTAACTAAATGTCAGGACGGCTAAGCCATTTACCTGATGTTTTACATTTTTCAGATGTTTAACAATTCTTTTTTCTGTACCGTTCTTTTTGCTCGTTCGACCTCTCCTCTGCTCCCCCACCGTTTTCCTACACAAGACGAGAGTTTTTTTATATTATTATTATTATTTATTTCTTAGCAGACACCCTTATCCAGGGCGACTTACAATTGTTACAAGATATCACATTATTTTTACATACAATTACCCATTTATACAGTTGGGTTTTTACTGGAGCAATCTAGGTAAAGTACCTTGCTCAAGGATACAGCAGCAGTGTCCCCCACCTGGGATTGAACCCACGACCCTCCAGTCAAGAGTCCAGAGCCCTAACCACTACTCCACACTGCTGCCCCATACTCCACACTGCTGCCCCAGTAGTTGACAATTAACACTTAAATTGACACCTGGAAAACTCGTGTTATCCCAATTTGTAGGCAAATTATTACCTAACACCAAAGGCTTCTGAAAAACGTAGTGTTTTACAAACCACAACATGAACACCCAGTGGAAAACTTTAGTGTTTTACCCATACTGTTTTCAAACTGGGGACAGTGATTTATTTAGCCATAGGCTAACATATTTTCTCTCAGTCACTTCACCACACATCCCACCCCTTAGCTCAAACCTACAGTTTGCAGCGGACTGTGCCCACAAAGTTTTTTTTTTCTTTCTTTATGTATATTAGTCCTACTGACCAGTACAGTATTTATCAGCAGTGCACTGCATGCAATCACCACATTTTTTTTGTTGCTTAGCCAATAATACATAGTTTTATGGTACACTGTAATGGAATTGTTTTAGTTATAAGTTCCTTTTATTGGCTGCTCAGTAAATGTATTTGATTTAATACTGTGCTTAAGTGTTTAATTTGGTTGCTGAAGACAGGATATATTGGTACATCTTGACATTTTCCTAGCTGTTGTGATTCAGTATTCAGTTACCTCACACCAGCTAAGTGGAGGCATTGTGCACTTTAAATCATTATTTAGCCCTTGGTATTCTGGAAGATGAGGCCTGATTATATTCATCCCTTTGGCTCAACTACTCAGGACTCTCCTCCTGTGGTATAGAAGCTAAACAGTTTTCATTCACATTTATCATATTCTGTGCTGTGCACGGTGGAGAGGGGTGCTACATACGGTGGCCCTGAAGTGCAAAACACAACAACATTAAGGAAAACACAACAATATTAAGCTAAACGCTGCAACATTAAGGAAAACACAACGACATTAAGAAAAAAACGCTGCAGCATTAAGAAAAACACAACAACATTAAGGAAAACACAACGACATTAAGGAAAACCTGCAACATTAAGAAAAACACAACAACATTAAGGAAACGCTGCAACATTAAAAAAAACACAACAACATTAAGGAAAACACAATGACATGGAAAACGCTGCAACATTAAGAAAAACGCTGCAACATTAACTTCAAACCGGAATGGGTAGGTACATAGGAAAAGGGGTTCCACATCACTGATAGGAGCAACAACCTGTCAATCACTGTGCTGTGGAACTGTGTGACGAACACAGTCCATATTAATACAATATAATTTCCCTGCGCTTTGTCCTTAATATCTTGTAAGGTGTATTTATATATATATATATATATATATATATATATATATATATATATATATATATATATATATATATATAAAGATATTTGTGTGTAAATACACAGGAATGGGTAAAAGCGGACCAAGTTAAGCAGCTGCGGACGGGGCATTTAACCTGCTCCGATCATCTTAACCAACATCAATCGATTCCTCCTTCTCAGCTTAATAAAAAAAAAACAGCAAAAAAACCCCAACATATTTTAGCACTTATAGGCTACTTTATTATTATCATTAATGCGTAACACAGTCTATTATATATATATATAAGTGCTAAAATATGTTTTTTTAATTTTTTTATTAAGCTGACAAGGAGGAATCGATTGATGTTGGTTAAGATGATCGGAGTAGGTTAAATGCCCCGTCCGGCAGGGTTTAACTTGGTCCGGCTTTTACCCATTCCTGTGTATTTACACACAAATATCTTTATATATATATATACAGTACTGTGCAAAAGTTTTAGTCAGGTGTGAAAAAATGCTGTAAAGTAAGAATGCTTTCAAAAATAGACATGTTAATAGTTTATATTTATCAATTAACAAAATGCAAAGTGAGTGAACAGAAGATAAATCTACATCAAATCAATATTTGGTGTGACCACCCTTTGCCTTCAAAACAGCATCAATTCTTCTAGGTACACTTGCACACAGTTTTTGAAGGAACTCGGCAGGTAGGTTGGCCCAAACATCTTGGAGAACTAACCACAGTTTTTCTGTGGATTTAGGCAGCCTCAGTTGCTTCTCTCTCTTCATGTAATCCCAGACAGACTCGATGATGTTGAGATCAGGGCTCTGTGGGGCCATACCATCACTTCCAGGACTCCTTGTTCTTCTTTATGCTGAAGATAGTTCTTAATGACTTTCGCTGTATGTTTGGGGTCGTTGTCATGCTGCAGAATAAATTTGGGGCCAATCAGATGCCTCCCTGATGGTATTGCATGATGGATAAGTATCTGCCTGTACTTCTCAGCATTGAGGAGACCATTAATTCTGACCAAATCCCCAACTCCATTTGCAGAAATGCAGCCCCAAACTTGCAAGGAACCTCCACCATGCTTCAGTGTTGCCTGCAGACACTCATTCGTATGCGCTCTCCAGCCCTTCGCGAACAAACTGCCTTCTGCTACAGCCAAATATTTCAAAGTTTGACTCATCAGTCCAGAGCACCTGCTGCCATTTTTCTGCACCCCAGTTCCTGTGTTTTCGTGCATAGTTGAGTCGCTTGGCCTTGTTTCCACGTCAGAGGTATGGCTTTTTGGCCGCAAGTCTTCCATGAAGGCCACTTCTGACCAGACTTCTCCGGACAGTAGATGGGTGTACCAGGGTCCCACTGTTTTCTGCCAGTTCTGAGCTGATGGCACTGCTGGACATCTTCCGATTGCGAAGGGAAGTAAGCATGATGTGTCTTTCATCTGCTGCAGTAAGTTTCCTTGGCCGACCACTGCGTCTCACGGTCCTCAATGTTGCCCGTTTCTTTTGTGCTTCTTCAAAAGAGCTTGGACAGCACATCTGGAAACCCCTGTCTGCCTTGAAATTTCTGCCTGGGAGAGACCTTTGCTGATGCAGTATAACTACCTTGTGTCTTGTTGCTGTGCTCAGTCTTGCCATGGTGTATGAGTTTTGACAGTAAACTGTCTTCAGCAACCTCACCTTGTTAGCTGAGTTTGGCTGTTCCTCACCCAGTTTTATTCCTCCTACACAGCTGTTTCTGTTTCAGTTAATGATTGTGTTTCAACCTACATATTGAATTGATGATCATTAGCACCTGTTTGGTATAATTGTTTAATCATACACCTGACTATATGCCTACAAAATCCCTGACTTTGTGCAAGTGTACCTAGAAGAATTGATGCTGTTTTGAAGGCAAAGGTGGTCACACCAAATATGGATTTGATTTAGATTTTTCTTCTGTTCACTCACTTTGCATTTAGTTAATTGATAAATATAATCTATTAACATGTCTATTTTGAAAGCATTCTTACTTTACAGCATTTTTTCACACCTGCCTAAAACTTTTGCACAGTACTGTATATATATATATATATATATATATATATATATATATATATATATATATATATATATATATATATATATATATTTAATACCTTACATGATATTAAGGAACCCCTTTTCCTATGTACCTACCCATTCCGGTTTGAAGTTAATGTTGCAGCGTTTTTCTTAATGTCGTTGTGTTTTCCTTAATGTTGCAGCGCTTCCTTAATGTCGTTGTGTTTTCCTTAATGTTGCAGCGTTTTCCTTAATGTTGTTGTGTTTTCCTTAATGTTGTTGTGTTTTGCACTTCAGGGCCACCGTAGCTACATATAAAAGCAACGATGTTCTCAATAGGCAAAACTGCATTACTTTTATGATTTACTATGATGATGTTGAATTATGCAGTCCATTAGGAACTTAAGCCACTATTCATAAGGTTAGATTGTTTAATTACACCATTGTCAATATTGATGCCAAGTACAGGTTCAAGTTGCCTGCTATTAAATTAATGTCAATTTGCAAAAAGCAACATATAGACAGATATGGTAGAGATACAGTTCTAAAACCTTTCATTGGGGAAATGAAAATGTTTAACACTGCTATCTCTTAAAATAGAGGAATCGGATTATTTGTTCTATATGAGTTATTGCAGGGCTTGGGGACACTGTAAGAAAACAAGGCCTAATATTTTCTTAATATCTATTGCAGGGGTTCCCAAACTCTTTTTTCTGCTCACCTTTTCAGATTTTTATCTTATCTATTAACTACGGTGGCCCTGAAGTGCAAAACACAACAACATTAAGGAAAACACATATATATATATATATATATATATATATATATATATATATATATATATATATATATATATATATATACCTTACATGATATTAAGGACAAAGCGCAGGGAAATTGTGTTCGTCACACAGTTCCACAGTCAATTAAATGATTACTAAAATTGTTAAAAGTATCAGATTGAGAGGAACAGTTGTTCCTTGTGCCAAGTTATCAGTGAGAACAGCCAGAGGCTCTCTATAGAGCAAGGATAGTTTACGTGTTTTCAGAGTAGGGCGCTAAGCAGCGAGAACAGAGTTCTTTAGACGGGCTGGTCTGACAGTTCTTTCCCACGGTCGGGAAGTCGGCCAGTCTGGATGAAGGCGAGACTCCGTTGCAAGAACGCATTGACCCGTAAGGTAAACGATGTGGCAGCCACAGATTGGAGAGGTGGTTGCACTCGTTTACCATGGGGTCATGTGTGACGGCATAAAAGGGGACAGAGAATCGCAATCTGTTCCTTCATTTGGTTTGAATCTTTAAACTGTCAGGACCTGTGAGAGACACAGTGATAAAAGTAGCATGATTGTTTTTGTTTTGTTTGCCTATAATTGTTTGTTTGTAATTATTAGACGGCTATCACGTTCCGGAGCTGTCACCAAGGGCCATCACAAAACCCAGAACAGCACTTCGCTTTTGTCACAAATAAACTTGTATCACCCACCACAAGCACTACAGCACGCACCCAGGACTGGTGACCATGTTTTGTACATTGTGGGAAAGATACGTGTGTTTATTATTTGGGACTGTAACCCATTTATTTACTTCCAGTGCATTACACATTGTTGTATATTGCATGGAGTTATTGTTTGGTCACCAGACCGGGATTAATCAATAAAACCTGTTTACAACTGGATTACAATTCTCTGTTTGTTCATTGTGCACTGCATCACTCCTGCATCTGTACACAATCAGCCACTTTACCCCAACCTGTCATACAGTAAGAGAAATAAGTCACCAAAATAAGGTAAAAATGTTGTTGTTGTTGTTGTTTTGTTGTTGCTCTTCTTCTTCTTCTTCTTCTTCTTTTTCTGTTTTTTTTGCAGATGACCCCAGGCACTTTTATCCACGCATATGTATATTATAGGACATTCAAGTTTAAGGACAATTAACTTGTTTTGTCAACATGGAAATATACTAGGGAACGCACTTATTACAACGTCTATATCATTCATATTAAATTATTTATTTATGTTTTAAAATTAGCATACAATATATATATATATATATATATATATATATATATATATATATATTTACATAATATATTTTTAGAAAACGTTCTGCCAAGCATGGGATTTGAAACTATAACCTTCAGTTTGCAAGAGTGTTGTGTTACTACCAGTGCTATATTATTACATGATACATGATTAGTTGAGAAAACAAACAGTATTTTGAAAGATGAAGTCAGCCAGCTGAGAATTCTCAGGACTTATTGGAGATTTTTCGAGTCATTGTTCATCATCATTCTGAGATTCTGATCTTGAGCTCTGAAAACTTTTAATTTCCGATCAATGTAATGCTCATTGTGGTCCCTATTGGCGCAAGGAAGTACAGTTCCTACTCTAGATACTGGTTGATGACAGTAACGTTATTTGTGGTCCCCACTGGATAAAAAGGAACGTCATTTTTTTCTGAGAATAAGCTATGTTGAAGGATAGCCTATATATTTCGTAAAAGTAAAACATTGCTTTCAACAGCCTCACCTCTCCCCCCTCCCCTCTGACTGTTGGTGTTCCCCAGGGCTCTGTCCTCGGACCCTTGTTATTCTCTCTGTACACCTCACCTCTTGAAGCTCTAATCTCTTCATTTAACTTCCCTCAACATTTCTTTGCTGATGACACCCAGATTTTCTTTTCCTTTCCTTCTTTCACCCCTGACCTTTCCACCCGTATAACTGCTTGCCTGACTGCTATCCAATCTTGGATGGCACGCCATTACCTCCTCATCAACCCATCAAAAACTGAAATCCTTTTCTTTCCCTCCCCTTCTTCTCCCCCTCCCACCCCCATCATTTCATTTCCTCCCCTGTCCCTCATTCCGGTTAACTCTACTCGTAACCTCGGCGTCATCTTTGACGCTACCCTTTCTCTTGCTGGTCATATCTCGGCCACTACACGCACCTGTCAATTCCACCTATTAAACATCCGCCAGATACGCCCCTCCATCTCTTTCTCTGCCGCTAAACTTCTGGTTCATGCTCTCATCCTCACCCGCCTCGATTACTGCAACTCCCTCCTCAATGGCCTTCCCTCTTACGCCTTCACACCACTACAGCAAATTCAAAATGCCTCTGCCCGCATCATCTTCAACCTCTCCCGCTCCTCTCATACCTCCCCTCTTCTCCTTCAGCTACACTGGCTCCCTGTTTACTATCGCTGCTTATTCAGATTCCTTACTCTAGTCTATAAATCCCTCCATGGTCTCGCCCCACCCTACCTGGCTGCACTTATTTCTTACTATGTTCCCCCCCGTCCCTTACGCTCTCAAACTCTGTTGTCCCTTTCGGTCCCACCCTCGCCCTGTGCCCAATCCCGTTTCCCTTCCTTCTCCCTCCTGGCTCCCCTTCATTGGAATAAACTCCCACTCCATATAAAACAGTCACCTACACTACGCAGTTTTCGCTCCTCCCTTAAACACACATCTTTTCACCCTAGCCTATCCCACTGTGTGCCCTAGCCCCTAACCCCCGGTCAGGACCCTGCTTGTTTGCCCAACCCTGCCCTAGCCTCTGTTCTCACAGTAGCACCATTCTTTATTTGTTCACCCTTGCCCAATAAACGTACCTTTTTCCTTCCGCCATTTATCTTGATTGTACCGCTTAATTTAATAATTGTAAAACACCTTGGTCAAAGGCGCTATATAAATATAAATAAATAAATAGTAAATACATTAATAAATATTGAAATAAATTAATACATAAATCAATAATACACATTTGTGTCTTTCTTATTCTATCTTGATATTTATTTATATTCACTATCAGATATAAACACTGCCATTTGAGGAGGGTGTGTGGTCCAGTGGTTAAAGAAACAGGCTTGTAACCAGGAGGTCCCCGGTTCAAATCCCACCTCAACCACTGATACATTGTGTGACCCTGAGCAAATCACTTAACCACCTTGTGCTCTGTCTTTCGGGTGAGACCTAGTTGTAAGTGACTGCAGCTGATGCATAGTTCACACACCCTAGTCTCTGTAAGTCGCCTTGGATAAAGGCATCTGCTAAATAAACAAATAATAATAATACTGTATGAAACAAAAATAAATACTCAGCAGTTCTTGTTCAATTGTATATTAGTGAAGATTTTTGTACATAAAGGTCATTATGCTTTTTTATATTTTTAATTTTAGTTGTTGCAGGACTTGTCTGTTCAGTTTGTCTCGTCTGTCTTTTATGTATTTTATGTTACAACGATGGGAGGTTATATAATAAGGGGGTACATGAGCCTGGGGACTGGAGACAGTTCAGCTCTAAACTTAAATTAGAAACAGTGGGTACGATTGAGCGAGAGTCTGAGCTGTGACCAGAGAGAATATGCAGTGAAACTGCCAAGATTAAAACGCAGGGTTATTATTTTCGTGCTGTGAATTCCGGCCCCTGACAGGAATTCTCTGTAGTTTCAAATAAAACAAACATGTTGAGAATTCAACACCGTCTCCCTGAGTACTACTTCCTAAACATTAAAACGTTACAATATAGTAAATGAATGGATCAAGCTTATAATGATAGTTTGCAAAATCAGATGAAAGCTTTCAATACAATTGGAATAATACATAATCATTATGTACACAATCTTGTTAATCTTGTTACTTGTAACTTTAACTTTAACGTTAACTGTAACTTTACTGGTATACTACTTGCAAATGTTGTAGAATGGAAGGACAAACTGTGGTGTGAAAGCTAGGGCGACTGCATTGCAAGCATGTCTTGGGTTCAATTCCCACACAGGGTTTATATTGCAAACTTAAAAAAATATAAATGTATTTAAAACAATAAATGAATCACATTTTCAATGAACATACATACTTTTGCACAGATAACTTTAAGATGCATGTGTGTGTGTATATATATATATATATATATATATATATATATATATATATACTGTATATATATATATATATATATATATATATATATATATATATATATATGTAACAAGAATGGGTGGTGTTGCACCTCTAGGGTGTTTTTTTTTTTTGCAGATATCGACGTATACACTGGATTACAAGGTGAATAACTTTTATTTACAATATTTACAATTGATTGTCGTTCTTATGCTATTGACACGCCCTGTGTGGGCAACTGACTAACTCACTTCTTCCGCCCTGACTAAGCTAAACAATTAGTATTAGGTGCTCAGGTAAGTCCCAGAAGTTGGCGCCTCTGCCTAGAGGTCGCCCGTAACACAGTTAGGTACTGGGTATTGGTTCCCTCGACTGGTGGACACCGGGAGTGCAGGTAAGTGGTGGTCGGGCTCCCTCTACTGGAGAGCACCAGGAATGCAGGTAGGTGACGGTTGGGACTCCCTCTGCTGGAGCGCACCAGGAACACAGGTAGGTGACAGTTGGGGCTCCCTCTGCTGGGGAGCACCAGGAATGCAGGTAGATGATGGTTGGGGCTCCCTCTGCTGGACAGCACCATGGTTGAAGGTTAGTAAAGGTCGGGGCTCCCTCTCCTGGAGAGCACCGGGAACACAGGTAGGTGACAGTTAGGGCTCCCTCTGCTGGAGAGCTCCGGGGTTGCAGGCAAGTGGTTCCCACTACCGGGAACCAGAAACAATGTTAGGTGGAGGACGGAGACTCCAACTACTGGAATCCGCCGGGAGGAACAGTAATTAGAACAATGGTATAATATGCAGCTCTCAACTTGTGTCCTGTCTCTGTATCCGCGGTATGTCCTAGCACGTAGACTTACAGCCTCTTTGTAAGGGCTCGCTGAAGAGGCAGACCAGTCCACAATGCACGCTCAAGGGCAGTACAAAGGTGTTCAAACAAACAAACAAAACTCCAACTTCTTCAAACTTCACTGCTAACTATACTCGGCAGCTAACACTAACAAAGTGTTCCAAGTACTTACAAAAACTCTTTGAAAACAAAGTGAAGACACAGTAGAAATCCCAGTACCTTGCACACGGCAGAGCAGTCAGGCAGTGTTCCCAAAACAACACCCTGACTGTTCTGCTCAGCTGACTTTTATACTGCTCAGCCCCACCCACTACCTAATGGTGGCACTGAGCATTCTGGGACGCGTAGTTTTTGTAGGATTTGAACCCTAACTAGTCATACTTTCACCCCAACTACATAACCGCTACGCTACACAGATTCACATCTTAACCCTTTCAACAGATGAGGCAACTATTTATATTTACCCTATCCAAACGGCAATACATTGCCTCAATATAGGTTAAACAATTTTGCTATTCCCGTAATGTGTGTGTGTGTGGGACTTCATGAGCTAAAATGGCCGCCTGCTTGGTATTCTGGGACATGAAGTCCCGTCACATTCAAGGACATGAACTACAGCTCCTCGTAA
This sequence comes from Acipenser oxyrinchus oxyrinchus, assembly GCA_030684275.1. Lineage (NCBI taxonomy): Eukaryota > Metazoa > Chordata > Actinopteri > Acipenseriformes > Acipenseridae > Acipenser > Acipenser oxyrinchus. The sequence goes on along the minus strand of CM060247.1, from coordinate 64,008,012 downwards.
TCTGCCACAACAGATTTTGTTCACAATATTTCTGCCAATGTTCTATATTATATATTGCTGCTATATTGCTAGCAGCAATATATAATTCCAAGCCAATAATAATAATAATAATAATAATAATAATAATAATAATAATAACTACATGTACAAATGGTCACATTTAAAAAATGCATACTTTTCATACAACAAAAGAAATGTCCTTTTACAAAAGCAATACATATTTTGATATTTACATTACAAAAATTGACATGCTAAAGTACTTTGAATGACAATATGGACATTTCCATAATATTCATTATGACATTTTCTTTTCATTCTCCCAGGGTGCTTATAACTGGTTTGAAATACTGCTGCTATCATGCCGTTCGTTCTACAAAAAATGTAAGGAAAAAAGAGTATTATATGCAACACAAACAACAAAAGGATAAATGTACATAAACAATATGTCACCAAAAAGAAAACAGCCCACTCACAGAAAGTACAATAACACATCAGGAACAAACAAACCGACAACAAATGCTACACCAGTACTTCCATGCTCCAGTCAATCAAACAGCAGGATCAACCAAAGCCCACGGAGCAGTACTATCGTGCTCCAGCCATCGTTCAAACACAGCAGGATCCACCAAAGCCCACGGAACAGTACTATCGTGCTCCAGTCATCGTTCAAACAAAGCAGGATCCACCAAAGCTCAAGGAGCAGAACTGTCATGCTTCAGTCAATCAAACACAGCATCGGCATCAGCATCACTATGCGCCACAGGCCAAACTTCTACACCATAAACAACGATGCCATTCGGGCCTACAGCCAAAACAACAATCACAACAACACTGCAATGATTTCCCACTATTTCACAAACAGACATATTGGCATTACTGTGAACCACAGCAGAACACACAGCAGGAGAAGGCACAACTCTATCAAGAACCAGAGCCACAAAATTTTTTTACAACAGCATGCCCATCATGCCACAATGTTTCACAAACAGCAGCAAGAAAACTGTTTTTTCTACAACCAAGAGACAACCAGCTACAGCTACGACAACACCAGGAACATTACAGTAAGAACCCAGAGACAAAATAAAAACAACAGCTACAACACTACCATCAACATCCACACAATCATCATTCATAAATGCCAGGGCATGACAGTCAAAATAGGATGATGGACCTTGGTAACTCCATTTTCTCCTGTGGTCAAAGTTTTGTGGCACTTTCTAGAGTTACTTCCTTAAGTGGCGTCTACCTTATAAACTTTGACCTCACCTGCATTAAAGCACTTCCATCTGCAGTTGCAGAGTACAGCAGGCTGAGAAGTCTTTACTGCCCTCAGTGGATAAGCTTGAAGGAGACCAACAAGCACAAGGGATCCATGGTGAAGGATGGTGTGTATTTCGTACGTTAAACCATCACCGACGTTTAGGAACAACAAAAGCTACCACATTCTGAGGGAACAGTTGCAATCACACATTCAATCAGAGGCTTGAGCAACACTCATCTCACCTGCTGTGCAAACACCATGTTACAATGTCTTCTTCACTGCCAATTTCTGAAAGTGTCATTAAAGCAGAGTGAACAACAAGCCCTCAGGACTTTTATTATCAACTATGATCAGTTGCCATCCACTACATCTCTCAGTACTGTGGACATGTGTCACTTCTTAGGAGAACCCTTCAGTAGAGTTCAGCAAGATGTTGTTGAGTTTCTCACCAAATTGTGTCAGACTTGCCCAGATATATGTGATCTGGTTTCAGTTACCACAAAGCACGACATGCTATGTACACAATGTTGGTACCGCACATCAAATCAAGAGGTGGGGTGTGTTTACCCTCTGCATGTACCTGATGGTACACATTCCATGTGTTTGGAACAACTCATTAATATGGAGCACAAGTGGACACCGACTGATGGTGGCAGATGTGACCACTGCCAAAAATCTACACTACTTAAACGCAAAGTCCTTCAGTCAGCAGGAAGAATGCTTGCAACTCCAACTTATGCTTTGGCAAACCGAACCAAACAGGAATATTACAAAGTGACAAGATGTGAAGTTTACAGGTGTTTACAGGTGTGCACAAGAGTAAACTGTAAACTGCAATTACAAAGAATCTTCCATTATCATATACAAAGGAGGAGATGTCGTTTCAGGACACTATGGCCCTATTCATAAAAGTACTTGCCGACTGCCATAATAAAACAAATTTCGTTTAAACTAACAAAGTCATCCATATTGCTATTCATAAAATGATCTGAGAATATGAGCGATTGTCGCAAAGCACTTTATGAATGGGTATACAGTCGATCAAGAACCAAAATCTGGCTCTTTTTGATGACATCATCAGCATTATTAATGTTCCCTCGTTGCCGTTGATAGCTGTTGCAAAAAAGAAAAACGGAATCCACCGACAGTACTACTGAAACCCAAGTCTGCAGCTGCCAGTCACAGGCAGTTTGCAAAACCTAATTCCGATGTCCCTATCCCGTCTGCCAAAAATTCAGGACATGTCATAATTCAGAAAAAAAGTATTTTTTAAATAAATACATTGTATTTTCGTTTTGTTTGGCAACGCTCGTAAACACATTTACATACACACTCTTAAGATTTCCATTCTTAACTGCAGGACCAAAAAAAAAAAAAGCACTGTAGGAGGATGTTTGAATAATACTGTAATTCTAGTAATAATAATAATAATAATAATAATAATAATAATAATAATAATAATAATTTTAAATGTTAGTCTGACAAATTCTCAATTATTATTATTATTATTATTATTATTATTATTATTATTATTATTATTATTATTATTATTATTATTATTAATAAACCCCACTTAAAGCAGGGAATCTATCAGGGGTGAGTTTATGTTTATGAATCAGTGGAAGTTTCACGCCATATTGCACACTGTACACAAAATGAATCGTTTTGTTATTGTGTGAGTATATATTTATATCAAACATTTTCCTTCATATAAACTGTAATAATAAAATATGTCTTTAAAAGAAATAGTCTGCCAAGGCTGTCGTTAGTTTATATTTGAATGCAGAAAGCGTTCAATAACTCCTAGTTATCGACAGCATTTTGCTGTCGGTTACTCTTATGAATAGCAGGTTGACACTCAGGATGGATGAAAAGAGGCGATCTGATTCAAACATTGAAAATCCTAAAAGGTATAGACAATGTCGACCCAAGGGACTTCTTTGACCTGAAAAAAGAAACAAGGACCAGGGGTCGCAAATGGAGATTAGATAAAGGGGCATTCAGAAAAGAAAATAGGAGGCACTTTTTTACACAGAAAATTGTGAGGGTCTGGAACCAACTTCCCAGTAATGTTGTTGAAGCTGACACCCTGGGATCCTTCAAGAAGCTGCTTGATGAGATTCTGGGATCAATAAGCTACTAACAACCAAACGAATGAATGGCCTCCTCTTGTTTGTAAACTTTCTTATGTTCTTATGTTTTAAGCTTTATGCCAATGAGGTAATCGTTAACGTTTCTCTCAATCTGTTAAAAACATGCCTTCATAGACGAAAATCGTTGGTGCTTAACAACGCATCTGAATTATCTCTTATGAATAGCAACTGTTGTTAAATAGGAGGCTATGGACGAAATCCGATCATTTACTCCTGTTTTCTCAATTCGACAGGGGTTAACCCTTTATGACCCTTGTACTTTACCTAGATTGCTCCAGTAAAAACCCAGCTGTATAAATGGGTAATTGTATGTAAGAATAATGTGATATTTTGTAACAATTGTAAGTCGCCCTGGATAAGGGCATCTGCTAAGAAATAAATAATAATAATAATAATAATAATAATAATAATAATATATGACATCACATATGACATCACTGACGACATAACTAATACTAACATAACTAACAGAATACTGACAGAGATGTTTACTGGGAGGGATGCCTCACACTGTTGAACTATATACATTGTGCTGAGATAATAGTATGTTCTGCGTTCACCATTTCTCCAGTGTCTTATGACTACAGTATGTTGCAGATAGTACACACATGTGTTCAGTAAATAGCCATCCTAATGCAGTGCACCTTCCCCCATGACCCCAGCCACCTCCCAGCAGGTCTATAGGGAGCACTTTATAGTGCGGTACACACAGTGCTCCCACCGCCCTCCTCCCCCATGCAGACGACCCCCCAACACACTGGCATGGCAGTAGACCTCAAACACCTAATGGACCACGATGATGGATGTCTCTTGTGTTATCTGCAGTTGTATGCTGCTTGTCTTACCTGATGATAGCTGTCTGTGGTTGCTTTGCCCCTTCCACTGCTTGTGGCCGTGGAGGGGACGGAATTAGGGTTCAAAAGAATAACATTGCATTTCCCTAATTTTGTCATTTTAATATCAACCCTAACTGATGCATTAACAAAGTTTTTTTTTGTTTTTTTTTTAAATAATTTATATTATAGTCAAATAATTAAAAGGATGTAGAACTATTTAGGTGAACAATGTGATCATTCTTATTCAGTAAAAATACAGGTATTAATTTCTTGACTAATTAACCCTATATACTGTGTTTGATGGCAATCTGTGAGAGGCATTCACTGGATGAATTGGCAGTTTCAGGGCCATTCTAGAAAAATTGGGATCTCTCCAATATCTGGGTTATTGCAATTTGGATTTTTTTTCAACAGTGATGGGGTGCATTGTGAAACTAGAAGCTTCCTGACCTTGAAGAGTACACATTAGGGGTTGTAAATCAAAGGCAGTCCAGACTAATGCCAGATAGGGCCATGCCCCACTCTCCTTTGCTCTTATTCCTTGCAGACGCACTCTCAAAAGTTCAAATGACTACATTAATCTGCACGACAGTGAACAGCAGTGCCCCTTACCATTGGTGTTGTATTCGTGGAGATAGCTGTAGTTTATATAAAAAAACCACATTTCTATGAGGACACAAAAATATGTCAATGTAGGTTTTCTGTTCATATTGGTTGCATAGTAATTTCTTAAGCAGCAGAGAGCTAGCGTCATTTGTTGGTTTGGAGTTGTCCATCTGCATCTTGCTATGAAGTCTTTTGAACTAATTGTATCTGATATGTACATTTGAATATACAATATACAAAAGAGGCGTTTAAAATGTCACAAATATCTTATTTATTCTTTGTTTTTGTTACCCTTTGCACTAGAAAAAAGGCAGGGCTAAACAAACTCTTCTGTTCTGAGGACCACTCTGGGATAGCTTGATCTCAAATGTAATAATTACAACACAAACAAGCCCTTTCTGCCATTTGAGCCCCCTTACTTATTAAGGTCTGCTACTCACAGTCTGTCATTTGCATAACTCACAGATGTCAACCTGCCACCCTGCTGTGTCCACAGAACAATCTGCTTTTGTTTTCTTCAGAAATATATCCCTCTCCTCTGTCACTGTAATTGGTGGGAAGTTAGTATTAATATGTGTTCGGTTAGGACCAGCAGTCAGCAGTATGTAGATCATGTAATGATTTTAAACAGTCCCTCTGGCCTCTTTTGTCTCTTGTGATGGAAGGACTATCTTTTAAATGTATCTGGTAACAGTTGTGTCATCAGAACCGAACAACTGTAGGCAGTGCCAGCATCTATATGTAGTGCATTATTCTGATTATCTATAATTGATTAATGAAGTCTTGCTTTTATATAATGCAAAAAATAGACCGTAACCAAGTGTTTATAGCAGATGATTTCAGACATGTAAAAATATTAATAATCGAAACCTCAAAGTGTAATGAATACATATTTTTTTAAGTTGCTGAAAGCTGCACAGCCCGACAATCATTTTTCAATTCTTCACTAAACTATAATTTATTTGTGTTCTGTACTACTCCAGTTTAACTTTTTGTGAATTCTACTTTTCAGAAAGCAGTCCTTGCAGTTAAACTGGAAAGCATACTTTGTTGTTAGTTTTAACTGTAGGGACACAAGCCTCCTTCCTCCTTCAAACCTACTTGGCCTCATGTCACTCTGCAGCGCTAGAGAGCACGTGGAATACTTCACATTGAAAACATTTTAGTTAAAATATTTTAGTTATTAGTCAGTGTAACAGGGCGAGGAGCCCTGTACATGATTGTTTATTTATTTTTAGAACGGGGTCTCCCCCTGTGTTTCAATTGTGTTTTTTTGTATTTGTGTTTTGTGATTTATGTATTTATTATATAGAACGAGCGAGGTATCAGGGTCTTGTATTTGTTTTGTTGTATTATTATTATTATTATTATTATTATTATTATTATTATTATTATTATTATTTTTATTGTTGTTGTTATTGTTATGATTTATTTATTTATAAATGTGATGGCGGAGCCATATATTTTGTTATTGTTTTACAGCGTGGATGGGAAGCCCCATCCGCATTAGAAAACCTCCTGCAGAAGGTGAGCATCTCCCGAGTGAATTAATTGTTGCTAATCAGGAGATGGTCACCTGCATATAAGCCTGCAGCTCTCTGCACTCGTGGTGGGTGAACAGAGGAGAGTACGGCAGAGCGAGAGGAGAAAGGAGAAAAGAAAATTAAAAAAATATATATACAGGATCAATGACAGCATTTGCCCAGCCTGACCTGTATTGGCTGTTTTGTGTTCGTGATTTGTTTTGGTTTGAACTTTTATTTTCGCTCTGTGAGTGTTTTTTTTGTTAAACCTTTTATTTATTTTTGTTTGTTAAAAATAAACGGCGCTGCAGCACCTTTGCACCGCAGTATTTTTGAGTTTGCTTTCTTCCTGCATCTGGCCTGACGTCACCACTTAACCATCCCTGTCACAGTCAGCTATGTAAAATCTCGCTATATCGCAGCCCTCAAAGCAAGTTAACACTCTTAGCATTTTGAACAATCTGAGCATGTGATAAAGCTTTTTGGGGGAGGTAGGCAAGGATTGCATTGCAATAATCAATCCTAGAAGAAACAAAAGCTGAGAGCAGCATCAGGGAAGGATAGATAGGACCTGAACTATATTTCTAACTTATTTCTAAGATGAAAAAAGGACATTGTAGTGCAGTTAGAAATGTGAGCCTCAAATGACAGCTCAGGGTAAAAAATAACACCCGCTCCATATTTCAGATTTTGATTCCAGAGCAAAACCTGGAGAATGTATATTCTTAACTGAATGATGTGAACCAAGAAACATTATCTCAGTTTTATCTAATCTTTATTGAGGAATTGGGTTTGACAAACAGGTACGACTGGGTGCTGTCAGCATAAAAATGAAAGTGTACTCGATGGCGTCAAATAATATTGCACAAAGGCAACATATACATAGAGAATAGCAGGACCCAAGATGGAGCCCTGTGGGAGGCCAGAAGTAACCAGAAATGGATGATGCTGAACCCCCTAATGAAACAAACTGTTTCCTGTTTGAACGGTATGAAGATAACCAGTTTTAGACAGTACCAAATAAGCCTACAGTCTTTAAGACAGGGAAGGAGAACAGAATGATACACAGTATCAAAAGCAGCACTCAAATCTAACAGAACAATAATTGATGGAGATCCTGAGTCTGAAGCCACCAATATATAAAAATGAATGTGCATGACAGGTACCAGATTTTGAAATAATTTGAATTGCTATTTTTACCTCTGGATGTGTAGTTGCCAAAATACCTGGGTGGTTGCCTTTAAGCGCAAAAGTGCACCACCATCGAGCCACCCATTGCCATGTTTATTTAAATAACTTAAATACTTTCTGACAGTGCTAGTTTAGAGCAATGGTACTCAACAAAATATCAGTGCACAAGGTTATTTTCATCATGGGTTAGATATAGAGGTTAGAGTAATTGGGGGGAAAAAACGAGTCCAGAATAAAATGCAGCAACATTTTATTGTATTCTTATTGCAGTAATGCAATATAGATCTCTGTGCAGAGTTCCGTTGAATGAGAGATCATTCAATATCAGCAAGAGACTAAGGCCCGCCGCACACAGCCCGACTCAAGCAGTCCCGACTCATCTCATCTGAGTATGCTCAGATTCTGCGATCAGTTGTGTTCAGTTTTGGTTTTTCCCGACTGGGTGTCGCACACTGCTAAGACTGAATTACTGACCACAACTAGATACTGGTGATTACTATGTATGCAAATTTAATTAATACTGCCCTGTACACATTTTTGTATTAACTTAGCCCAACATAGCGACCCTCATATTATGCATGTCATCGTATGCTGATTAGACAGCGGAGACAGCGCCGCGAGGCAACCAAAAAAGTGCTTTGCCTATTAATTTAGCTATTGACCGTTTACACCGTGCAAACGTTTCAGGCAGTGTTTGACTTTTTGTATAGTTTGTCTACTACACTTTAGCCTGTGGTAAATAAAATACAACCTGCTGATTTTTATTTGACTTTAGCGTTTTTATCTCAGCGTGTGGATCTAGGGGCTTGTGATTTGTGACCTACTGGAGATCGACGCACTGGTTACTTCTGTTTTGCACAGTAAGAAAATATAGGCTGCCAGTAGATTGATAATAAAAAGGTAAATTGATAATTTGCCTTTGATTAGTAAACATCTAAAAAACTATTCAAATGTACACATATCTGGTATTTTTGAATTCGGGACTAAAGCTGTCAATATTCCGCCATCTTGTATGACAAGTTACATGACAAGCTACGTCACTTAAACCTGCTTCACCATTGGTTGACACCCTTATGACTAATCAGTCTCAGTCAGTCTTGGTTGGCAACCGCCACACACAGACAGACTGATCACATCTGAACGAAACTGTGTTTGAAAAAGATTCAACATGTTCAATCTTCAAATCTGAAGACATCCCGACTGAAATCTGCATAATCTTGGTTTTAAGGGCACGCACACTGATACGATTCATACAGACTCTGTACGGCCAGTTGAGATGAGATGAGTCGGGACGGCTTGTGTTGGGTTGTGTGCGGCGGGCTTAATAATCACAGTTTTAGAACGCAGTGCCAAACAACTCATTTATCATAGCAATATTAATTGTATTTTGGGAATACAACTGGAAGAGAGAGGAAGTGCTGCACAAATGAATGAAAGATGTCGCCAGTGAAGTTTGACCAGGACACGGCTTCGTGGAAATGAAAGTTTAAAAGCATGATGTGGTAGATATGAACTCCTTTTTACATAATTGACCTAATCTTTGCCTTTTTTATGATCTCTCATTCAAACAAAGCAACTTTGCACTGAGATCTGTATGCATTACTGCAATAAGACTACAATAAAACATTGCTGCATTTTATTCTGACCCCCACCACGTAGCTAATCCATGATATAACCTGTGGATTGATATTTTATTGAGTTCCGTTGCTAAAGTATTTAAGCGGTGCCATAGGTAATTCACTCTCTATTAGTAGTATACTGTATCTGTTAAAAATCTTTCTGTGCCATCAACCCGGGTGGCTGTGGGCAGTTGACGAACTGCCTGGGCAGATGCCAAAATGACATAAAATTCTATGCTAATTCGGCATCTGCCCACCGCAGCTGGGCACTTCGTGAACTGCCCGGGCATTTTGGCAACTGCCAGATTTTGGCATCGGTCCATAACATATATATTAAGGCCTTGTGTGCCAGTCTAACATAGTAAAATAAGTAAGACACACACATTTTATATTTACTGTAGTTTTCATTTTTGTTTTTATATTTATTTTTGAAAACATCATACACAATAAAAAAAATATATATTTTTGGGTTCTTTCAATGCAGCGGGTTTGTGCATTTGAGAAAGGAGAGGCTCATGAAATTAATTGGAGACTTAAGTTGGTGAGAAGCACCCTCCACAGTATGAATTAAAATGGTGTGAGAAAAAGCGGGTTGTGTAGAGGATTTATATTGGACCCGGACACCCCCGAGAAAATGAGTGAGTGGTGTATTTGTAAACAGTATAATACATACAAAACACAAAGTTTCTGAAGAATAAGTTTGTATAAACAAGAAAACATACATATGCAAGATTTGTGATGAATAAAAAAAAACTCTGTGTAAACAATAACATGCATGTTATTACTACATGACGTGTAATCGCTTGCTTGTTGTTGGTGTGAGTGCACAGAGGAATGTGAATATCTTGAAAGCATGCAGAGATGAACGACAGGGGGAATTTCTCTATTGCTGTATATTACACTTCAAAATGAAAGGATGGTTTCAGCTCCAGGTCTTCTTCATCATCATCATTGTAACGAACCCCCCCTGGGACCTGGAGAAATGTTCCTTATATCAGGTTGTTCACTGTAATAGGGGTTGGCAATTTGCTGTATCAGAATAATCAAGAAACACCCACATTGAATTGAACATCTTTATACAGTATACAGTAGTTCTTCAAGGCAACTTCACATTGATCAACATCTAAACTGTATATTTAAAAGAAAACAGTAAAGAAATGAAATACAGTAATTACGTGCCCTTTCTCTTGAAAAACATATCCAGCATAGATTGCTTCATATTTGTTTGTGTTTTTCTCAATGCACACTAATTCAATCGTGTTACCTCCTCACGCCTGTTGCCATGGTTGTAGTTTGTGCGAAGATGGCAACAGTTGCATATGTCACACATTATTCGCACTACAATAGGTTATCTATGAATCAGCCTTATCTTTGAATTAGCCTACCAAGGTCTTTGTTTTCACTGAGAGAATAACACATTCACACTGGAGAAAGTTCATTGTCATTCACAACCAAGATTGTTTTATCCGTGTAGATTTTATAAAACTGATCGTTCGAATACGGCTAATTTCCATTGAAAAAAAACAGTTCTTGCTGCTTGGATTGTTAAAAAAGGTTGGTTGTTATAAGAAGGGTTCGTTATAGTGAGTTTGCTGCTGTATTTTCCATTCTTCTTAATGCACTCACAGACGCAAGGATTGCTTGAAATGTGATTGGATGATAAATGTCACCAGACAAAACCCAATTTTTGATTTTACGACTAGCTGGGCCAATATCAGCAAAAATGCGTATCAGCATCTTAATTGGAATAGAAACAACGATACAGATAGTAGACTTAATTTTAATGACTAGCTCATTCAGGTCCCGTAGAGAGTTAAATTAACTCTATCGTAATATTGGGTCTAATAATTTCAGGGCACGTGTAATCAACTGAAAAATATAACGGATGGGTGACCAGAGTCCTAAAATTTGTGATTTTCTTAAAAGTAGTGGAGGAACTCATTACATTTATTGGAAGA